>CM052078.1:35581074-36260324 GCA_020010945.3 Muscidifurax raptorellus | reverse complement strand
GAGAGAGAGAGAGAGAGAGAGAGAGAGAGAGAGAGAGAGAGAGAGAGACGGGCTCCTGCATACACAGCTCTGTTATACTCGGCCGCGGAAACGCGTCAGCATACACACACACGCGATCTCTCAGCACTTAGCATCGCAGATGAGTCCACTCGGGACACGCCGCGATGCATTGGGTCATACCTGCGCTGCTACGCTAAGATGCTCTCTCTCTCTCTCGCTCTCTGCGTATTGGTACTGGCAAATGGACCTTGCTTCGAGAGAAGCCGGAGGAGAGAGCGTCAACCTGCGAGCGCGAACGGCGTGGATTATTCGATGATTGCTCGGGAATCGCTTGATACTTGATTAAAGCAGCTCTCACGCGTTTGCTCGGAAAATCGAATTGCTTTGTATTTGAGGATTTTGCTTGTGGGAAATTTACTCGGTCGATCAAATTTTCTTGGGGTAGCGCAAGAGTTATACGCTAAGGAATATACGTATGTGGTGATTGAACGAAGTGAGCTCAGCAAATTGTGTTAAAATTATATAGTTTTATTTATAGAACAATTTTATATTACAGAAAAAACGCACGCTATTTACAATGACTTATATACGTGGAGGGTACTTTTAAGAAACGTAGACTAGACACAGATCTTTAACAATCATCTTAAAATTAGTTCTAAAATTAACATTATTTATAAAGTCGCAACAGGTATTGTATTATTTTTGCGAAGTTTTATGATTTCAAGTTGTCGCTTAAGATTTTTGTAAAGTTTGATTAAAGATTCTTTCTCGTCTTCTAATTTTTCTATCACTTCTTGAAATAAGACGTTGTTCGCGCTTAAATTCGAAAGCATTTTACCCTTGTGATGACTAAAAAGTGAAATTTCGTTTTGAACCTTGAAATACTCCTCTGTTAACAAAAAGTGTTCATTGAAAATATTAATAGACATTGTACAGGTATCGTTCGGCATTATCGGTCTTAAATCTTGATCTATCAAATTACAAACCATTTCTAAATTTTCTGTATTTGTATTTTGCAGCATAAACTCTAATCGAGGCACATTCGGTATTAAAGGATTAAACGATTGATTATTCACAAGAATCTTAGGAGGCATTTCACAGTTGTTCTTATCAACTTTGATCAGAGGTGGAGCTTTGATTTGTACTTTTAAAGGTCTAGGTACTTCCACAAGAGACTGCTTATCCCTGATTACATTATCAATATTTTTAGAAGCTTTCGACTGATCGGATGTATTCTCGTGATTTGGTTTTGATACAGGCTTAAGATTCGATTGTTCATTTTTTTCCGTATCATCGTCTTTAAGGCGTAGAGAATTATATGAGTCGTAACCCATTGACAAATCTACATTCGATTTTATAGTACTATCGATACTACTATCGTTCGATCCTGTACTATTTGGTTTATTTATTTTATTTGTATGTGAATAATCGATAGGTTTTAAATGCCCACTAAAAAATTCTAACAAATCAGACATAATATCAACAACTTCGTTCATAGACGGTCTTTGGTCAGGTACTTTACTCCAACAATTTACTATAAGATCTTCTATAATTTGTGGACAATTCTCGAGTAACGATGGCCTTTGTCCAACGTGCACAGCCCACATGATTCTATATGCTGAACCACCAATATCATCGAACGGTTTTCTACGCGATAATATTTCCCACAGAATTACGCCCCAACTAAAAACGTCACACTTTTCTGTATAGCTAGAACCTTCGAAAACTTCCGGAGCCATCCATGCCGCCGAGCCCTTGTTATTAGTCATATAAGTATTCAAATCACAAGCAGTGCCAAAATCACAAATTTTCAGCGTTTGTCCGCCAGAGATTAGTAATAAATTGGGAGGTTTCAAATCTCTGTGAATGAGGGGCTTTGGTTGCATATTATGTAGGTATGCAACACCCCTGGCACATTGAAGTGCCCAACTAATAGCATGCCCAGCCGTATAGGACAGTTGTGAATTTGAATGTAATACATTGTACAGAGATCCTCCCTCCGCATACTCCATCACGAGGCAAACAGGATTTTTCGTACATGCCCCATAAAGTTTAACTATATTGGAATGTACAACTCTAGACAATTGACGCACTTCAATTGCAAATGCTTTTTTTTCACCTTCTGAATTTATGTGTTTTATCGCCACGGGCTGACCTTTCCATTTTCCCTTCCACACAACTCCAAACGAACCTTTTCCTACAATTTCTTCAGTCTCGATTTCTTCATAGTCGATTTCTTCAACGAAACGTTGCATAAAAGTAGAATTCGCCATTGTTTTAAAAAGATATTTCTTTAAACTTCTGGTAGTCTACGTATACATAGTGAATGCTTCATATCGGCAAATAGTGCACCTGTTTCTGTAATAAATCACATTTTTTGGATTAACCGCGTCTAAGTCTCAAGAAAAATTCGGTAATTTTAAAGATAAATAATAACTAACACAGTTCATAAATAATTATATTTTTATAATTTTTTTGAAATAGTATGGGATCATTAATTTAGCATATTTCAATTTTTAAAGCTTAATGATTGTTTATTTTAGTATACTATAAAATATCATATTTCATGCTTATAGCAACTAATCTATTTATTTATTTAATATGAAAAATGAAAATTATACAAACACAAATATGTTTAACAGACTCTGCAAAATTGTAATTAATTTAGACATAGCAATTTTGTTCTATCTTTTCTTAAATACTTTCTTGTGACTAAAATCAATACTAATGTGTTCATAGAACAAAATTCTTGCATAAATTTAAATCAATATGAGTTGACTGCACATTTTATTGATTGAGAAGTGTTGTCTGTATATGGTTCAAATTTTATTGAATAAATTTAAATTACGATTAATAACTTTGAATACGAAATATACCTATCATTTATTCTTATTAGATTTGGAACATTCTAGAAAAAAACGTATAGTTTATAAAAATTTAAAGATACAGAAGTGTTCCCGTGACGTCAAAGATTTCACACACGATTTTTACGTCACTTAGAATTAGAGTATGTATATATATATATTATAAGGTAAATTAAAAAATAAAACTTTACAACTTGAATTGAAGCGTTAAATAATTAAATAAGAGTTATTAAACTGAAGCTGAATTATTTGCATAGCAGATATTTTTACTGGTAAATAGAATGCGCCATGTTTTAACGATATAATTACTGCATTTGATTAAAAATAATTTGAGGTTATAAAGTTATTACTAATGTTTAAACCGTTAAAAAAAATACTTTTAAAATAAATAATTGACTTTTGGAATAACATTTTTAGATTGTTCAAACTTCTATATTTTTCAATATAAACGACGAAATCAAATGGCATTTAAACGAAATATCCCAAATCACATAGCTATTTTACCGTCACATAACCAATAGTGGTGTTACAGTATATCGATTCAGTTAACTCGCGGGAACAAACATGAAAATTTATACAAATTCATCGAGAAAGTTACACAAATTTGTTTGTATAAACAAAAATATCATTACCTTTTCTATTTGTATAACTTCGTGGTCTGTTGATTAGTTTCTGAGGTTTCATTACACTATTTCTGCTCATCAAAAACTACGTTCGTATTAAAACACTTATCACATCATTGAATTAACAACATCTACACTGATCTCGTAAATATAAAAAGTATAAAAATACTAGTGTAAAACAGTCTAAAGTCTATGTATAACCTCAAAGCTTCTATCAAAAACAAAGTAAGAGCGAGAACTGAAGTTAGTGAGACTCTCTCCACTACAGCTGATGCAAGAGAGGGGGGCTGAGCTATATATACCGACGCCATTTCGATTCATCTACCCGCGCGAAGTTCGAAACTCAGTACGACGCAGATAGTATGTTCATTCAATTTAAAATTCCTTTATTTAGCTTATTACTTTTGCTTCTTTACTGTTGCAAATAATTATAAATTAATCAAGTTACAATGAAAAATATTTTCTATAATATCTAGAATTTCATTCACAACATTATACAAATTTAAACAATTTTAAAATAATATTCAAACATTTTTAAAATATTACAAGCGCAATTTGAAAAAAAAAAATGTTGGCTCTAAATATATATCTATAAATAGGCTTAAACAAATTATTTACTATTATATATTTTCAATTAAGAAAATCAGCAAAATTATAAAACTCGATAATAACTATTGTTATATAGTGAAGATAATGGTATTGATCTATAATCATAAGTTATATTGTTTGAAAAATGTAGCTCTTGTATCAATACATAATTTGTTAATAAAACAAGCTCGAACCAAGCCACGAACTAAATAGATATAAACAGAAAAATGATATATTGTAGAAAAATATAGTAGTAAAACATAAAAGTTTCTATAAATGAAAAATATTATTAGCCCCATGGATTATTTTGCTAGTTGAAATGATCGAATAATAAGTTTAAATGAAAATCACAAGACATGAATTATGATTAATTATTATTTTTATTATAATATTCTTATACATAAAATACATAAGCGATGATAGAAAAAACTAGAAAAATTATGATAAACGTATTTACAAAAAAAGCGCGCAAAAATTGATTTATAATACTTAAACATCTGTACCTTAAAAACTAATCCGTCAAATTTAGTATCGAATTTTATTATCACTGTAAACGTGAATATGCGGTAACGCTATCGTCTTTCCATTGTTTTCTAAGAAAAAAATGGGTACTTCTGATACGACGTTCTTCTTTCCCAAATCGGTCGAGCCTACCTTTACCATCAAACACGATTTGCGACTTCTCAATTTGTAACAAATAAATGAAAATACGAAAAACAATATGACCATTGCCCAGAAGATGAGGATTATCGCAGCTAAAATGGTCAAAGCATTATTCTTGAATAAACCTGGTGTAGGCGCAGGTACTGGCTCTAACGCAGCAGTCGGCGTAACCTTGGGAACTGGAACTACTTCCTTATTGCAGAGATTTTCTCTGCAGCAGTAGATGCTATTGATCTTGAAGTGTGGTAACGTGTAACCCTTGCACTGCATGTAACCCTGGATGCCTGGTGGTAGACACCCGAAAGAATAGGCCAGTACCAGTTTCTTCTGCGAGTCGTCCCATACCTCCTCAGCGGCACTGAAGCAGTAGCCCTTTTGACGAGTTTCACAAGTGCTATTCTGATGATTGGTGTCACAGTACGAACCTTCGCAGTAACAGGTGAAAGACGAGGCTGTGGGTAACCCGATGATGACGATGATGAGCCAGAAGAACACGAGCAGCCGTTGAGTTTTGCCGGTGGCGAAAATTGTTGACTGCTTTTGTCCCATAATCGAAGCCATATTTTCAAAACCTCAGGTTAACAATTTAACAATGTACGAGAACTAAAGAAGTACGAGGACTGACTTGAGATCCGTCTTGTTCACTGTATTGCAAGCAACTGACCAGGTATGTCGAATGACATGTATATATGAAAGCCAGCGGTTAATTGCCCCGTTAATCCCTCCCCCCATAGCTTCCTTGAAAAGTGTCCCCTCCACCTTCACAATGGCAGTGCGACAACCTACCTGATATGGTACTATTGGGAAAACCCTGAAATCGGTGCAGCGGTTTATTGCCGTCTTATGATATCTTACCTAATTTTCTAATTCCCAACGTTCATATACCTGAATTGCCTCAGTTTTATGTGAAGCGTATATCTTGCGCGAGAAATATTATATATTTATTGCAAACAAACGCGCGCAATAATTTTGTTATATAAAAAACCTTATTTAATGTTATTAAATAAACAAACTACATATGTGACAGATAATGCGATAGTTATATAGCATTGAAATTTAAAGCAATGCGGTCTATGAACTATTGTTTAAATTATTATTTACATTAAACTTAAGCATGGTAAAATATAAAATAAAAAATGCGTATTTATAAAGCCTATACACATTTGCCGGTCGAATATCTCTGATGCTGTTATTTTATATTACGGTATTATCATATACTTAACGAGTCGCAGGAAACGCGATTTCATTTGAATAATGCTCAAAAAGTCACGTGCAATTTTCAGCATGCGCGCGCGAAGTATACGCATATATGGTTCAATGCGCTGCAAGCTTCCACACTTTCGGATCGTTTTTTTAATGGCAGTCACCCTTTTCCGATGACGCTTTTGTGGCTCACTTATATTACGCTTTCATTTTAAAGAGCTTTTTGTTTTGCGTATCTGCTTTCAACCGCGCCGTCCGTATATAAACATTTGAATTATTCAAACGCGTTATACAACAATAATCTATTTTACAACAAACTACTATACTATATTACTATAACAATATTCTCGGCTCTTTCCGCATACGATAACAATCCTAAAACTAATCAAAACGCGATATCTCGAGTCAACATAAAAATATGAACAATCCTATTATCACAAAAAACCGCGCTATATTTTCATAAATAATATCCCCCATGTATATAATAAAATCCTTACGCTTTGTAGCGTTATTGCAACGAACCGGTGATTACCTTCACTATGCGAAGTGCAACCGCTTTACCTTGTTGCGGCGGGGCTTCGCTCTCGGCAGCGGCAGCCCCCGTTGACATCACAGCACTATACCTGGCTGCTCGCGCGTGTGGCTCCCGTAGCCGCTGTCACCTTGGAGTCGACGACGGGCTCGGCTGCTCCGATTTCTGCGCCGCAACTATACTCGCTGCGGTATTCACGGAAAGGAGGTAGGATTGGAAGAGAGAAACCGCGGAAAACAATAACGCCGTAAAGAAACGTGAAATTACAAAAGGAGCGAGTAACGTCAACGTAGAGGCGGCGGCCGCTACCCGCGGCTTGCGCTATAACAAGCGTTGAAGGGCTCAGGCCTATACTTACCGTAGTCGCTGGTACGCCCGTACACAATACGCGCACATACTCGCAAGATGGTTATCGATAGGCAAGGTAATGTCCTCGACTTAATCGGTGGATGACACACACTATCTTTTACTCACTACACTAATGAGTTTTTTCAGGACATACTAATCGCGATCGCATGGATGTAAGCGTCTACGGGCGTCGTCGCATTCGATGGTCGAAAGCTATATCTCTCGCTTGATCTATCCGCACGGCTCGAGCGCAATGCGTCGCATCAGTGTCCTAACAATCTCGACCCCTGCAGGACAGAAGGAATAACGACGCTCAATATGAGTTACTATATTTATAGCTATTTAATTGTCGCCATTCCTCGCTATTATTTCTTAAGTATGCAGAGGTCCTTAAGGGGACACACCCCTTTAAAACTTGGAAAAATAATTATTTTTAATTTCACACAGATAAGTTGGATTGATTTGATATTTTTTATACATACGTAACACAACCTTATCTTTATATGAGATTTTTTTTGGCCCATTTAGTCCTAATGTACCCTAATGAAAAATTAAACACCGAGAAGTACTGTCCACACGATTACAGTACAATGTGCGGCCCAATCAGGCTGACATTTTTTTGACATACTCTTAAAAACACTAGTTTTGGTATGAATGGAGGAAATTTAATTTAAATGAATAGAAAACTTTTTAAAAATAAAACAAGTCAAAAATAATGAGAAATAAGCTAAAACAACTAAATTTTTTACTGGTTTAATTTTCAAAAAGTTTTCTATTCATTTAAATTAAATTTTCTCCATTCATACCAAAACTAGTGCTTTTAAGAGTATGTCAAAAAATTTTCAGCCCGATTGGGACGTACATTGTCCTGGAATCGTGTGGGCAGTGCTTTTCGGTGTTTTTAATTTTTCATTAGGGTACATTAGGACTAAATAGGCCAAAACAATTCATTCAATACATATATATACAAAATATCAAATCAAACCAACTTATCTGTGTGAAGTTAAAAATAATTATTTTTTCAAGTTTTAAAGGTGGTGTGTCCCCTTAAGCTAGCGTGCTGAACTCGTGACAGCATCCATAAACTAATTAATTACACAAGTGACGCGCCGCATCAACATAAAAGGATCAATAATCCTCTCCCGCATAACCGTCGTTTTTCTTGCGCAATGCTCTCTTCGTATCATTGCCGTTGAACATTTGTCTCAATGCTTCCTTTTCTCTAAGAATCTCTTCCGTCGTCGGCCATACTTGTGACACTTCCTCTCTCTCTCTCTCTCTCTCTCTCTCTCTCTCTCTCTCTCTCTCTCTCTCTCTCAGTTTTAATCTTCTCGTCTCACTCGCGCCAGCGTGATTTTCTCGGCGGTACCCAGAGCTTTTTGTTCTCTCTCAGACGCAGCTATATACCCCCCGAAGCCCTACAGGTTACAAAACTCTCATTTCACTTGCCCTCCGAGGAGCACAGCCTGCTCGCTTTCTTTCTTTCTTTCTTCCCTCCTCCACGCGAATGATTAAAAATGAACGAGGACGAGGTCCTCGATCAATATTTCCTGCTTTCGCGGGAGAGCTTAGACCTGCTCGACGCGGGACGAGCTTGAGTTTTAACAAGTTTATGTCTCTGTTAGAATTTTTATTACTCCGTGGGTTCGCGTGAATTCTGATGCGTTTCAATAGGGGCGTATGATAATGATACTTTTAGTTTTCGGCCGAATGAACGCGTTATTATGACTCGAACGTAGAGGGTGAATTTAAAATTCAAATTGTTCGCGCGGAGTTTGAAATTTAAACAGATCAGTGCGTATATTTCGCAAGGTGAATTCAAATAATTGTACGATATACTTCGTTCGATAACTCGCACTATATAACAATTAAACTAGTCTCAATAATTAAATACTCCAAATTAAAGACGCGCAGAACGAATCGCCGTATACAATGAACTTGCGCGGGCCCGGGCACTTTTAATTCAGCGCAATTACTTTAATTCGGGCGGTCGCGCTTGCATGTTCTTTTCCGCGCGCGCGCGCGCTCGAGAGCTAGAGTCGATGATTAAAAAGGAGAAATTACGCTTCCTCCAGAAAAGGCAGCAAACGAGACTCTACGGGGGGATAAGAGAGACGGAGGTTAAGTGGTCTCCATTGTACTTTTAAACGCGAGCCTCCCCGATTACTCAGCAATGACAAATGATTGCGCGCCGCGCGCGGAACTGCTTTGCATCTCTCCAAGCGATTTCCACCTGCAACGATGACTATCTTTCTTCTCGCGGTAGCTACTGCGCGGCTTCTTCTTCTTTTTTACGAAAAAAAAGAAACCGAGTCGGAATTCGTGGAACGAGGTTTTATAATAAAGTTTCGAAGATCGGAGACAGCTGAGAATTGAAGTCGTGTATATACGTGTATCAAGTGAGTTTCTCTCTGATAAAATAGTTTGCTCGTGTAGCGAGTCGGAGAGGCGATCGTAAATCATAATCTTTATTTATGGGAAAATTGTGAAGTTCCGAGAGGGGGGTGTAGTAGTGTAAGAAACCGAGTAATTTCGAGAGATAACTGGTTGACAGATGCAGCGACTTATGAAGATTGGAATCGTAACAAACGAAGTTTCCAAACTTCTCGAGCGTTGTAATCGCGAATCAGGAACGAAGTCGGGAGGAAACGAAGAGCATTTCAAAAATTCCAAGCGGAAATTCACGATCACTGATATATTTGACGAAGCGGTTACTCGACGCGTAGATAAAAATCAGAAGGTACACGTGCGTATATGATATAAGCCGAATTTTGGCGCGCATATATAATAAAGCAATCAAAAAGGCAACGAAGCGCAAGAAAACTCGCGCAGCGCTAAGCGAATTATTATCGTTTTTCCAGCCCGTCACATCATCGTCGAATTTAATACACATTGCAAATCACGAGTATATACTACCCACACGACGACGCCGAAATGATTTTCGCGCGGGCACGCAAAATCGAATCTGATATCTCGCGCTGCAATTTCGTGGCGATTTGCCTACGCGTATACACATACATACACTTTGGCCGGTGTTCCAGAGGCTCGTCGTAAATCATTTTGTTTGCTCGTCGACGACGAGCGAGGACGACGCCGCCGCGCGGATAGTAATCGCGAGTTGTGTATAATACGGCTTCATCGTTCTATATATATATATATATATATATGTATATATACAGGGGGAGCTGCGAACGCGCTTAAATTTTCAGAGCGAACGCTCGCGTTGGATATTTTTTTTGTTTGCTGAGGTTGCCAGGCTCGATCGTCACGCTGGATTGAATTTTTTATTGTTCAATGTATATACACGCGCATCAGCGGAGTTTCGCGTTGTAAAAAGTTTTTCGAAAACACACGCGACTGTGAATAATAAAAGGCGAGAGCTCGAAAGTGTGCGGGTAAATAAAAGCAGCTTTTATATCGGGGCACGAAAAATTAATAATACTAAACTTTTTTCATAAAGACCCACACTTCGCGCACGACAACAATAAACCGGCGGAATACCTGGCCGATTCAGCCCTCGCTATATATACATACATACATACATACATACATACATATATATATACATACATATATATATATATATATATGCGGCTATTCATACACACACATACACATAGATATAAAAGAGTAGGTGCCGGAATTCTCGACGCTTAAGCAGCGGGGCTCTCGAGTTAACGCGAGAGACGAGCGGGCGCGAGAGCCCCACTTTCAAATGAGTTTTCCGCGCGCAAAAGTTGTCAGTCGCCTCTGATTCGCCGCGTTATATTTGCGGAACAACTGTCAGCTCGTTGCCAAAGTTCGACGCTGATGATTATACGGGATTAGCGGCTGAGCGAGGGATGGAATTTCGTCGAAATATCTTTTTTGCTCCTACGCTCTCGTGAATATTTATGCAACATTTTTATAAGCCCAATAAGTTCGAAAATTCGACGAGTACACGCGCTTGTCTGAGAAAAAAAAATTGAAAAGGATTCCTTCCGCGCTCTGTCACTATTATATTACCCTGTATAGCGCGACTCACGCAAACATTGACTTTACAGAAGTAATTAGAGCTCGAGCTGCAAACAATTCTCTCTCTCTCTCTCTCCACTGTTCGAATGTGGAAGGCACAAATAGCAGCGTTTCAAGGGGACAGTCGAGAGATACTGCGTATATATACAGCATGCGTGCGGAAAGTCTACTCTCGCGTGCGAGCGATCAATTTGGCGTTGTCACATAATAAATACGCGAGCATCGCTGGTAAGCACGTAGCAGCCCTTATTCCATCTTTCTGCTCCTTTGAATTATCATGTTTTGTGTGTTCGCCGGGGATGTAATATTGCTGCTTGCAAACACTTGTCTCTCCGCTCTCCCGGGCAAAGCCTCCGTTACATTGCGTGAATTTATGGAAATATATGCTCGGTGCTTTCGTCTTTGCGCGGAATACGTATTTAGCTTAGAAAGCTGAGTCGCGAGTTTAAGTTAACAATGGATTTATTATCTTGCGTAAAGCATACGTGTTATCTCGAAGTGAAATCAGTCTTTATTAAAGAATATGTTTATACCAATGAAAAATTTAAAGATCTGCAGCTGATCGATACCAAATGATTATATCACACAAGACAATCGCGGCCCGACGCGACACCCGTCTTAGCCGCTTCTTATATATACATATATATATGTAGATAAGAACGCACCAGATCAAGCGTAAAAGCTGTTCCCCAGACGGCGCCTTGAGTAACGTCTACCACCGAAAAACGGGTCCACTACTAACCTATAGGCTAATAGCTCCGATAATCAATAACAAGTGCAATTAAATAAGACGAATATATACCCACTGATGATGCTTACACTGTACAGGCAGACACTGTAGACTTATACGTTTCCTTGCAGAGCTGAGGTACTCATAGTTTCTCGGTAATTCCATTATTGTCTGCAGGTATTCCACGAGTATCAATTTGACGTACGATAGGCGGAGACTGGGAGCGTCTTATTACTCGGATGTGTGTTGTTATGGAAAAATCTGTCTTTTTACCATCGACTGGATGCCAGACATCATTCGCTGTGCAGCGTCTTCGCTATTACGCGTTACTCGGAAAGGATATCGCGTGCGCTTAATTGTATGCGGAAGGATTTTTCGCTGAGGAAAAAATATTTTTTTCAGGCTAATAATACGAATGAGTATATATACGAGGATATTTTATAAAATCAATTATATATATAGGACTGACAATATCCGCGGAGTATTGAAAAAGGCTTAATGAATAAATGTATGTCTGGCGAAACGCATTGTAAATAGAGCAAGAAGCGAATATATTCTCGTTTGATTACCCCTTTCAAAATATGCGGGGGATTTTTTTTCTCCCATTATCCGCGCGGGCTCAAAGGCGGTCAAAGAGCGTTGATATATTTTGTTTTTTACTTTGTACGGAATATTTAGTGGGCGCGATTCAAAAAAATCGCGCTGAAAAACTTTTGTCTTCAACACTATACTGCTATACGTATATGTATATAGAAAAACTTACCCTGTCTTTTAGCCAAAGTTAGCCGCGACTGAGAGGAACTTCAGGTACATCTATCCGCGCTCTTTCTCTCGGTGCACACTCGCGAAAGCGGGACATTTGAAAGTCAAACAAAAACTGCGCCGAGGCAAAAACACGAAACGAGAAGGACGACGAGATTCTTCTGCTCCAAGCTCGCCTATATATATATATATATATATACTTCCAAATGCGCTGCGCTCTCGACAAAAATTGACTGGCTTGGTATTTAAAAAGTGCAAAATGACTGCTAGAATTTCAAATGAGAGATTTTTCTCCCCGGAAAAGAAGTTGCTTTTTTGTTGTGAATATATTTTACGAGCGATGCATTGTTGCTCGCTTCGCGTTTTGATATATAAATAATGACGATATAATAACCATATTTATTATGAAATTAGACGATGCTTTGCTCTTTCTCTTTCCAGGTATATATATAGACGGTGTCAAGTGATTAAAAGGAAACGCGATATTGTTGAAGCCTCCGGAGCTCAAGCTTCAAAGCTGAGCTTGTAGAGCTTCGCGCACTTATTATCGTAAAATATCAAGCGAAGCGAGACTTTCAACGGTATAACATAATGTTTGTGTAATAAACGGCAATAATAAACGTTCGGTCAAAAGCAAAGAGCGTAAAATCGCTAAGCCATCTTACGCGTCTGGTCAAACTATAAGTATATATATATATATATACAACCGTTATAGGTGGATTGTCGTATTTGGCCGCATCCGAAATGCCGTGGCGTCGATCGAGCGCAAGATTGCCGAAACGTCAGCGCCAGGTCATATTATGCGAAAGACGCTGAGCAACAGGATAGTGTATATAGCATCCTTTCGCTCGCTTGCAGACGTCTCGACTTGTTTGCGCCGCTGCGGGGAAGACGAACGGCGCGCGTTTTTGCTTGGAGCTTCTGCTCGTCGCGTGTGTCGACGGGCTTCTTATACGGGGTAGGGGATGGTTTTTTGTTATAAAGGGGTAGAATCGGCAACTGCTGAGAGGCATTATGTTGCTTAATCGGTGATGGATCGTGGGGTAATTACGGGTTTTATTGCGTCGACGGGCTGAAATAAGCCCGATTTGTTGTTGTACCAATTGACGCTGTGTATATGTGGTCGAACGAATGTAATAATTATAATCCGTGGGAAAAATGGCTTAACTCAACTTCCGCAAGCTCTCGCTCTCCTTTCAACCTCGCAAACAGAATAATCCTTAACCCACTCTCATAAACATAGCCCAAAAAGTAAGAGACGTCGCGCGGCAAAGACGAAGAATAGACTATACGCTACTACGCATCCCCGGGTATAAAGCCAAGCATTTTCTCCTCCCGCCTTTGACGCGCTCGCGCTGTGCCAGACTCCCCGAGGGAATCGCGGGTTTGATCCTCGCACGCGCGCGCGTCGTTTCGCATTCCTGGCTCCAGAAATTCCGTATCCGCCTCCATTTCCCCGACGCTTTTTACCCGCCTCTCGATATACGTATATATACATCTTTATCTCTTTCTCTCCCGCTGACTTCTCGCGTGTGTCGATGCGGTATCCTCAATGACGAACCGCAGAGGTTCCCGCGTGGTATGGAAATTCAACCGTAGCTTCTTGCTCGAGGCTTTTGCGTATATATATATATATATATATATATATATATATATATATATATCGGTACGCGCGCTTCTTTATTTCGCTGCGCGCGCGCGCTTCTCTTTCGTCGACGTCGACTTTTTCGGCTTTATTATGCGGGCGCTTCTATATAAAAGCACGCGGTTCGGGGAATTATTGCGCGCAAGCCGCTGGATTTTTATGCGTTCCACGACGTATCGACGATATATGTTTATATGCATAGGAGGGAGAGATGCGATAAAATATTTTAGCGAATACTTACGGGAGGCGTGCTTTAGAGAAGCCCGACGCGGCTAGCTTTTTTTCGGTGAATTTTATGAAAGAAAATTAAAAGTATATGCGGATGTGATTGTTTTTATAGTCGGACAGCGATAAAAATAATAAACGTTTATAACGTTCGTTTGTCAATTTATTTACAGTTTCATAAACTCGTACAAGCTACTAAGCTTAATCGCTTTAACGATTTGTAAAAAAATATATGAAATTCAATGAATAACCAGAGAAAAGCCAATTGTGGAGGACTTATATTTTGAGATTCTTAAATTACGATATATATAGTCTTAATAATAGTCGCGTGCACAATTCCCTTCGCCGTAAAATAAATTCCGACTCGATTTTTTTTCCATGTCATCTCTCGATACGTTTCCGACTCTCCATACGTATATCCGTCGCGACACGAAGAAAGCGCGTCGACTGGATTTTCACTCTATCACACACTCGCACACAAACCATACACGTGTACATGTTAGAAATTCGCAACGGCAGCGGTGGGCCGGAATTTGCATTTTTCTCGGGAAAAGAAGCCTTTCTGATTTTCTCGCGCGCAAGCTCCCCGGAGATGGCTATTATAGGTGCGCGGCATATACGTTACATAAAATCACGTCTTTCTTGCGCCGTCCCCGGTTACTGCAGCATACATATATATATATATATATATATATATATGAAGATATGCAGAGAATGCGCGGGAGAAATCGAGGGCGTTGTGTCGAACGTAATTACTCTGCGACTACTGTAATCGAATATTCGCGCAGGCTATTGAACACGTTTCGCGTTTCGCGCGCGAACGCTATGGGTATTTTGATTCAATGGAACGGTCGCGGATGTCCGGGGCCGCGAACGCGCGCATTGTGAATTTTGATCGGTGTGTAATTATTGTGCGCTTCACGCGAGCGTCGAAACGCTATTTTAAATATTTGCAAAACTGATTTGAATTACAACCGCGCCGTGGGGGAAATTTGAATAAATTGCGTGAGTTATTACGAACAATGTGCGGCCGTTGTTTACTGGACGTACGCGATGGATGGGACTATTGCAAATTTATTTTAAGCCGGCCGGTTGATTTTCATTCGGAACATAAATGAGTTATAAATTCGCTGTTAAATTTATATCGAGATTTTTTGACTGCCGACGTTCTGGATAAGCGTTGTGTTGTATATTTGCATATTGATATTTGAACGTTTTCAAAACGGATCTTGTTATTGGTGACAAGTTAAAGAATTTTTTCCTAGCGGTTATGCTGATTCGAAAAGAATCATTGGATTCTTGAATCAATCGATTCTTCAATAAAATCAATTATAAAAATGCGCTATGTCAAAATTTTAAGATATAACGCCGACATTAAATAATTGATTTCTTCAAAAATAACACTAACACTACACTTCTAAAATATTACTAAAAAAGTTAACCCATTGCACACTAGGTTGGAAATCCCAGTTAGCCCTTGGTGTAAATTAAATGTTTTTTGGGGTACTACATGCACGCATTCCGGTTTATTAGTTTATTTTTAATATTAATTTAATAATACTAGCTATACATTGTTTGTACGATTAATAATTGTAATTGGTATTTTTCACATTGTAGGTGTAGCTAATAATATTAAATAAATTATTTTCGAAAATATCTTGTTTATGGAACATTTTAATCCCAAGTAGCGCCAAAAAGTTGGTTTAGATCTTTCAGAAAGCTGTAGCCAGTGACTAAATATCCCTGATGTATGTACTAAAATATCGTGAATTTTGATCAGTCAATTTGTACGGTATAAATATGATATTTTTTGGTAAAAATAGTGTATATTATATATATTTTCAGTAGAATATTTTTTTTAATTACATTTAAGGACAAAATTATATTCAGTCGAATATATTTTTGTTTTTTTACAGAATTTAACCCAGGCTTATAGGGATGATCGGATAAACAGCCGAACGGAGCCACCGCTACATCTTAGTGGCGCTATTGTCTAAAAAAGCAGACATAGGTATTTATGCCAGAATAAAATTTATATCAGATAAACTATCATGTAAAATTTTAACTTTCTAATTCTAATCTTTTGATTATTTCACATTTTTGTATGCGCTCCCATTTGAAAACTATTCTTGCATATTTGAAAGCAGTTTCGATCTTACTGCTCAAAAAATCGATAAGCTCGACTAATAATATTATGGTATACTAAACAAGTTTCTCACGGCATCTTTCAACGAAGCTATAAATATAGACCCTATACTAGCGTCAGATCAAGTCTTTCCGCGATGAATAGTCGGCCCGATAAAGCAAAAGTTAGAAAAAAGTCACGAGAGACTCGAGCGCGCGGCCCGCTACCGAGCAAAATATTGCATGCAGTGTGCGCGAATAGTGAAGCGCCACAACTATACGTCCCGCTACACCGGAAATTGGAGAAACTTTCAAGCGGTAAATTAGCCAAGGCAATAAAAATAAAACTCTCGCAGGTTCGTTCCTTCTCACCCTCACTCGAGGTGGGGACCGAGGCACATTTTTTGTGTCGCTTTATTAGCTCTTTCTTTTCCATCTCTCTCTTCCAGCTGCCGTCGCGGCGTTTTTTCCCACCTATTTTCATTTTTTCTCTTGCTCTCTCGACTTGGAGATTTTTCAGAAGCATAGAAATATTTGAGATCTACACATCCGCTCGATTGCGTCCTACAAATTTGTTTATGCTTATATGACGAAGTGTTAGGAAGATTGGAATTATATGTCCATACAAAGACCGTTTACTTGTTATTAAAATTTTCATCGGATCACTCAATTTATACACGTGTGTGTCAGTAAGTTTTACTTGATTAACTATGTCCGATTCTCATCGAGATCCATTTGATACTAAATTATGTATCACGGGCATGAAGTATATTTTACGTATTTTCGTTTTTCTAGCTTTGAAAATTAATGAACTAATATTATCTTTTTACACAGTGTTTCACGGGGTTGACACACACACATACGCAGGCGTACACCCACACACACGAGCATACAATTATATTGTAGGCAAGTTTAGGGAGCTGGTTTGTTGAATATAGCTATATCTCTATATGCTTATTAATTACAGCTTTTTTGACCTTTTTCATTGCCATATGTATAGTGAGCTGTTAAACGAACCAAAATGCTACCACAAATACCCTGAAAAATCAATTTTTAACTTGGTAAAATTGCGCAGTTGCCAAATCCGACAGGAAAGTAGTTTTTCGGAACGCACTGAATTGAGCCGAGTACCCGGTACTCAACACCCGGTGGCGACGCCTTGAGTTCATACGTGATAATTTTTTCCTCGGCTCACGTTTGTCTGCCTTTTGCCCGTTGCACTTCTTTATTCGCCGTTCATTTCACAGTCAGCGGTACGCGGTTTGCATACGCGAAGGTTGAAAATTATAAAAATGGAATTTCTGTCGGCACGAGAGCAGCAGTTGGAGCACCTGGCGCCCCAACACCGAGAATTTACCGTCTGTACATAGTTGGCGAGTACGCGCTAAGCTTTTTTAAGTATATAAGAATACTAAGGCGAGACTTGTTTAATTAGATAAAGTATACTCATACTTACTTTTGTAGTGGCCCATGTCACTTTTACAGCAATATTTTGAGACTACGAATTAAGCATACAAATTACCCTCAATTGAGGGTTTTTTCATAAGGGCTGTTTGTATTACTTATATTGATACAATTATTGTTAAAAAAGGAACACTCAAGAAATGGGGAAGTCTAAAATTTATATAGGAAAGCTTTGTACTAAATACTTACACTTGTATTGCAAAGCATGTGAACAAATAGCACTTTTGTACTAAAGCGGCTTCTTACATCCTATAGAACTACTATTTGAAGTCACGCACGAGAGTAAAAATACAAATTTTAAAAATAACTTTTATTATTAAATAGCTAGTGTATATCGTGGTTTTCTGATTCATCGCTAAAATTGTTCTATGCATGAAATAATAAATATTATGCATACACAAAATTTGATAAAAATTGTGACGTGACCCTGAGAGAGAAAGAGAGAGAGAGAGAAAGAGAGAGAGAGAGAGAGAGAGAGAGAGAGAGAGAGAGAGAGAGAGAGAGAGAAGCAACTCCTCTGCTCTCTTTTCGAATTTCTTGGGTTTATTTTGTTCATAAAAACGATAGTTATTCTTTATAAGAAGTTAATACAAACCAGAAAATTGTCAACTGGAGCATGAAAGAAAAGATTAATTCTCTCTAATTCCTTTAAATGACAGCAAAATAAACAATTAGAACGCTCTTTTTCAAAATATCTAAAGAAACTCAACAACTATTAAAAATCAAATGACAAATCATAGTGTAGAATAGAGCTAATCCCTGCAGCCCCCTATATAAACTGGCCGTTAATCTCGATTACCAGTAAAAAACAGGCGTAATTTACAGCCAGCGGAACGACTCGGTCAATTAAAGCAATCGACTTCCTCCGCCTCCTCCCCCCTCTTTCTTTCGCAAAAAGCTCCGCTTGCGAAAAAAAATAAGACAAAAGAAAGCGCAAGACGCTTCGCGGCTATAACTGCGGAATCGAGGAGAGAGGGGCTCTTGATCTTCGCGCGACACTTAAATACCCTGCTCTAAATGCAAATCCCAGTAGGAGAGTGTGGAATGCCTCGCTCCTGTGTGGATGCGTGTATATACAGTATTATCAGTTCGATGGGGCTATGTATTGCGAAAAAGTATTAACTGAATCATCCCTGCCCTCTCTTTTGTATTTGATTGTTTTAGCACTGTAAGCAAATCCATCGAACCAAAACTTTCGCTTTCAATATAAAGATAACAAAAATTATTACAAAAATGTAAGACAAACCCAGATTTTATTCTGCGAACAAAAGTCTCTTAAATTCTAATCCAAAGCCAAAAAGTTGAGGTTGCCATATGTGTTTTTACAAATACGAGTAAACAGAGGTAAAAAAACCACCTCACTCTCATACACTCACGCGTCTCTGTCGTTGGCGATTATACAGCCTCGTGGTTGTTCTGCTTTTACCGTAGCTACGTTTTGCGTGTGAGCTTGAGCTCTGTCAGGCGTTTCGAGAGGCTTTCTCCTTCTCTTCTTACTCAAGCTTAAAGGAGGGGGGGGGGCGAGGAGGCCGCCACCCTTCCGTTGTAGGTAGCAGATGACGCTCCTGGGATATACTAAGATGTTAATTTAGCTATTACTTACACCCGACCACCGCCTTTGCCGCCGCCTTGAGGCTGCTCAAGAAGTTGGATCAACGCGAGAATAGCACACAACCCGTACCGAAGCGTCGAGGGTAGTTTCTGACGTGAGAAGAGATTCTCTCTCGGGCGCGAGTGTAGCGCTTGTTCCCTCTTCTGTGTTCTATATGCTATGTTCCTTCCCTCTTTCGCCTCTAGTACGGAGCTTCGAAGGCGTTGTCTTGGGTATTAAGATTGCGGAAGGTTTGCTTGAGTTCATTAGGAGCTTATTTCGGTGTAGTTTGAAAGTAACGGATTTCTCTTTTGATTCGTACAGTGAAAAATTTAATTTTTAAGCGCTCAATAAGCTTGCTGCGGTATAAATATAAAATTTATTATACCGATCGAAGAATGTGTAATAGAAAGCATTATTAATTGGATTAAATTATTATAAATTAAAAAAAAATTGATTTAATTTGGTAACATTTTAAACCAAATTTTATAACGTTTGCTGTTTCTTCTTATAAAAAAATAATTCAATTTACTCTTACGTAGTAGAAATCGCATTATAGCCATATTTCGTTCGATGAAGCCCGATCTCAAAAGAATAATATAATGTATAACACACTCTCGCACTTTTCATACTATTTTCGCGATGCGGCTCTGCAAGCCTTAGCTCTTTCGCTCTCAGAAAACTCATCTGCATTGCCAAGCACTGCGAGCTTGCACGTGCCAATGGCAAAGCTCGCAGATTGAACGATCCAAGTATAGGTGTATATATATATATATATAGGTACAGCGCATGTAACCGATGTATACCTAGCGCAGTCGTTTCACTGAGCGGCAGGTGAGAATTCCGGAAATGAATCGGTCGCATAGCCAGCCCTATAGCCCAGGATAGAGCGAGAGAACGAGAAGCAGAGGAGGCGAAAAAGCCATTCCCCTGGTCGCTTGGGAGTAATTGGACTGAAATTGGCGCAAAAATCAATTGCACATCCTTCGACGCGCGAAAAGGCAACCCCTCGTCAGATGTACGCGTCACGCTTCGTGTCGACTCAGCGAATCTAGAATTTAAATGACTGGACGTTACGAAGCTTTGGATAACAATTTAATCGCTCTGGTCGATATTCGAGAGTTTTACGGATGAAGCATTTTTTTTCTTTGTTAATCAGCGATTTTTAATTTTTTGCTTTAAGCGAGAATATGCTCATGCTAAACGAATACCGACATTGTTGGAGTATACTTTTGTAAGATTACGCACGATACAAGCTGTAAGAGAAAAAATCAGCCAAGTAGAAAACTGAGACCGTCCACTGCTTAATCGGCTTTGCGCGTCTAGTCACGAAAGCTCGTGCTTGAGCTTGAGAATATGAATGAGTATGCACGACACTTCTGCGTAAAGATTGAAGCCCTTATACTTGCGGTCGACAAGAATAAAATCAGATCGCGTGAGGTCAGCATATACCTAAGAAGTCCATAAAAAGGTGTGCTGCTATTTTTCGCTCTCTTTTATTTTTCAAAATTTATAAAATGTCCTCGGTATATGCAGATAAAGTATAAAAACTTAAAGCAGGTATGATTGAAAAAGAAAAGACACATGTATAAATTCTCACCTTTTCATAAAAATCTATTTGTAATATTTAATAGTATAGTTTTCGATATTAATGCGAAAGAGTCTATTCTCGCATGAGTGCAGAATCATGAATTTGCGACTTGAAAAATTTGCAAAACACTGTATCAAAAAATATGTGAAGCAACCGAGAGCTACGAATGACTTAACGATAACTCTCTGGGATGATATGAATTAATATAAATGAGAAAAATCAACTTTGACTATTTTATACTGAACGTATTGAATAATGCAATCGTTGTATTTTTCCACAAATAAAAGAAATTCTAGATTATTTGTTGAAGTTTAAATATTCAGATAACACATTTTATATCTCGACTTTAAAGATGACACAAAACGAAACTATTTGTCATCGCGAACGGAGCGAAGTATTTTTCAATGGAAACTCAAGCCACAACCGCATACACGAAATGACAAATGCGCCTCCAAATAGCTACTAAACATTATCATCGCAAACGTACATCTGTCGACGTCACGCAAACAATCCAACCGTAAAAAGGCCACCTGGAGAAAAAGATGTAACACCGACGATATAGTTTGTCATAAAGCGTAAGAATTACGCATTATAGCGCGTCTGCAGGCATTTTTCAGCTTTACAGAATACTTTCGCATTAATCTCCCTCTTTTCCAGCGACGTTTTTCTCGCTTTCTCTGTGGTCCTTTTTGACGTCCTTTTTGCGCTAACCTTTTTGTTTCGCGAGTTACAAATGACACGGGTTTTTGCGGATTAATCATTTAATTACCGGCCTAGGTGACCTTTTTGACTTTTTTTTGCTTTAGGGTCTGTGCCTGTTTCAAACATAATTCATTAAAAGGACTCAAAAGTTAAAGCATTTATGTTTAACAAACGACATACCCTACCGAGCAGTATCTGGATACTCTTATATATATAGTTAGGAAGAGAAAATTCTCTTGTAGATTAGTTTCGAGTGAGACGCCACCTATAGCTTTCCTCGTGTACTTATTCTATATCTTTCGTACACATAAAATAAGATTTATTAGTTTTTTTAATATTTGAAGAAATATTAGTATTTAAGGACTATGCTTCGAGCGTTATTGATTTTAAACGTTATTTTATCTGCAAACTTTTATGTTCCGCTATAGTTATACAAACGACACGGTTTTCTTTTTCAAACAAGAAGAAGCGTGCTTTTCGACGATAATCCACTCAAACCATTTTTCGATTTAAAAAAAATACTCTAGAAATAAAAGCTCGCACAAAACTCGCTCGTCAAATAACGCGGGCATCGAGCCTAATCTACAAGTACTACGTACTATACGACTGCTTCTACTTTGCCGACCGCAAATATTTCGAAAAAAGTTTAAGCTACGCGCCTCGACGTTTATCGCGCTATATACCGCACGTGACTCGCGTGCACCAACTGTGTGTACACGTGCATTGTCGAGAGGAACATTCAATTTGCCTTCCGCGAAACTCAACTGCGCTGTATACGTGATGCGTCGCTGAGACATACATCGACGGCCGCGAGGAAAAGGTGGGTCGAAGGCATTTGTTAGACCGAATGATCGTTGAAAACGCTCGTCGAATTTCAATTCACCGTCATAATCGATATTCTCGGGGAATTCGATTTTGCACTTGACTTCTCTGTCATGCACGTTTATGGTAATGTTGCAGAGTTAATTTGGAAATGTCAGAATTCAATTTCGTATATATGCTTATATATATGCTAGAGCTGCGAGCGTAAAAATTGTTTAATATTCAAATGGAACGGAAAAATTCTGGATATACTTTTACTTCGTGTAGTAGCGCGGGAAAGGTTTCAGCCGCATCTACATAAATGATCTTGCCGAGGTTATTGTTTAGGTTTGGTACTGATTAACAAAGCAGTTGTCACGGGTCAGTCTTCGTACAATGTAGTCTTTGGAAAAATCAATCCAGATCAGAAGGTCAAGTGAGGCTTCAATCAGCGCGATATTTACACTAACCTAGTTTTATCCACTATTTTTTTACATTCTACTCTATAAATACAAGGAAACCATTTCAACGAAAAATCCAGCAAGAAAATCCATTAAAGTCAGGAACCCAAACGGCTTCAGCGACACTCTCAAAGCCAAAGGCTTTACGCGAAATCCTGCCACTTTGGAAATCACTCTCGTACTCCGCCTGTGCTTTGTGTTCCAACGTAATCGAACGCACACTTCACACGCAGGATTTTCCTATGTCAGCACTCCATTATTAATATATCTGCCCGCTCTGGTTTCGAGCCAATGATGCGAACAAAGGTTCGCTCGAACGCAGTTCGAAGCAAAGCCTACGTGTACATACCAGCGCTGCGTTTGTTGAGAGAATCGCGAGGAATTCGCGAAAGACTTATTATGAGAAGGAAATAGGTTAGAGGTGGATCGGTATGCGTATTGTTTAGACATTGTGTATACTTATGCTTCTAAAATACGCATCCTTACAAAGCAGTATGGGATACTCTGCTACTGTACTGGCGGTTACTTTTAAAATGGAAGTCTTATGGGGACGTCAGGCTTGACGTACTAGTTCTTGCCGTAAGATTTAACACAGTATTCACACCAAGCGAATATACTGATACGTAGAGAAAATTTTCTTGTGGATACTTCTACAGTGCACTAATTGGAGTAAGAAGTCAGCTATAGATTTTTTCGGGTGATATTTGTGTACATATCTTTCGTACAAATATAAACATTGGATTAATTCCTTCTTTTAAGCATGCGTATATTTTTTATATTTTACACATATCTACATTTTCAATATACGTTATATTCTTTAGAAACAAGCATACAAAAATTATAAAGCTTACATTATTATTTTTAAATGACTATAATATGTGAGTATTATTAATTGTAAATGTTAATTCTAATAATAATAATTCTAATATAATTCTATACCCGTAAATTGAATTGAATCAATGCAATATTTGTTAGTTTATTGAAAATTATGTTCGATATCTAATGTGATTTCCTAAAATCATTATGTATAATTTCAATGTTTGATTAATGAATAAATTAATGTATGTATTCAAACAAAATAAATCAGTCGCAAATCAATTTAATAATATACCAGATATTATATAAGTCCGTATAGTTAAGCAACGTAGATCCGGCATAATATACATTAACTATAAAATCTAACTTATACAAGCGAAGCCACATAAACAGATTTTCATTCGAAGGGCAAACATTAATTAAATTTCAGAGCTGCATCCTCTTCTCTGAAAATAAATCCGCTCCTGTATAAAATATAAAATAATCAATAAAAATCCTCGCATCATCCGCAGATTCCATCATTATCGCGGTGACTCGCGAGCGCGACCGCCAAAGAGAGTGACGCAGAAAATACACCAATACACGGCTCGAGCGAACAACGGGACGCAAGCTCTCCAACAATGCTTTGTGGCAACAATGCGCAAACAAACGATTCGCCGCGAATGTAATTACTGCACTTGCTCCTTGTGAATCACCTGACCGGCTATATACACATAGCTTCCAATTGCTACATCAACGCATTTCCGCGAGGCGCACCGATTGACCCTATTTCCAGCTTTCCCCTAACCGGCGTCGGCGCCTCTCCGCTTTGTTCGCGGCTCGCTTGACCGTCAATCGTGGCTCCAATTCAACGTATATACAGACTCCCGCGGGCACACGGCGCTCATCCGAGCGACGGGGGAACGCGTTTGATGAGGGGCGTCTTTGCCGGAATTGCTCTTTAGGCGCGCCTGACGTTTTAATCGATCGCCGAGCTTGCAAGCTCTGTATTCGCTGCTTGATTGGAATTCAAGATCCTTGAGGCATTTTCATTCATATGTACAATTAGCTTCGCGCAACAGTGTGATGATGCCCATTATGTCGAAACTTATTGTAAGATTACGATAATGTTTTATCGATCATAGTGCGAACATTCAAGCTGTCTACTAAACAAAAATTCAAAGACATTCCCGACAGAAGGTTTTATCAAAAAATCTGGTGCTTGCACCTTGCACCGGACGCGATAGAATTTTCCTCTTTTCCCTCTACACAAAGTAAATCACCATCGCGAGCTGTAAAATTTCAACGCGAAATTCCTGATCGACGCACGCAGTGCCAACGGCACAAAGGCCAAATTTTCGATAATATCGGTAGAAAAAAATGTCCAAAATACTCGAAAGCGAGGAAGTGCGGTTCTATGGTAATTACGCGGGACGACTATATCTCTATATACACACACATACAAGGCGAGACTTTCTCGGCTGGTTCATTTGCTGCTCGGCATTTCTCTCTCTCGACGCTGCTGACCGCGGATCCGACTCCTAATTGAAGTGTCCTTATACCGAAACAAGGGTCACGTGCAACTATTATCCTCGGCGTGTTTCGACTAAAGACTAACGAAGCCGGCTTTCATGCCACGGACTGTGTACAAGGAACGGCGACACCGGCGACGATGACGACGATGCTGAATATACCGCTTCATTACCGGGAAACAGTATAGGTGGATGCGAAACGAGCTTTCGAGGCGCGAAATTTTTGAATGCGACTCGTGATGCCTGCTAATTTTAAATTGATTTTCACGTAAATCGCAGGTTTAATTATTTATAGTTAATAATAATGGCTGGGAGTGATTATTTATTTATTGAAAATATATTACTCGCGGAAAGCTTGTACCAATTTTCGTCTGCGATATCATCGGATAAGAAGAAGATGCGCTAACACATTTTTATATTTTACTCGTGTCAAGCGAACTTGGCAATTTCAAAATATACGAAACACGCCTCTTGCGTTCGGAAGCAAGAAAAATAGATGATGTTGTCGGACGCTGAAAAATTCTACAGACGTTTTAGACGATGTGGAGAATTGCTACGAAAAACTATCTCTGCTTGAGCTGTGTTTCAGAATAACTGAAATAGCGATAAAAGTTTTTAAAAACATATAAATAAGTTAGCGAACGAAGAAACGTTAATAAACTAATGTTCAATAATTCGTGTCTCTCATATAATATTTTTTGGCAGTAAGTTTATTACAGCAGTTAGCGCGCTTTATAATGACACATCTATACCTATATAAAGTGTATACATCTCTTACTGCTCGCTCCTTTCCTGGTAGAAAATTGAGCCATTTCGTAATATTCTTCGGATTATTTCTAAAATTTCTACATCTATATTTTAACATGAATTGACCAGATATCCTGTTTAGTATCTGTTCAACATTCTACCAGGATTAAGAAAAATCCAAACCGACCACAGATCACTCAGCCACGATAGCATCATCCCCGCGAAAAAAAACGAGGAAAAGCTATAATATTAAAAATAAGAATTCTAAAGTCGTTGCGCGAAGATTGGAAAAGTACGAAAGCGTATAGAAAACAGGCCGTCCCCGACAGCAGCAGCAGCACGCGCGCGACTTTCTTTTCATCCTCTGTTCCTCTCTCTCTCACGCGCTTGCATCGCACAAAAGAGACTCCAAAACGAGCCCTCGACTTTCGGGCGATGCCGATTCCGCTTTCAGACACGGCTATGGGTGAAAGGATAACACGAGAGAAAGAGAAGCGCCTCTCCTTTTTTTTACTTTGCTCTCGCAATAGCAGCCTTCGCCATTCTAAAATGGCTCTTCGATTCGCGTGTATACGAGAAGCACTCATGAACGCATCGAAGAACTCAACTCGTTTTCCAAAGTGTCGACGAGAGAGGCGAACGGAGAGAGAGAGAGAGAGAAGTTGTGGATAGTATATAGGGAACGAGAGGAAGTTGGGATCTAAGAATGGAGTGAATAAAACAGAACAAAATATACTACATGTATACATTTCGAGATCAGCCTAGCGACACAGCCTCCCACCGGAAAAGACGTTTTTTGTAATTTTCTGATCTCGGTGCTGAAACGGAAAATAAAATTATGTAGCGTACACCTCCGCGAGAAAAGCGACGGCAAAAAAAGGTAGCGAAAAAAGTGTTGCTCGGCGAGACGGATAAAGCCAATCCAGAAATAGAAGGACGAACAAGACTCGGAAACCAAAAGTAACATCGCGACGGACGTGAGGCATATTAGCGCGAAGGATCACGAAGGAAACGCGCGTCGAGGGAGAGAGAGAGAGAGAGAGAGAGAGAGAGAGAGAGAGAGAGAGAGAGAGAGAAGCAAAGGGCGAGAGGAGAAAGTACGTGACGTGGGCGAGGCCTTGTCTGGTCTTACACGAGGGTATAACTGGTAAGAGATGGCTTAATAACGCTGCTGCTGCTGCTGCAGCCAGTGCACACGTGCCGCTTACACAATACGGCTTTACGTGGACCTCGTAGTATAGTCGTCGTCTGGCATCGGGCAATATTGAAGCAATAATCCTACTGCTGGGCTTCTTCGTATATGTACTCTTCGTTTCCTTTCATTTTCTACTTTCTATACTTCTTTTCCAGTTTCACTTGGGAATAGTTTGCCTGTCCGTCTTGAAATGCCGATGCTTTTATATTGTTCTCCGGTTTCTGTGTATATATGCTAAGTCGAGATTTGCTATGGTTTAAGCCGGTGCAATGCGCGGATATATGTTTGCTGAGAAATCGGTTTCGGCTTTTAAAATACAAATTTACGCTTATCGAGCACGAATATTTATGAATTCGTGATTTGTGAATCCTCTCTTAAAAAAGTCATGACCGGATGTTGTGAAGCCTATAAATCCTCTCTTAAAAAAGTCATGACCGGATGTTGTGAAGCCTATAAATGAAGTTAGCGTTGAACGATGATTGGTCGACAGATATATCCGGGTTAGATGGCGCCAACATTTAAAATTTAATATTTGAATTTGAATGGTAAAGAGTTTAATAAAAATAATAGAAAACGATAGTATTTAGGATAGTATTAAATTTTGAGATTAGTTTTGTGACAATTAATTTTTATGCCATAAAATAAATAGCAAATATCTAACCTCAAAAATGGAAGAGCACATAACCTACATTGCATTGGACGATATATGATTTTTAGAAAGATACAAAATTAACCAAATACATACATATGTATTATATTATAGAGTGTGGAAAATGTTAACGTTTGAGTTCTTTTTAGAATGTACAGAAATTTTAGAATTTACAGAAAGACGTGCGTAACGATATTAAACGCGCGAAGCACGGTCGATTTTCCTAGTTGACATAATAATCTAATTATAGATACGATCTTGTCACTTGTTTTCTGATTATGGCCCTTATGGCCAATGTTCAAATATCACGCGTAATGTCAGATTCGATCTCCTAACGCTAATGAATATATTTCTCATTAACATTGACAAATTTGCAGATAAATTTATGCGCATTAACTAATGTTTTTATTTTTAACTTCTTCAACGCAGCTTGTTATAAAGTTTCAAAAATACGCTCCTGCATTCTGGAAACTTGAATTAAATAATTATCCAAAACTGTTCGTTTCGAGCATACTGTCACGCATCACATCTCGTATTTGAACAAAGAAAAAAAAATACACATGACTCATTGCAGAGTCCGTTATTCCAGCTCCTATGGCGTTTGCGTTTTATAAGTTGAAGTTTCACAGAACCAAGTTGCTATTATCCTTTAAGACTTTTACTGCGCTCATTATAATACAAGTTGGAAAATTAGAATTGAAAAGCCGAGAGCAGGCAGTTACGAAACTTTCTCACCCGCGCCAACAAACCAAAGTGGAACTTTTCACTCTTCCACGCTCGTATACATGTTAGCCGGAGAGAAAAAAACTCGGTGTGAAGCACAAAATTAATCGAAACGCCGTTCGCAATTGTTTTTGTAATATGCTTTATGCGCAACGAGACGGTTAGTCTAATGAAAGCAAGCTTTTATCGTTTCCAATGTTATTTTACCGAAAATTTGCACCCGATAAACAAGTGCACTCGATCATCGAATCTCAAAAACAAAAGCATACAGAATGAAAAATTTCGGATGGAACAGAAATAAAAGCGAAACCCCTAAAAAATTAATTCATCGAGATTAAATCGCGTATCCCTCGCACACGTGCGCCCGTGTCTAGTAGCAGAAGACAGTACAGTCAAAAGGGGGAAAGCTTTGGCACGAGACCCGCAAGCTCGTGCGCCAAGTGGGCTGAATTTAAGCTCGAATAAAGTCGCTAACCCGAAGCCGCAAAGGATAGGCCGGGTTCTCCTTCTCTAATACAGCCGCGTATGAGAGATATATAGCCCATGCATACGATAGCACATAGTCGTGTCTCTTCCCCTTATACGCTGCACATACATAGACCTTCCTCGTTTGGATCAGGCTACGCGTGCATGTATACATCGTGTGCTTCTGAATTTTGGCGCGACGAGGAGTATTTCGGCCCGCTGGCGCAAGAGCGACGCGGCTGCGCTGCGGAAGCTTGTGTATACGAGAGCTGATTTTTTTCGCGGGCGTCGACATTTTTTTTATTCAACGTCGAGCTGTACACGACTGGAAAGAAGTCCTGCCGGTGTCAGGTTTTCTCGACGGTGACACGCGCTTCTTTTGTGTTGTTTGGGAAGATTCGCGCGCGTCATGTCTCGATGATTCGGCTGGTGTATGATTATTCCTTTTTTTAGGAAGGATATATTTAGAGGGAACTTTTTGTGCTGTCGGTTGGGGATAGCGGATGAAAGCCTGGAGGATTTTTCGTTTTTTTTGTGTTATTAGTATGTATAGCGAAGGGTATGCCATACGCCCAGGGCGATGTATTTTATATTTCTGATTTTCAAATTGGAACCTCGCGATACGAAGCCATTCGAACGTTGTACGTAAATATTCTTTTATAAAATAGTAATACTTAATTTTCCTCGGTATATATCGATTAATTATTTAATCAATTTCGTTTAACTATATACGTACGAGTTTAGTGGCGTCAATTTGCCTACGGCGAATCATCATGATTATTATATAGCCCAATTGTGTTACACGCTTTGGTACTTATAGAGGTTACCCGGTTATACAGTCCTGAAGTATTCCGAAACGTTCCAAAATAAACAACTCGGGTATAGTCGCAGCATATAGCCCAAACAAAAGGGGAGTTTTGAAGTGACATACCGCTATATAATACACTGCGAACTCGCAGATAACGATGAGGGGAAACATGAAAGCGCTCATAATATGCACTGCCTCTATCTTTAGAGTATACCCAGGTTTGCACGTAAAATTTTAATTTTGAAATATCACGCAGGGATTCTCGAGCCGATACATAATGGCATACACGCTCGATACTAATTATTTGATACTCCGCTTCAAAAATATGGACGGAATGACGATTTTTGGATTGGTAGAATCGATCAACCCTATATCCGCACGTATCTAGTAGTACCTTGAGAAGATTGGCTCAAAGGGGTATTTTACGTATCTTGACAAATTAACTCTATGCTTTCAACTACTAAAAAGACAGACTACATATGCATTCCATGTATGCATATAATTAAACGCTTTATTCTTCGAAAACTGAAAGCCTGCGGCAGCTGCAGTTCATACACGTTTTCACACAATAAGCGCAAATTAAACCTGAAATTTCAATTACGACAAGCACATCTCCGTAAGTACTCTCAGCTGGGATTCAAATTTTCGCCGAGAACAGCGTACGGCAATCTTTTCTTCCGCTCATTCCCACTGTATCCTTCCAACTCTAGCCTCTGCAGCCCGAAATAGTTGTCGGATTGGATGATTCGAAAGATTCCTATCTAAGCGACTCCCTTGTCGCCGAGAAATATTTCTCTACAGAAAAATCCAGTCGGGCTGCTAGACGGTAATTGAGTCACATATAATCCGGCCAACGCGACACTTTCTCCGCTTTGAAAAAAAAGAGAAGATCCAGCGAACGCGATCGCAGGGTAGAGCCGAGACAATAAATGAGATGGAGAAAAAAGGAGGAGGAGGAGTGAAAGAAAAATGTACGCTTATCCGAATATATCGAGGAGAAATTTTGGAGCTTTTTTGTACGCAAATTTTCGTCGTGAAGCCTTTTCGGAGATCGCACTTAATGCGCGCGGTAAACTGCAATAAAGTATATTCGCAAACGAGCTCGGAATTATCATTATTACCCATTTTAGCATAAGTCTGATTTAGCACCGCCTATTAAATTATACGCATAACGATACAAATATCAACCTTTCCCTTTTAATCCTTGAAAAAGCGAACGATAACTCGTTCCCCCTTAATAAAATCCTAAACTTGTGTCCAATATTCAAATACACGCCGATGCATAACATCAGGCCGCGGTACATAGCAGGCGAGATTCACGGCCGGGGCGAAAAATAAGAAAAGCAAAGTATAAGCGCCGAGGAAGACGCTAGTGTAAGTTACGATCGCCCAGTAACTGCGGCATAATTCAAAATCTCATTAGACTGCCGGCCATGAAGTACAATTTTTTGCCCATTACACTCGTGTAGGAAAGTGCGCACGAGAGAGAAGCGGGGGATGACTCGAGCGGTTATAAGGACCTCGACGTACGACGACAGTCTTCTCTCACTCTCCCTCTCGGGACGTCGTCGTCGTCGGCGGGCGTTTTATTCCAAGCCTGCCCGAGATATATCATTCATACTTATACGCGAACGCCTGTTAAATAATTTATGGCGCGCCGCGGAATTTTCCGGGCTACTTTGGTCCTTCCACTTTTCGTAAAAGAGAGAGAGATTCTCGCGGCAACTTCTTCGCGCGCGGCTTTTATTAAGGTGAATTTTTTAAAGCGACGCTTGTGCCGCTGCGTGAAATTGCAAGCGGTAAGGGATTTGTATACGGCGATGATGTAGCGACGGCGAGGCGAAGAGACGCACACCGGATTGAAGTTGCGATGGCTTTGTTTTCCAGCGGCTTTTGTGCGTGCTTTGATTTAATTTAGCTCGAGTTGCATTTTTCGCTCTTTCTTACTAGTCTTTCGAGATAATTGTAAGAGCTTATTGGCTTTGAGGCTCTTCGCTTTTCTGATTAAATCATTCGCAGCGAGAAGATTCCGCATAGCAGACGGGATTTTTATTTAAAAAGACACCATCGAATAGACTTTCGCGCTAAATCGAGCCTCGAAATTGAAAAAAATCGAACAATAGAGGCAGCGATTGACTCTCCAGAATATAATCGAACAAAGAATGCTGCAGCCGAGAGAGTCGCAGAGAAAAGAAAGGAAAGGAGCAAAATGACCCTTGAAATCAGGGAAAAGACGAAGAAATTCTAGCGGCTCTGCATTCCAGGCAAGCACACATGGACGTTGAGTAGAAAGCTATCCCGTCGACGAGACGTCATCCCGATACCGAAACGAGGGACAGCAAAAGAACGCCAGCTGTTTTCGTCAATTTACGGTATCGGTTTTTGACGTAAATGCGAAAGAATCGCCTCCGATCGATGCGGCGGGTGTTTTATGCCTCGAGATTCGTCTTTTCTCTTCTTTTTCAATCGAGGAATTCACTTTGCTGTGCACTGCTCGGACACTAGTCGTAAAATAAGAGCAACTTTTATGGATTCTTTTTTATAAGTTGCTTTATTGCTTTTTTTTCATTTCGTTTTCGAAGAGTGTGCCTATAGGCGCTTTTTTCGCTGCGGCATGAACTTTCGCCGTGTTTATTGTCGAGGAATGCGGACGTGTGTTTTTCGAAACGATTCGATGTAACTTTTACATGTGATGGGAAAATAAAAAACTTTTCCTCTGCAAAGTGTTTCAAATTTGCCCAAATCCGAATCGTATGAATTTTCGAATAATTAATAATCACGTATTGCGCAATAATATAATTTCAAGCCTGCTCGATTGCAAAAAAAATGCCGCGAAAGCCCGTTCGTATATATGCCGTATCATAATTCAATCTGTGAACGTGGAAAAAAATAAAATCACAGCAAGCCATGGAAATTCAATTTTCCAATGCACGCGGTATTGGAAATGAAAATAAAAAAAATCACGTTATATATTCCCAGCATTCCATCAACTGATATAGCGAAATAGCTCGGCATTCCGTGGATAAACGACATGCAGCTGCCTATAAATTGAATTCGATTCGTAATTATATAACAAAATTATTGCTTTTGCGCACAACAAAGAGCGTAGTAGATTCAAAGAAATACTTTATTAATTTTAGATTGCTTTTATCAGTATGTATATTTGAATGTTGTATTATTTTCCGTAAATTTTCACTACGTAATCAATTCTGTGTCCTCTTCGGCTTTCGAACTGCAGCGTGACGAAATTATAACCTGGTCCTCCGGTAAGTATCACCGCACTGGCTCCATTGCCATTTTTATTTTGATCTAGAAGCCGTATCTGAGTTATATTCGAATAATTATTACCCGGGTAAGTCTTCGTAGAGTTCACTATTTGCAACCATTTGGACGATTTTTTGACAAATTCATTTTGCATAAGGTAGTCGCCTGGTTTTCTATCACCGATAATTAAATGATTTGGTGGTCTCACCGCAAGTATCAGTGCCAAATATGTGGCTAATGAAATCAAAATCCACAGTCGATCTGAAGCCATTTTTCACATAAATCTGCATAGTATAATTTTATCATGAGTAATCCATGTAGAACTTTGCGAATGAATAATTTTGAATGAAATATTTCCTTTGGACACATTTACAATACGAATTGTACTTACGTGTTGAATTCTGAACTTGACGAACCAACAGTTTCAGCGTGACTGCACATGCAATAAAAGTATTTTTAGCTAGACGAGCTAATCAACGTTTAGAATCTTGAAATAAGTAATCAAAAATACACCTTTTATTATTTTACTTTGCAGTAAAAGTAAACAAAATAGTAGAAAATTTTTTTTTAAATTGTATATTAATTCTGTAACATGTAGAATAATACATGTCAAAAACTGACTTCAGTTTAGTCATGATTAATAAATAAAAATATTTTTCAATACACGTTTGTGTAACCTAGTTTAATAACTTTTGACAATTTAATCGAATGTGCATCTTATAATTAGCTCATTCGATTAATCTGTCAGAAGCACGTATAATATATTATGCTTGCATCGCTAAAATGGAATATTTGAAGGCTGTGCCAATTTGTTAATGAATTATTGTTTTCCATATATTTTCACTACGTAATTGATACTATGACCTCTTATACTCTTGAACTGTACGGTGACGAAGTTATCACCTGGTCCGCCAGAGAGTATTGCTGCAGTGGCTCCATTGCCGTTTTCGTTTTGATCAAAAAGCTGAACTTGAGTTATTTTCGAATGTATACTGCCTGCGAATGTTTTTGTAATTTTCACACTTCGCAGCCATTTGGATGCTTTTATCACAAATTCACGTTGCATAAGGTAATCACCAGACTCTCTATCACCAACGATCAAACGGTTGGGCAATTTTTCAGTCAGTACAGCTGCCAAACTTGCGACTAATACAGCCAGGATCAACAAATGTTGAGAAGTCATGGTTTGTTTATAAATCTAGGCAGGGAAATTTATTATAAGATATAATATTACAAAATTCGTAGAGAATATATTTTGACATAGAGTTAGCTTATACTTAGAATTGAAGAGATATCAAAAAAGTAAGCAAGATGCAAAAATAAAAACAGCTATATTGACATGCACTGGAAATAATCGATTTCCTCATTAACTTTATATAAAAATAATGGCTATATTTGATGCGCGAATGATAAAAACATTTATTAGCATTAATTTAAATATAATTTCACTCACTTTGTTTCTTTGTTTAACGAAACTTTACATCGTGTGTCGGAGTGAAAAGTTTATACTGCATCATGACAGAGGAAGAAAACACCCAAACTTATAATATTTTACCTGATTATTCAAAACTGCACCAGAACCGCTTACTTGCGCGCATTGGAAATGTACAATGCATTATGATCGCTCTCCTTCCAACGTATGCTTTTGCTGAACATCAAAACAATATTATTTCTCGAAAGTATCCGTTATCGTGTTCTGTTATCAAAGTTATAGTCAGCAATTACTTGCTACCAACAATATATCTATATACAGCTGTTTATCTTATATCTCGGATGCGATATAGACTGAATTGCGGTGTGACTCACAGCTAAATGTGTCTCTATGGAAATTATTTACTTGACATTTTAGACGAAATTTTATACTGATTATTAACACAAAGGAAAAATAAGTAACACTATTGGTATTTTCAATATCGAACTGTATGTATTTGTTTTCACTGCAAAAATTTTGATATATAATTTTAATATCAATTTCATTAGTTTTCTATCTTATCTTGCGTAAATTTCTACAATATAGCTGATACTGTGTGACCTGACACTCTTGAACTGTACTGTAATGTAGGAATCGCCTACGCCACCAGCAAGTACGATCGCGGTGGCTCCGTTGCCTTTTAGGTTTTGATCGAGAAGCTTGACGTGAGTGATTTTTCCGTAATCAACACCGAACGTTTGCTGATGTTTGACGATTTGCAACCACTTGGAAGGTACCTTCACGAATTCGCGTCTTGCGAGGTGATCACCAGGTTGTCTGAAACCGATGATCACGTCTTTGGATGATTTTGTCACAGCAGACAGGGCTACTGTCACGCTGGCAGCAAGCAGAAGCAAGAGCAAGAGACGTTGGGAAGCCATCTTTTTGGAAATCTAAATAGGAAAAGTTTCTTATGAAACGAGTATAAATTTGATTATGAGGTATAGTTTATTTCTAAATTTATAATGAAAAAAAAACTTACGCGCTATTTTATTTTCGTGGATTTCTGGACGACTTGACGAACTTGATGTTCTAACGTGACTGAAAACTTCTTTTCGATTTTCGTTTATATATTTTAAACTCTTATCAAGAAACTTATCTGTATCAACGATGATTCATGCCACCTACAAAACTCAGACAAATTAATGATGAAGCGCAAGCAATTTCGTTATCTCGGCAATCAAGATACAAAAATATGTATTAATTCTATGTACTAAGCATATACTTCCAAATAAAATTATTAGGTAATGAACATCATAACGTATACATAATAAGGAAGAGTTATAATTAAGGGGATCCCATAGTCTGATAAGCAATTAATTTGATTACAACAAATAATAAGAACCAAATTATTATAAACCACGACGTAGTAGCCCTCCATTGTGTAGTTATCTTTCATGTCACAAAGTTTGAAGCTAATATATAAATGATTCGCTAAATAGCATTTGAATTAGATGATTTTGAGGCATTGTTCAAATGCCATTTAGCCAGTTATTTATATATTAGTTTCAAACTTTGTGAAATGAAAGATAACTACATAACGGAAGTCAACTATGGCGTGGTTTATCGTAAGTTGGTTCTTATTATAATTTGTTATAATCAAATTAGTCGCTTATCGGTCTGCTATTTTGTGGCGCGAAATTTGAATTTTTAATTATCACCCGTATAGACTGTGAAAGAAATGAAAAAGAAATGAAAATCGTAAACTTGTGAATATAATTAGAAATAAATTCCTAATCAAATATCCGTTGAATTCAGGGCAACTATTGTTACGGGAACTCAAGTATTTTAAAAAAGGCCTTTTTAATAATTGTCTAAAACATATAATCGTCAGCAATTTTTCAAATTTACCCTAAATAACCCATCTCCACGAAGCAAAACACAGAAAGAAAAAATATCAAGCCGATAATTCCAGCGTCACCAACAAATCGATCCCTCATCCGGTTACTTACCACGTTCTCCTTCCCGCACAAACTCGAGCTCCCTTCCGAAGCATCCTGCGAGACTCGCGGCAGGCCGAGATGCCCGACACAAGTTCCTGGAAGTTCATGCATTGTTGCGGCGACGACGTGGCCACGTCTCAGCACTATACTTCTGACTGAGAAGTGAGAATACGCGTACGGACGTTGGTTGGAGAGAAGAAACGAAGCGAGCTGAAGTTTTGGATATATGTGGGCCGAAAGTTTTTAGACGCAGTTCCGTTCGAGGCTTATGCGAAAAAGATACGAATATGGGGAGAGAGAAGCGAAGCGGGACTTGTAAATGAAAATGGAATGTGGCGATGTAGGGGCGAGTTTATGGGATTGCAGTTTGTTGAAAATTTAAAAATCTGCTGGAATATATTGGCTTTCAATTTGGATCGTGAATCATAAATTATTCGGAGTGATACATTTGCGAAAGTTCTCTCTCCCAGGACGGAGTGTAAGGCATATCGCGATGGGAATAAAATACACAACGTATATTATTTAAAGCTCGCATTGGCGGGAGTGTATAAATTTAATCCTATTAATGCATTCGAGGCGAGTCCGCGACTTTGGCTTAAAATTCAAGTTTTCATGCGACTATTTTGAAATTCATGAATAAAATTTTGATATCGTCCTGGCGGCGCAGCATTAGTTGGCGAGCGTAAACTTGGCGAAAAGAGTCATAATAATGGGGGGGAGGGGGGGGGGCGCCGCGGTTAAGTTGCTTAAAAATAATAAACACGCTTAAGACAAGATGAGGCGAAATAGCAGTTCACGCCCGAGGGACTTTACGGATGAGCTTACAATAAACCTCTCGAAGTTGCGCCGGTCCAGCTGGAATCGACTTAAGGTAAGTGGATTAAGCGGTTTTCTTCTCGCGAATGTCAATATTACTCGACACCGAATTCATTTAAACGCTATAATCATTTTTAAACTTTGCTCGAAAGCTATTTAAGGCGTAATTAAACTTTCTAAAACTGCGTATAAAGAGTTTCGAAAGCGAATATACTACAATCATGTAAACATAACCGTAGTTATTTCATGTATTATACACAACAACGAAAATTCTCGAAAGTATTATTTAAAACTGATAATTTGAAAAATTTTATCATTATAAAGCTTTCCGTATATAGCATAGCGGCGCACGTCAAAGCTAAAACCTGCACACTGCATCCGACCAAACTGGACCCTTTACGACTTATAGTCCTCCACGTGCACAATCTCTAAACCAGCAGACTCTCCCGCCAACGATCAAAAGCCAAGGACGCATGTAAAAACGGCTCAGCAGATGCAGAAAAATAAGAGTACACAGAACGTCGACGACGAAGCGCACATCGCTGCCGTATATATATATATATATAAGAGCTTTTTCGCTGAAGCTCGTCATCTATGCCTCGGCGATGAATACAGCTCGCGCACGCAAAAGAATTTTAAAATGAGATTCCTCTCCTCAAGCCAAGAAGAGAGAGAGGAAGCTCGTTACACGCGCGGATTGCGATCCGCGCGGGCAAAACGAGGGGAAAGGAATGCGCAGCGGTGCGTTAAGACGACGCGCCGGCGAGGAAAGCGAGATTTATGATTTTCTTGGCCGGGGCGTTGTTGTAGCAGCTGCGCCGGAGGGATGGGGATGTCTGTTACGACATCGAATTATTAACTCTCTTTGAGAGTCGTAATGCGAAGTGTGCCCGGCTGGTTCCGCGTTTTCTTGACTGCGAGAATCGGTTAATTTGCGCTTTTTTTTCTCGTCGCCCGTTGCGTTTGGGAATTGAAATTTTAATTAAATACCATTTCCATGCAGTCGCGGCTTCTTCATACTGTTAGGTGCTCACGTTGGAGTATTCTAAAAGTATAATTTTTCGTAATTGCGTTGATTCTCGGTGGGCCTTTGAAAACTTGGATTTCAAAAGTTAAGATCGATGCCAGGAAATGAAATTTTTCGAGAGTGGTTCGCTAAAATTTGAACTTAAGGTTTTAAAGTCAATCGAACACAGCCAAGTCAAAATTGATTTAAGTGCATCTCTCAAGTTAGATTAGTTAGAGGATCGGATACTAGAGACCAAAGTCAAACTTAAACTCGGCTTAAGCTCTGAGGATTCCCGGTGAATTTCACTCACGCGACAACGTCAGATTTGTTTGCAAATTGATATTAAAATGTACTCCGAATTATTATTACCACCGAAATGCGTTTAGGCTCGGTATCCTCGAACTTTGTTATTCTATGCAGACTTCATTATCGTTTGGCATTTAATGTTGAAGAATATTTAGTGCGCTAGAACACTATTTCCGGTGTTTGAATATCCTTTACTGCAACAGCGGCTTGGAACACTCACATAGATACACAATCACAATAAATTATAATTTCATATATGGAGCGACGTGTCATTTGTACACACACCGTCAGATCAATGTAACAAATAGTCTGTCTAATGAAAACACTTTAGATAAGAATTTGCGAAGTCGCGAGTTCATTTTTCAACTTTATTACCATTCGTTGGCTGGTACGTAATAGGACTTGTCACTCAGACCAGAGAGAGAGAGAGAGAGAGAGAGAGAGAGACTCGGAAAGAAAGTGAATGGGATTCGAACGCATTTCGCATTCACCGGCTCTGCGTTTTATTACGCTTCCCTTACGAATAAGAAGTTGGCTGGATTTCTCTCGAACTGTCGTCGTCGGCGTCGGAAGCGAGACTCTAAGCGCAGGCGCGCCTATATAAAGTTATAGCCAGCGAAACCATAACCGTTTCCAGATTGCGGCGAGAATCAAGCTTAATTGATTGTGCTCTTTCCGGCGGTTGAATTTTAAATTTTCGCTCTACATTTTCGTCGTATGAAATTTGAATGGGATTCGTCGTACGAGCGAACGAACGAAATTCACCATTATTCGCTTTTATTGAAGCCTGAAACTTTAAGATGATTTTATTACTTTATGTCGCTCTAGTTTTATACGATTATATATTACGTATATTTCATCGCTGCTATACTCTCAAGTGGATTTGATTCGTATTAATGCGATTGAATATGTAGGTGAGCGATATGAATATAGATGGAATTATACAATAAGTTTAATGTGTATTAGCATATAATTGGTTACTCTTTTAGTTTTATATAGCAGACTACGTAGGCCATTTATTTAATTTTATGTGCCCTTACAATCGAATCATTATCAAATCGTTATTGATGAAAAAATTAGCTTCTTCTCTCTAAATGAAATCCTTAGAAATGATACACCTCCAAGCATTACTCTTTTGCACTCAAGCAGAAAATATAATACCAGAACACCTGTCATCGGTCGAAAATAGCATTTCACGCTCTGACTTATCGCAGTGTCGTCACCGTGTTTTCCCTTACAAACCAGCAGAATTCCGATAAGATGCAGCAGTCGATTTTATCGGAAAACAAAAGATTACAAGACTAATATATAAAGTCACGCATCGCTTCCTCCATATAACACAGTGCAAATTCAGCATTCACATATACAGGATGACCTCGTTCAAGACTCTCAGCCTCGTGGCAATCGTTCTGGTCGCGGCCACGAGTGTCAGTTCGTCGCCGGTTTCCTTAGAAAAGCTCGACGTCTTCACATCCAACGACGTGGTGGTCGGCCAAAGACAGCCCAGAGACAGTCTCGTCTACACCGAGAACATCACCGAGAAGTTCCTGGCCTCCGGGAAGAAGCTCATCGTCACCAGGAATGTTAAGGTGCCCAATGGTTACGTCATCACACAGGTCAGAGCTTTGGACAAGGCAACCGGTGGTACTGGAGCTGAAGCCACTATTACCGGAGGTGGTCCCAATATGGACTGGGTCGATTTGAGGTTCAAGAGTCAGAGGTGGCGTGGAATCTACTTTAGCCTTGAAGTTTACGCTAAGCCCAGATACTAAGTACCTGGATTGATTAGCTTGTGTGGAGAGTGAGACCAATCGTTAAAATTTTATTTGTTTATGCAGCGAGGAGAATAAATATGTGAATGCGCGCACACTTTGAGTTGTTACTTTACTTTCAATAAATTTGTTTATTCATAACAAAAATTTTCTAATAATTTTTAAACTCATGAATAGATTCATCGTTCTAATTACCTAGCTTGTAAATCATATAAAATAGATTACGTTTATATCCGTATCGTTTAATCAATGCTGATTACACAATCTCTCAATAATCTCAAACCCACAGGCCTATAGTGCTATAGTGAAATAATAATCAGCCGCACACAACACGTATTCAAACTTATCAATACTTCAATATACGAAGTTCGTGTTTTCAACAGAAATATGAACAATCAAAAAAATCTACACATATCATATGAATAATTATTTATATTGCAAGCTACGGCAATGCGCAAAAAAATTCATTCGCAATGCAATACAATCAAATTCCAAGCCAACAATCCATTCAATCAAGCAAGCAAAATAAAAATCAGAAAAACGAAGCGTCCATCGTTACAAACGCACTAATTCAATTATACATGCCGAAAAACAATTCATTAATCGGACATAAAAGCGCAAAAACAGACAGCGCAATAATAAATCCTCTTTCACCGTTCGTCGCTCAACGCACTCGCGCGGCAAACAAAAAAAAAAGTCCCGAAACTCACGCGCGAAATAATAAAGAGGAAAAAGCCCGCGCGCCGAGTCGAGGTCGAAAATCGCGACCGCGAAAAGAGAGAACGCCGGCCCATGAGCGTTAGCGCGAATTTCATTTCATTGTCGACAGCGGAAGGTAAAAAAAAGCGGCCGCAGTCTCTCCATTTTAGCCCTGGGAAAGCCAGTAGCGGAAATACGACCGCATGCGCCCTCCGATATTGGTTTTCGTCCAGCTGCCGCGCAGTCGTCGCATCTCCAATTTTCTATCTGTAACCGGTGGATTTTAATTTGGCCCCGGCGACGAGCTGATACCGGGTAATATATCTGTGGCGGATTCGCCTCCGATGACCGAGAGAGCTTGCGAAAGTAAAGCGAAACTCCGTGTTGTGCTTTCTCGTTTAATTGTTGGAATTAGATTTTCGCACTCGCGGCAATCGTTTGTTGCAGATTATTGACTTACTGTAACCGAAGTAGACGCATTGATATTATAATCTATCCTCTTGCGTGTACGTATATATATATATACGACAATTAGAAGAAAAAAAATGTAAAACTCTAAAACTGTTTCATCGCGCAGCTGTACTCGAAATTTCCAACGAAATTATAGGTAAACATAAAGCTCAGCTACACCACTCCATCATTTTTTCGCTTCCCTGGTTACCCGGCCTCGCTCCCGCAAACACGCACACACAGGCCGGAAAATCGCATTTCCCCATTAAGCAGTGCTCCCGCGGGAAACACCTATACGCGTTTACGTGCGCGAAGTAGGCGGAGGTATGAAGGCTGCGCGACCCGGTGAGATTTATAATTTCATGAATCGCCCTGTTTTGCCGCGTGCAACTTACACCTATTTCTCGCGCTGCCCGGGCTAAAGCGCTGATGAAACACGAGTAACGTCAGCGCAATTTGCACTAAATCAACCGAGCCATTCCACCCTCGAGTTTGCTTCTTTGCCTCCTCTTTTTTTTGCGAGGATATGGAGGCCGGACAAAAGGGGATATGCGCGTGCGGCGTCAATAGGGCGTGAAAAAATTAATTGGAGATAACGCTGATATCGTGGAACTCGTTTTTTTTTCTGCAACGCACTTCGCGCAGCCAGTGCGAGAGAAGAAATTTATCGCGGCTGCAGGTTGCAATCATTTTTTGCGGGAATGTATTGTGATGCATTGCGGACTCTGTATTATCCGGTGTGTATGTTGTTGTTGTTAGGGAATCAATTTTGGATTTACACATTGTGCTGGTTCAATTCGAGCTTACGATGGAATTATATTAAAAATGCTCATTCGCGAATTCAGCTTAATTTACTTGGTAGAAATAAGTTACCGAATTATACTACACGTCCTGTCTTTATACACCAAAGTTTCCGATCGCGACCCACAGCCTAGTATATACCTGAGATTTGCTAAGTAAGCTCCAAACACGGGTACCTTCATTAAACGATAATCGCTTCAACATGCGTCCTTTCTCATTAACATACACTCGCTCTTGGCAAATTGCTCAACCTATATAATTCATCGACAAATATAGCAGCGTGTATATCGATTCGTGCAAACGAGGAAATATCCTGCGTACGACCAAACTCGGTTTATACTACTTCCGCGTGATCCCTATAAGCAATAAAACCAACGATCACTCCTTGAGTACGTAATACTCGAAGTTTGAGCGATTCCACGGCGCGCCATTCGAAAATACAATAACGCAAGCTTCGGAGAGCATTAAAGTCGGCCAGCGACAAAAGTGCGTCTTTTGATAACTCAAAAGTGTGAATAAACTGAAAGACCGCCACAAAAGCCGAAGAGCCGGTATTCGAGCTCATAAAGCTCGCGCGAAATACACACAACCTCCGCGAGAATTCGTTGCGCTCGCGCGCGGTGTCTATATCTATATACGTATATACGTATTCCCTCCGGTCTGTCGCCTTTATTCTTCTTTCTCTCTCTCTCTCTCTCTCTCTCCCTCTCTTCGCGTTTTCTAGCGAGGTTCGCCGCACATAATACACCATCCTCTCCATGCGGTATATTATAATATCTCCGAAGGCTCTTCTTCAATCCTGAATGTGACCTTTTTCGTTCCCATTGCGCGCATATATATACTCTCGGCTTTTAGCGTTTCTCAATTCACCCTTTTTTCGCGGCAAAAGAGGCGCGCGCGTCCTGGCGGGAAAAAAATTAAGAGCGGTCGCTTTTAATTGGTCGCAATTAAGATTTTTAACCCCCGCGTTCTCGAGTGCGACTCGCGCACTTTTAGCCTCGAGCATATACGTGCACTCGACCACTTAGTTTCTCTATTTTTGTTGCCGACTTTTTTTTTTTAATTTTCAAGAGCGCTAAAAGGGACTAGACATTTTATTTTCAGTTTCCTCGCGCGCATAATTAAAATCTCGTCGATTCACTTGAAGCGTGAGAAGGATTTTTTTTACTCCTTGCGAGTTGTACGGTTACGCCGGATTTTCCCTTTTTGTTGACGGGAAACGTTAATTATATGCTAAATATATTTTGCTTGGGAATGTGCTCTTCGATGCAGTTATAATGTAGCGAAGTATCGTAATAGGTCGTAATTCGTATCGCGAATGGTTGTAACTGTAATTCTTAAACGGATTTTACAATAAAAATGCGTTATTTATATATTACCGGAATATGTATATATATTAATTGATATAAATTTTTAAACATATGCATCAATGGTATTGCGTCTTTTAAGTAATATCATCACAAATGTATAGAAGTATTTTTTTAATGTCTGCATTGCAACGCGTGTTTATTATAGACGATGGTAATAATATATATTCGAAAATTACGCACGGATTTCGGTTATGACTTTTCGTCGTTAATTAATATTATTCAAGAACCAAATTAAATCAAGCTAAATTCATACACTCAATGCAATATTAATAAATAAATAAATATATATATATATACAATCAAGAGCAAGATGAATATTATTTAAGCTAGCTGTTAAATAATGCATTGAACATTTTTAGATTAAAATTATAATGACAGCGTAATTATGATGAAATAGTGAAAGGCTATTATAACCGCGTTGAAAGTTGCGAGCTAGTAGAGAGTAGAGTAAAGAACATCTGACTTCATAAGTAAGCGGCGACTGAGAATTACCTGTAACGTATACTCCTCTTGAGACTCTTTAGTAAAAAGTTTGCCTAATGTCTAAAAGTGAAAAATATACCATCGCCGTAATTAGTTTATCGATGATAAATATTCCATACAAATAAATATATTACACTGCTCTCCACATACATCATACCTGCAATAACAACTGATGGAATACCTGAACAACAATACCCGCAGAAAATATATTCCGCACAAATCCACTCAAAACGGCGAAACAGTCAATCAAGCATACAAGCACGAACCTTATCCTAGGGAAAAATTTATTCTCCGGAAATCGAGCCGTATAACTCCTTAAATCGACAAAGCGTCGCGCACGAAACCCCTTCGAAAAACCAAAAGCCCGCAGAAAAGCCGACGACCCGTGCAATCTACTTCCACCGTATACATATATATATATATATATATATATATATATATATATATATATATATATATATATATATATATATACACACACACAGCATCTCACAAGAGCTGATGCAGGTCTCGTAAGTGTCCGTAGCAGGAAATCGAATGTATTTTTACAGCGTCGTCAAAGACACCGGCCTCGCTCAGCGCCTTTATCTCGCGTTCTTCTCTCACCCCCTGGACTTTATGCCTCCGCTATTACGCTCCTAAATCGCGCATGCATGCATGCATAGCTCCCCTGCAGGCGTTGGGTACCAGCTTCGGTTTGAATATTTTTTACGTCGATATTTGCGGGATCGATTCAATTTTTTTTCTTCCTTCCACGGCTCTTCTTTTTTTTGCGTATACTGCCTTTTCGGCGGGAGAGTTTTCGCTGACTGCGGCCGGGTCGCTTTTATTCGCGGAAATAAACTGTCGTGTTTGCTCGGCCGTGCTGCTGCTGCTGTGTGTTTGCTCCGAGCTCTATATACATGTGCGCGCATGCAGCGAGAAAAAAAAGCGATGTGCGCTACGTCAAATGTTTGTAAAGGAGGAACGCGCGAGGCGGAGGTTAATCGGCTGGAATATTTTGCTGATTTGCTTTTAGTTTAGGCTACATCGGCGGTGCTACATGGTATAGTGTACGAGAGTTTGTACTGTAGGGATTTATAGATTTTTCGAAGAAACTTTGAAGCTCGAGTCAGAGTAAAAATCCGAAGAAAATGAAAAAGCAATGATAAACAAGGCTATTAACCCTCGATTTCCCTCTCAAAACTTCCCGACAGTTTTGTATCTTCCGCACACGTGCGCCTCAAACTTACGCATCTGGGCCCTATAGCAACACACAGGGAAGCAGTGCACCGTCGCGTTTACATAATAAACAAGCGTCCTCTAGGCCAACGTCGCGGCAGCACCTCTCGAGACTAAAACGCGACTTAGTCTGAGTTCACCGAACGAGAAACACACAGGAGGACGCTATACATGCGTATGTGTGTATATATATGTGCTGCAACAGCCTGCGCTGTTGCTCTTGCTGTGCGTATATATATATATATATATATAGGTATAAGCCGCGTCGCGCTGTCAGACTTGCAGAGGGGGGCGTTAAAGCCGCCGCCACGGCTGCTAAGTGCCAGCCATTCCACTTTACAAGGAGACGGCTCTTCTTACGGTGTACCGAGACGCGCCGACACTGACTGGACGACGAGATGGCCGAGGTTTACTCGTACTTGCCTTCCTTTTTATCCTAGTGGATTTTTCTTCTTTTTAGCTCGCGCATATATATACTGGCGAGATAAAGCTGTGCCGCTGGTCTTAAATGCAAAGTAGAGTGTGCAGGCTGCGTGCGAAATAAGCTTTCGTTTCGTTATTGCGCAGCGAGTGGTCGAAGAAAGACGCTTTTTCATTGGAATGAATTTGTAACGTACAATAACGGTATAATTATAGGAAAACACGATCATCGACTATGTGTACGAGAGGGCAAAAAATGAAGGTAAGCTAAAAGTAATAGCTTAACATATGATATCGTTACCGCGTGTTGGCGACGAGTGCTGTAAAAAACGGCAACGCGCATAACTCGCGCTTTTTACAAGGAATTAAAAATATCATATCACATATGCGCTCATAATACCGGGTTAAACATGCTCGTAACAGTCCGCCCATTGGGTTGAAACATAAAAACCATAACATTTTACGATAAGTATTCAGCGGCGCATCGAGACATTTTAACGTCGCACTTACACGCGATAAAGATGAAAAAATTCCTTCGAATCTCGTCACACCTATTATGTTTCTATGTCAGTGTGTGAACAATGTGGACAAGGTAAAAGAAAATAGACAAAATTCACTTTTATAAAAATGCGTATATTCGATACTCGGCTGTTTACATTAAGTACGTAGTATACTAATCCGTAGCTACAACGAACTTACTCTACCGAGGCCTGACTCGCAACCTACTCTACCGAGAGCTCATTCCAGACTGCCGCCACCGCGGTCGGTCCTCAGCCCATCGATACGACCATCGCCACCGATCGCTGGAAAAATCCCTGCTCTGACTAAATTTTCAAATGCTTACAGATGTCAACAAGCATCATGTGTACGCATCGAGTCTACAAAGATCCCTCCACAGCTCTCAACGCTGGGCCCGACGATAATCCGCGCGCAGTCATAAAAAAAGGCTAACCGGCCCAAGACTGCGAGCTCGAATATCGCCGTAAATTCATAAAAACAATACACTCCTAACACTGCCTGCCTACTTGAGATCTGCTCTCGCTCGAACAGACCATACACTTAAATAATATGTGTATCGAATATACTTGCCTAAAACAAATGTGTAGTTCTTTCCCGCATTCACCCAAGCCAACGCTTGTGAGGTGGGAAAAACTCGAGAGAAAAGCCACGCCAGGAAAGACTGACACATCTGCCAAACATAATACAGTTACTTATTCTGCGCGAGCATAGTCGACCAAATTTATTATACTACGATAAAAAAACTACGTGTATTAACTGTCCCCGGAAATGCAATAGAGACTCCTTTCACGAAGGGACTCACCTTCCAGACGACACGCCTCCACATGGCAACTGGACACAGAGGAAACCCCCCCTTGTTTCCCTATCTGTTCCGAACTCGCCTTTTCGTCAACCTTAGTAGGTTGGAGACGAGTAAGATAGCCCCGATCGATTCCAAAATCGAATCGATCGTGCGAAGCCTACGCAGCGGTTCCAAAACCGCTACGTTGAGACGCTCGCGCCTTTAGAAGTCGCAATTCCAGTTAACACACGTTAATTCACGTCGGTAACATATTACCTTAAAAAATAAATCTCACCCAAAAAAAATCATCTCTTTCTCTCAACCGACCATCTTCACGTCAGCAGCACACACAGCCCTTCGGACACTGTGTCTCCTCCATTCCCGGTATCAGCGTTGATTTGCGCGCGAAGAAGAAGTTTCAAATCGCGAGTACATACACAGAGCGCAGACGCCTCGATAGAGAGAGAAAGACCCCGAGGGGCTAGAGAAACTCGAAAGCCAGTCGCCGATGCGTTATGTCGTAAACTTGGATCTCAAAGGCGAGAGAGAGAGAGAGAGAGAGAGAGAGCTTTAGATCGAACGTATCGCCTGGGTCGGAAACTCTGTTTTCCTCCCTCTCCCTTTTCGCCGCAAGCGAATATCTGGAGCGAATGGCCGGCGTGGAAAGTGCCTGCACGATTCAATGCACGTCGCTCTCGATTATTTATCGAGTACGAGATTTCCCGAGGAAGACGCGCGCGAAAATTTGTACGTAATGAATTAGAAGGGCGATTTATGTGTATGCTGATTGCTTTTTGTGGAGGATGCCGTCGCCTCCTTTTTTTTTATATTAAAATTTGCGAGATTATGAAATATGTTGTATTCATTATACACGTAAGTGCAAATGTCGTATCGTCTTATTCGATAACTTACTGGATAATAATCATTTAAGTGGCATTTTAAACGAAGATCCGTTTAGATATATATATTTACTATTTAACGTTCGATTGAATTATTCGAGCGTGAGAACCAATGCACTTAATGAAATTCCAGTAAAAGTTGACAAATCCAATTATTTTGTTTTAGCTTCATGATCCGATGTTCGTTCGTACCCTAGAAATAAATGCATTATATTTCAAATCGCTTTTTGAATTTAAACGAATCACACTCCCATCCAAAATCAGTAAATATATATAGAACAAACGATAATCCTACTAATCAGCGATCGAGAAAAAAATTAGAGCAGTTCCGAGAATACCAAAGAAAACAATACTTGCAAAGCGAACCAACGCACACAATCGCCAAGGATGAAAATTCACTCTATATATAGCAACAGCGACGAAAAAATATAGAACCTGTCGTCGTGCGCGGAGAGTAAAACAAAAAACGCCACTGCCTTTCCGGAAGAAAAACGCGTCCTCGCGACGAGCGTCATCAATTCTCCGTTCCGTCGAAGCCCAACCTAGGATTTAAACTCCCCCGAAAACAGCAGCGGCCAGACAGAGAAAGGTCTGCGATAAAACAGTGTCTATATCGTTGACTTACGAGCGTCGCTCGGTCAACTTTTCCGCGAAATCGCTTTTTTTCCAGAGAAGGTTTGTTTATTCGACTTGCCATCCTAGCGCGTGTTTTCACACGCGCGCGGAAGAGGATCGATGCGCGAGAGGCTTTTAGCCTCGAGGAATTATCTTCGCGCTTACGCTTGAATAATACGTCCAATTATCGAGATACCGATGAATGCGGGCTTTTTTGCGCGATTTCACGTATACGGTGGAAGCGGTTTTATTTCCGCAACGTTTTGGCGAGCGCATCCGCGTCCAATCGATTTGCGATAGTTTGCGTGTGTTTTGACATAGTTTTTTAAGGCAGATTTTGATTTTTTTTTCATCGAAAAATAAATTTGATTTGATAGAAGGATCGTTTCATTTTTGACATCAGCAGCGCTTCGGTCGATGCGCAATTTAAAGGAAACTGATAATTAAAATTTAGTGATACGACGTTGCGATTCGATCTTATGTATCTGATATACCAAAAATGGTTATCTGCAACTCTAATGGAATCGAGCATAGAACCGAACGATATTGGAGCTTTACGAATTCAAGAAATATTATATTCGGTTAGTGAATCTCTCGGAATATAGAAAAAAAAGAAAAAAATATGTTATCAAGCCAAAAATACACGTTATCAAATTCTTTCTACAACCTACGTGTAAACGTTTCACAGACACAACAGTATAGAATGCATATGCATAAAAAATGCCGGAACTATCGACGATAACCCAATAACGATCACATACAATTGCAACACACGGAACGTTGAGCGTCCGGCCATGCACAAACTGCTCTCGACCGCTTAGTACTTAGCCGCTTAGCGCAAGCGCGCATATAAACGTAGGAATATGCAAAATTATAACACTGCGGGTTGGTTAATCTGGGTCAACCGCGTATCCGCGAATAATCTCCCGCGGCGATTTGGAGCAAACAGCGGCGCGCTTAGGTTATTCCGCCGTCATAAGCCAAAATAAACTCGTTTCCCGCTGACGCTGCGCGTGACGAGCCGTATTACGTAGCTGTATATGCGGATATAGCTTCCGGATAATGTATGCAACTAAAGTCAGAGAACTTCTGATCTGCGCAGTGTCAAGAAGGGCGGAGATTCGGAGTTGAGCGATGTAGTGCGGTGCGCTGGTGATTCTGTGACAGAGGCTGTGTTGGATGAGTTGGTTTTATTACGTGAATTAGAAATTTGATTGAAAGAAAGTCGATCGCGCAGATTTGATTTTGACGATATGGTAGAATAAATGACACATTGAGAAGGTGGGTGAGAAATGAGCTATCTAATTATGGCATACGAACGATAACGGTATTATTTTAGCTTATAATTATTGAGACTAGCCCAGACAGTTATTTATTTCCACAATACTTACAAAGTATAATCAGTTATATGATAGGCAGCTTATGTAGAAAAATACCTAATAATCCACGTTAAACATCCGGTCCTTGTCCATCACAAGTATACGTTATTCGAATCGGCTGTAACTGTCCAAAATTCACTCTCCCGCCCCTAAAATGAATGCGAAATATCTCCATGTAACCAGAGCTCGTTGACGTCGAGGACAAAGTGACATCGGCTTCGAACCGCATCTCTATACTCCCGGCGTATCTCCGCCACATCGGGGTTGTGTGTACGTGCTACTGCCGCTAGGTGGGTATAATTTTCTTTCTCAATAGTCCGCGAAAAGCCCTCGGCGCAGACCTGCCGCTACAATATTGCTCGGCTCTCGCTGGCGTCGAGCCAGACGTTACGTACCCGCGAGGGTTCGAAGGCCCTGTGTATATCCTCGACCGTAAGGAGCCAACCCCCTTTTAATCTAGCCTCCCACCCAACGACGTCTGCTGCACACTAGTCGCGCGCGCTCTTATCTTCGCGAGACGCTCGGGGCACGCGCAGCTTGCTGCTGACACACATATGTGTGTGGGGGTTTCGCTATGGTGTTCTACTTTCTTCTTTCATTTGGTTTTGTTGGAAAGCTTTTTTTATTGTGAAATTGCTTGAGGGTCGTATAGCGGGTCGTTGCTATAGCTGACCGCGGATACATTTTTAAAGCGATTTTCAAAAGGCAGTTTTGACATGAATCGGGATCGAAAATTGAAAGCGTGCTTGTGATAAAAATATTAAAAACCTTCGGCCTGATCACGAATCGGCGCACTGTATTAGACTTAAAATTAAAAAACAGCCGAGGCGGGAAAACCTCATTCCAAAGTCAAAATAACACTTCAATGTATAACCATCAGAAACGAGTCCCAACGTGTCATGCATCAGTATCGACTTAAACACAGCTAAAAGAACACCGCCGCATATCCGACGCGAATTTCAATCGACTATCGCGAAGCTATATCCCCTTGAAAAGCCAAAGAAGCCCGATGAGTATATATGGAACCGTCCGATAACGCACCGCCATCGGTCGTTTGCGGTGTTGCGGCATCGTCCGGCTCGCGGCAGCTGCAGCATAGTGGCCGCTCAACTCGCCGCGTGACCATCGCCCTTCACCCCTCCCCCTCGTCTGCGGTCGATGACCGGCTCCACAGATGAAAGGGAATGCGAACTTTGACAGCTGCAGCGAGGACGATTCCCAGAATTAGCGCGTTTCCGATTTCCTCGGACGTATACGTATTTGCTCTTTATTCGTGTATTGGATACGCACGAAAATCGCTCCTGTTTTTACATGTACGCTTATACGGAGTAATTTAGCTAACGCTCTCTGCGTATACATTTTTTACACTTCAAAATTCTCTACAGGACACCTACTTCCAACATCGATTATTTCGCAGGCGTCCTGCATAATTCAGCTCACTCCCGTATCTAACGAAACCCCCGCGAAGAAAAATAAGACCGACATAATTCACAACAATATCCAATATCCCCGAAGCTTTAAAACGTCTATATATAGCATATCCCAACCGAATGAATTTCCCGTGTGTCGCGCACTCAGAAATCATCCCTCGTTGCGCGCATCCATGTGGTCCTCCGCCCGGGCACGGTTATACTTTCTGTTTATCCCCGCACGCAGCCGGTGGTCGGTTTCCAGTTAACCGGTACCGCGAAAATCGAGCGGTTGTATATATATATAGCCGGCATTCGATCGACGCTCTCGCGAGCGATACTTCACGTCCGTTTGCGAGGGTTATATGTATTGGAAGGAATTCCCGACGCCCGGAGGCTCTTATCCGGCCCGCGCCGCGAGTGCGAAAAGAAGATATTGAGAAATGGATAGTCGATACTATGCTCGTCGTCGACGGGGGTGTAGGGGAGAGGGGAAGAATCGTGGAGAGCTTGCGGAGCTGTTGCGAGAAATGGATATTGCGAGAGGGGATTTTGTTCCTGTTTCTTTCTTTTCTTTTTTTTTTTTTTGCTTCTGCGGGAGAGGTGAAGGCTGTGTTGCAGCGGATTGTTTCTGGGAGAGTTTGTGGCTATTTATGTCGTGCGTTTGTCTTGTACGCGGTTTGTTCTTGTGTGGAGCTTTTGAGATTTTAGTACTGGATGTTGATTGTTTTGGAAAGGGCCAATCTAAAACTACTTTGCGCGACAGTGTATCACGGTTCACACATGCAAATCGTGATTAAGTTAAATTAATTGTTGATAAAAATGATTAGTGGCAGAGTCCATGCAATACCTCAACCCCGCTCATTACCTTGTTTTTACAGACATGTTCAGCCATGAATAATTGAAAAAGCCTGTATAAAAAAAAAACGAAGCGGGGAGTCCTCTTGTTAACATGTATTTCAAGTTCTGCCTCGACAGCCCCAACGAAGCCCCACACGATACACACACACACACACACAAGTGATACATATAACCAACTCGCCGGCGAGTCTCTCTTTCCTCTATACTGCCAGCGCAGACTATACAGTTGCAAGCTCAGTCGGGCGTTGCGCCTTTTTGCTTTGGGCTTTTAATTGCGGTGCATTGAAGCAAAGCAAGAACGAAAGAGAGGCCACAGCAACCGAGAGATATCGTCTCCAGTGGAAACTCGAGCCTCCAATTTCCTCTCACGCCCTCTCTCCATCTCTATTGTTTCTCTTAGTAGAAGAAGCAGCAGAAGCAGTATATAGAGCTTGCCATTCGTTTCTAACGAGTTGGCACCGTTATCGGTCTCCGCGCAGAGAGAATCACCCCTTTCCCACCACCCCAACCCAACGTGTCCACTCAGACGTTAACGCCGATAGCTGTGTGTACACGTTCGCTCTCTCTCTCCCTCTCTCGATTTCCTTGCCGAGTGCCCTCGTGGAATTCGAGTTTGACCGCTTCACCGCTATACAGCGCACCGCTGGCAATTTTGCCACGCGCGGTATTGCGCGATAAGGCGCGTCTGCTTTTTGCTTGCTCGTTCGAGCGGAGAATCGAAGCGTCATCCTCCCCCATGGAAGGAGGATTGTTTTTCTCTCTGGTTAGTGTCTTCGAGCTTGACTAGTTCTCCTCGGAGTTGAGTGTTTGTGGAAGACTGAGATTTTTTCCTTGCTATATTCAAGTTTCGAATCGAGCGGCGGAGCTTCCTCCGGGGGTAATAAAGTCCGAGAATGGAATTTATCTTTTACTACGTCAATATCGAGTAATTGCTCGGTTCTCGGGATCTCGAAGACAGGGGGGGGGGGGGGGAGAATGTAATTGAACAAAGTGAAAAGTTTGTTAATTACACTGGAGTGAGATCCTGGGAGAGTGGAAAATCGATATAGGCGACACTTGGGAAGCTAATTACTGAAGGAATGCAAATATAATTTTATTCAACTTCAAAAGTCCGACTCGAAGTCTGGATAAATACATTAGCTAATTGCATCTCCGCAGAAAGTTTAATGAAACAATACCTGGCCGATTGCTGCCAATCGTCCGAATTTCAAAATTAAAACGTCACTCCCATTCCGTACTTCCCCTCATTTGAATTTCCCTTTGACTGCGCGCTACGCTGTCCGACCGTACACGTAGCGTTTCTACTTACATCTACTCTGTCTCGCGACGAGGCTATTCGTTTACCAAAAACTTGCAAAAATTCAGAACCTTCTCATAACCGCGCACTCGAGCGGAAGACTTTTGAAAAGCACCTCGCTGCCGTCTCGACTTCTTTTTAGAGCCAAAAATAAACCCGCAGTCCATTCCTGACTCCCTCGACCGCAAACGTCTAAAAAGAGCCGCGTGTATACCGCGTCGTGCGGGAAGCCGGATGAACTGAAGGAACCGTCTGTCGGGGTTGTACAACCAAGCGCGAAAAAGTATTGTTGTCGTCGCGAGAACTGTATTACGGGCCGCCGGTTATGATGGATGGACGCGGAAGGAATGCTACGCGCTAGAGTTTTTTTCCCCTCGGGCGGATAAACTCCGGTAATTTGTCACCTCGGCGCCGAGGTGTTGCGATCCGCTCCGGCTCGTCGTTTAAATAAAGTGCTGCGGGACGCTCGGCTGCCTATATAGCGAAGAGCACGCGACTATGTGCGTAACTTGGGATATATGGGCTTTTAAAAAAATGTCTTTGTGTGTCGTCGTTGTTGCTGAGTGAGAGGAGCTTTTATGGCTTTTAATGTGGGAGTGCCGAGAGACGAGGTACTGGACACTTTTATCGAAAGGGGTTTTAGAGGGATTTTCGCGAGGCGTAATTAAAAACGATAGGCAGCTTCTCCTCGAGGATATTCGAAGGTACGTCTTCGAAAAACGTAAAACTGAAGTTTACAAAAATAATTCAACACTTGCCGGGCCGACGTTTATAGCGCCTACGTGGACGGCTGCATTATACCTACCGCTCGTATATACATCAAAGCTCGAGCTTCCTCCTACACGCGGACGTCCACAATACCTTATATATATATATATATACATACCGAGCGCACTCCGAGGTCTTCGTTGCCGCCACGGCGAGCGCGAAATAATTATTGCCGCTCACGGCGATAACTGCGTTACACTGCGTAATTACTACTCCGTAGCGTCGGGTATAATGGGGACCTCGATGACTCGTAATTGCTTCGCGGCTCGAGCGTGTATTAATGTTAAAAATGCGATGTGTTGGCGTGAGTAAGCTGGTGATGGATGCATGAATTATTTAAGAGTCGAGTCGGGGAGATGGATTGCTTTTGAAGGAGGCTGCTGGCGAGTTATTGTTTATTTTCTCTTTCATCCTTGATGGATCGATAGGCGCTTAATTGAAGAAGATTAAATTTTCCCAATGTTGTAATAAATTTGAGTGCTGTTTACTGTTATCCCAATACGCAGTTCGCATTGTTCGCGGGCTGGGATTCGCGCGTGCATCGTCGGTACGGATAATGAATGTTCCTCATATTTGCTGTCCCTTTGTGATTTTGCATCAGGATTTGATGAATCCTCGTTGATAAGATCATTATGCGCGGCGGTTTTGTTAACGAAACGGAAATTTCGTGCGGAAAATCAGGCTTCGAGTAGTACTGACAGAAAGGCAATTATAGATAAGAGCGAAGAGCCGCTTTTGTGAGCGAAACACAATTAAGAGATTAAGACCAGCGCGATTAAAATGTTTTTCCCTCGGCCGCGATTTTCCTGATGTAAACTCGCGGCTAAACGAGAGACGAGTCCCGCATCTCTCTCTCGTTTATATACTTTCGCTGCATGACTGACTCGTCCTAGATTTTGCATGGAATTGATCTTTCGCGTAACTTGTTTCTTACTCTGAAAAAAAATATAATAAATCGGCAAAATACATGTCGAGGATTCGCGACTATATACCCACAGTGTCGCACGTGGCCAAACATTTTACTTTGACTTTTTATCCTTCCGGCTTTCTCTTATTCCCACCCCTTCGTCCATCAGTACTCGTTTTCTTTTCATTCATCTCAAGCCGGTCGGCCATCCGTGAAATGGGAAAACGACGAAGAGGAATTGAACAAAGGGAACGATCGCGAATGAAGACCAGAGCCAGTCGCTTTATAAATTTGACATTGATATCCGGCAAAAGGGGTATAAGGAGCTGCTCGGAATATGAAAATGCATATATCCCGGCGCAACGTCTGTCTTGCACTGAACAAGTTGACGGGCTGCGAGATTTGAGCTTGTTGCAATTTTCCGGTACTGAATTTTTCAGCAGCTCCACATACGCGCCTTTTGCGTCGGAGAAATTTGCTACCTTTTTACGATCGATCGAGTCTGCTGTGCGCTATGCAGCATCTGAATAATGAAAATTCTTGAAAAAAAGGCATTTCCATAGCTGACGTTTATTGGTCTTAATCGAGGTGCAGGAAATGACTGCCAGTTATGAATTCGTTAAATTTCGCAGACAGAGATGTGATATCGATTAATATTGTTAGAATACAAGATTAAAAATAATGGTTTAGCTTATCTCACACGTCTGAGTACTTTCTATAAGAATTGGATAGAGTAAAGCTATCTGAATTTCAAAAGAATTAATCAATCAAATAGGCATACTATATTGACAGTTATTGGATTCGTCTATTACTTGAAATAGTTCAATTACTGACATCCTGTACAAGCAAATATTCCATTTTAAAATAAAAAAGTTCCAATAAACTTCCGGCGATAAAAGCAAATCTGTGTTGTTTAAGTTATTTATTATATCAGTTCATGTTTCCATATTTAATGCGACTATAATTTATTGTCAGCTACTATTACAAAAACAGACCTTATCTAATTGATACATTCTATGATATCTAATCGAATTTTCCTTGTATTTCTTCGATCCAGTCAAGGTAAGTGAAAACTCTAGTGAAAACGTCTGGTTCACCCTTCGCACATGGTCGGACGAATGAAGCAATACCAACTTGAACTCCGCGAACGACGAGAGGACTGCCAGAGTCACCCTGTTAATATACAATAAGCATAATTAAAAAATCATTGCAAAATACCATTGTGTCATAAAAATAGTCATTCGCTAATCTGATTAAACTTACGTGACAGGCTCCTGTTCCAAAAGGAGTAATAGTGCAAATGTGAGAATCAGTAATCGGATAGTCATGGCTCCAACTCTTATTGCAAGACTCCTGACTGATGAGATGAGCTGTCATCTGTTGCATATTATTAGGAGAAGCGCCGCCCAACTATATTGAGACCATCAAATTCGGTGAATTCATTGTTCAAATCCGTATTTATTTGATTTAAAAAATTGATTTAGTACTTACGTGCATAGAGCCCCATCCAGAGAGAACAGCCGTGGCACCTACATCAGAGATGTCGTAGCTGGTAAGAGGAAGAGGTTGCACCTTTTGGGAAAATACAATGTCTTTGTCTACGCGAAGTAGAGCAATATCGTTAGTGATTGTGTTTATACTGAATCCCTTGTGATATGTCATACTCTCGACCTGGTAGATTTGACCATCATCTCCTGACAACTTGTTGCTTCCAACTTTAATTGTGACTTTTTTTGGATCTCTCCTGTACAGAAGGATGGAATGCCAATAAGTAATTATTACTAACGTACGTATACCTCGAGTCATTTTTTTCTGATAAAATCATGGATTTATTTTCTTACTCTCCCATGACTATGCAATGAGCTGCCGTTAGAATCCAGCGTTTGTTGAGAATTGAACCACCACAATAATGACGTCCCCTACTTCTCAAGGACGCCATGTATGGATACTTGCCATCGGGAGCTTCAGTACCTCCATTGATACGTGGGATGGCTATAATGTTTTGGTATATATTATTGTATCAAATCATCGTCACCATTGCATGCCTATGTTTACGCAGTTTAGAAGAGAAAAACCGGCTACTTACCCTGAGCAAATACCACCACGAGGCACAACACAAAAATATTGATAAACAGCTTCATGATAGCTTCTCCTTAAAGAATATACAACGACTAACTGACGCTGGTCACCGAATCTTTCTCTTTTATATTAATAACGCACGGGTCGAATTGATAAGTTATATAGTTATCGCGTTTATCTCTAATCGTTCCGGAATTCGCTGTATTAGCAGTACATACTGATAATAAAGCAACTACCTTATTTCTCTTTTAATTTCCGCTATTAGTTTGATATCAATTACGATAACATACGTGAATTTTTTAACAACCATCACCGCTCATTGTGAGATTAAGAATATGGATTGCCCGAGATTTCATTATCTTCTTAACATTCAAATGTACTAGTAATGATTGTAATATGGTATCTTTATTATTATATATTGCCTATGCGAAGAGTGTTTTCTATCATTTGTACGTTCATCACTGAACTTCATTTTTGTCATTATAGCTTTTAACTGTTATTAATTCAAAGAATTAGTTTATTTATGGCTACATATTCACTTATATAGATTTTTCTTGCCATAATAAAAATAACATTATACTACCATACAGTATTTTATTTAAAGTTAATTTATGTTAATTTTACAATCATTACTGAAACGTATATAGAAACCTCGACCAATCAGTACTCACAAATTTCGAAGGAAGTTATATAATATCTTGTCTGTATACCTAGTACTTTTTATCAGGTAAGCATAAATTGAAATCCAAGGCCGCTATAGCTTATCGTGTGATAATCACGGTTATTTTATCGATTACCAATACAAAAAATTAAAAAAAAGCATTATCACCGGTTCCATTTATTTTATATAATAATAATATCTCTCCACACCGATAATAATCATTAAAGCTTCAACTAAACTCAATCAAACGTCTCTATCACCCCACGAAGATTTCCGGAGTCACAGAAGAAGAGCTCCAGCAATGCTGCTGTATATATAAATATATCACCGCATCATCGCGCGAAATACCACTACACAGCCTCTCATATCCCTTAATCTCGACCGTCCGTCATCCCATCAAGCCGCATAAAAAGGAAAATTCAATTCTCATGCTTACCCCGCACGATCCACCGGCAAATATGTAAAAAGCCTCAAGCCGGTGGCTGACGTTGACAGATCGCGCGGACTCCCGACGTGGAGTAGTGGTAGTAGCAGCAGCAGCAGTAGCTCGTATAGTTACGGGCTTATTTTCGCTTCGATCCTAGAGCTGCAACAGCTGTGATCGCACACCAACGGACGAGGCATGGCTTCCGCTGTAGTCGGGGAAAGAGGAGCTTTGTAATGCATAGCTTCACTGCAGTCGCCGATGCGAATGCGAAATTTCGGCCTTTGTCGCCGCACGAGAGCAGAGAGAGAGAGAGAGAGAGAGAGAGAGAGAGAGAGAGAGAGAGAGAGAGAGAGAGAGAGAGAGAGAGAGAGAGAGCTCGAACAAGCCTGAGTGGCCGGGGAATTTTGGAAATGACGTATTGTTGCGGAATTGAGAATTTCGGACTTTTTTATTGTTCTGCCGATTTACTACTTAAAGTTCGAAATGCTCGATATTTATATCAAACGGGATTCTCGAGAACGTGTGTAACTGCCTCTACATGCGCAATATCTATATGTTCGTAGTGAATTGAAATAACAAGAGATGGCGCATCTCCGCGAAATTGATGTTATGTCTTTTCGAAATTGGAAATAGCCCGTCTCGAAAGTTTCAACTTGTATGTATATAGATATCCTCGTCTGTTGTCTGAGTGCTTTTTATACTGCGTTTGGTTTTCAATAGAGCATAACTTTTGATCCTACATTCCGCTTGGGAAACGTTCCCATCTCGCGAATCGAAAATTTTTATTTGAACTTTGTGCCGTATACGAAAGCTTTAGTATGAAAATGAAAGATTAGAAAGCATAAAAATGTATACGTTTGGTATTGAAAATCATATACGTACAAAATAAATGTACTCCTGATATTGTTATATAATTAATATTAATATTATCATTTGCTTATATTGGAGTAGTATCTACTTATTACATCTCCAACTTCCTTATCAAAGCTCGTTCAAACGGAAGTACTCGATCGCTTATTAATTCCAAGATTACACAGTCATCTTGGCCGTGTCATAACAATTCGTAAAAAATAGAAGAAAACTTTTAATTGAATATCGATTTCATATAAACCGATTTTAATATTATGACGGCAAAAAAATTCCATTTCCCCTCAAGCACTTTCGGGAAAATGCTTTTTCCTCCATCTCGCACTCCGCTTCGTATACCAATTCACTGCGAGTATGATCGAAATAAATTACATCCTTCTGAATATCTTGCTTCAGTCAATAAGTAAAAAAGGGAAATTGAAGGAGCTCTGAAGATCAAAGAGAGCTTACATAAGGTCGGCAGAAAAAGATTTTAATTATGATAATGTTTTATTACGATAAATGAAATATAGAAGCTGTTTTAGTATTTCATCAGTTTCTAAAAAATGTACAATGTTAAATTAAAAATCACAGTTGTATTAAAATATTCAAATGTAGCTCGATATATTTAGAGATAAGAAACAAAGAAACTTTGATACTGCACTTCATTTCAATCATGAATTCTAAAATAACCATTATTTGTTAATTTCACTAACGAGTCAACCATCATCGGTACCATCCTCCATTATTATCCTCCTTTTCACTCAAACGCCAACGCGAGTATCGAAACTAAAATAATAGATGAAAAAAATATACAAAAAATCGTCCTACCTTTCGCAGTTTCGCGTCACGACTCCTCAACAAGATAATCCTCTAACAACCAAGCCCATCTCCATCCTCTCTCTCTCTCTCTCTCTCTCTCTCTGTTTCTCACTCCAGCCCATCGAGCTTTTTAGCCCAATTCCCGCGTGACACATAAAAGGCGCTGGCGCGTACACCGGCTAAATCGGATAAATCGAATCGATCGGAAATGCCGCGCACTTGCTCTCATTGCGCCCACCGCGCGGCCCGACGATTAATCGAGGACCATCGCAAAGTTTCGCGCGCGGCTACATCCTCGCGCGCGGCCCTCGTAAATTTCGAAATGTAGCCCTCGCAAGTGTCCGCGACGTGCCGCGATCGATCTGCGTAAGTAACGTGGAATCCCTTGTCGATAAATGATATTCGAAAAAGAGAGGGAGGTGCGTGCGCAAGCGCATATTTTTGAGGGAGATTTAGAAGGGAGTTTTATCTCTCAAGGATCAGAAGAGGATCAAATAGGGCTGTGTATAATTTTGTGTGCGAGAAGGATGGACTGAATGTGGTACTTTTATCCAGATCTATGCAGGTTTTAACGACGGAATCCGATTAGTCCATGAGTATAGATATCCGCTTTGAATACTTGTTTCTTAAAAAAGTAATGGAACCGGATGAATTGGATCATTTAAAGTCGCAGCGTATAGATGTCATTTTTTAACGTTTCAGAAACACAAAAAATATTCTGACACGATTTTATATTTCAATCTGAATGCATCGAAGAATCCGAAAAAATTCCCGCGCACCACATTCTCAAAACAACGAAACTACGCCTTGCGAGATAAATCGCCAACTCCGCATTCCTTCCATCGAATCGAAAGCTCCGCAGACAACAAACACAACCCGAGCAGTCATCCACCGTGGCATATAAAATTCTCCTTCCCTTGACGATGTACACGAGAGCAGGCGATACTTTGGTTCGCTTACAATTAGCCCGGGGCACAGCCGTCGCGCTAATTAGAAAACTTGCAAACTCGCCCGGCGCTATACACCAGCGCGGTCGCTGCTGCTGCTATCTCCGCGGGGCAAACGTTTGCTCCGGTCTTGCCCGGGCCAAAAAGCCAAAAGTGCATTCTGCGCTTCGCGCCGTTTTCGGGGAAGCCCGCACGAGGCCGATGCTAATTGCGATAACACGCTGCTGTACGCTGTTGCTCTTTGCTACTGCCGAGCTTTCATTCAAAACTCTCGGAGCTATAGCTGTTGGACGAAAAATTAGGCGAGGTGGAAAAATGAACAGCTGTTTCTTTTTGTAGACAAGTTTTTTTTAGCAACGAGAACGGATAGAGGCTGCGAAAATTCGGTAAACGCGGTTAAACTGTATCAGATTTATACGGAGCGATGTTTTCGCAAGTGGTTAGGCAGTGGGGGAAAAAAAAATTATCTATAAGGAAGTAAGAGGCGCGTGTTCGCGCGATAGTATACTTATATCGCATTGAACGCTCCAGTTGTGACGAGGCGCTGCGCAGATTCGAATAAAGCTAAAACCGCCCGGACTGTATTGAGTTTTCAGAGCAAGACTCTCTTGCTCTGTGCATATGTGTCGCGTTTTCGACGCCGTCGTCTCTGACGTTTGTATATATATATGTGTGTATGTATGTATACGCAAAGGGAATTCCGCCTCGGCAAATTCGATTCGCTGTAAATTGCGCCGAAGCGCACGTAAATACATGCTGGAAAAAGTTATTGGAAAACTTCCTATACCCGCATCTATATACATCTATATCCTTAGGAGAGACAGAGAAAGAGTGGGGCGAGGGGGCGAAGCAGAGTTTATATAGCGCTATATTTGTCAAAACTTTAGTTTATAGCGCCGAGTGCGATGAATAAAATCAAAACAGTCGTAAAGTGCTTTTAAAGCATAATTAAAATGGCTATATATACGGCGCGCAGCGGGAGCTATGACCAAATATATATAAATACGCGAGCGCGCGCGGCGAATTGTTTTTAGAGCAGAAGTTGCAGCGAGCCCTATCGAAAGCCGTAAAATCGATGGATGAAATAAAATTCTGTTATGTTTGTGTGCTGAGTACGCAGTCGGCAGTAAATACTTCTATTTTTTCCTTAAGATTTAGCTCTCTCTGCTATCAGCAATATATATATATTTATATATATATACCTGTCGCACAAAACGTCGCGTATACTTGACGAATCAATTCGAAATGCGAAACACACACGAAGAAGCCATGCGTGTGTAATAGCGTAAGACTTCATTCTCTCCTATAGTTCCTTCCAGCTGTTGGCGCGACGCGCGAAATTCGCATTTTAAATTCGCATCTTTTCCACGCGAACGTGCAATTTCAGCCGTCACGTGACTCGCGACGCGGCAATCACATTCTCGTCGTACTGCCACGACTTTGGGTTATATAAGCCAATAGTCTTCGATAAAACGGAGAATTACTCAGTCGAAGAAAATTTTACAGGGCGTCGTTTTGCACGCTGGATCAGTCGTGAAATTGATATGAAGTGCCGCACGGTGATAAGAGCTTATGCTGAGATAGGTCTGCAGTGTGTTTGTTTGTAAATAATTAATACCGAATTAGAGCATTTACTCGAAGAGGAAGCTCCTCGGTTTTCCGCAAGTGCGTTTCGTTTGATTCCGTTTAATTTTTAGTCTATACTACATTTAAATCCACCGCACACGTGTGTTAAATGCCATTTGGCATAGATTATAAGTTGATTACGACTTTGATAAAACGTCAGCTGTGTAATACAATTGATAAAAACCAGCACACGTGCATATATCTGAATCACTGTTTCAATCGCACGACGATCACTGTTTATTTATCTAACAATTTTATCGATCTATTCGTACGCTCTTATCCGAAAGAACGTCGGTTAATTAAACGCAATCAAGCATCCTCATACATTTATATACATCAGACGAAAAACATTAGGGACAACGTTAACCGAGCGTAAAGGATCGCCACATGTATGCAGGGAATTTCAGCTCGCGTTTGCAAGAGCTCACTCCGGCGCTGCTGTAATGACTCAAGTTTCGAGGTCGTCGGCCTTAGGAAGACGCATCTATCGTAATACTCCAAGGAGCCTGTGCTCTGTGTATGTGTGTGACCTCCGCGAGAAGCAAGACTGTCTCTGATTTCGCTGGCATCACCACGTGGCCATTAAAATTACACGTCTGCTAAATGCGCTTGACGGTGACGCGTGAGTGGAAAGAGCTTTTCGAAGAATCGTCAAACGGCTGTGGGAAAGTTTATTTCTTTACGGTATGACGAAGGTTTTTTGATTGGACGCAAATTTCAGGTATTCGATGGGGGAAGGTTAATTAACTCAAATACGATGTGTATGTTATCGAATAAGTAGGCATTTTAGCGAAATAGAACGGTCAAGTATCGGCTAGAAAAATTTGTTTTCCAGCGAATTTACCTACATAAAAAGTGATAACATCTTAAGACTAGTCCAACGTTCAACGAATATTAAGAACGAAAAATATACCCGTGAAAAGGAAGCGAAGCTTGCTCTAGCATAAACATGGAAATAACAAGAAGATACAGTGAGTAGATGGTACGGGAAAATATTATATTATACGAGGTAGTTGTAGCGTTAAAACCAGGCGCCCAAAAAAACATTCGTAAATTTCTCCTCGCACGACGACGACGACAACGTGAAAATTAACGGTGGCCAGACCGGATGGTTCCTCGTTATACCTACACTCCTTGAATACTTTCCTCGCCATATTCCGTGAAAACTACTCTACTTCTTCTTCGCCGTCGTCCTCCTTATCACGGCTCTCTTCGTATGCGATATTTCTTCAGGATACAGTGTAGTAAACGATTACGAACATCTGCAAGCGTAATGAGACGCGCGTTTCAAGCTGGATTTTTATCTTTGTGTTTTTATTTTTAATGTACTATGTATTATACATCTAAAAACTTCGTACTCGTTTACATGAAATATATATCTATATACTGTAGAGTAAAGGAATGGATTGATTAAATCTACATGTAAACAATCGTCCAAAAAGGAAAATTATTAAAAATGTAAATTTTTTATATTTTATATATAGCTTTCGAAGCGAGTTGCCAAAGGAATTCCGATAATTGGACGAACATTTGATTACTAGTCGAATTAATACGTATCGATAGCTACGATTTTTCACTCGGGCGGAGAAATAAATTGCTTCGAAAAATATCAATCCCATATTTGACCGCTCAATACTGCATCGATATCAATTAATCTTTTAGGTCAAGCGTTTTTCAATTTTATATTATCTCTTTCACCAGAAAAACATTATATACCGATTTTCGAACAAACATTCTCTCCTACAGTCCTTCATATAATTCATCCCTATCTCTCGGAACCTCGCGTAAGCAAACACGTCGGCGGTAAAAGCTCGCAGAGCTTGCGCTTCACAAACAATTCTCGTTACAGAAATATCGTACTTAAAAATAAAAATAAATGGAGCATAAAAAAAGCTCCAGAAAGCAGCAAGTTTTTGGTTTACGAGCAAATGGATTTTCCTCGCTCTCATCGGTTTGTTCCCGATACACATACGCCTAACGCGCCGCTCTAAACTTCCACTTTCCGTTTACCCATCTATATATACCTGTAGTTCGAAAGAGAGTCCTGAACGTGCGTCGCTCGCCTCGGGCGCATTCGTCACACTGCACCTTGTCTCGTTCGCTCTTCCATCCGCGCGCGAGCAAATGCATTGCGCGTACGGAAAAAGTATTTTGTGTAAAGCAGCGCTGGTGAAGAGAAAAAGAGTTATTGGAAAACGTGTATGCGATATATGCACGATGTGGAGAGACTGAGCTGTGTGTCGGGGTGAAGAAGGTGATTGAGAGGTGTAAGAGGATGTATATATTCGTGTAAGAGAAGCCTCGTTTTGAGTATAGAGACTCGGCTGGAGAAGTAAAAAATGGATGCTTTGCGCACTGAGAAACGCAAAAGTATCTTTCATTTCATTTTGTATATACACATGAGAGTCGATTGAGCGTAAAGAGATATGCGACGCTATAATGTATCTTAGTAAAACAAACAATAGCCTTTCCAAAAAGCTCGTACGCATTTGTTCGCAAAAATACAGTTTATAAAAAAAGTGCAATACAGAAAAAAAAAAGAAAAATCGAGAACATCCGCGAGTCGGTTTTCTTTATAAACGCGTATATATATCTTCATTTCCAAATGCATCTCGGTTTCTCGTGAAATTCACGCTGCCTCGGTTCTTCACGCAGGCGTGAAATGTCGCGTTTGAGACGCTCGGCGAATCCTTTCAGCTGTTCGCTCGCGAGCGCCTCAAAATGCGGCGCATATTCTGGTGCCGAGCGACCCTTCCGATTCCGGCGCGGAGTATTTCCTGTGGCGGACGTGACCGTATCTGATTCATCTGACTGTATTCAGAGGCCTGCTGCGAGCTTTCGTAACGATTTGTCGCGTTTTCCACTCTGTGTGCATGTATGGAATATATATTTTGCTTCCTCCTGGAGGAAATTTTCAGTTTCGTCAAAACTTCTGGAAAATGTGTTTTCGTGTATTTGTGTTGATTGTCCGTGTGCGTGTGTGTGTGTGTACAGATAATATTCTGGATGGAGATTAATATTCGTTTAGCAAATATTAATGAAATTGTAATTATTTTAATCACAAATAGATCTCTAGTAAAATAAATTAAAACGTGATTTATTGTAATTTGATAATAGAAACTATGAATCATTTTGGGGGATGCCCCGTGCCAATTAATTATTAAAATATGAACGTTTTTGCATTATCTTCGTAACTTACATCGATTTCGCATCTTTTTATCGATAAAAAAAGAGAAAGCACCCGGTTTCTTCATTAAATCAAGCTCGTATACTGCGTTGCGAGAATTCGTTAATTTTTAATTCAGTTCACGAACAACTCGAAATATTCGTCTCGCGCATAATATCGTCAGGCCAAACAAAGCTGCACCAACGCAATAAACGAACATTCCAACATTCCTCGGAACGAGAGAGAGGGAGAGAGAGAGAGAGAGAGAGAGAGAGAGAGAGAGAGAGAGAGAGAGAGAGAGAGAGAGAGAGAGCTTTCACACTCGAACGAACGGCTTAATTGAGAAATATTTCCCGTTTATCACGCGACAACTACTTATTACAGGAGGGACAAGTATAGCGAGCGCGGAATTTCAGGACTTCGAGAGGAGAGAAAAGCTGCAGCAACTATATGGACAAGAAGAAGGGAGTAGTAGTAGCTCGTAAATCTCTCGGTCTGGCAGTGTCTCTCTTTCGGATCTCAGTAGCGATTAAGAAGACATTATAAAGCGTCGGACTCGAAGTACGCAGCGGAGAGAAAGAGAGACAATGGCAGCCGCAGCATTTCTTCTGCGAATACATATATATACATCCACATGTATATATAGAGCGCGCGCGTGCACGTCCCACCGGAAGAAATAACGGGGGACGCGGCGCCGAGATAGCGAGAAAGACGAATGGCTCAGGCGTCCAGGCGCTGATTTCGGCCGAGTTTTTCCAACTCGGCCGTCAGGAAGAAAGGCTACTGTCGCGCGCTCGCGAGACTATACTGCACGAATTTCGAATGCTGCTCGATAGTTATATTGAGAGATTGCCGATCGAAATTTGGGATTTATGCTCTCTCGCGGCTGTTTTGAAGTTCGATGACGAATTGCTTCCGAAGGTATCTGCGCACTTTGCTACGCTCGAGGAATATGTTACACGCGTACATTCACCGTGATAACTTCGATGCAGAACAATGCATTTCGCTTCGAAACGTATTTATATATCTAATGACGAATGACACCTGGTCAACAATCGGTGCGTTACACGCGACGCAGTTATTTCGCAGAGTATAGGCCCGTGTAGTTTTCGTTAATTAAGAAGGCAGTGATCATACAGCACGAGCAAGTCCCACGCAGTATACGGAACAATCGGCAGGGCTCATTATATTCGCATGTTCGGAAGCTATACGTATATGGAATTAGTCTTGTAAACGTCTGCATTTATCTCGGTAAATGTAAATACCCGCGTACAGCAACATCGGGAACTAGTCAGTCTCGCGTATATTATGAACTACTCCGGGCGTATGCGCATCGAGTGCGCTTTTTTACTCTCAGCCAGCGTAAACAAGAGGCGAACTCGAGGTTTCGACGTCCGCGCATGCATAGCCGAGAAGCTCGAGCAGTCAAGCTCGCTTTTTCCCGCTGTGATATATATATATATATATATATATATATATATATATATATATTCCCTTGCGTGCGGGGTTGTAAAACCTCTCTCGACGAGCGACCGAGCTGCTATTTTTTACGACGCTATCGAGTACCCGCTATATATACGTATGCTTCTGCCCATTAAAATCGTATATATACGTATATGATTCCGGATCAGCGGAAGTTATACGCGTACGAGATGAGGAGTGAAAATGTGCAAGATACCCGATATGTGTTTTCTGATCGGTATATGGAATACGGTTTTTAATGCAAACGCAGAGAAAAAATATACCTCGAAATATACCGTGATTGTTAGTTTATATTTGGTCATCGAATAATACTTCGGTATAGAACTCGGGAATTGTATTAGATTATTAGAGCGAAGAGCAACTTTTTCCTCCGCACGATATAACTGCAGCGAGAGACGTATGTGACACTATAAAAAATAACGCGTAAAAAGTATCGGGTATCCGTTGTAGCGGTAATTTCACGAGTCGTTAAAACCGTCGCGCGAACCGATGAACGATTCTTATCCTGTTGTTTCACCTCAAGAAAGTGCAAAAATTATCTGAATATGAGGAGGACTCAGAAACCCGCGAGACTGAAGGGCCACTTTGCCGCGTGGTGCCAGCTTGAAAGCGACTTTAGCGAGATTTATCTCAGCGCTTTAATTAAAATGAAATATGTGGGCCATAAAAGAAGGAAACAGAAATTGTACATAAATTTCTGGAAATCGAGAACAGTTTTTTCCGGTGTTTTAAGGCTCCTACGCTTACGGTAAGTTTATGTGTATTTTACAGGTGGCGTAAAAAAATGGTTTTATTATTTTTCTTGCGCTCGATAAAACGCCTGGTATAATTGCGCGATTGAAATAGCGCTCGATCCACAGTGTAAACACTATACAAGTCTATAAAGCGGAACTCTATAGCAATAATATAATTTAAGTAGAATAATACGTGTGGGTGAAGACATCATTCTGAATTTAAGATCCTGAGAAAAACAAAGATATATAACAGCCTGTCAGTGATGTGTAACACGCGTTCTCCTCCCGTAAGTATATACCACTCGTAAAAGCTAATAACGTTCTAGTCTATCGTCAAAACTGAAAGAAAACGGCGTTCGCGCGCGCGCACCGAGATTCACTTGCTCGCCACTGCTGTTGCTGCTGCTTCTGCTCCCGAGAGACACGGAAACTCGTCCGCCCTCTCTCTCTTTCTTTATATATATAGCGGACACTTCGATATTATATCGGTGAAATGCCAATCTCGAAGGTGCTTATACACGCGCCGCTACGAACTCGAGTGCGCCAATGGCGTCTGTATATATATACTACTTATAGATATAGATGTTTATAGCATATACAAGACGCGTCACTGTGAATGTGATAGAGGCTTATTTCGCGACATCGTGAAAATGCCATTTCTATTATTTTTGTCAGGGAAGAATGAAGTCGGCTGCGTCGGTTTTGTCCCGCGCAAGTGGCTCTATGACGTTCCGTGTATTGGGTGAGGAATCGGTTTATCGCGATGGGGTGGCTTTTGTTGGATGGGCTCGTGCTGCTGTATCGATTCCTCTATATATAAGACTTGATGTTCTTACGTCTGGCTTTTATCGACGAGCGTTATTGATGACGTTTTTAATTAAGGTTTACTGATTATACAATTAAACGATCAAAGATGAATAACGACTTGGACTTATTTCTCATTTCTTATACTGAATATATTTTAATAAAATGCTTGGAGTAAATAATGTTGACGTAAATTTACAGTCGAAGATACTCTCTCGACGACACAAAGGCAGTCATTATAAACGCACAAGATTAAAATTTGTAATATACATGAACTTTACTTGGATCTAATGTCATTGTATTAAAAATAATTCTCGTACAGGTTTTAAATTCAATCAACACATCCACTCCAAATTGCGCATTCATCGAATCATTCAATATGTAATGAATAAAAATGGCATCTGTTCACTGTCCACGTATAAACTCCCACATCAAACAAAGCAGCCTCCCCAATTCGTATCCCGCAACAAAAAAGGCACGATGATAACAAAATACATAACAAGCTAACAAGCCAGATCACGTAAAGCCAGTCCATCGCCAACAAAAATTTCAATCGTCCGCAATTCCGAGTCACATGAAATAACGCATTTTCATCCCGTATTATATATATATATATATATATATATATATATATATATATATAGCGCGCGATTCGCCTATGCGACGTCTGCGCCAATTCGCGGCACGATCGCGCTACAGCAACACGTTGTGCGTTCGCGGATTAATTTAATGAACCGCGATGTTTGCATGCCGCGCGTCGCGTACATATGTTTCCCTCGCTCGCGATATATATATATATATATATATATATATATATATATATATATATATATATATATATATATATATATATATATATATATATGCGTATAATGAGAAGCGCCACTGGCAGAGAGTTTAACGTCGACTGCACCCGAACGGCGAATTGCGATTCCGTATATGGATGCGAAGGAGTTGAGAGGATGCTTTTTAATGGCCCGTGTGATGGAGTTTTGGGTAATGAGCATTTTTGAAATTGAAGTTCCGTAGCATCGGTTTGTTGTTATTTGTGCATTAAATTTAAGTAGGTTCTTTACAGAAACTACCGAACTTATATTTTATCTCGAAATCACTTGAAATCAGCTTGGTATCGGTGCCCGTAAAGAGAAAAGCCCTATAATCCATAAAGTATACGTGCTATACTTTAAGCACATGTTACTTCAACGAAAACCTTACGCCGCCGGAAACATCGTCTAAGACACCCAAACTCGGCGCAGCGCCACTACTATATACGGCCCTCGATTCTCCGCTGGAATTGGCTCGTGTCCAACAAAACTACCCGAATTCCAAGCGTCCCGACTAAACTCCCCGATATTACGCGATTTCGTATGACAGTCAATTCCTGACGTAATATCTTTTCTAAAATCCCTTATGCATACCTGCAACTTCCCCTCCCCCTAAGAAAACGCAGAAAATGGAATTCCTTCTTTACGACGCCGCAGCGAGATGCTCTCCGTTCGAGCTTCATATCTTCTCTGCGCACGAGAAACTTTCGAACTCGCACCGCTGCATCCCATAACAATTGTTCGCCCGCGCATCGTCCGATATGGCCATCAGTGGGGTAAAGACGCGCAAGTCAGTCTCTATAAGCATATACACAGCGGATCCCATTCCACTTCCGTATAATCTAACTCACGGAATTAGCGCGGCCTAATTCTCGTCCAATTCAGGTGCAGCTCTCGTAACAGTTTGCTAAAATGAGTTTCGATAAAGTTGAACACGCTTGGAAGCTACAACTACTACTGTTCGTTGGGAGAAAATCGGCTCCGTTGGCTCACAGTATTTAGACATTCGGATAAGTTAACTGTCATTATAGTCGGATAGCAAGAGGCCCGGATGCCGACAGCTTAGCATCCAATTCTACGCCAAGGGGAGACTGTTCAAGCGTGTGTTACTTTGCTTTACATTGCTGATGCTGGTGATGATGATGCTACGACCTAAATTGATTAGTTGGCTGACCATAAAGGAGGCGTATGATGGAACGAGTTAAAGCGGAATCGCATGAATTTTAGATTTTGAGGATTGGTGCTTAGAGAAAGTTTTAACTGCAAAATTTGAATAATTTTTAGAGAGTCATATTACGAGATTGTATTGTTTAAGCTAAAGGAGTAGTTTTATGAAGAAGGATTTGTTTTTCGCGCTTTCTAAGCTGTGAAAAGATAATTTCGCCGCTTCTTGGTAATTCAATCTTCGATAGGTTCAATGCGTTTTACTATATCATAGACGTATTTAGTTTAGAGTTTAAACTCGCGAAGAAATGCAAAAGTAGCGGAATATCCCACATAGGTTCATCGTATAACCTTTAAGCGTCAACGCACTTTTTGTCTCAGTTGTAATTACAACGGTACAAATTCCCTACAATGTCTACAAAATCTCTTGCTAAAGCCTTGACAACCGCTAGCCGTTCTACACCTAATCAACTGTAAGTACGTGCCTGCTGCAGACCGCTTTCTGCTTTAATCTTATGTTTTTATACAATTTTGCTTTATAGTTAATATGTATTCCTCTGTACTAAACATATTTTTCTTGCTAAATGTATACCTCATTATATGATTTTCTGGTCATTTTGCTCTTTAAGCATGGTATGTAATTTTAAAGTGCATTACACTTGATATTATTATTACGTCGAATTATATAAATAATTATTACTTCATATACCTTACCTTCTACACTTCTATTACATTTACCAGCGTAAATTGTATAAACTTAAATATTTTTTAAGTTTAAATTTATCATACTGTTTTATAATAATTAACTATTTAGAAAATAATTTTTGCTTTGGTGAAAAAAAAAATATTCATGAAAAAAAAAAAATCTCCCCGGCGGGGAATCGAACCCCGGTCTCCCGCGTGACAGGCGGGGATACTGACCACTATACTACCGAGGACGTGATGGCAAGGCGAAAAATAAAAGGAAAATTTTTTCCCTATCCCTTGTACATTAATTTAAAAAATATTACCATTATGCTGAAATCTCTATATGGTTTCAAAAGTGAATTTCAAATATAGTAAAGTTGTAGTATTCTCTGAAAATTAAAAAAAATTAATTTTTCGGCTTTCAGGATAATTTATATAGGTTCTACTTTAGGAGAAATTACAGCAATAAATCATTCGACCGATAGTGTCTATTCGCCTAGGCTTAATAATCGCATTGTTTATCTAGATCTTTTATTAGATAACTTTTTTCGCCCTTTACCAACATTTTTTAGATTGTTACATAAATTTCATAGTAGGAGGTTAGTACATTCAATTTTCTTGACAGTTAAGTCGTATTTCTCGTACGGATTATCTTGTAAAATTTTATTGTATACACTTGAGTCTCCATCAGCTATTAAGTATTCATATGCTAAACCGTGTTGATCAATACTTTTTCTAAATCCTTATGAAATCATATTGGTTTCCATACTGGAAGCGCTTTTACTAGAATCGTAATTTTTGTAGCATGTATGTTCTTTGAAAATCATATCATTTTTTTCGTTTCTTGAACATACAAAACAATATTTGTTTCGTACACCGATAAATAATATTTTTTGGGTATGATATCCTACAATTATAGCCATGCCTGAATTGGAATCATGCCTGCCATTTTGGAATGTCCTTCTCAAGTAAGTGCCATCTGCTACGACCTTTGTAATAGGCGTAGTATTAACAATACTTTTTCGCTGTTTAGCTAATTCTAGCTCTTCTTGTCCAGCTACTTTCATAGAATGTTCTGCAGAGAATTTGAATACTTGTAGCAACTTTTCATGGAACTCAATGTAAGCAGAATTTGAAAGACACTTTAAGTCTACATTTGCTAGTAACTCTGTTAATTGCGAGTATCCAATACCTATACTTAAACATCCAGCAACCATACCAGTATTCGGATCTAATAAATTTGAATCTTTACTTTCGCTCCATATATTAAATGTATGTTTACATACATTGCATTGCATAATAAAGTTGCTTTCCAAGGTAAGAGAAACGCATTCGATAATTTCAATTTTTCCACCTTTGCAATCACTACTTTTCAAGGAATGAAGGTGTACAAAGTTTTGAAACGCAGAATGCGTGACATGACCATCCAGATTCTTAGAAGAAATCGGTACTATTCGGTTACTATCAGAGTTCAAATTGTTCGACAACTCTAATATGTCATTCTTATGAATGTCTGAATCAGGGGGCCTAATGCTATGTACACCAGAAAAATCGGATGATTCATTAACTTGCATATTGTCATCATCATCTGACTGTAGAGTATGCAATAAATCTATAACTGCGGTGCTACGTGTGCTAGTATTTACATTCGAAAACATACATTGCTTAGGCGATGAAAGAGATTCTAATAGTTTTTCAATGGTCATTCGACTCTGATTGCAAGTATATAAATCCATATCTACATCTTCATTGCCTGCAATGGAACGCAAATCTTCAAGAATTCTTTCTTTTTTAGCTTGAATTTTGTTTTCATAAATTTGTTTACGCCTGAAATTTAATTATTTGTTAAACAATATAGTCTTTACAAATTATTTACCAAAATAAAAGTACTTTAGTTTCATTTTCAATTTTCGTCCACTATAGTAACCCTTATTGTCACGATGCCTTTGATGTTTGGCTAAATCTATGGCCATTATTATTTTATAATCATCAATCTGTTTTATCTTATTTATAAAATACTAACATAAAATGAAAGTAGAATAAGTATAAATGTTTATTTACAAGTGTAAAGGTTATTTCATTCAATGTTGACATTTGCTCAAACGGAGGAAATTTTGGAAATGTTTAAAGATTTTTTATAAGAAAACGGTAAACAGAAACGATTTGTGCTTGGTTCCCAGCCAAGCACGTTTAATAACGAATCGCATCGTATTTTTTTTATCCCCAAAAAAGCTATCATTCGGGAAAACCAATGGCGCAAAGACACCCTTGTTTTTCTCGTTTACTATATATATAAATTCAACATATAATGTTGTCCTAGATGGAATGAACGTCGTAGACACTACAACACATTTCTCGAATATAAAATACAAGTACAATCGTGGCCGAGAATAACAATAATTAAATTCAACTCACCCCTTTCGTGAATTCAGAGCGCTTAGGATGCGTGGCGCAGAGGTCGTCTATTCTCTCGGCTTCCTCGTCCCGACATGCTCACAGATTCGCACGCGGAGCTTCGACAGACCTTATCAATTCGCGAAAGCTTTACCGATACCGTGTTCTAAATATTTTCGGCGCGCAATTCAAAGATGTATCGGTCTGTCACAAAACTTCCCAGGATTACCGCTGCATCTTATAGTTGATACACTTTGACTTCTATGTTTATTAAAAACCTTTAGATAATACAAATTGTTATAAATATTTGATTATCTTACTGTTGGTAATTATTAATGATTGCTATATTTAATTAATAAAGATATTTTTATAAATCAGCGTGACTTTCAATCTGTTGTAGTCATTAACAAAGCCTTGATTTAATACGACCGATATTATGTTAACATTATTAAACAAGTCCTTAATTTTTAAGTCAATAATGCCATCGGACTTATGTTCAATTATCAAACAAGCATTTTTGGTTATCAGTCTGATGTTTTTGATATAAGAACCTGCTGCAATATTTGATTTAACCGTAGCTCTATAATATAACAAAGGCTTTCAGAACGACCCAGAACTTTATGCATTGGTATTGCGCAAGCGTCAATTAATTAACCTTGTAATTCAGGTACAAGACAGAGAGATAGAGTGTGAGAGAGAATCATATATGAACGTCGCGAGAAACTCGGTCCGTGTCCCTAACTGTAACGACTAAATTAGGTGGCGCGCAGCGCTGCACATTTCCCGATAAACCCTCAAAATTTCAAGTCGCAATTAACGGGTCATTACGAAATAACGCTCGACTTGCGCAAACCTGCTGACTCAATTAAGCTGATGAATTACGTATTCCTCAAATTCATCTATGTCAAAGCGTTGTGCATCCCCTTTTCGGGCCTATCTCTCTCTCTCTCTCTCTCTTCTCCCTCGACGCATTGTGTGCGTGCGCGAATGTATCAAGTAGGCACCTCTCCGTCTCTGTCCCAAGTGCCAGATTCTGACGAGCCAAATTTTGCATATAGCAAAGATCTACGATGACGCCGTTCAAAAGCGGGTGATTTTCCGTGGATCAGTAATGCAGAGATCGATGCGAACGTCCGACTCGATTGAAGTTTAGCAGCGCGTTCGGCAAATGGATGAGATACGAGGGGGCAAATGAGATGAATGAGGTTTTAGCCCGATGGCGTTCGAGGGTTCTGCGATTAGGCGAAATTGAGGTTGATTTGTTTCTTCGGGACTGAGTGGTTCAGTGCTGTGACTGGAGTAATTGAGGCGCTAGTGAAGTGAAATTGTATGACGCAATTAACATGAATCATCGGAAATGAAAAATTATACATAGACCATCTTTGTAAAACGAATGTACCTAATCTTGCTAGAAGAAGTGTAAAAGTAATGAATGCAAAAATTTACCAAGAATATTCAAAAGCAAAAGTTCAACAATTGAATGGAAGGCAAATAAAAGTAAGTGAATACCAAGATTTCTAGGATTTTAAATAAAAAGTACTGGGAAACCATAAAACATGTCATAAAAAATGAAACAAAAGAATTAAAGAATGCTCAGTATGAGTGCATTGCTTTCAAAGACATTCGTCATCGATAATAATAAGAATAACTTTAACAAAACATATATATAAAGGCTAAGCCTTGAAAATTTAAATCATTATTGTTTAGTTTGCGTTAGAAGAATCAAGTAGCAGTGAATGTTCCAACGATAATACAACATGAGGTTTCTTCTACTAACAATTTTTCTGATCGCGATTATTGGCTTTATCCACGCCATTCCTCGCCATTACTGTAAGTTTTAGTTTTTAACAAACATACAGAATGTTGGACTGTGAATTCATAAATTGTAACCCATTTTTAGACATCGGATCGCTGACAGGTAAATCTTCAGAGTACGACGACTCTAGTGAAAGCACCGATCAGAGAAGAAACTTTGACGATATATTCCATAGGCCTATATTTTACTTTTAGTTGCGTACTTTATCGTTAATTCCAATCTTGTGAAAAGCAATAGTTTATGCACGTATACCTAAAGAAATATATTCAGCTATATAGAGCTTATGCACTAGTATAATATATACTTTTATTTGAAATTCATACATTTGACTATATATATTTTTTATTGGACCCATAGTTTTTAATTCACAGATAAATCGCCAGCTACTATCGAAGGCGTGTACATCCTCACTACCAAATAATTATATTCCCCCCATTCAAATCATTTCTCTATAGCTCCCCTCGCAATACAATTCTCGAAGAGGCCGAAAACCAGCAAAATTTCCTAAGTCGATATCTCATCAATTTTCTCTGCCAGTCTCTCTCCTTGTCCCCCCTCCTGAAAACCTATCATCCTTCCACCGTTAAATACCCCAAATCCCAGACCAAACAAACTCCACCATTGTTCAAAGCCTTCAACACCTCCCCAGCGATCGTTCTGACCCACAAGAGCAAAAGCCGTTCAAAGCCAAGCTCCTTCTCTCTCTCTCTCTCTCTCTCTCTCTCTCTCTCTCTCTCTCACTCACTTCTCGTCGTCGCGTGTGCAAGAGACAGCACCGGGCGGCTTCTCGCGCCTCCCCTTGCATTATTTATGCCGGCGTGCTGTGCCCCCCACGCAAGAGAAGTGTAGGAGGCTGCAGTGCAGAAATACTACTTTCGGAACTCGGGGAAAACTTGTGACGGAAACCACCGCCGGGTTGCGCGCGGCAAAGCGGAAATTTATGGATTTTGTTTGGAGTCCTTGCCGACGGCAAGTCGGAGCGCTGGTGGTGGTGGCCCTTTGATTTACCGCGTGGATGCGCCCGAAGAGGAGAATATCGCGAACCGATATTGCTAAGGCTAAGGCTGTGGAACGAAGAACTGTCGATGATGATCTTGCTTTGGGAGCGTGTTTTTTAGTCGATTTGATTGACTTAGTTTCGAGCGGGTGAAAGGGTTTGATCTTAAATTTACTGTACACATTGGCATCTCGACTGGAAATCGAATGTTTGCTTGTGAGATAACTCTTAGATGTGTGCGTATGTGTGTATAGATGAAACGTTCAAGTGTAATAATCGATTTGCTGGGAATTTGATTTGACTGATTAAATGCGTCCATCTTGCGACATTGCCTGATTCGACTTGCATAGGACTGATTGCTGTGTCTGGCATCGTGAGTAATACTGCAAACCGCAATAATCTCGCACGGGAACGTCTTTTATAATAAATAGCCATCAGGAAACTAATAAATTGATCAAAATGAAATATCATACGAGCTTTATGATTTTTTTAGAAATCAAACGAAACAAAAATGATCGTCGTTCCATTTTTCTTCTCATATTTTAAATCTTACCACTTACTATTTCTGACAAAGTCAGCGCTAAAATCTTTTAAAGTAAAGAGATACGTTGAAAGCTTCGAAAATGAAAATTTAAGAATTTTTGACTCATGCCAGAAAATTTTTCTAACAATAGAAAGTCATAGTCAATTTAGAATCCACTAAAAATTCTAAAAACATTAAATTCACACTCGTCGTTGCGCAGCGAACCCCCTCGAATTCGTCTTCCGGATACAACATATTTATCGTCCAAGAAATACGCAAATGCTGTGTACAATGTCACTACGATCGAGTAATCCACTAAACTCCAACATATCGATCACAAGTCGAAACAACGAAACGTATAATATATACGCAGACTGCGAAACAGACTGAACTCAAGCCTATAGAGATACATGGCCCCGTTCGAATCCTATACACCCCAGCATTGCGGATTACTCGCGAAACCAGGATCACACCCTCTTCCACCCCTTCGAGTAGTCAAACGCCTAATACGACTTAATTAAGCCGTCGCTAACTAAGATAATCTATCTTCGCTTTACGATAAACCAGACGCTTCGCGTTCGCATCCATTGCACTGCTGATGTAAGCCCTGAAGCGATTATCTCTCGTTCTACGACTGCGTTTATACGCGTGTATGCTGATGTAAAAACGTTGCTAATTGCATCGACGATTCTCTTTGTCGCTGTGGGAATTGCTTCTGTCAAAGAGGACCTCCCTGTAATGACGCAGCTTTGTTGACCAATGGACGTGTTCGTTAGCGATGAAAAAAAGAGAAACCACTTGAGATGTGGTTATAATTGGTTTGATTTTATTCGTTAGCGAACCGATAATTCACAGAACTGTATATATATGCAGGCTTGGATAATTTTCCAGAACGCAGATACGAGATGAAGGAAGCACTGGCCTGTTAGTCTAATTAGAGGGCGTCAGTATACGATATGCTATATGTAACATGCCAACTGATTTCTATTACAATACTGCTAACTAATTAACGGGTGCGTTTGAACGTATGCTACATATGAAAATTAGTTATCATTCTAACAATATTACATCACGCAGCAATAGTATAATAATGCATAACGTCATATGCGCACTTTGTAAAGCGCATATACTTTTTTAATCGAATATTGTACATCCCGGCGGCAACATATCAAAGAATCCAATATAGTCCAGTCTCCTCGCGACACAGGTTGAAGTAGCTTCGAATTCCAGAGCGAAATTATCGAAGATTCCTCGAACGCGCCAGAAAAAACCTATCAATTCGTTCGTTCTCCTAATCAGAGTTCAATAGTCCGTTCGATGCGGTCGATTGACTCGCGCGCCAAAGGATCTGCGCCTCTCTCCCTCTTTCTCCCCCCGCAGACTTCCGACAATCACTGAGAATCCCACGACAAATGCGGACGTTCATAAACTTCCGGCTCCCGAGTCCACGGGAGCTTAATCGATCGGCGCTTAATGACTCGAGCACTCGGAAAAGAACAGGTCGGTCTGTGTCGTTAATTAAATGGCACTTACCCCCTTTGCGATTGTCGCTGGCTGCGCTTTAGACCCCCTCCCCCTCTCTCTGTCTTTCCCCGTCCATCTCTCCGCAAAACCTGCAATTCCAGTACGCACAAAGACAGACTAATAGAGTATAATAAAAAAGTTCTGGGGGGTGTGTCATTACGCAATTTTGTCGCGGATCGAATCGTTATCTTCAAGTTCGATTTCTATTATGGGGATGTACTGAGCGTTGAGTTTAGTAAATACTATTTATAGTACTATATTACTCGGCAATAATTGCAATAATTACATTTTTATTGTAACCCTAAAATTCATAAAAATATTTTCGAACCTGCATAAAAATAACCCACCGAATAATATAGCATTTACCTATATTAGAAAATAACTATAACTTTTAAAGGAAAAACCCAAAAAACAAGCAAATTCCCAACTACCAAAATAATAACCACACTTCGTAAAAGACTATATAGACGTACGGAAATTAGAGCAACGAAAGCGCGCACAAGAAAACGAAGAAACCGAATGCGTTCCGCCAGCATCTGCCGCGCAGACTGATCCTCGCGAGCCGATAAGCGCCTACAACTATACTATATATACATAAACGAGAATCTGCTCTCCGCAACGTCGCGCCGGCCTATACAGCTATGCCTGAATTTATATATTCCCGCATTCAACTCCCGCGCTCGCAGAGCTCGACTAACGAAACGGACATACATACACACACACACACATGCGGTTGTACAGAGATAACGCGTGTGCAACGGTATAACTTTAATTGCCGCAGACCGCGGACGCGATAATGTGCGAAATTGGATTAGCCATATATGTATTTGCTGAGCCGAAATAGCGCACTACAATTTTTTCGTTGAATCAAGTTTACAAATTTTTTCTGGCTTTATAAAAAAACCGAAAAAAAATTCATAATATACCTACTTTAACGACGCTTTATCACCGTATCGCGGATCCGTTCATACGCCGTCCCGAAAATCATCAACTCCTTCCACACAAATACGACCCAGCCGCACTGCACGCGAGAGCAGTTAAACATTTAACGACGAGAAACCAGCATTCCGCGGTATAGCTTTTACCGCGACAGAACTATAATGCACATATAGCGCCTACTTTTTTTTACAACGCCGCCGTCGTATTCGCGGTCGTAAAAAAAATGTCTACTTCACTCCCGACTCTATTCTAAACGGCTCACTAATGTCCCCCCCGGCAGCGTCTCTCAGACTCTGTGTGTAATGTATACGCGCTGAATTGGCCGCGCATTTTCGTCAGTCGGTGTTGGCTGTGATCTTGGCGTTTAATTAAATGATAATCGCAATAAACAATAAAGCTTTTTAGCTATACGACGGAGAGAAAACAGGGCAGATTAGTAACGCGCGAGAGATGTTTTTCTGCGCATGCAACTGCGAGAGGGCGCAGCCAATTAGCTTGGGGGGGGGGGGGGGGGGAGCGACTATTGTTCACTGCGGATAAGATAGTATATACAGTGCAATGAATCGAGATTTTCGTCGAAATGTGTGGTAGACTTTTATTTTTTACAAAAGTACGTTTATCGTCGTTGCTATATATATATAGATATAATTACTCTTATATATAGATTCCACGGTAATTACTGGATGCTCGTTTCTATATATATCATGCGAAAGAAACTGAAATATAGTAGACAGTATCCATTATATCGGTTTCTTCCTTTCGCGATATTTGATGCTATACACAATAAAAGGATGTCTGGGGGAGGGGGGGGGAGGGGAAAAAGCCAACAGCAGAGAGATCGCAACATTTTTATAGAGCAATCATTTATCACTCTTATCTCCCGATCCTATTACAGTGTATTATTTCGAAATTTCTTCTGCTGCTCGGCTTTTTTGCGCAGGGACCAAGATAAGAACTCTCTCTTTCTTCGACGAGGCAAACAATCGATAAAGCGCATCTGCACTCGATTCGCATCGTGTCCGCCTTCATCCATCGCCCGGGCGATTAATCGCTTTTCAGTTTGGCCGATGAATCACCGCTTGGACGAAATAAGAAAACGCCGACAATATATATATATATATATATATATATATCCTTTTTTTTTCATCGCGCTATAGTTCGCAAGAAATATATCGCCGATGTACGACTGTAATAGCATGGCTGATGCAGTGTATATTTATACATATAGGTTCAGCTGCACTTAAGCGTTTCTACCATTTTCCATCCATTTTTCACGCTATTCAAAGGCGTGGATCATCAAACGCTCGTAATGTCCCCTGGTTATTGGAGATATAAAATATTTACGAGGGCAAATAGGGCTGTTCTAACAAATATTGCTGCGCCGCGCGCGCTGCTTTTAATCATTTTCGTCTGCAGCGATATGCGGCCATTTGGCCAGAAGCTTGCCCGGATTTGGGAAGGCATCGATGCCAACTCGACGAAGAAACGCTCCCGCGTATATATGCGGTACAAGCAGTTTTCTTTCTATTCACTCGAGCTCCCTGCGTCGGTATTAAAGCGTAAATCATTATCGAAATCGCTTATACGTCTGTGTATATACCGCCGACGCTTAAAAATAACCATCGACGAATTCTCTAGTAGTATAGTAGTCTATAGCCGTAGCCCCGCAAAAGCCGTAAAAAATCCATCAAGAATTTATCGACTGATATGTCTCGAAGTATATATAGGTATATTCGGCAATACTCGCGCACACATGTTCCAGGATATAACGCCGATAATTGCGAGCTTCGCGTCGCGCATCTGCTGCCTATATTTCGGTTCCGCCGTGTTTTCCCATCCGACAAAGAGCCGCACAGTCGGCCTCGAATTTCTCCCTCCGCGTATACGGCCTATCTCCGGTGCTGCGTACACGTGGCGGATAGTTTCGGGGCTCACTCTTTCTTTTCTCGCTTCTTTTTTTTGCTCGTCGAGGATGCGCGAGGCTCTTATAGGCAGTATAACGTATATAGTGTCTGCCAGAGGCTCGCGTTACTCTATGTGGGTCAGGATAGAACGAGGCATGTATAGGGAGAATGAGCTGGAATCGAAGTGCGTGGATGAAGGGAAAAAGGAAGCCATTGTGGCCGCTTTGCTATTGAGGGAAAGAGAGAGAGAGAGAGAGAGAGCCATTAGGGCTTGTCTGGGATGCGGGTCTTGACGAGCTCTTTAGATTTTGCGAGCCTTTGCACGCGGTATATACCGGCTATTTTTGTGGGTGAAAATTATGTGAAGTGAAATTATTTTGGTGTAGATGTGGGCGTACGGATTATTCTATGAATGTATAATGGAGTTGCAGCGTGCACTTCGTTATATATAGAGTTTTCGATGAGATGCATTTTTAATTAATTTTATATATGCGACAAATAAATTTGAATCACAGGCAGCTTGGAAATTATTGTGAGAGAAATAACATTTCCATCGCGGCATTTCGGCGGACTTAATTCGTTATTAATGATCGAATATAAACCTGGAGCGCATGAGAGATGAATGACGTCTCTTATTAACAAGTAATTCTGATAAATTAACGCATGCATCGTTACATGTGCGAATCATTATCGTACAAATAATACTACTCAACAGTCTCATGAATAATCCTTGCGTAAAACAATATTTCATTTATAATATAATTCTAAGAAATTTAACATATTTTCGGGCAGAGTTTTCGCTCAAAAATGTTTTAAATGTTATATATGCGGTTAGAAATTTGTTTCGGAGCATATCATCGCTATATCAAAGAATCCCAGTAAAAGAAACACCGTCTAAACCATTACTTTTCATTCGACTAGTCCGACCGACGAATCAATTCGAGGAAAAGAAGGAAAAGCCAATAACCCTCCGTAATTACAAACGAACTGTAAAGTTAAAGTCGGTGAAACTCGCGCCGTGATTGACTACTATTGCGTAAAATAGAACGGAAGAAGAGAAAGCGAAAGAGAGAGAGAGACAGAGAGAGAGAGAGAGAGAGAGAAGGAAGGCAAAGCTCAAGAAAGAAATAAAAGATCGAATAAGATACGAGGCAGCTTGCGTGGCTTCGGGGGAGAAAAGAGCTCGCGAGAAGGAGATGAAGCGAAGCCAAGACATTTAAGAGAGAAAGAGAAACCGAGATAGGAGGGAGGGGGAGGGAGGAAGGAACGCAGCAGCAGCTCCAAGCAGGTCAATGGGATCGAGTACGCGAGTGTATATAGATATATATATATATAGCGGGCGAGGGCAAGGGCGTCGAAGGGGAAGTGAAATGAAACGAGAGGTAGTTAGCGCGCTATACTGCCAGAAATGTGGATGATAGTACGGTATGAAGGAGAGATGTATAACGGAGTGTGATTAAGAGAAGCTCGAGTGGCGAAGCGGTCGGTTGGCTTGTCAATTGATGCGCTGCTATATGGGCGCGTATTTGGGTCGCGTCACGCTTAATACGAACGCTGATATTTATTGTTGTTCGATATAAGTGGCACTTTAATTGTCGGATGCTCGATCGGGATCCTCTGCTTTGGACTTTCAATATTTATGGTGGATAGAATTACTTCCAGCGGGGTTATATATTTTTCAATCGTGTAATAAACAAAGTTTTACGAAGATAAACGCAATATCCAATTGGACTTCAGCTCGGATCAGAACACCTCTGTCCGAGTGACGAGGAATCGATCGTTTTCTTTTTTAAATTATTGACTCGGTGCCGAGGTGCGACGAGTATGCGGAATCTGTCGTACGTAGCATCGCAAGCACGAGTATATAGTCGTAAAACAAAAAGGATTTGGATTGGCCTTTACCCAGCTGCGATCCTAGTATAGTGATATTTACACATATAGGTCGCCTATGTCAACACTCCGCATCGCTGAACTGTATATGACATATTATATCATAAGAATAAATTAATAGATGGAATTTTCGAATACTAATATAGTGTGAACGTTGGTGTTTATTACGAGTATCAACAATAACGAAAAAGTACTTTTGACGTGATAGTCGTCTGCTCTACAAAGAGTATATAAAGTAAGTTCAAACGGACGCCCGTAGTAAATTACTTTGTTGGAAAACAAAAAATGACTTCAAAACTATTCAAAACTCCAAAAGGAGCCTCGGTATAACTTACTATACTCTTACCTCAAGAACATCAAAGTTTGTAACGTTCAGTTCTACCTTTTAATTCAAACTTTACCGTCAATGTTTAATAGTCATCAGAATTTAACAATGTCAAAAGTTTCGCGAAACTAAACAGTACGAATATAATATTTTACAAAAACGAGCCAACATCGGTATAAACCATTCATTAATTATACATAAAAAGAAAAAACAATTATATCTTATATACGCGCATTATACACATTGAATAAAGGATTCCTACAGCAACATCAAAGCCACGTATCATTATTTATACACGACGATCGTAACAAAAACTAATCCTTAAATCAACCCCAGCAACACATTCGCGCTACATTCCCCGGTCACATTCTCTCTTTCTCTTCGTCGTCCCTTGCACACACTATATATACTCTCCAGTTCTAGAACGCGCTATTCACAGCATCGGATGAAAAGACGACGAGTGGGACGACGACGTCGACGGCGTCGCGGTCGACGGAGTATAAAAGAGCGAACGAGAGAGAAAGATGCCGAGGAACATGAAGCTATAGGGAGTAATTTAGACGAACTGAAGGCGGGGGTGAGCGAGATAAAGAGAGACAAATGATATGTAAAGCATGTATTCGTTGCGAGTGTGGGAAGGAGCGAATGGATTTGTTTGTTGGGTAAACTTGAAAAATTCGGTGCGTCAAAGTGTATATACTTTGTACTGGTTTTGATATGCGTGGGTGGGATGTAAATTTTAATGGTTTATTGCGAGCGATGGTTACAGTTGCGAAACCGTACATCAGTAAGAATATTACGTTCCGTTTCACCGGTCAATAAAGCAATGACGTATCTTGTATTATGAAGAAATATCTTAATTCGCTAAAAGGCACGCTTTTGTATCGACTGAAAGGCACCATCGTTAATCTCTCTCGTTCGACCTATAAATCTTTCAAGAGTGCAATTCAGTCATTTTTACAAAATATAAATAAACTATCGCGTAATATATATTTTCCCCATATGTACAATCAAAAACACCTGCAAAACAATCAATCAACAAATACCTCCCTTACTCTCTGTCTGTACGTTACCCAACATTTAACACAACTATTAATCTATGTACCGCGACACAATCGACTTCAAACGCAGTATTTACACGGCATCCATTCTCCATTTTCTCCCTTTTCCCGGAATAAATAAAAAGAACAAAAAAAAAACATCAGCGGCGCGCGCGCGCATCGCGAAGGTGGATATATAAAAAAAAAAGAGACACCGATCCGTGTGTCTGCTGCTGATGCTGGTTGGGTATTATATACACGGAGAGAAATTTCGAAGGCTCAGCGCTCGATACTTTCGAAGCTACGGGAACACGGCTTCGAATTCGAAGTATAGATACTCTACGATTTTCGTGCATGTACGGAGCGAGACATGGTATTATTAGCAGTCGAATTGCGAGAGTGGGGACTCCAAGATTCTCCGTACCGCAGGGACTCGACGCTTCGCAGTCTCAGACCTCGAAACTTAGATACTATAGCGTGTTGGCTGGAGCTCGAAAGTCGAAGCGGTAGACGCTCATGTTCGTACCGCCAGAGTTCGGAAAATTTCGGGATTCGGGAACGACGAGAATAGACGGCAAAACACTCGATCGATAGAGATCTGTACGGCCGGAATAACATGGAGCGCTGAGCCTTCGAAATTTCTCTCCGTGTAGGAGGAGAGCGAGCTCGACAAAGTGGAGGGGAGCCCGAGCTCGAGATCTCCCCCACCAACGTTCCACCTGCGCTCCCCTCTCCTACGCCCCCGCCCCAGGCTATCTCACTTGCGCCGCACGCATATTTATGTGCGTTCATCTCGCTCTTTCTTTCGTGCGGCGCGTGCACGCACATACGTATTGTATATATGCATATATATATATATATATAGAGGGAGAGATGAAGAGCGAGCTGCGGGGGATTCTGCAAGTTTGTCGCAGCTGGGTATCTTTCTACCTGATGCGGTTATGCTGCTTTTCCATTGGTTGATTTTGGGGATTATGATGCGGGTAAAATTTTAAGTACGTGGCTTCTCGCTGTAAATATAATTAGTCTGACCTGCGGGGCTGGTGCGACTGGTTGTATTTGTTTAATATTATGGCTTTGTCTGCGATCGTCGATACGAGCTGACTTTTGGTATTTGCATTAACAGCTAATAAAGTGAGTATCTATGTATGCGGCTGGAAACGACTTTATAAGTCTTTCTTTTCAGATGAGAATGACACGCTCACGAGTGATGAACGAAGTTTGCAATGAATTTCATTATTTTAATCTTCGAAAAAAAGGAAGCATTCTATTGAAATATTTTTAAATGGAGTTCATGAGATGTCGATAACCTGTCTACAGACGTCTCTGCAATTTAATTTTGAGCCTATATACCTGTCTTATCTTATCTTATATTTGAATCTACTTTTTATTCGTGAAAGTGGGCGATTTTTTCAGCATTAAGAAGTTCATCATAACCTTACAGAGTACATATTTCACCGGAGTATATTTGCACTACCTTAAATTACGTAATAGAACGTTAAATATTTGCTTCATTTTTTCCCTCTACGACTCGCCGTACAAATACAAGACTATAAAATCGGGGAATATATAGATTGCTCTACTTTCACTTTACAATATTCAGCTATCGGTATAACGTACGCATTATGTAAATATCTGAAATCATTATAACATTAACGACTCACCAACGACGAGCATCAGGAAACTAGAGTAGCTCACATGTAAGTATACGTTTGATTCCGCACCTAAAAAACACAGTCACGCTTACTTCTCTAAAGTAAAATAAATTTTTTTCCTCTTACTCCTCGAGCGAAAAGAGCATCGTCACACCTGCAGCGCGCATCGATCTGCTCTTCCCTCTCGGAGGAGCGCCCGTTGCCCTTTAAATTCGCAAACAATAACAAACGCTCTTCCCATCTCCCCGGTTTCACTTCCCTCCTTCTAGGGCTATATAGATATACAGACACAGCGAGCGCTACATTGCACTCGCCGCCTATAGTGTAAACCTAACCTTTAACTCTCCCCACCGCGTCTCCCTCTCTCTTTCTCCTTTGACTTCAGCCGCTGCTTTATATACATACCTTCTCTCCATCTCCGTCTCGCCCACGACTGGCGCAGCTCGCTCCGTCTCTTTCTCCTCTCCTCGGTGCGCGAGCGGCGGTGTGCACTGGCGCCGAGAGGCGGCACGACAGTTCGACGCCGGTCGCGCAGCCAGCATGGCTAGCTCCTCGTCGTCGCGCTCTCGCTCAGCGTCGCCCAGCTGTACTAGCGCCCAGGCGATGAGCAAGCATTCGCCGACGAGACGCCAAACGAGACGTATCGTCGTCTGAGCCATTCGCGTGTATCGCATGCGCTGCGGTGACGTCCTCGTACGTAGAGATTACGAGGCGATTATTCGAGAGTGAGGGAGAGAGAGAGAGAGAGAAGGTGCCAGTGCTGCTGCGCTGCTGCTGATCAGTGGAGGCGCCAGATGCGCCGAGCGAACATAACCTCGAAAGGACATCAGACGAGCAGTGCTCGAGGAAGATTGTTGTTGTTGTTGTTTTCGCGAGTGTATAGCAGATTCGCGGCTCGCAATGATATAAACTGACTCGACGTCGAGACGAGGACGATTTTGAGGTTAGGTTACCAGAGAGCACCATCACGCAGCAGTGATTCGCCCGTTCTAGGTTATAATACATCATCTCCAACTCTCTCGGGCTTTCTCCCCCGCGAGTGCGCGATTCGTTTCTCAGTTTTTCCGCTCGTTTTCCCTGCTGCGAGAGTCTATCTACACACGACGACGATATCTATACAGACGTGCGTTGACACTCGCGCGTGTGCGCGCGCGGCTGCAAGCGGGGTAAAGAAACTCGCAAGGCCAAAACCGCTGCACACATATACACACAGTGCGCGCACACGAGGGTTTCGATTTTTTTTTTCCCGTCGATGCCCTCGTCCCCCTCCCTCGCAGCAGCGTCATAACCCTATAAGTATATATCGAGTGTGTTTTCGTCGAGTGTGGTTTTGCAGAACTGCTTGTGCGAATGCGATGTACACACCTATAGCAGAACACGGAGCATATCTTTTTTTTTGTCGACGAGTGAAGGTGAAGGAATAGGCGCTTCCGCTTCTTTTTAGAAGATTCGTCTGGCTTTACGAGCGGCTGTCTTCTGGTTGGGATCATTCTGAAGAGGCTGCCGGGGATCGTGCTTGCCATGGTGAGTGTTTCAGCGTGTTTTTTTTCAAGCGAGCCTGAGTGGAATTTTTTGGGTGTTTATACATACGATTTATATGTGGATTGTTTGGGACGGATGATGAATCTGGTTATATGGATGTTACGAGATTAGGAAGAAAGGAGCGGCTATAGGCATATGTAAGCTTGTTGCCTCTCTCTCTCCCTCTCTCTATCTCTACAGGGAATAATGGCTTTTTTTAGTGGGAATAATATAAAAGTTAGTATACTAATATTGATGGTTTTTCTTGTACGTAACGTGAACCGACTTTAAAATTTCTTTCACTGCGAGGGGTAAAGCTGAGGAGATACAAGAAGTTTTAATATTGTATAATGAGCTCTGTATGTATACAAATAGTGCGAGCGTTAAACGTAGGCTGTGTTGCGTCGAGCGTTTGATAAACACATCATTCATATGGTGATTTTATTAGTTATTGCGGGGATGATTGAACGTAATAATTTCAATTTCATATACTTGTACGTGCAATCATGTCAATATCGCATAGGATTTTTTAAGCACCATTAAACAAGCAAAAAATAAATTACACATTTTTGCACTGTAATCGTCGTATTTGAATATGTTTAGCAATTAGTAAAACTAATTTACTAATACATATTGTCGACCAAATTGCTAGCTTGCTAATTCGTGTTGCGTTAATCATTGCTAAAAATAATAATATTTTTCAACGAACATCTTGTTCGGCATAAAAACGCGTCTGTCGTGTTATATAAGTACGTTTCATCCAGTACAGATCAGGACGTATGTTATAGTATTTTTCCGCGCAGTGTTCGACAAATTGAAATACAACATCCACGTCGTCGCGGTTTTACAGTGAGACTACTTTTTATTACTATATGGTACCTATACTTTTTTATGAACAGTAAAACTTTTCTGATATTTCGAACGCGTTACTGATAGCAATACCGATATAAAATATTATGTTTAAAATATCGAGTAGTACGGGATAGGATTTTTTTCTCAAAATCATTATGTAATTTCCGTATTTAAAGCTTTTCATTTATACTATTCATCGACTTTATTGATTAATTGTTCGCATTAGACAAACAATACCAGAACACGTAATTAACAATTGTATGAATTGCCTACTGATCAACTGCACTTAATTAAATCATCCGGATTTGATCAATTACTTTTAATTACCGAAATTCAAAACGACGCTTTTAATTTAACATAATAAATAGCTAAAGTCTTAGCAACGTGAATATTTCGATAAAAATATGAACAGCTAGGTTAAATTTATAATACGATTAACATTTCGAAACCATCGTTTTTGCAGAACATTCAATAATTGCCAAAACATTAAAAAAACAATCAGCAATCGACATTTTAAATTGTAGACGGCATCGTAAAACAGTCAGTCAATTCAAGTTCTGCAAGCCGATTTCGATTAGTCGTAATAAAATTCCCCTACACACATATACACGCGCACATCTCTACAAATACATCAAGCGGTTATTGGGTCATCAGGGCGATAGAGACGCGCGTAGCTTCTGAAAGTAAAAAAAAATGCCTTTCGACTCTTCTTCTTTGAGAGTGAAAGATAACGGTATTTACATTGCGTCACACATGAATCCGTCTATAACACTCACATTTTTATGGTTCTCTTGACCTGGCATTTTTCAAAGCTAGCCATTATCTATCCGTATTATAGGCGTCACTCACACACAGTATAATATACACAAGATGAATAACATAATCGTCTTTTATCTGTGCAAGATCGAGGCTTGGCGAAACATCAAGCTCGTCTCTCTCATTCTCGAGAAGCCGTATACACTGCAGAGGCATAGCGTACAATGGTATTTATAACGGCCGGATTTCGGCTGCGCGAAAGCTCTACTCTCGAGAATAATTGAATTCGCGAGTTTATGCGCCGCGAAGCCGTTATAAACAATGGCCAGAGCGCTGCTATCATTTTCATAAATTTTCGTACGGTCCCGCGGTTTTCCGCAATCGCCGCCTCGGGTTGTAAACGCGCGAGCGAGTTCTCTCTCTTTCTCTCTCTCCCTCACACTTGGCGCGTTTCATTCATTCATTCATTCGCTGCGTGCAACTCATTGGCCTAGTTTTGGGGAAGAGAAGGAAGAGGCGCTGGAATTGTCGGGACACTGCCCGGTTCTGCTGCTCCTCTGCTGTTGTAGAAGATGGATTTATTTGTCAACAACGAGGTCGGGAGAAAGACTCTTATAAGAGCTAGAGCTCTTTTTTGCGAGGGAGTGATGATTATTGCGTATGTTTGTTGGGAATTGATGTCGATGATAGTAAATGGTTGTTGTATTTATTTGACAGAATTTTCGTTATTTTAAGGTAATAATGCAAATGTTCTTTTTTATTTATGTCTTTTTAATCCATTGGTATGTATTGAGTTACTAAATTTGGATCAATTCATAATGAATAACGTTGATTAAATAATATGCTCTGCGATGATAAATCGGAACTTTGTAATGGTATATTCATATCATTATTAATTTTAGTATCAAGCTTATTTACTGTCGTAAAGATTCTGCTCAACATTAATTTGCAAAGTCTTGGCATTTTTCATGTTGACACGCGGCAACTTTTTTATTACCGCGTGTCATCTGGTCGACTCGTCACTCGATGTTTGTGGCTGAAGGAGATGAATCGCTTGGATGCTTAATGCAAATTCGCGAGAAAAAGGTCGAAAAACTGGGGACACCGTAATGGATATGGAATATGAGGATGTAAAGATATCTTGCCCCCAGTCAACGGCACCGAGATGATTTATCTTTTGACCAGCGAATACATTATCCGTGCACAATATTTTACTGTTGATATGTTAAACTAGAAAACCCGAGTTAAGCTTTTAAAGAGTTCGTGGTTCATCGATCAAATGCAGCTGTTATCGAACTTGCGTCATATCTTATTATAGATTTAAAAAGTAAATAAAAATATAATTTTTTTTACTTTCTAATGGTATTTTCTTGAATGTATAGATTATTTCTGTAATTATAACAATGAATACGCAAAAGTACTATTTGTGCATTTAATACAATTTTTATATGAAATGTAAAAAATTTAATTATACATAGTTTAGATAGTGTTATGCAATACTGCACTGAAAGTCGAAATAAAGTTTAAAACTTTTTCCAATATTTTTCTGCATGCATGTCTGCATCAACACATTTGAAGCAATAAAAAATTTTGATGTAGTAGTGCCATGAACGATACCGATATAACAATAAAAGAATTTAAATTTCTTTCGAAATATTTTAATTTTTAGCATACGTGATCGAAGATATAATAAATGCTATATAATTTGTTATCAGTAAAAAGTAATTTTTATTTACACAAGTTACATTTTTTTATATATTAAACTTTTGCGATAAAAAATATTTACATTTCTTACGGTTGGTAAATTTCTGTGTTCTTGGATGTCGCTTTAAAGAACATCGTCTAAATTATTCCCCCAAGTAAGAATATATTGCTTCCACCTTAGCTACGATCCATGTCGACCCCAGCTATACATTTTTGTCAAGAAATTTTGCAGTTCTAATATCCGAAACTTTAATAACTTGGAATTTAGCAATTTCGAGAATATTGGAGAAAAAAAATTAAAAGTTGTCGGGAACGAACTTGGAACAAGATTACAAACTTTGACAAAAATTTTCCTGGGACATAATTTAAAATCAGAAAGTTAAAGAAACGCAGTCAATGTGTTTAAATTAAAAATTAATAAGTGCCTCAATACATAACTTTTTCTTTACTTAAATTTCAAAACTTTCCGAGGTTAATTAAAGTATGTATATATACCCGCAGTATTATTGAAATCACCATTAAAAATATACCGCAAATCAAACTTCCAAATTAAAAAAAACATATTTTGTTCAGAAATAACATATACTTTTTATTTCTTCTTCAAAAGCTCAGTATAGTCTTCATGAATTTCATGAATCATTAATTGACACAATTCTTGTGCGTAATCGAGATAAAGCCGCCTGCACGCACATATATCGATTCATCATTTCTGCGTATAAGAAGTATAACTTCTATTGTTTAGCAGAAAAGAAAATAATACAATCAAGTGGTACAAACCTCTAGAGGAAATCTGTAACTCAATCCATTAACAACAAATTATTAATTAGTAATTCCTAGCCTCATCTACTCGATTCAGAAGTACCAAGTAACAGAAATCAAACAGCTGCGCTAGAGAGAACATATTCGGATATAAACCCATCAGCCTGATGAAAAGAAACTTTGGTCGGTACACTAGCCCTACATATAGTTCCTGCTCGTTCAGGCACATGCGAGTAGCTCGCTCTTTTGTTGCTCCAACACCAGGAAAACTAGCCGGTGAAAAGTCGAAAAACAAAAAGGCTCGAGCATCATTAGTTGATTGCGCTCAGCTCTCTGCTGCTACTGCTGCTTTCCAGAGACAACCATAGCCGTATGTATAGCATCGAAGAGAAAAAGAAAGAAAGAAAGAATGAAAAAATAGAGAGAAGACACAGAAGGGTGTGCTATACCCCAAGGTCGCTGATTGAATTGGTCCGCGTGTGCGCGAGAAAAGAAGATGACGACACCAAGGAGGCTTTTGCACTCTCAGCGGCGGTGGAAGCAGCAGTGGCGGCGTAATGTGAAAGGCAAAAAAACCCGGGGAAAAAGGGATTTCGGCCGCGCGCTCTATTTTACGAGGACGAGAGGAGTAAGAAAGAAAGAAAAGAAAGTAGCAGTGTCGTCGTTGCTTGCGCGCGACAAGAGGCAAAATGTATAGTAGATAGCGCGCGCGCACGGACAAGGAATTCAAGTGTTCTTCTTTAAACGCGGCTCACCTTTAATGCTGTACTCTCTCTCTCTCACTGTGTATATACCGTGAGGTAGAAACCCTCGTCATGAAGCTCTCGCACAGCAGCCTGGGACGTAGTAAAAATTCCGAGTCTGGGGATGCTGCTGCTGTGCCGCAGCCAGGTAACTGTAGAAAGAAAGAGAGAAAGAAGGGACGGAAAAGGTAGCTCGAGCTAATGATGGTAAGGAAGCTGCGCACCGGAAGAAAACCTGCGCGCAGAGAGAATGGCTCTCGAGACGACGAGGAAGACGAAGTAGAATAAGGCGAGGAGAGGTAGGATAATGTTTAGTTTAGTAAAATTGAGCTGTGCATTTCGAGGTGTTGAGACACACACGCACGCATAATCTAAAGATAGGTGTGGTCTACCGGGCGGGAAACTATATGTGATGCTGTTCTCAAAGGCTGCGGTAACAAATTGAAGAATTTCACGCTGCTGTAGCGTTTACAAGCTGAAGTAACGTTCGTTTGCGTTCAATGGCTCTCTTTGTCTGCCAGTTTTCGGAAGAGTGTGTTTTGTTCATTAGCTCACCTTTCGCATCGATTTTCCTATGTTATACGTAATCCTTGCTGTTAATACGAACTTTCACGACAGCATTACCGCGGCAAAATATAAAATCGAAGACTCGTTATGAACAAAATGTTCAAACGTGAAAATGCGGAAGTTGACGAAGGAAAATGCAATAAAGGGCGCATCGGGCGACCGAACCGAGGGACTTGAAACCAAAGGTTGAGCCTCTTCCGACACTTTTCATTGGAACCGGTGGAAAATTACTGAAATCCGACGGGGCACGCCCACGCTCTCACCATATACGCCTATGCTGCTCTGCTGCGTCGAATCAAATTATCGCTGGCGCGCGGATGGTGTTCGATAACGAAATTTGATTTATTTTCTTCTATTGCATACTCGCGTGCCAAGCGTACGAAGAATTTTTCGCACTCTTTTGACGTTTTTTTTTATTATATTCACGCTCTTCGAAGGAAACTCTTTGAATCGATCGTCCGCGTTGTTGCTAGCTGGTTCGGTATATGAAATTATCAATTAATCGTATACCCGACGTGCTTGTCTTTCTTTTTTTATTGGGTTTATCGAGGAATTTTTATTAGCTGGAACAGCTTTGCTTATTTGACGATTTTAATCGATCTTGAGATTAATTAAAGTCGATTGCTAATTTTTGGAGCGTGAACAATTCTGAGCGATGGAAATTCAATGGCGCGAGAATAAGCATTTTTCTTTTTGTAGGAATAGCTGAAAGCTTATAGAATTCTGTGATCGATCCTTTAAGAAAGTTTTCATGGAAAGCGAACAGCTCTGCTGCGTTCGATATCCATGCAAATTTGTAAAATTCCTGAAGGGAGAGGCAACTATCTCTTGTCCCTCAAGTAAATTGACCACTAACACGGAACCTTTACTATACGGTCCAAGTTAGCCCTCATGCCGATGAACTCGTCTACCTTCATTTTTCCACCTCAAGTTGGTTTATGAGCGGGCTCTTTTATTGCTCTTGCTTTGACTAGCCTTAGTCGCACTTGACTGTAGTATTTTTCCATTACCGTTTGTTTCGTGAGAAGCATCAATAATTTTTCTGTAATGCGCGTTGCGATGTCAGTATTAAAATTTTCTTTATTATTAAAAATAAATTAATATCCACGTGCGATGCATCATCCTGTGTGGAGTGAAAGACAGGCGAAATTAAAATATTTCACCGCATTATAACAACAATATATAGACAGTAATTTATTACGCTCAGCTGATATATTTGGTATCGGACTTTCTACTATAATGGCTGAAGCATATGTGTATACTGATGCACACATGCTGCTACTGCTGCGGCTCCTCTCGTGTATAATTAAACGAATTTTAATGAATTCTGCGTTTGATGTAGAGGAGTGAAGAGTATCGCGTTTATTACAGAAATTTTGGAAGGGAAAGGAATTCGTTAACATTAATTTTGGAAAATTGCATGATGCGTTATCCCTTTAGCAAATAATGTAACATAGCTCCCGTTATTTATCGTAACGTCTAAATACTGAGTGCTAATTATATTTGAATTTAAAAAATATTATTTACGCCCCGAGTATCAAGTGACGTGATTAATTACCCAAGCTTTGTAATAATTTAGCAACGTTAATTTGTTCAAACTTGTGTTAGTAATACCGTCAAGCTTGATATTTTTTACAATTATAAATATCTTGAGCGATTTATTATAAAAATCTATTCTATATATCATCGCATTCATTCCATCAAACAAAAATCCATTCAATGGCGTTAATCAACATCCTTCTCTCTTCTTTTCTTGCAAATTGAGCAGTACACGCTTTAGCTTTTAGTTTTAGCCAGGATCGAAGAGAACTCTCTTTTCTTCATCCTCAATTGGCCCCTCTATCCCCGATAACCAAAAAAAAAAAAAATAAGTACAAAAAATAAAGAAAATAAAACTCTTTTGGGGTCGAAAGGACCGAAGTTTTTCACTTCTTTCCTCAAGCGTTGCCGGAGGTTATACACCCACATATATAACGTTATACAGAAGAAGAGCTGGAGGCACACGCGAGAGAGAGAGAGAGAGAGAGAGAGAGAGAGAGAGAGAGAGAGAGAGAGAGAGAGAGCAGGTTCGTGGCTCGTTCACCATGACCTAGGCGATTGGCTCTCCGGCGAACGTGACTTTCGATCGGATCCCCGGCGCCCAAGTGCCGACGCCGGCGCTCCACTCGAGTGCGATCAAACACTCCTTTTTTCCCTCCTATTTGCAAATGGTCTCGTAGCCTGCGCTTCGGATTTTCTTGAGCGACGACGGATTTCTTCTTTCTTTTTTCTCGGTTCTATAGGCTATATACCTCCTGCTCTCTTACTTGCTTTGTGTCAAGTGGCACTGAGGGGGCTATTAAAGGCCTTTAGACACGACGGCAAATTGCGCCTGATACGTGTAACTTGATAAAGACTTTCTTCTCTCTCTTCGCGCCCGAGCTCCTTTTTATGACGTTCCGACATTTTTTTTCTCCAGTTCCGGCACTGCAGGAAGGTTGTAATTAAGGTTTCCGAGAGAGTGAGAGAGCAGCCCCTGGGTGGATAAGTGTGCTCGCCGCCGTTGATTGATTGCACGGAAAGCTTTTTATGGTCGAGTTTTTCCGCGGATTTAAAGGAAATGGTATAAGGTCTCGGTGGGCGGCTTGAGCTTTAGAAGGTGTGCAGTGTGTCCGTGCTGTGCGCGCGTGTGCAGCAGCACTGAATGCTCGACTGGCTCGCAATGGCAGTTCTTAATTAATGTTTTGGAGAAAATGTGCAAGAGTTGCCTCGACCGCTTTGCACCATAGTAGAACAGACGCGATCGTTACAATTTTAAATTTAGCTTTTGACAAAAATCTGAAGCCTGATTGCAAAATATACTCCAGTACACACTCGAACGGGAAAGTTGACCGATCGCGAGTGCCTAGAAAATTCGATACAAAATTCCACGAGTTTAATTCGTTTTCTTTTCAACAATACAAAAGAACGCGTTGCATTACTTCCGTCTCAATAAACCAATCGGGAACAAGAGAGAGAGAGCTCGGTCTCACTTAGGCTCCATCACACACATACACACATCACGGCTCTACTAAATAATCCCTTCTACTCTCGCACCAACACATACCACACGAGCCACAGTCATACACACACATTTCTTTGGAATTGGAGAGGCTCGTGGACCCGTAAAACTGGGTTAGCCTTAATGTAGGTTAGTTCAATCAATTACTTCCGTATGGATCGCGCATTCGCGCCGTGTAAACGCGCTCGTTAGGTGCTACACGGTGACTACGACGACGATGGTGTGGCCAAGGTACACTGCGCAGGTTAAAACTGAGGCGATGAGGTAGAGCCGTTAAAAGGGAGGAGGGGCGCGAGCAACGACGACATAGCGGCGTTGCTGCTGCAATTACGCCCGGCGTCACGCTGTCACATACAGGAAGGCCTTTGGTGTCTCGGCTGAACGGCCGACACGTTCTCTCTCTACTCTACTCTCCCGAAAGCCACGAGACTCATTAGCACTTCATAGGCGAGGGAGGAAAATAAGAACTGGCGCGAGGTTCTTTATTAAAGGGATTCTTCTCTGATTGAAAATGCTCATACTCTTGCGGTTCGTTAAATTAATCGTATACACGATGCATGCTCGTTCTATCCAAAGTATAACGAAGACGTGAAGTGCAAGCGAGTTTGCGTTAGAGACACGTCGTGCGCGCGTGTGTATGCGTTTTACGCAGGGTTGAAGCAGCGCCGAGATGAAGGCACAGAACAGGGGTTGAAAAGGTAGCCATAGAGAACAGAGGAGTAAATGAATATTCCAGCTCGCGCACTCGTGGTCGACAATTTTCCCTCAAAGTACATTTCGCTTTTGCATAATGAACGGCTTGAATGAGACGCGTCACCGCTCTCTAATGCCGAAAAATAATGAGGATTACAAAAGCAGCGCGAACATCCGTGTATTAGCCGCTCTTGTATATAAGCAGCAGAGAAATAAGGAAAATAGAAGAATTTAAGAAAAACACAAATTATACGTCAACATATGTTGTATCTAAGCAACATATTAGTTATAAGAACAATAAATAAGTTTAGGGAAGCTATTTGTATAGCAATTATCGTCGTTATGTATTGCCCGCGGATACTTAATACTTTTTATATTTACCTCCTATAAAGGCTCATGTCTATACGAAATGGTATCTCACATAATATACTACGCAAAAGAAATGAATTATTTACTTAATATAAGAGACTGAGTTAATTATTGTGTTTTTCAAGTTGAGGATGCACTGGACCGGACCTAAAAATTCTTCTAAAAATAGCACCTGTTTTATAGATACAAGTATCTACTCGGACTGCGATGGTATGTATGTTAATATTGCATTCTTGTGAAATGCCATCGTGCAGTAGTAGTTTTTTTTTCATAATCTGACTGGTTTAGAAATTATTGCGCAGACGTGTGGCGAACAACAACGCGACCCTAAAGTTCATTGAAGATATATATATATATATATATATATATAGCTTTCTAGATGAATGGTTGCGAACCAATCAATGGTGTGAATTTGTATCAAAGGGGTTATTATATCGAGATCATTCAACCGGATCTGTATTGAGATATATAATAATTTGTAACGAGAATTTCCAACATGTCGTTGATTATCTAAATAGAAACGCCCGCTTTGTGTGTGCAATAAGCATAAAATCCATGAATAATTCAATGTTAAATTCGGCGCGCAAAGGAGTAACAATTTTCCTGTGTTTGTACAATCACAGTAATGGACGTGTGTGTCCAGTAAATTACGAAATTGCACATTTCCAAATCGAATGAATGGATGTACCCGCTACTGATTTTCCAAAGATATTTATTCTAGATAATTATGAGAGAGGCTTTGCATTATATTAACTCTAGTGAATCTGCGTCTCCAACGCCATCTATTCTCAATGATCCACTAAAAAAAAAGTTTTCCAACGGCTCAATGCGTCATTCCAAAATCGTTGATTCCGTCGTTTCAAAAATAGCGACACCGTAACAATCCTCCGAAGAAAGATCGCCGTTCTTTCTAAAAGTATATCCTCTCGCGTCTCGAACTATACTGTCTAGGGTTAAGTAACCACTGATGCAACCGGTCAATTCAGCGGTATGTGCGCACGTGCGTGATACTATACACTCTCTGCACCAAGAGAAACAGCTGCGAAACGAACGAGGAGACGGGGAACAATGAAGAGAGAAAGAGAGAGGGAGATATGAAGGGATGGTTAGCCGGCGAGTGGAGGCTGCTTGCTGCTGCTATGTAGGTAGGGTCGACTCAATTACGCGCTACTCTCATCCAGTGGGCGAGAGCCAGAGATAGCGTTATACGGTAACAAGAGCGCAGAAGATGAACGGAATGACTAGAAGAGGAATAAGATACCGAACGGAAGTGAGAGACGTTTGAGTAATGAGTGGTTTATGTGGGTCTTGTTTATTTGATTTTTTTCAGCTATTACAATTAATTCTAGTTGTATACGTACTCGTGGATTTGCATTATGCTTAAAGATTAAACGTAATACTAGAGATGATCCTCAAACATTTGAAGAATGCAACGGCACATGTGTGTATAGTACATACGCGCAGCGGCACGCGTCGTTCTCTCTATATGGCTGTGACACTTTGTACCCCCTCTTTCTCTCTCTCTCTCGAACAAACACCGCTTCGAGACAGCTACCAATCAGAACTTCCTATCCATAGCCCGACTACGTTGCCGTTTCAGTCTGATGAGAGAAATTTTCGAAGCGCAAGCCTCGCTCTCTATCCCGGCGTTCTACTTTTTCCATAGTTTTTTAGATTCTCCCGACACTTTTGTTGCTTAGTTTTGCCCACTTACCTGCAGAGCGCAGAAACGAACTGACTTTTTAAGTAACATTTTTCTCCTTATTTTTTTTTCTTCGCCGGAAGTTTTCCAAGTATCTCCGATCAAAACTACAAAGTAACACATAAGTTTGGCACTTTGAAAGTAATCGTAAATAAATAAATATATAAATAAGTACCAACCGTATCTATACTCGCGATTGAGCTCGCGACAGCGTACAAAGCAAAAATAGCATCGCAGCGAGAGAAAAATCGAGCAAAACTTACACCCATTATCAATCGTTACTCGCTCCGGTAGCCGTTAAAGTCCATATAATCCGCGCGCGCCGACGACAGAGAGAGAGAGAGAGAGAGAGAGAGAGAGAGAGAGAGAGCCAACAAGCTCATACATAAGATCAATAAAAGAGTAGCTCGTCGGGGTCATCGCCGCCAATGCAAATGCACGCCATTCAACGATCTGCATATCTCAATAGGCGCGTCTACACAGTCTTTCTCTCTTTCGAGACTTGAAGCTCGCGCAATTATCCAACTCGGCTATAAGTAGTCGTGGTCGAAGCTGCACACGTTGCAGCGACATTGATTGAAGTCAATGAACGATATACCGACGCAAAAATTACCAACTATTCATTCTGGCCGAGTTGTTGGATAATGTACGTGACGCGCGCATCGTATATTATACGGCTGACGTCGCAAAATATTCAGATCCAATGGCGCAGGATTGACTCACGTTGACTCAAAATTTTTTCGAGGCTACTCTGTCGGAGTGGATCGTATGATGATCGGGTTACAAAAAATGATCTTTGAGGTATTAGAAATGACCACACGTACAAAATTATTTACTTTAATGAATAAACAATTCCTTTAATTACAACGATGATTCAATTCTTCTTCGAAGTCAGTGGCATCATTTTATTCACATTTCATTCAGTTAGTACTATCTAGAAGTACTCATACTCTTATTCTGACCTCCAGATTGGTCTGTTCATCTTCAATTTTCCTAATACGAAAAAGTGAAAATCTTGCTTTTTTTAGACCGTTTCCAGAATAGTTTAGGAACACACAAGTTTTCCATTTAATCATCTACCGGTATTACAATAACATCTCACCGATTCTCGAAAAACAATAAAGCGTGAAAAAATAATTTTCGACAACTGTCACTGGCTTCGGAATCCACCCCACCAGCGTTGCTCTAATTTAACACACATACACACCCCCATATCAGAGCAAGTTATCCACGCGTATTACGGAAGCATATTTTTCAAATCTCGGGTATCGTTCCACATTACCCCCGGCCAGATTAATGTTCGCGATACGCCGCCGCCGTTAAAATATGTATTGCAAACGTCGCGCAAGAAACGCGATTCTTTGCAAGCACATCTCTCTCCTCTCTCTCTCGATACAGTATCATATTTCAGCATATTTTGCCTATCTAAATTTCCATCGGCAAAGAAACACAATTTCCTGCCCTGCCAGTCGACGTCTATCATATACACACACGCGCGGCTTGCACCATAAAATAATGACAAATCGATAAGGAACTTTTTTGTACATAAGTGTGTTCAATATAACCTGCAAAAAATAGAAGTGTGTAGCTATAAGAAAACGGGGAATTAGTCGACATCTTGAGAAGTTGGCGTTTTTTTCTTCTTCAGTGAAAGACGACGTGAGCTTGTCGAGAGGAGAGGGGGCGTAAGGCAGCTGCATAGGTATATATATGTAAGAGGGAGAAGAAAGACTAGAGAGGAAAATAAACTTGCCGTGATCGGTCGATACGTAGGTTTATTATTCTAACGGATGTCGTGTATGGAAATATTAATGCATATACGTTAGACCCACAGCCTATCCATCTGCGAGCTTTTGTATGTATATTTGAGGAGCTACATTGTTATTGATGTTGGAAACTTACTGAGGTCATGCACTGTATTTTTAAAACATTAAGAGAGGAAAAGTTGCTTTGGTAGAATCTAACAGTTTGAGTAAACATCCATCACGATTCGTGGCATACTTTTCTTTTAAATTATTAAAATGCAAAAGCAATAATAACAAAAGCTTTCTCTTTATATGTTTCAGGTGAGTTCGATACAACTTCTTTGTCACACGCTCATCGACCCGTAAGTCAAATTTATACACACCACGTTTCAACAGCAAGCCCGTGGATTATTCAAAATTCACCGCATCAATAAAGTGTGTAAATCTTATCCCAACGTCAATAACGCTATATCCCGCCGCTAAAACTCTGCTTCATTATAACTTATAATCCCCCTCCCCCGACGCAATAATCATCGTCCTCGATTATAACTCCATCGCAACGATGCTCTAATAAACTTTGCGGCGTCAGGCGGACATATATATATATATATATATATATATATATATGTATGTATGTATGTATGTATGTATATCGACACACGCCATCGCTAAAAAGTAGCTTTACATGGAATTCACCTCTGTACGTCAACACGATATCACGCAGAGTCTACCTCCCACATACGCGTATATTGTATACTTAAGGGACGATTGCTGCTCGGTCGTCTGGCACGTGTCCAGTATATAGCCGCATGAATCCGTTCGCGTGACTTATACACCGCAGCACCTGTCGTGTTCCTTTTTTTTTGTTCTTTGTAGTATTTTACCGTAGACTCGTTTTCAGACGCGGCTGATCGATTTCGCTGGCCATACAACGATTTCGGATTACTCAAACGCGCGAGCGCGCACATATACACACGAGAGAGAGAGAGAGAGAGAGAGAGAGAGAGAACGGAGTTTTAATTCTCACTTTTAGTCGCCTTTTTTTCCTCCACACACATCAGAGGCAATTATCCTCGATTGCACAGGGCGTATATATGGGTAGAAGTCGCGCAGGATTTTGCAATACGGCGCTGTGGTCGCGTTTTTTTTTTCTTATCGAGCGCCGCTTGATGTATATGGATCAGATATATATATATATATATATGTGTGTGTGTGTGTGTGTGTGTGTGTGTGTGTGTGCGTGTGTGTGCCCGCGAGCGGATATATCTTGCGGCGCGCCGAGAGAAAATTTATGGGAGTTTGAATTTTTGCGCGCCGCGGAAAATCGCGTTGCTACCGCTGTTTGCGGAAACTTTCTCGAGGGCGCGACCACTGTAAATCACGAAAGATGCCCTCAAGAAATAAAATATATATATTATTAGGCAACTGCGTTTTTTTATTATTCTTGCGTAAAAAGAGGTAACGGCTTGACCCTGTGTTGTATACTGATTCGTATTAAATTCCTTGCAAATCGCCTATAGTTGTACAAGCTTGAATTTTTAACCTTTGAAAGGGTAAGGCGTATATGAAAAAAACTGATGTGATTTCCACATAACGATATACCACACCCACAGTCACATTCCCACTACTCCGCGATAAATAACTCAACCCAGCGGTATGTTTTGATCAAACATGAATGAACACGAGCGAAACTAGAACATTTCCTAAAACATCCGTTGCATAACGCGATAACACTTGGAGGAGCTTGCGCGCAAAAGCATGTTTCACAAGAATCACACGACGTCACTTTCCATTAACGCAAAGATAAATACCAGTCGACTCGAGAGCACTTATATATCACACAAGCTTACGTCCGCGTAATGTCAGAAATATTATATACGCAACGGATCAAGTAGCCATATGAACTTCGCCAACCAAGAGGACAAGAATTGCGACTGTAGTATATATATGTGTATATGCGGGGAACCGGAAATTCAATTGAAGGTAGAATTCAAGGACGTGCGTCTTGCTGATCAGTCGGAAAGCTATTGGATCGCGTGTTCCCAAGAAACGGCGGTTTAAATTAAGGTCTTGAAGAACTGCCTGCTCCGGAGGGGAACGCGTGGGTGTATACTGGAGAGAGGGGGGGGAGAGAGCACATGCCATTTATTCGCGAACCTTTCCTTTTGATACACACGCGAATGTGGATGTTTTGCTTTCGAGATTTACAATATACGAGAGCGACTCGGCGATTTTATTTGATCGGGTTTAGTCTTGAATAATGGGACAGAATTGTTTGATTGACGAGACTGGAGAATTTATGTTATTTGTTAGTCTAGCTTAAAGATTTACGACGGTTTCACTTTTATCCATCGAAATATATTTCTGGGCGATTTTTCATACTCGTAATAATTGGAAGTAATCCACTTAAAAATTCTCGCTCGTGATTAATACTTTGATAAACAATAATTAACGCCGGCTTATAACGAGGAAAATGTAAAAACCAGATTTTCTGGTATTGGCATGATGTATCGCCTCTCGTTCTCTCTATCTCTCTTGCCAAATACAAAATACAAAACCAACATTAAACCGTAGAATGTATTTACATTTAAATAGGCAGCTTGCGAATGCAATGTGTCTTTAAAATTTAAATCATTTGCGATAAGCCACATAAATATTGCACTGATCCTGTAGTAGTAGTAGTGTATATGTATGCATGTATGTATGTATGTATGTATGTTGTTAAAGATTGCAAATTATGCGATTCGACCCGTGTGTACACGACATGTGCCCGATTAATCATTTGTGCTTATTACTGCGTCTATTCATAGCGATGAATAGCTCTCTTCGGATAGTGGTATGTATTCATGCAACGAGTTTTCGCGCTTGAACAACATTTTCGTCAATACCTGATTATTTTATTTATCCTTATTCCTTCCACAATTCTTTGCAAAAAATAAAACAGTAATAAATTCATGTTTTATCCTGTACCAAAACATCTCTCCAATTGAAACCCTAGTTCAATTTGGAACTAATACCGATCTATTAGGGTATAGACCATAGCACTGCCATATTACGCTATTAAGCTCGCCGAATTATCTCATTATAATTACAGCTAAATTAATGGCGACGATCAACACGAACGTGTTGAGCGTAGGTCATTCGCGGTCTCCTGCTAAATATAGTTTCTCCCTTCTTAATGAAAAAATCGATACAGCATCGTACCAACTACATCAAGCACAATAACATTACGCTAATATCCCATATCTGTCAAAGGCAATTCCCCGCGCAATAAACACACAGCTCTATAATATCTCTAATTCTCATTCCGCGCAGAAATCATAACCTGCATCCAAGCCCATAAAAAACAGAGCTAAGACCTTTCCATTATAATCGTCCAGACGTGAAAACCTCACAAAATGAAGATTTCTTCGGCGGTCGATACAGCCAGCAATGCAAATAACCGACGTCGAGCGAGTCGCGTTTGCATGCGGGGGATTACGAGTCTCTCTCTCTCTCTCTCTCTCTCTCTCTCTCTCTCTCTCTCTCTCTCTCTCAGCGAAACAAGGGCCGCAATTCCCCACCACCTCTCGTTTGGCCGTGCGCGTGACGTTTGAAATTAGCCGCGGACAATTTACGAAAATCGTTTCCCGCCTCTTCGTCCTGGAGCTTTGGGCCCGAAATTCAGGCGCTTGATTGCCGCCGCGACCATAACGCCGTACTCTGCGCTCGGCAACTCTCGCGTATAAGCCTCGGAGAACAGTGTGTGTATGTGTGTGTCGGGCGCGTGTATGCGTTTGAAGAGAGAGAGAGAGAGAGAGAGAGAGAATAGCACGTGTGCGTACGCGCGCGAAACGCGAGAGATTTGGACCGTTTGCAGCAGCAGTAGCGCGAGGATGTGCGCTACTGCGTTAGATGAAATTGACGTGCGGTATGCTAGCTCTGTGCTGCTGCTGCTGCTGTGCAGAATTGCGTGGCAAAGTTAGTCTCTCAATTTCTTGGTCTGAGAGACAGGGAGAGGGAGACGGAATTGTCTCTACAACGCTTTGTTATGTGGTGAAACCGTTGCGCTTTTTATTGATTTATTCAATGGGACATTAGAGGATTGTTACTCTGTTACCTTCTTTTATGATGCGGAGTGCTGGTGTGAAAATTAATCTTCAAAAAAATATCCGAATACTTGTAGTTATAATTAATTTGAGAAATTTTCTCCAAGAATTTTTTTGCGTACAACAATGTTATACTAGAGACACACAGAGGTTCGACAACTCTACACATAGAGATACTCAGCCACACCTGCCGTACTAAAACAACCGGCGTCCGTTCATCTCGTCCGTCCTGAGATTCCACTGTTTTTTTCTCCTTGTCTTTCTCTCTTTCTCTCTCTCTGTTTTATATGCTCAGCAGCATCTTTACGAGCGTTTTCATAGAGTTTCCGTAGGCTTCCGAGGGCGTGTGCGCCCAGAAAGATGAATAAAAGAGACAAAGGCCGCAGGTGAATGCATACACAAAGATAACGGACGTAAAGAAGAATGCCTTTTATAACTGGCGTCCGGGATAACAAACTTTAAAACACCCTTAGAAGTAGAATATTAATCTTTCGATGCCGGAGCGACACAGTGTTCTTTGAGTTCTTTTTTTTCACAGACACAGAGCACCGCTTCGAAACTTTGCGAAACGATGTCTAAAAGAGTCAGAATCCTACACAGAGCTCTATAAAGTGCAGAATGATCTTTTTCTCTCTCGCGTTACCTAGCTTAGGGCAAATTAATCATCCGGCTGAAGCAGCTCCGTGCAAAATTACCATAAACTAGGCTATTTTTAACAGGCCTGCGCTGCAATTTATAAAGCTCGACTCCTTGTTATTGCACTGTATAGCTCTTTTTTGCGAGTGATTTTTTTTGTTCTACTTGCCAGCTGCGTCGTTATCGATCAGCCGGTACTTTATCATCACGCGCGCGCGAGCTTTATCCTCGGTGGCGGCAGCGCATTATGACGATACGTCAGCACGCGGTTTTGCCGCCATCAATTGCCATTCAAATCACTGTCAATGCCAGGACCGGCGACGACGAGCAGCTGCGCGCGCGAAAAAGCGTTGAGTGAATTGGTTTTGACTGATCAGGAGAGACAATGTTGCCGCCTGAAGTGTCGGGGTAGACTTTGAGAGGCTTTTCTCACTGCGTAGAATTATGCGTATTTTTATCTTGCAAATAATGCAGCCAGCAGAAATTCTTGACATGCGATATTTGCTTATCGCTTTTTTCTCGGGTATTCAGTTATCGTTCGTATTTCTTAATAAGACTCGTGGAAACAACAGCCTTCGATAGCTCAGTTGGTAGAGCGGTGGACTGTAGTTGGTTAATTAACGAAGTCATCAGAAATCCATAGGTCGCTGGTTCAAATCCGGCTCGAAGGAATATCATTTTTGAATTTTGCCTTCAATCGTGATTCAATTATAATCTACTAAATTTTGTTCGCATTGTTAAATTTGGAAACTGTTGGGATAATCATAATTGGATTACACTTTAATAAACCGCAAATGACGTAATTCACATTTAATTTTATTTATTGATAGTTTTTAAAGTAGGAATGTTATGTAACATTAACTTCATAATACTTTGATCTTGAAGCGACAAAATATTGACTTATTTCACGTTGCTGAACCATTGAATACAATTCTGTAATCACAGACTTGCTCCAATTATCTTTTTGAATCGTCGGCACTTTCACGAGCTCACCGGTCCACTTTCGGCTGTTCTGTCTTAATCCAGAATGATTGTACAACAGCCTTCGATAGCTCAGTTGGTAGAGCGGTGGACTGTAGTTGGCTTAAAAACAAAATCAGAAATCCATAGGTCGCTGGTTCAAATCCGGCTCGAAGGAAATTTTTTTTTTTAATGTTTGAACATTTTTTATTTTTTAATTTTGTTTGTAAATTAAAAAAAATGATTTGCCTAATGAATTTAAAAACATGATTAAAAAACATTTGAAAGTTATCTACATTAACCATACAAAAAAGTTGCTCATAGGTATCTTTTGGTATTACGTGAATGTGTGATGCTGCAACCGCTATTATTGACAAGGTCAGGAGAAAAATTTTGCGTTGAATGTTTTGATGGTAGTAGTTTCGAACTTTTATGGGTTTGTGGTCTGTTACTCGCGATTTAGCTTTATTTCACTTTAAATGTAATGTAAGTGATATGATTTTCTATACAGTACTTTCGTAAATGTAGTATTACATTTTTGATTAATATCAAAAAGCATTTTTTAAATAGCTCTTCTACAAAAACTAATTCAATTTTTTTCATCCAATTAAAAACTTTTAAAATAGTAATAGTTATTTAAACTAAACAAAATTCCTCCATAGGTATGCAGTAAACTAGCATATAACAAACGAAAAACTGTATTCTGTCACTCCAACAAAGCGTTTAAAGATAAACACGTATGTACAAGTGTGCATTGCTCGTACACTTCAAACATTATTTCCGAAATTTCAATTGTTTGGAATTTAAACATACACACAAGAGAGATTTTTAATACTTGTTACAGTCAAAACAAAAGAATGAAAGAACTTTTTGTTCGTTACCTAGCCTCTACTATGTAAATTCAATGGAACAATACCCAACTTTCATTATTTTTACATACATTGTTAAAAAGGAATACATAAAAATGAACTTTAAAAATATTTAAAGCATGTCGAGCATATTTTCTATTATCCTAGTCTTTTACATTTTGTAATCTTGTAATTACTTTCAACAATAGTTGTTGATTAAAAATATAAACGTATCTACAATCACGTTTACAACAATGCATCTCTCTTTCATTATCCAATCCATCCTAATCTCCTCGCGAAACTTTTAATTAAATCTAAATTAAACCCGGATTATATAGAAACTAAACTCGGGAATCGTCGAGTTTAAACTTGCCCGTTCTTCCTGTGCTGTATGGCGCGCAATTATATATACGTACACGCAGCAAGCCTATTATACACGTACAGTCGCTGCTGCACTGGAAGAGAAACGCTGCAAACTCGTCGTACGTCGTGGTATTAGCATGCGATATGCTTTCTGACAGTCGACCAGGCGCTGAAACAATGTTAAACATATCGATCGATTATTTGATGATGAGCATATATGTTTGCACACATACACGTATCCCGTTAATGATTCAGCATTATCGGCGTATTTTATATGCACTGCGTTTAGTTTGATATATATTATTCCTTGATCGCCGGGAAGAGGAATAATATCATTTGTGACGTAAATGATGTGAACTTTGATGCGATTAGCGATGTATAGACGCTTGTAATGAGAGCTCGGTTCATATGCGAATTATCCGACTGTAGTTTTGATAAGATAATGTACTTTTCCGATTAAACGACAACATATATTACAAGCAATATTACAGTTTTTGTCACCGATCTTCAGTAGCTTTAAGTTTCCGCCAAAGTGATTGTACCGATAGAACGCGAGCGAATTTATTTCAGTCTTCATTCATTTATAATGACTACTCTTGTGAACATCAATTTCGCGTATAGAATATTTTGTTCGATAATAATCCGCCATCACAGATAATTTTCACCCAAACTTTCTGCATTATTAATAACCCATTCAACCCGATCAATTATTCGAGTAAACGTACACTTATCCAACACAGTCTACCACAATTTATTCAGCAACAAACGGTCATGTGTTCTAACAGAAAGAGTCCACTCTCGGCATCTCATTTATTCGCCATTGTCGCATCATACGAACGATAATTATTCGGCAATAATCTGCCAACTCTCTCCAGGATTGTTAAACTGTTACGCCGTTAAAAGTCACTCGAGTTAGAGAAGCAGCAGCAGCAGCAGCTCGGGGTGGCCCAAAAGGTTTATGGATCGTTACGAGCTCGCTCTCGGGTATTCCCTCCTAGCACAAGCGCGCGCATATATGTATAGCATTTGACTTGATCATTTTTCTCATATTTTATTGCCGGCAAAGCTCTCGCTCTTACCTTAAATCTTTTGATCGTAAACGGCCCGTTGATAGTTGATGCCCGCGCCGCCGCGCGGCACTTTATGAAGTTTGCGCGCGTCAAGTGAGCCGGAGTGAGATTGAGAGATATAGTGCATTTTGGGCCATCCCGGTCTTCGACGTTGCCGTCATTGTGAAATTGGATCGGAAAGTCAAGCTTGAAAGTGTGTGTGAGGTGAGAGAGAGAGAGTTTACCACTTCTATAATTGTGTCTCTATAGACGTAGGAGACGCGCGTAAAGGGACTAGTGGAAACTGGAGGAGAAGAGAGACGATGGTTGGCTGATGAGGAAAAGCATGGGAGTGGTCTTGATGGCTTGAGATGGAAGTGCTGAGAGAAATTAATGGCTTTAATGAGAGAAATAGTGAAGCAAAGTATTGACACCCGTCTTGAGACAATGATTAGGTCGAAGATACGAAACGTGCTTTTAAAGAAGTGCATGCAAACTGTTTGTCTTAATATATATATATATATATATATATATATATATATATATATATATATATATATATATATACACTTCACGAAACCGGTTAAACCAATCAAGCGATGAACTGATTAAAAAGGGACTGCTTTGGAAAAGCATTTTATCATGAAGAATTTGATATTCAATATCGAATTACGATGATACTATACGTTCCATATGGATCGATAATTCCAGGGAACCATTTACTAAAATATGCTTTAGACGAGATAATGATTTGATTAAAAAATCAGTTAAAATACAAACAAGTGTCCACATCACCACGAGCGTTCAAAGAATGCAAAAAGTTCAAGTAAGACAGAGTTGGGTAATCTAGAAGCAGTATCTCCAGTTTGACTTCTATGAATCTTTGATTCTTGATTTCCACGAAACCCCCGCTAATAAAATTGAAAATTCATGAGGCCTACAGAAAGTGCTATTTTGATTTCTCGTAACCCCAAGAGAGAGGGAGAGACCGTTAAAACTTTCATATCACGCGGTTATGCACACAATGACTATTCAACTCGGAAATAATCCCGGAGTAGATCTATACTGATTTGATCAAGCATAGGTATAGCAATGCAATCATTTTTATTCAAATGCAGCCTTTATTATGCAGCAACAGCTAAGCCTAGATGCACTCGAGGTGAAAGTGTCTTCCATTGTGTCTGTATACGAGAGACATTTAACGTTCAGACATGTCACATAAACTCTTGTCAAGGAGAAAAAGAAAATATTGTTATAAAATATATAGGACACACAAAGGCGTTGAAGCGTAAAAGTTGGGGTGCGAAAGTTAAAGGAGAAAAAGAAGCAAAAGCAAAAGTCGAGAAAATAGAAGAGAAAAGGAAGGCTGCTTCTGGTCTGTTATAATTGAAGAGTCGACCGAGCGCCATTGTAACTTACAATTGGAAACTTCCCGATGATCGTAAAAGTGTTCCGTGCCGGAAAAATTCTTATATTCGCTTATCGCTATACTCTCTTTCTTCCGCTTCTCTGTTCCTAGCCTTTGACGGAATCGTTAAACTTTACGACTGGCTCGCGTGAAATACGCGCACGGCATCTCTGCCCGACCGCCCATACGTATATATATACGTATGTATGCGTGTAGGTACAGCGACAGTCGTATCCTTTGAGGAATATAATCCCGTCGGAAGACGAAGAAAGCCCGTGGTCACACAGTAAAATTTTACTATTCTCATTTAAGGTGTCAATATGGCGATAGACCATTCGTCATGACGCATAAAACGGAGGCCTTGATCCTTTTTTCCCTTTTTTGTTCGGTTTAGTCGGCTTATAGCTTGATACGGTAGAGGAAACGTGGATGGGAAAAGTTGGAGGGATTATGCAATACAACGGGACATTTATGAGTCTCCTGGAGGTGTTAACTTTTTTTCCACAACTTTTTGGTACACTTTTGGTAATAAAGATTATTATCCACTCTTTTATTACACCGGTCAATTTCTCTCCGTGTTTGAATTATTCTTTATCATCCCAGTGTGATTACAAAAAAGGCTTTTGAAAAACTGATTATCAATTATAATTAGCAGGGCTAATTGAAGATCCAAATGTTGACTAATGAGAAAGACCGTAGAAGGCCTCGCGTCCCCGAAAGGGCAAACTATTTGTTGACTTTGCAGAGCTTTATAATGACCACTGTAATTTCGGCAAAAAAGGCCATTTAAAAAGTCGTTGTTCAAATATAATGCTGCCGACCCAGAGAGAACGAGGGAGGCTTGAGGATTTATTACAGCGCACCACCGACATTTGAATAAATTTCCAGGATTACAGGAAGGGTCGAGTGGCATGAAAGGCACACGGCAGCTTCTAATATTAAACCAGACTCGCATTCTCTCACACACGCACACCCTCGTGATGCTTTCTATATGTACATGTGCGTATATACGACCACCCTCTATTTCTCCCTCGCACTACTCTGGTATAAAGCCATGAAAATAAAACCGAACACTCGTCAACGTCTGCATTAATCTGCATCTGTCTCAGAGTCCAGTTCGCGCCAGTGAAAATGTGTATGTCACGTGCGCGTCAAAAAAGTGTACACAGTATATGGATGACATCTTACATATACAACGTTTTATTCATTCATCTTCGGTAGCAATAAGAAATAGAAAAATATGCATGTTTGATTACATTTTCAGAATTAGATTAGAAATTAGATATTCTTTATTTTTAATTTTAAATTGACAAAGAATGAGGTTGACAAAGTACTAAATAAAACTTAACGAACCAAAAGTAACTTAAATTACTGAGAAAAGTTTTTGGTGAAACAACTAAAGTGCTGATGATTTTATGTTAACTCGAGCACTTTTCGAGTTTCAAGAAGTGTAGCGCATTTTCGACTTTCACGAGAGTTTGCAAAATAACATGGCAAACGCTGGTGAAATAGCGTTTCTATTCTTATCGAAGATTGGAAAAATATAACAAGACCAGGAGTTTACTCGGAAGCATGCAATTTATTTTAAACTGGTAAAAAACTTTTGTTCAATATACCCATAGCGAAGCAACGTCGTGAATCATTTATCAAAACCGTACCTTCTATTCATGGGATACTAAGAAAATTCTTTAAAGATGAATCGCTACACACGCAGCGTATTCAAGTGATCGTTATTGAATGAGTTTCATCATTACATTAACTACTGAAAAACTTTAAAGAAAAAAAGCAAATTTCAAATTTATAATGATACACGGGTGATAAATTATTCGTTTCAATCTGACCGATCATCGCATGCGTACACCATATACCATTTCAACGCAGTGAAAAATCCATAACAATCGACCTCAACCAAAAAATGTCCTCCCACATCGAATTAGCGCAACGCCAGACTCTCCTCAGAGCAAAGTAAAACAGAGCAGAACGAGCGACTACTTATATATATATATACGTCTCGCGGAGCAACGACATATATACACTCGCGCATGCATCAGAGGCCACCCACCCGCTCGAGTTTCAGGCCGAGATAGTATTTAACGTCTCGAGGCTCGCACGACTCTCTCTCTTTCTCTGAGCTATGCGGCGTCGCTGCGAAGGCGTTTGTATGTAAATAGCCCGGGCGCATAACCGGCGTGTTCGTTCGCTTAGGGCGAAGGAGAGAGAGAGGGGCAAAGAAAGGGGATAAAGAATTAGAAAGACACAGAAAGTGGAGAGAGAGAAAGAGACAATTCGAGCATTGTAAGTGGCAGCGGCGAATGTTAAAGAGTTGCACTGGTGGCTCGTGATTTTTTCTCTTCTCAAAACGGTTTAGTAAATTGCGAACAATGGGGGCTGTGTATTACTCATTCTTGGAGCTGAATATATGCGACGAATGCCAGCTGCTGACACACTACACAGGCTATGCGCTGAGCGAAAGGAAAACATATGGGTTCGGTGGTTATAGCGATGTGACATGAGGACAGCGTGATTGACAGTTCAACAAAACATGCTCGCGGTGAAACTTATCTTTTTGACGCAGCTGTCACTCTTTTTATATACTCTTGGGACATTTCGTGAATATACCAAAAATTTTAAAACAGGTCTTTTTATCATTGTGTTATGTAGTGACGCTCTTGTTTTGTGTATATTCTAACATTTACATCTGAAATCCCGAATGCGGTTATTGTTTATACATATTACAAGTCGATTCGGGACTTATTCATTTGTTTGTTTTTATTTTTTTCAATTTACAGATTTATCAGTCTTCAAAAAAATGGAATATTTAAATACCTCGCTTTAAAAAAATTAAACTTTTGAGGAATGTATAATAGTACAATTAAAAATTCCATTAAATTAAGAATATACAATGAAATCTCGCAGAGCGCAGTTGTACTAAAAGTATAAATATCATCCTAATCAGCGAAACATTCACTCTTCAAAAAAAAAAAAAAAAAAAAAACAATCCACCCCACGCTTAATTCACCTCCTACTAATCGACTCAACTCTACAAACCTCTCTATCCAACCCTCTTTAGTACGAATGCACTGTGCAAAAAAAAAAAGAACTCTCTTCAGAACAAAACGTAAAACACTCGCTCCGCGGAAGTAACACACAGTCCAGCTATCCCCAACCACGAACCAGCGCCACCGCATAATAACGCACTCGAGGCCGGCAGCGACACGACGGAACGTGTGGCTTCACGCACGTACGCGCCATTACCAGATTACCCGCGCGAATTTTTCCGGAACTCGTCGCATCGAGTCCTGAAATTTAATTTCGCCTGAAACAACCGCGGAGATATGTCTCTACACCCCCTCCCCCCCGGAGGATGTAGAAGAAAAATGCACCGTAGAGATATAGACAAATAAATGAGTCTATTTGTATGCAGTAGCGCTCCCCTCGAATCCCGGACGACTGCGTGGAGAATGTATGCTTTCGAGACGGTATTTACGATCCGAGAGATGCTTTTTTTTCGTCGTTGTATGTTGGCGGTTTTGTCTTCGTTTTGCGCATACACCCAGTGTGCAGATTTAATTATGGTTTTTATATAGCCGCTGGCCTGGACTCTGTAAGGTCTGATTAGAGGGGGTGACGATGATGTGTGTGCTTAACGAGCGAATTTTTCGAAGTGGAATAATTTGGCTTTGGATTGTGGAGGTTTTGAGAACGTTACTGACGATATGAAGTCTTCAATATAATTTAAAGAAATGCGTCAAAATATCGCAGACAAGTTTCATTATTTTTCGAGAAACATATCATACAAACTCAGCGATTCGTTAATGATCGCTGCAGACTCACACACAGGTACTTTTGAACGCAGAAAACGGGATGGCAAAGAAGAAAGAGGAAAAAATGACCTCCGCGATATATACGCGTATATCAGTTAAGCGCTTAATACACATCGAGAGCCGGTTCGTTACGCCTCTAAGCTCGTTAAAGTACAATAACCTGTTCTCGCGCGCGCGTATATTTCGTGAGAGCTAATCGATATATATATATGTATATAGTATACAAACGTCGCCGACGAAATTTCGCGACTGGAAATAATCGCGCATGTTCGACTTTCCTCTCCGCATATATACATAATACATGCATATACAACCGGTCATACACAGTCCAACAACTTTTGCGTCGCGTGTGCGCAGCGCACGCGACTGTTCGCGCTCACAATTACGCGTTTTACTGTATATTTAGCACTACGAAGTGGAGAACAATAATCCTTTTCTACATCAGCTGGCGAACAATTGCGGTCCTCTCTGTATATATGCACGAGCGCGTGGCTCACGCATTTCGCTCGAAAGTATGATAATGAGCGCGGAAATTGCGAAATATATATATATAATGCGCCTATATACCGGCTGTGATTACCTATTTTATAACCGAGTCGTACACGCGCAGCCCGCGCTTGCTGGAAACATTCGTATAATCGAGCAAAGAATCAACGGCTTTCGCTTTGACCAGCCATGCTTACAGTATATTATTGGATTGTTTGCGCATGACTGAAGTGGCAATTTTCAGGGAAATGTTGAAGTTGTTGGTTCTTTAGACGAATTAATTATATGTTTTACGCTAAATGTTATACAGCGGCTGTGCCATTACGCGGATGGAATTCTGGGATAAATGGCGCTATGCACTATGTAGATGCAAAGTAATGGGGGTAATTTTAGCGTACATTGTAAATCCGATTAGAAGTTGTCGGTGGAAGTTGCCGATGAGTCAGAGTAGAAGTTTAATTCTTGCGTGTGTGTGTGTGTGTGTGTGTGGCGAATCAAAGTGTAGGAAATACCGCGAATTGTCATAACGGCCATTAGAAGTTGAGTAATTCAGATTGCCGCGGCCGCTTCTTCAATCGCCGACGATTAGCTTATCGTGATTTTTTATTGCCTTCGTATTTTGTCCTATCAGGAGGATGATGACTGCGCGGAGTGTTTGTAAATTGTGAAATATGGGTTAATCTGGTTATGCTTTCCGCTGATACATAATACGTATCAGCGGAAAACAAGATGTATGAATCAATCTTGGTTCCATTGCGCGGTTTCGAATGAATCGAATAAATCATTGGTTTACTGCTTGGAAGCTACCAATTTCCATTAAAAATCAACATCGTGAAGATGACACGCTCGTACATCTCGTAAACTATACACACAGACGAGAATAACCAACGAACCAGTTAATCTTTCACAAGCGTAATTCTAAATCACATTTAATCACAGCAACCGTCTCGCGCATTAAAAAGAAACCAACACAATTCAATCTCAACTTCATTATTACGAATTCCAGTCCAGCATCCACCTACACAGCTCTCCGACGCTTATATTCTCGTTGTCGTCTATAGCATCTCTCGCAAAATGGCGTCGTCCTCGTCGTCGGCGGATCTTTGAGGCGTAAAAGTCGTTGCTCCCGCGCGCTCGGTGTCTTTTGACTCTCGCCGCGCTCTCACATTATATACTGCGATGCATATCTCATCTCTCGGGAGCAGCGCAGCCTCTGCACACTCCCGCCACGCATACGCACGTCGAACTTACCCAGAAGCGTTCAATATCGCGCGCACCGCTTTCAGTACTATATATACAGCATTGTTTTAAATGCGGGCTGCATCGAGATGATGAAAAATAGTGCTATAAGTATATATTGTTGTCTGGCGTCATTGATTTATATATTACACGCACACGGGTTTTGTAATTCATGCGCACACTAAGCGTCTGGACGCGAGGTAATAATAGAGTTATATGCGAATAAATTATTGCTCTTTCTCTCTCTCTCTCTCTCTCTCTCTCTCTCTCTCTCTCTCTCTCTCTCTCTCTCGTGATGAATGAATTATAAAGGTAACGAGCGGCTGTCCGTGCGACGTATATACTTTTCAGCCGACGAAAATCAAGGTCGGCTATTTTAGCTCACGCGACTGTCTACGGTATAATATGATATATAATCTTTAGCTCCCATGTGTCTGCGCTTTAAAACTATGTAAAGAGCCGAATAAAGAGAAACCGCTACACGCTTACGCGAGCCCGCAAAGGGGTTAATTCTATGCGTTTCTCGGGGGCTAAAGTGGAGAAGAAACGACGACAAAGCCGGCAGTTTTTACGTCGCGAGCTTAACGATTCTTCGTCGTCGTTGTCTTCCTCCTCCTCCTCCCGCTGCATTAACGCTCTATATAACCGTAAGACCAACAAAGGACGAGAGGTGCGAGAGCCTGTAATTAAAGGGCAATTAACGCGCGCTCGCGCTAGCAAAGGCGTCTTGCTTAGCCTACGACGACGGCGACGACGACCTTTAAGATTACCACGTCGTTTCCAACTTGACGCTGCTCTGCTGCATCTGCGTTTTCTATCTTGGTTTTCCGTGTGAGACGTGCGTACATGTATGTTGCGTGAGTTTTGTGTATGTGTGGGTGTGTGTGAGTGAGCTTGCGTGTTACCTCTCACGCATATTTAGCTACTTTCACTGGCGTGCGTTCAGCGTTTGGTTCCAGTTTGTTTTTATATAAAATCGCTTTTCTGGAACTTTGATGTATGAATGTAAGCTTCTGGGGTCATAGATCGTATTCTATTAATGACAAATTGTGAATCGAAGCAATAAATCAAACTGTTATATGTTCTAATGTTTTCTCTTTTCTTTCTGTTTCAGGTAAGTTTAAAGGATATGGCCACTGACCTATCGTATGCATACATATGACGTTTAATGTACAAGCTAATATCTGTAAGTAAAAATTTAAGTTATTAACAATTTATATATAACCAAATTGGGTCGTGTATATTAATGGCGTCTAACATAAATGACGACAAGTACGCGCCAAATGAATTTACTCGCGCAAATTCATAATCTGAAATTTTAGTATCGCGTAGTCTCGACACGTGGTACCGCGCGTATTGTGCCTAACATAACCTCTAAACCATAACCAATATGTCTACTAATTGTTCCCTTTACATAGAGTCTCGCAAATTGATAATTCGGCAACCTTCGAAGTCCATTTGTATAAATTAATTCGACGATTGATCAAACACAGTATTGGGATCGTGATTTTGACCAACAATCTACTGACTTGCTATTTTAGTTGTTGAATTTTTTTACCAATGCTATAGCTATTAAGTAAATGGGAAACTGTATGTATCGCAGTAACTATGAGCAATACAGCCATACAGATTATAATTTAATTTAATTATTCAGTATTGCCGTTCGCAATAATTGAAGGCTTTGAAGCGTTAAATTTCCATTATTAACTAGGGTGTGCATTATACTTGAAACAACGCTATAACGGAAACCAACATAGTTTGGTTAAATTGAAAGCAATCGAAGTTTGTCGGAAGCATGAACAGCGCCCATCTACTGAAATTTTCTGGGAAATATCAACAATACGCTCAATATACTTCCGTTCTGCAAACGGTACAGTTGCACAAAACTTATTTCTTTATAATTTACTATGCACTCGAACGTCTCTAACGCTGAATTTCCTCCAGTAACAAAACTCCTTCCCTCAGAAGAGCATACACAAAACTTCAACCACAGCAAAGAAAAACACCCCCGCATATAACCTCGAATTTTCTCGCGAACCCGCACACATTTCCCGCGGAATAAAATCCCGGCGATTCCGCGTATCCTTAATCTCGTTCTCCTCCTCTGCGCTCACCTTTCGACGACCACCTGGTGAGAGAAACATAACGGCGGCTTCTCTCTGTTGTCGATAATAAAGGCGTTGCTCCGAGAGAGTCTCATTTCGCAGAGAGAGATGAAAGCGTTATGAATCGCACCGCGCGAACGCGTACTTGGCTTTATAAACCGCAGAGAGCGCGAAGCCCCGTGATTTTCGATTGTTTTGTTTGTTTGCGCGCGCGCGCGCTCACGAGGAGAGAAAAGGGGAGCTGTGATCTGGCTTTTTGCGCAAGCACTTTGCTGCCAGAGAGATAGAGAGAGGTTTGAATGGACCGAATTTAATTTTTCGTTCTCGCGAGTCGGGGTAACGTTTTTGGCGCACTTTTATGGCTGCGAGTATTGAAGCCATCTGATGGGGATTTTTTATCGGATCGACGATAGGCGAATTTCGTTTTGCGGCGTGAAGTTGATCAACGGATCTTGTATTTTAACAGAATTAGGCGTGTATTTCGGTCAAGAGGTTCAATTCAGTACACTATTTGAGCATAATCAATTTGATGAACATTACTGTTTACGGACAGCATCGATGTAATATGCGAATCCCATACATTTCGAACGTCTCTCGTAAAATTCAATATGAGGTGCACCGATATAACCGGTTAATTTTAGCCCTCCTCGAATTCAAACACCGAGATAACAAGCTGGAAATTCAACTTTTCCTCTCTCATAAATGAACTCCACGGTTCACGCGCATTGGATTATTATTCGTAACGAGATCTAGTCACACGCGCCGCAATTGTTGTATATCGAGCGTATCCAGGCCAAAAGAAAGAAAAAGATGAATATATACCATCGGTGTTACGATTGCCAAAGGGTGTGCAAGAGAGAGAGAGAGAAAGAGAAAAGAACGAAACGAGCCCTTAACCGACGCAGGAGGCGTCGTAAATCCAGGAGAGTAGGAGGCTATCTCCGGGTACTGGAGTCGAGAATGGAGGAGGAAAGGAATAAGACGAGGAAGTAGAGGTACGCACTGCGGGCGCGCAACTTGGAGAAGGGGAATATGCGATAATAGTGCAGCCTGCGCTGCGGCGGAGAAATCAAAGACGCTATATTATGTGCATATACACGTATAAGGTAAGAAGAACTTCGCGCGCGTAATTTTCGTTGTGAATTGGAGTTTCCTTTTTTGCTTTTCAACGAGATTCTTCGTAGCATAAAATTAAGTGGGCTATTATGAAAGAATAAAAGTTATTTGCTTTCGCACGATGTACCCCCAATTAAAACCAAAGAAAGCTCCTTTACCCCAAAGAAAATCTAAAAGGATTTTTTTTCTCGATATACTTCCCTCTCTATATACCATTGTCGCGCGTGAGAACCCATAGAGAGAAGTCTCTTTCTCTCTACCCCAAAAAACATCGTCTTTTTTCATTCCACTCTCCTTTCCCTCTCGCTACACACTCGCGGATTCGGATCTCTAAAAGCACCGAGGCATTACCGCCGTGCTCGCGTTATATAGCGTCGAGTTAAATGGAAGACAAGAAGAACAAGACAAAGGGCGGCAAAAACAGCCGGAGAAAGAGTTTCTTCGCTCTTGGAAAAGTTGCCACGCGAAATCCTCGAGTCATTGCGGGCTTTGAGCGATTTTTACGTATACGCGTATGTTTATGCTTCTCTTTCGTTTTTTATATTTACGAGTGGAGAGCGAATATGAATTTTTTTATATGAAAGACCTATGTTTTTAGCACAAATATTTGCTTCGTTCGGAAGGATTCCAAGAGGGATGTGATATGGCTTTCAGGGTTGATTTATACGCGTTCATGTATTTTTTTCAAAGATGATTGAGAGGATATATCACAATTCACAGAGAGTTTCGATGGTCAGTAGCCTTTTGACGCAGCCGATGCAGATTGAAATTGCTTTTCGCCCAACGTATATGCACGAGAGGAGATTTTCGTTTGAAAGAATATTATGTATATGAATTTCCTGTCTGTAAATTTTTGCTCCGATAATTCTTTCAAATCAGCTTATTTGCCAACGCCCTCGACCGTCAAAGAAATTATTTTAACGCGCTAATGATGACGCTTTATGTACTTGTTCAATCGAAAACTCCGAACGGTATAATTTATTTAAAAAATAGATCTGTCGCATAACGTAAGAGCCGTGACTGATTAGAAATTAATTGCGAGCGGCGAAAATTCAAATTTTCACTCGATGCACGTATGTCACTGAGACGTAATTCCTTTTGCTCGAAAGTGTTTACGAAATCAGATGCAACGTAATTGAAAGCTTCGGAGGTATGAAAACGTTTGATCGAAAGAGCCGATAATTGACGCGGCCGGAAGAGAGATGGACAAGATGAAAAGGCACGAGTTGAAGGAAAAATCGATCGACATCTCTTTTTTGCTATCCGGCGAAATGGCTTTTTGCAAAAGCAATTTGTCAAAAAAAACGTCGTTTTTCGAAAGACCGCTAATTAAATTCCTGTCGTTTATCGAATCCGGAGGACGAATAAATAAAAAAAGTCGACCGAGTCTTGTTTACAAACTTGAGAGTCTTTAAAGACACATTATTTCCTATATACGCTAACTGCACTCGACGTTCAACAGGATAACCATTTAATGCTAATCGAGTGGATAATAGTCGGACAAAGAGTACAAAACAGGCCACAGCGTCAATCGAACGAAACAAGCCAATGATCTATGGGAGTAAGTCTCTTACTCTCCGATGGTGAATGATAAAACTCTTATACATGTAGAGAATATAAGTCGACGAAAATTTCCACGCCAGGTGCGTTGCTCGTGATTTTTCTCGACGCGCAAAATCAAATTCCCCTTTTCCCTCTTTCTTTTTTGGGGAAAAATTTGTATTCCACTCACATACACACTCACACACACGCGCATACACATCCACACTCAACGTCCAAAAATGCGTTTCACCCCTTTTATTCGCTTTCGAGTGGCGGCGGCCCTTTTTACGCTTCGGGCTTATTTACGAGTTGTTTTTCTCGGATCGTTCGCCACTCGAACATTGCGGCCGGATTTTCATATTATTACTCTTCGCAAGCGCGCGCTCTGCATCCAATCGTAAAAGTTTATTTATACTCGATTCCTCCCCCTCCAATTTTTCACTTTCGCCCGACGTTCGCTTTTGTCCGCATTTTTCCACGGATATATATATTTTTTCCCCCTGTGTACGCGCACAGGCTTTATTCGTTTACCTGCGCGGAGCGAGGGAAGTGCTGCTGCATTTGCGGTTTTATGGCGGCGATCAAAAGCTTTCGGGAGAAATTGAAGGCTAACATTTGGATAATTTGCATAGGGTCGTGATTTTTTAAAAGCTTTTTCTTTTATGGTGTTCAGCTGTGGGCGGAGTAAATTACTTCGATATCGTATTAAAAAATCTGTTGGGACGAATGTTTCGGGGGTGCGTATATAGGTATATTTTTGTTTTCAATATCGCGGCGCTGTCTCGTTGATCCAATAACTTCAAAGCCTCGCTTCCTGAAAGTAGCACAAGTGCCGTAGAATAAAACAAACATGCGACTAAATAAATACACCTCTTAAATCAGAAATAACGTTCATTTTCCAGCTCGATGATAACCCAGAAACCGATGATTTTATCCTTAAAGCACCGACCCAGCTAAATCGAACAAGCGAGAGATACAATCAAACAAACAACACACCGTCTCGTATATTTATGCACTGAGCGCAGGCCATATCCCTTTGTTTCCTCTCTACCTCTCGGCCCTTCGAGCGCCACAGGGTCATTCCACTGCGTGGGTGTTTTCTCCTCTCGACGCGAAGAGAAAGAAAGAAGAGAAAGAGATAAGCTCTCCAGCGCTGGATTTTTATGCCGTTATTTTTGCCGAGGAGTGAAGAGTAGTTTCCGGCTTGTTGACGCGCGCAGATGCTGCCGCTTCGTCGTCGTCTAGAGAGAGAGAGAGAGAGAGAGAGAGAGAGAGGAAGATAGGTTTTGAGTGAGAAGACGGAATTTTGTGGGGTTGGGATGAGGGCTATTTGCGAAATTGATAAGGACGTCGTTGGAGGGTATATATGTGGTGATCGTTTCGAGCGATTTCGCTTTTAGATTACGTGTATAAAACTCTGCAGTGCTGTAAATGCGTGTTTTTGTGTTGGGTTTCATTGCGAAGGGGCTTATATTGTATGGTCATTTTTAGAGGACAATGAAAAAGTCATTTGTTCGATGGATATTGAATTTATGTTTTATGTTTACGTTCTGTATAAAGTAATGACGAAACATAGCTCTTTCATCTACATAAAAATTGATTGTACTGCCGTTTCGTGCTTCTACTTCGATACATATACGTGTGGTCGCGGTACAGAACCTTCGGATTAAAATAATAATACATCCATGTACGACGAGAGAATCAGAGCTTTGGTAACGTTCCGATTACGGCCAAACCCGTAAGTAAGTTGATCTGCCTGTTCCGGCCAAAGGGTACAGTTATTGATTATACGCAATAGCCGTTTATACTCCGGTTGCTGTTATATACGAAAAAAAAGCTGAGAAACGACCACATACGGCATTCCATCTCTTCGCTGGAAAAACCATTTCGTTTGTTTCGTATCGAAAACGGATATATTCTATGCAAATCTATATGAAAACTTGAAAAGGGCACAGTTTATATTTCCAAGTACATCAAATCACATCAAACGAAAATATATACGCACTGATTCAATCCGCATAAAATGTGTTTCAAAGTACGGTCCATGCGATTAATTATTTTTTCTGAAGTATAATCGCGTGGTATCTTTGTGCGGTTATAAAACACGTAGAGGCGCAGAAGAAAATATCATCGATCGCTGGATTTAAAACTCGATGCAGCCACTGATCCGAAAGATTATGGCGTCGAGTATTCGCAAATAGCAATTTCATTCCCAGAACCGGCAAAGGAAAGAGACAGTGCATTTGGCAGATTAAAATGCCATTGAAGTGCAACGAAATGCTTGTAAATATGCGCCTGGGACGTATGATAAAGGAATGAGAGAGAGAAAGAAAGAGGCTCTACCTTTGCCTTGATGAAATTGGATCCGTTTGAGCGTCTCTCGCCTTTTATATACCCTATTATCGATTTTCACTTCCTTCACCTGAAATTGCTAAGGTTCACGGTTTTTCTATTTCGGCCTACGAAGAACGCCGAGTGAACGCTGACAACGCCAGATATCAGAATAAAAGAGGATCAAAATTGTTTTCAGTGGCTTTTCTCATCGAATTTTCGAAAATTTAATATTCGCCACTGCGCAGGCCTGGAAAGATTTTTAATTACGAAGAGAGATGTACTGGCAAAATATTTATTTTTGTCATTTTTTGGAATCTTTATTGGTTCATTTTTAAATGCTGATATGAACATTTTGAATATTTTAATTAAAGTTTATTTTAAAATAAATTGTAAATAACTCAGTGCTGGGCCAACGGCGAGTATAAAATAACTTTATTACGTTTTATATTTATGCATCAAATGTTAATTCAGTTTGTATTTTCTGATTACAAATATATTACATTACGTTACAACCCCTTTACGCCTATCAAAAAGGTTTTCCACTCATTAGTTCCTCGTATCTTAACATTTCCCAAAAAATCCAATTCATACAAAAACACATCACTTCCAAGAAACAACAGCAATAAAGTCCCTTGGAAGCGACGAAAAATATTGATTTTCTAGCTCTCCAACTTATTTGGAGTACAAAAATACAGCGATCTTATACCCGGAAGCATTTCTAACCTATAAGATGATGTTGATCGATGTCTTCTATACACTCGCGCGAGGTTATTTCTCTCGCGTAAACTTCGTAGGGGTAAGAAAAATATTATCCTCTGCATGTAATTAAACTTTGCCGCTCATCTCGACTCGGCAAATCCTCCGACACGTACTATATATAAATAAGCTCCAGGATCCTCGACTCCTTCATTTCCTATATTTTTCTTCCGGGATCTGTAAGGCTCTTCTTGACGGAATCGCCAGCGCGCGATATCAATATTTCTCAACTGCGCAAAACGTCGGGTCAGTTCCCTCGAGGAAGATGCTACTGCTACAGGCAATTGGCAGGTTGCGCGACGTCGTACATAGGTTTTTTCTTGTGATTTTATTGCCCAAGTAGCGACTGGATTTTTCAATTCGCGGAATGGAATTGCTGAAAGTGGAGTACGGCATAGTGCGATGTGTGTCTTTTTAGTTGTGTTTCTTTTTCTTTTTGCGAGATTTGATAAGCCCTGAGAGCATCCTTTTAAAATATTAACCGGATTTTACGCTTTGCGATAAAGCAAAGTAAAAGCAAGGCTGCTAATTTTTGCACGGAATTATGTATAAACGTATAACGCGGCGGAAAGAGAGAGAGAGAGCTAGAGAGAGATTAAGGGGAATGTTACCAGGATTTCCACGATGGTATGCGAGATTTAAAAAGTCTCGAGATACTTGGCATTATCTGCATGAATTGAAGGAGATTTCTTTTGATTTTTACTCGCAAAAAATAGCGCTTTTCACCAATTAAAAGCTTGAAACTCTCTATATAAACAACTAAAACTAGAATAATATCATCCCTCATCACCCACCGAATTCCCATGAATTTTATTCCGAATTTAATCTACCATCTCATTTCGTCTCATTACATTTCATTTCAGCTTCTTCGCGCCCGGCAAAAAAAGTATCATCGTAAGAAAAATTTCTCCGTAATGCCTTAAAAGAGAGAGAGAGAGAGAGAGAGAGAGAGAGTACCGTGCGCGCGACGAGAGAGAAATTACGGTCGCGCACGGGAGAAGAGAGACGAGGTATATAGAGAGAAGGAGACCTACCGCATGTTCCTCTCTGCACAACTTGGCCTACTCCTTTTGCTTCCTTTCTTTTAGAGCCTCACCTCCATTATCCGTTCCTCTTTTCAGTTAAGACCTCGCGCTCCCTTTCTTCTTTTTATTTTTTTTCCTTCATGCGCCGTTTCCTTTCCGGAGAAGAAGAAGAAGGAAGAGGCGGAGGCGAGGCAATGTTTTTGCATCGTTGCCCGCTTGACTTGGTTTTGAGAATGGTTGGGAGGTTATATAATTTGTGTAACGCTCGCCGACTCAGATGAGACGTTATGAATTAAATAGCTCTCTCGGTCTAATTCAGTTAGGTGTATTGAATTTCGTAACATAAACAGATGATCGTCTGTCTTGCATCGAAGGTGAATAATAGCTAACCTCAATTGCAAAATAAAACTTTGATTCATGAATACATATAAAAGCAAAACACAAAAATCAATAGTGGCAGTTCTTGTTAGAACTAAGCGATATATTTGAAAAAAATTAATTAGATAAACGATCAGGACATTTTAATCTTAGGAGGGTAGCTAAACTAGAATTTTTTCATTTGAATCTTTATTTCATCAACTTAGTTTTCCAGATTAAGAAGTACTTTAAAATGCCCTATATACTACATTTAATGCAGTTTATTAAGAATTGAAATCAATAAAATCCCGATATAAAAGTTACAGAGCCTGTCAAGCGATCACCGTTAATTATCAAACCTGCCAAATCTTCACATTGTGCCGTTCGAAAAGCCATTTTCGAATCCCTTCTACATCTGTCAATTATCAATTCAATAAAATCATCTAATAAAGCAGTAGTACGCCAGGAATTTAATATGGCTTTCTTTATCGCTTGTTGCAGAGGTAAGCCGATATCAGCTATGGGCCAACGGCGGTAGCAGCCGTATTTTCAAGACAGCAGCAACCATCAGCAGCATCAGAGGATCCAAGCAAGCCACCAGCAACAAGCCCATCTTCCCTTTCGCGAAACCGGATAACGTCTGAATTGTTTTCGCGCGCGCGCCCGAGGGAAAGTCTCAAGATTATACACACCCCCGTTTCCTAATTGACAGGGGAGGGAGCGAAGTAAATTCACCTAGAGAAATTTACCAAGAACAGCTGCAGGACACGAAGAAGCTATAACAAATGGTTCCTCCGTGAAAGTACCTCTTCCCTCTGCACACGATATTTCTTTGCTGTCTCTCTGCTGGTTCAATTTCGAGGGAACAAGAGAACCATGGAGCAATTACCGTGGAGTAAATCTCGACCAGCCGAAATTTCAAATCGAGCAGCGATGAAGACGAAGCGTTCGTAGCTGTACTGCGCGACAAGAAACAAGAGCGACCATAGCTGGCACCACCAGATGGGTTAAAGGATATACTTTCGAGATGGACTCGCAGCAACGAGGACCACTGCAGCTTATTCTGGAAAACAATGGCGCCAGTTTCGTCCTCAAATCGCGAACGCAACAAGTGGCTCCGAGACGATTACGTGCCATTGCCAGTAGCGTCATCGGGAAGCGACGACTGCAACGGCGTGAAGGCTCCTAGTTGCGACTGATTCTGCATTACGACGTTAATAGCACATGCACTGACAGGAATTTGATATACCTGTACAAATGTAAATAACACAGACGCAGAGGATATATAATACTCGGTGTATTTTTCTTGTGGGAGTGTGAATGAGAGAAAGAAGAAGACGAAGAAGAAGAAGAGAGTTAAGAGATCGGGCTGGAGTGGAGGAGAAGAAAGTCCGATTGGTGGGTGGTTAGCTTCGCGATGAAGCTAACGACGAGCGAGGCGGTGGTGCCGCTGCTTGGTGCCATTGCACCACGCTACGTCGTCAAACAGGCCACGGTCAAGAGGTGCGTCGCTGCCCTTTTGCTCATCTCCATGGCCAGTATATTCTACTACACGCACTACATCATCAGCAGTCCGTTGTCAAGGTAAGGATCGATTTCATGTGTTGGCTTCTATCGTTTGATTGTGTCTATTTGCATACCTATAGAGTATACCCGGGTTATATGTGTAGTGAAATCCGATACTGAATGATACTGATGACCTGACAACTAAGATGATTTGGTTTAGTACTTAAGGTAATGGTTAAGCTTTTTCGGAATTATGAGTTTAGGAACAATGTGTTATCGTGAGCTAAATCAAGTTTATAACTGTAACAAGAGTGGCAGTGTAACTAGTCCTCTTAATGGGGTAACTGAATTAATACGGTAAATTAACTTAATGAATTTCCAAAATGATTATTTGCCATCAAGCGCCATTTCGTCGTTCATAATCTAATACCAATGGCCGTACAGAAAATAATCAGAAACCCGGTATAAAACTGATTTTAAAACCAATAGTGAAACCAGCTATATCATTCAATCACTCAATTGATCCAGATATACTTTTAACATTTTTATTCCAGACGTTATAGATACCGTGCTCGATGGTTAATAAATTTTCATTGTTTCGATCGCCGGGAATGAAGATAGCGTGTCCGATCTGACTGACAAATTTGCATTTATATAGCAGTTTTTAGGAACGCATTAATCGTATAAATCGACAAGTAGCCGTAAAAATCGAAATCGCGCGCATAGTACATGCAAATTTTCGCACCGCACGAATCGAGGGAACTAGCAGTATACATACTAAATTTTACGATAATCTCATGCAGATTCATAAAAAGTTCCATTATGCTTACACTTGTATATCCTTCGTGATTAAAATTTGCCTTCACGATCACCCTCTTATTTCCGGCTACGTAAAGCGTGAATAATAAAATCCAGTGATTTTTCAATACCAAAATGACGGATATCACACCGTTCGAATGTCCTCGCAGCTGTGCATTGCACACCCCCGCAAGTTTCCAAATATGCTGATTGCTACACGTTCCCTACACGTCTCCGCCGCATTACCGAATCCGAAATTCCGTGCTGGGGGTCTCGAACTCTCCAAGTCTCTCGGCTGATCTAACTAGTAGCTAGTCGTCCATGTATAGTTCGCGGCTTTTGTCGAGCTTCGCTGAAGGATCTCTCCCCTCGGAAAACTCTACTCTGCTCTAAGAAAACCACGAGAGGGAAAAGTACGTGGAAGCTGCAGCAACGGTACAAGGGGGTTAACTTTTAACTACCGAAACTGAGAGTGGACAGATAGAGAAGTGGGGAAAAGCAGCCCACTTAATGGGACTAGTTAACCGGATGCGGCAAACTGCGTCCGGCTAAGCCCGCAACTTGCGGCTACCTCCTCGTGGCCCTGTCCTTTCGACGTTACGCTGCTGTATTATTGTCTCTCGAGTTCTACTGCTGCTGCTTTTCTTGTTTCACCTTCATTCTACAGGCAGTAAAGTAGCGCATGCCATGACGATTTTTATCGACAAATTGCCTTTTAATCACCGTCGCACATAGCATAGAAATATTGTGGAACCCAATTATATGCTTGTCGGTATAACCATTTCTCAATATCGCAGCTTGTTCGTTCTGTCGCGCAACATATATATATATACATCATAATTAACAAGGGGGGCAGTATAGCGCGCCACGAACGCTGGAGCAAGTTGCGACGGGAACACGACCCTTTACTCGCGCTAACTTTGTTATTTCTTGGTATTATGGCTGTACGCGTTTCGCAAATAACTTATCAATACCAGAGAGGTGATGAAACAGTCATTTATATTAGGTTTCTATAGGGTTGTGTTTTGCCTCTGCGTATATTTACCATCTTTTGTTTCTGTCCTGCATTTACCGGGAACACGTTTGAGCGATCTTTGGCGGAAATTAAGCTCGAAAGTATACCGTATAACCGAAAGAGGATTTAAAAAAAGACCATTAAAAACAATCCAAAATATCTCGTAAATCGATCTCGTTTTCTGTTTAAACGAGATATTCATCGAATCTGTAAACAAACAGCTTTGGCATTAATAAAGCCTTGTAAAATAAATCCACAGCTTTCCATTGTTTCGCGCGCTCTCGTGCTGTGTAGACACTGCGCAAACTTCGCGTAAAAATAACTCGAACCCAGTATGCTGTACAAATATAATCGAAAGAGAGAATACGCGTGTGCTCGTATAAATAACGATAATTAAAATCCCCTTTTGCATATTTTGGCGGCTCCGCACACGACACTTTATCATTTACCAGAGCTAATAACGTGTGCGCGGTATATAGCGTCGCACAACATCCAAAGCTATAATAGCGTTAATTTCAATGTGATACGTTCACAGCAAGCATCAGCTTCGCGTCAGAATTACAAACTTCCTTCGACTTTTGCTTTATGAAGTTAGCCAGAGCGTCTTGTGTATGTTTGCGTTTTACATATATACACTCAGCGTGTAGTATTGTAATTATCTTTATTTTTAGGTTTCTCGTGCTTTTGATTAAAATTTCAGGTTCAATCGTGAATGCGATGAGGAAAAGCTTCAAGTATATTCCTTTGAAATTTATATTACAAAATTCTTTGAAACTCTCAGCTGGTCTTGATAAAGATTCATTAAATTCGCGATTTCCTAAAATTCTCATCTATTCATAAACCATACGAATCCAGGCACTCGAGAGTTTGCGGGCGCATTCTCTCTCATTGGTATGCGCCACTAGTTCCTCCATCTTCGAGCTCTCTCTCTCTCTCTCTCTCTCTCTCTCTCTCTCTCTCTCTCTCTCTCTCTCTCTCTCACTCGCACGCTTGAAAAACCGAAGAATCCCTTATCATTCGTGAAGCGGCGCGCATCCGGGCCAACTATAGAAATTAATTGAAATCTCGTCTCGAAACTATAAAGAACCTTCCCCCCCCCCAGCTGATATATTCCCCCGGCAAATTTTACCGAAAATCTGATCTCCTAGAGTCCGTGGAAGGTGGAAATTAAGCTTCGCGGAGAGAACGTTGCGCGCAAAAGTGGCTTCGAGCTTGCAGGAGGCCGACCCAATTTAAATCAGGATATATGAAGAGGCTATGCGTTTCCTGCAATGTAACCGGTTTAATTCCGAGATCTCTCTAAGTTCGGGAACGACGACGACGACGAGTCGGCCAACGTCCTCGTAATAACGCTTCGATGCGCCGGAACGAGGCTTTAGCGAAGAGTAGAGACACTGAACGCCGGGACTTATAGAAGATGAATCGAGGGGGAAGATTAAAATGGTAGAGATGATAGGAGGAGCAAATTAGAAATATGTAGATGAAGACGCGAGTGTGAGGAAATTGATTTTGATGCTCTCCGACTTGGGTGTCTTGAAACAAAGATGCTTTTCCATTGTTTGCAGTTAGTTCATCAGGTTACAATAGGTTTAATATCACCATCCCAGTGTAACAATGAATTGGTTGTAATCTTGCTCTCTAAAAATAATATTACATTCTAAGCTTCTTCATCTACTCTTCAATCTGCTGTATTTTCCAAACCATTATTGTTCCACCCAAATGAAGATCAGCCCGAAAACAAGAGATTGATCATCATCTACTAGTCCGAATAGAATCCTCTGACCTAGGGAAAATGAGACTCGGTACTCGATCTCCGGACGAAGCCAATGAAATGCCTCCTCATTTTCCTGTTGATTAAAAATGTCTTCCGTCCAGTCTGAACCGTAATCCATATAGTCGAAGAACATCGGAGAAACTGGAGAATTGTAAAAGGGCCAAGACGAGACGAGAAGCAAGACTCGAGAAGTATCTCGGCGAATAGTCGAGTATCTTTCTTCTCGTTCAACCTCACCCGGTTAATTAGAAGAAGACGAATGCAGCGTGGTTTCATCCCTACACATAGCTACTTCAATGTGGGCCAATCTTCCTCTCTTTCCCCCTCTCTCTTCCTTTTCCAGATAATCAGCTGGACCTGCATCAGCTTCGGCCGATCAATCCTCGACTCGGCGCACCGCACCAGCATAAATCTCGAATGTCCGCGGTTAACGAAACCGGGGGCAGCTGTTGCGGAGCTAGGAGCTGGACGAAAACTCTGTGTGTGGACGTAGAATACATTCGCGTGTTAGGATGTGTGTATGTTTCGTCGAGCTGATGAATGATAATGCGCCATTGTTCGCCTTTGAATTATTGGATTTCGTTAATGAAAAAGTTCCGTCGCTGATGGGTGTACTTACATAGGTCTGGCTCGCAGTATATCTTCAGATATGGAGAGAGAGGGGAAGAGGGGACGAGAGAGAAAGAGAGAGCGAGAGCTGAGAAATAGGGAGATGTTGGATTTCGTTGACCCCTTTTTCGGAGGATTAATTTTGATACGAGTTATGGAATTAAATTAATTCAGACATATACTTTTCGATAATTGGAGCAATCAAAGAGACGTGTTAAGCAAATACGATATATATTAAGTTGATCAATATTATGAGAGCGACGCAGCTCTACTATTGAACAGATATACGTTCGGCAATCAGTATGGCATACATTAAAAATGAAAAAAGATTTCACAATCTCTGAATAAATCGACTTCTAATGCATGACCAATTGAGCCCCGTTCATAATTCATAAATTCTAATTTGATAAAACGTATGTATATCCGCGGCACCTTTCCCCAATAATTCGATCAATCACTTATCCTTGAATTCTACCGCGTAAATTAATCATTTAGCAAGTCACGATAATGCAAAATTGATTGGCAAACATCCATTTCAAATTACCCATCGAATGCTGCACACATCTCCAAGAAATACATAAAAACACAGCGTCGTATAAATCAGGAAAAATACTTTCATCTCATCGATATTTCTAATAATAAAATAACATATACCTCGAAAACTCGTATGTGGATCTACATATACGCGCCGTATTTCTCTGGGGGCTCGGAAAATAGAGGGAAAAAAGATAGAGTCCTCTTCCCTCAACTTATATTCCCCCGATAGCAGATGCGCTCGAATTTGCAATTTCGCATATCGACGACGACGACGGCATGACCCCACAGTAGCACAACTGCACCCCCTCTCCTCACCATATGGGAATTGGGTGTACGTACACTGCGCGGCGCACCTCCGGATGTTTGTCGCCCGCGTGCGTCCCAATCACCGGCGATTCACAAGCCTCGGGCTTAGTTTGCATCGTCGCTCCCCTCGCTGAATCCGATACCCTTTCTTCCTGATTTCCGTAACGCGCGTGTACGCTATGCCTCTTTTGGTCACGTCTTTGCCCCCTTGCGTCTGTTTGAATTTGCAACTTGGCTTTGACTTGAATATTGTTTTCCTTATTTCAACAATAGTCATTAGATATTTTTGACTTTTTCATGTATTTACTTTTGATATTCTCTAAATATGAAATAGTGTATATACTAATTACTATTACGAATTATATAATAACTTTCAAGCATTTGTATAATTTGCACTACCAAATAGTTTATAATCATTATTGAAAGTTATCTCACTGTTTTAAATTTAAAGAGTAAATTTTTTATTAATATTGATTGGAATTATAAGATAAACTTTGATTTTAATATTCTAATATTGATAAAATCATCTAATATATTGTGTATTATATCATAGTATCTGATAATCTAAAGCAAGTAATTATCCTATAACGTTTGAATTAATATGCATCGAATTTTCGCTCTATCACTATGCGTTTATTCAAAACTAATTTGTGGTAAATACCACGTTGCAATCATACGCTATGAAGAGGCTAAAATGATTTGTTCGAATTCATCGAAGCGAATACTCCGTCAAAATAATTTAGTAAAAACAGTAAAAAATAAACGTTTGAAATATAACAAACATAATTTTAAAACTCTTCAAAAGCTGTTTCAATAAATGTAATTCAAACTTTGCGACGGAGTAAAATCGTTAAATTTTTTGCAAGCCAATTGGTTTTCCAGAAAACAACTTTTTAAAACTAGTAGGATTTCATACGAATTATTGAAAGGCCTTAGAAATTAGGTCAATTACGAAGGGCTTCTTTATCAACTCTTGCTTTTGTATGGCACCAAGCATCATCCATTTTAATTGAAAACTTTAACGACCAATTTTTTCAGCTCCCCCCAGGGTAAATCCTTTTTTTAAATTCACCTTCTCCCTTAGGCTTCCCGACTTCTGACGTAAAGGGAGTTAATTACTATAAAACTAGAGTTACTGTAGAAAGTTGCTTATGGTTGTCATTTATTTATTCACATCTTTTCACAAATTATATTTATGAATAACTTTACTATCGAAATAGCAAATAACGTGTGGAATCAGGATTTTTGAGCAATTCAATATTAATATAATTTTTTAGTGTATTCCGTCTCAAGAGATTATTAAATAACAAAGCTTGGTATTGCGGCTCTTTTAAAATCAAATGTTCGAGCTTATACCGTCAAAAGAGAACTTCTTAAACCTTTATCGTTGATGAAAACTGCTGTGTCCAAGCTAAATATAACAAAACAAAGCAGTTTTGGAAGATTTCTTTTCCCCACCACTTTAACTCTCCGGGTATAGTTTGTGCTTAAAAAAATAGGTGGCGATAGGCGCTTTCTAATTTTCCGCAATAAGTATTTGCGAGCCCAGTGCATATATAACCTCGTATGTAGCAGTACTTGTCACCTATGCGAAAACTGCGTATTGTTATGACTAATTGGGCCGCTCATGCTATAACTGCTTGAGCCTACTGCTATCCCATTCATATTTGGCTATCATTATATTTATTAGTTTTTGATAGTACTGCTTCATCTCTCTCGCTTTCACCTAAAGCATGTCCCAGAGAGCTTTTTCTAAAGCTATCATATCATATCCCACGCTTTACTGTCATTCACTGGCTAATTCTTCCCAATATCGCATTATCTTCTTTTCATCCTTACAACGGCATTATTTTTCACACCTCCTTTGTCGCAGCTATCCGTGAATCACAGCCACGCGAGTTTCACCAATGAGAGCCAATAAATTCTTTGTGTCAGAGAGTTGTGCATTCGTGGAACGCTGCGTGCGCGACAACTCTTTTTCTCTCTCTATGTCTCTCGTTTGCTTCAACCCGAGGGATCGTCTGCAGTGGGTACGGCTGACTGATCGTGCTGTATTGATTAGAATTCCAATTATTGGCTCGAATTGGCTATTCTTGTTTCGTCCTTTTATTTCCGCATAGCGCTTCGACTTTCGCTATACTGCTGCTACTCTTTTTTCTCTGATGCTTTTTTGTGTTCCCTTGCGTTTTTTTTTCGTTTTTGTTGTTGTTCGTTTCGATGGATGATGCCGCTCTTCTATCTGTTACGAAGCTCCGGTCCGTCGTGGAATGCGTAGGATTTTCAAAAGCAATGTATGATGCGTTTGGCCTTTTCGGGGATACAATGCGTTTTTGTGTGTAGTGCATGAGGTATGGATGGGATTTCCGCAGCTTTTGGTGCATTCTTTTTCTTTTTTTTCGCAAACAAGTTAGTAATGCAGCCTAGGAATTTAATGGAGAAATTTGAATATTTCCGTGTATACTCGTTGGCCCTGCAAACTCGATTCCCATTTAGCTACGAAATTCGTGATGGATGGTTAATTATTGATAGTTTGACGTCGAAGTAAATTGTGCGCAGTAGTAGACCGTAAAGTTTGTGTACTAAATTTCACTTAAGCGAAGTTGAGACAGTAACACGTAACGATGACTGACGTTCCATTTACTGAACTTTCTGAAATAATCCGCAGCAGATCTATAGCAATCCGAAAAACTGGCTCTATGTGCCTCGTCCAATTAAAAAAACATTTATTTTTCCTGAACAACAAGTCTGCGCATCATTAGTTCCCGCGCTTTGATATAGTACGTCTGTTTACCTTTGATACCATCACGTTTTGTTGTCTTCTTCTCTCTACTCCAGCCACTCTTACTCTCCCTCCGATGCAGTAGCTAAGAGTTTCCGATGGCAATTGATGCATTGAATGAAGACTCTCGTTCGCGTGTGCATGGGCCACCGCTTCTCGTCTAGTATATAGCACGAGATAATGCGCCGACTAAAGCTGAAAGGGAAAAATAAACGAAACATACGGCAGCCGAACAATAAACGCTTGATATTAAACTTGGTAAGACTCTGTATGTATACACTTATCGCCGCTGTTATTTTCTTTTGTCATTTTAAGAAGGGGCGTTGAAACATTGAAATATTGACACTCTCTGCAGTGCAATTCAAATTTCCCGCGCTTCGTTAATTGTGCCAATAACGTTAAAGGCTAATTCGTGGCAATTAAGGTAACGGTATCATCGCCGAGTAGTTAAGTAGCGGCAACTATTGCCGAGATGAGACTCGAAACCTCGAAATTGCAGAGGAGAGGGGAGGGGGAAGAGAGCTGAAAGAGCAGTACAATGGCAGAAGCTCGGGCTTAAACGACGTATTAATTGCTCTCCGACTTTGATGCGCTTCCTTACACCCGTAGCCGCGAAATGTTGTTATTACATTTACATCGGCCCGTAATATGACCGCGTGGTGGTTGCTTTGCAGTGCAGTCTCTTGAGGCCGAAAGAATTGCATTAATTATATTCGCGAGGTCGCAGACGAAATACTGCGCCGTTGTGGATATGGAAAATTATTCACGCTACTATTGGTTTTTGCGGTGCTTGCGCTTAGGATATTCTTGTTTCCAAGGGATTAACGGATGAATTATTTCGGCAAATTGGCCGGCCTGCATTCGACTGAAAAATTATGTGGGCGACTGCATTCGTATATTTGTGCCATACTTATATATGTATAGCGAAATGGCGAATAAAGTTTGAAAGCATGAAAATACACTCGCGCGCGGTGACATACACTGCTTAGAAATAATCGATTCGAGACATGCCAGAATTGGCAAAAATCACGCAAGAGAGTCGGGGAGTCTCGTCACGATAAGCTAGGTGGTCCTAATTTCCAAATGATTTTTCGCTGTTGATTACGTGACTAAAACTTGCAGTACGATAGAGAGAGAGAGAGAGAGAGAGAGAGAGAGAGAAAGAGAAAGAGAAAGAGAGAGAGAGAGATAAATGTATAGTATATAGCTGTGGGTAAAAATAAGTGAACTAGAGAATATAGATCGGACGAGATATATTCATATTCCATAATACGTCTCAATTTGCAAATGTTTGCGTTTCACGTGTAAAATAATGATTCTCAATTTCTATCCTGAAATATGATAGGTATTATTTTTTAATTGAATTAATTATCTTGCATTTATTTTACTGTCGATCTAAAATTATCAACTACGTTCAAAAGTGTGGATAAATTTCGATCGAATATTCAAGTGCATTCCTACTAACAATAAGTACATCATCCAGTTTTAACGTCATCCAAAAACACTCTCTTCGAGCCAACTCCATTGAATATATCTATTATCTTACCCATGAACCGTATCTCTAAAGTAAAGCTCCAGCAATTAACCTGATGATTATCAAATCCCAGTATACCCCTCCACGTTCAAATTCAGCCCTCGGCGTTCTGTCCCGGAAAATACAACCAAGACAACGCACAGTTGCACATTAGATAAGAGCATACCCCTCTGAATATATATATCCAACAACTACAATAATAAAAGTGAGTCAACCACGTCGACCAATCGAGACAGAGGCGCGATAACGAATGCGAATCATGTCACGTATGCACGTCGAACGATTCGATCGCGCGCGCTTAGTGCAAGGCAGTGACGGTGTGGCAAGCGCGTTATGAATGACCTGATAAACGGTCAAAAGCCCCCCCGCAAACCTGATATTAGCGCCCGGCCTCACTTTGACTTCCCGGCAACTCTCTCGACTATATATATACTCTCTGCGCATATATATATCGATGAAATTTGATGCGCACATGCAGACCGGCTAAACTAAAGTTGATTACCAGCAAATTTAGATATTTTACGCGCACGTACATGTATATATATATAGACTGTGATGAGATATGAGAATCGATATATACTTGTTATATTTATCAGCTTCGATTGCTCCGATCAAACGTAATTGAAGTTGTGATTGACATACGTCATTAGTTGTGATGTATATAACGAAGAGCAGGTACTCAAAAGAACGAGTTACTTTGACGCGCAATTTACATTAAGTTAATTTAAATTTTAATGATAGATGACATTATAATATATCGTATATTCCGCAGAAAAAATAGCAATATGAAGAATCATAACAATAACAAATCGTTGGCAAACATAAGTACTTCCGCATTTATATATATACCCAACCAGCTGCAATTTTTTTCCATCAGCAGGCATATCGATCGATCGACCCGTCGCCGCGACGAGTGAATAGGCATGGCCTCCTTTAATTAGCGACAAGCGCGCGTAATTCAAAGCTACCCTCGCGTCTCGTCGTCGGGTGAAAGCCACCGCTTGCGCTTTTTATAAAAACTTTCACGAACGACTTGCTAATCGAGCCGATTCGACGCTGATGATTTTTGAAGCGATTTCGAGCAGTTTCGAGTCGATAAATTTCTTTCTTTTTTTTCAAGAGAGTAGAGGGACGTGCGAACGGGCGAGCAAAAGGGCATGCTGTGACGTACGTGTGGCGAAATTTTTAACGATCCTGTCATATATTCGCTCTTTTATTTCTAGAGTTTAAATTAACAATGAATTTGAGTAATGTACAAAGTCGCAAATTTGTTTCCATTAGAGACCATCAGGCAGGTCATTGCGCATTAATCAGGAGCCAAGAATACTTTGGTCATTAAACATGAAAGCATCGAGCCGTACTCACTCGCTATCTATATGGGACTTTAAATACAGCAGTAATTATATATGCTTCGCGCATAATTATCGATCAAAATTATTTCGAAATATATTGCTCGAAGTCCGATAGAAACCCGCATATGCTCTATACAGTCAGGATATTTTTTCCCGCCGGGCTATAACGATTAAATGCGGGCTGCGATCAATCCTTGTCTAAAGCGCGTTAAAACCGCGCGTATTGTTTGTTTCATTTAGTCGATCGATGCGTGCGTGGGTGGAATCCAAAAATTCCCTCGAATGTGTAGCTTTTCTCGAGAGCTTGGCTCATCCGCGTGTGATAAATCGAATAATGCCAATAATTGAAGCCATTGACAATATATGTTGACGACATTCGAAGAACACAATATCACACAAATATCACAATCGATGCAGTCGTGGGATCGCGTATACGCGGGGTGTAAAAAGCATTATACTTTAGGACGATCCGTATTTCCGTTAATTAAGTTTTTAATTAGTTTATATTTGCTAAAAGCATTTAGCGCTATGCTCGGATAATTGTGCTTCTATAGACCAGAATTTAATTTGAGTACGACTTGAATGGAAACATATTTTTGGCGAGTGGATGATCGCTTAATTTATTTACCGCAGTAGTGTCAAAATATTCCGATTTAACGAGTTCCGAATCGAACACAGTTAACGTGCTCGATGATTCGGTATAAAAAGTATCGTATGAATTTCGCGAGCCATGAAAAATATCGAAAATTTCATATGCGACAACTGAAAGAACGTCCGAGAGAGAAACCAGTACAATCCTGAGAAATCTCTCAGAACACAATGGCTAAAGTCCGAAATGTCGACAACAAGCTTCGCGTCGACTTACATTCTCAAAAAATCGTTGAATCGAGCTCCGAAAGCTCCTCTTCCCTGACACACAATCACATACACTCCACACGGACAAAAGTGTAATACTCTCTCGAAAATCACAAAAGTTCCAATCGGGCCCCAAAGTCGTAAAAAATCATAAAACGATCATTTTGCGGATAAGTCCGATGTTATCGGGGCGACGTACTTCCCCTGCGCACGACACCCGAGAGATGATCGCCACCGCCGAAGCGGAAACGAGAAAGAGAGAGAAGGGAAGAAGTAATTTCGTCGCCGCGAAATCAGTTTCGCTGGACGCCCGTAAATTGCCGGAAACCCACCCTCCGTGAGCGGTGAGAGAGAGGAGAGAGAGAGACTCGGCGATTTCCCCTCTCGAAAGTTTTTGCGTCGGTTTTCGCTTTCCTCCTCTCGATTTTCCCACCTAAAGCTTCTATATGGGTGTGTATGTGTGTGAGTGTGTGTGGCGACTGCCACTCTGTGGTCCTTTCTCGTCGGAGCCTCGACTCTATATTATGCTGCCTCTTTCGTTCTGCATTGTCTTCCTTTTTGATTCGGTTTGCTTTCGGTTATGACGCGCGCCTCTTTCTCTCTGTTATTTTCCTCGCTTATTTCGGCTCTTGTTTTCTCGTTTCTAGCGCGCGCGAGATTTTTGCTTTATTAGATTCCGAACACTCTGTTTGTCCGTGGAAAAAAATATCGACTGCCACGAGGTAAAATCACCATAAATCCTCATCAGGTCAGATCAGCAATAACAAGCAATTTTTCAAAAAAACATCCCCTTCCTCACGGGGTCCAGCCTTAATCTCCCGAACTATCCTCCGCCATCAGCTTCATCCCCTTCTTCTTCCTCACTTATTCATACGCTAACTTTCTTTCTCTCTTCGCTACTCGTTCGTCCCTCGGGAAGGAACGAGTCCGAGGAGTAGCGGCGGCAGCTCGTCAAGGACTTTGAAGTGCGGGGGTGGCGGCTGCTACTGCGGCTCCGAAGGGTGAAAAAGCTACGGGCCAATTTGCCGGGACGACGACGACGACGACGACCTTATGTATGTATTGGTGAGCGCCGTCGCGTCGAGCGCACATGAATGGAGATCCGTTTTCCCGATTCGATTTTCATTTGAATGAATGCTCTATATGTATAGTTGAGGGGGTTGAGAAAGACGGAATCTTGTTTGCACGGCTGATGATTTCAGATTCTTTGGGGGGAGAGACAGGGTTGAGAATTGCTGGTCTGATGTTTTTGTGATGTGAACATGATTTCATGGTATACGGTGTATGAAAAGGCTACGGTTATGAATTTGAAGAATAGAAAATTTTGCGTTGAAAAAATATTTCCCGGTTCGTTATGGGAAGTAAATTGGCAAAATAATGGAGGAAACGGTAGGACTGAAAAAAAACTCTTTGTGATATTGCAAATCTCGTCAATGATGAAAGCTGAACAACGTCGGCTTTTTACGATGACTATGAAAAGCTCGATTCGAAAAACAAAGTGGTGGATAGTTGAAAAGTCAATAGCAAATAATAAAAGCATTTCAAAAACACGTGCTTCTTTCGCGCAGCAACAGGCTTGTCGTTCCAGTTTTTCTTTCGAATCTTTTGTTTTTTTTTCAGGTTTTTTACTCGCTTATCATTTACGCAAAGTTCCAAGAGTCTTTGAAACTCTGCACGCCTTTCGCAATTTTAATTTGATCATCGACGGAAATGAAATGATCGAATGTTATAAAAGCGTTACGAGAGTTTCAACGCTTACGAAGTGATTATTCATCGGCGTAACAACATTTACGCGAACAGTTTTGATAGACGTAGTTATGGCACTAATTTTCCCCGAGCAGAAACATTTATATTGCACGGAGTTATGAAACTCGGAAGAACTTCGTACTTTACAGTGTTTACAGCTTTAGAAACTTCAAGTGGCTCATCTATATGTTGTTTTTACTCAAACTTGTGTGAGCAGTTCTCTCTTAAATTGTTAACGCAAACAGAATCCATGACTATTTTGCCACAGATTTGAACCAAATCAATTATTTCTTCATATAAAAAAAAAACTCTTAATATAGGAAAGAAACCGCTAACCAAAGATGTTAATCACAGAAAACAACTCCCAAGTTATATAACATAAATACTGCACATACTCACTATACAATCCAAAACCTCCCTCGACTCGGCATATATAGCATTAACAAGTACATCATCGTGGCAGAGCATAACCGGACACACGAAGGGGCAAAAGGGGGAGGGGGTGCGTACCACTGGAAAAAAATGTAGGATTCGCGCGCGTCGGCCGAGAAAAGTGAGCTTATAAGCCCCGAGAATAATGCAAACGTTAATCCCGTACAAGCACTTTCCAAGTAACGCCGGAAGCTCGTTTCGCCCCGATGCTCGTTTCTTTATTTTTCGCCGTAAAAACGACCGCCGCCGTCGCTGAAATGAGGAAGAAAAAAGCGCGCGAGAGGTGGAAAAAGAATCGAAAGCCGCAGACACGACACGGTAAATGTGTAATATATAAATGAAACTGGAGAGGGAAACAAATATAAACGGAGCGATTAGCGAGCCGCGGTGTATTAAAGCTCGGAATACATTTGTGACAGGTGAGTTATGTGACTGATGGTTATCACAGTGAAAAGAGCGCGCGCGCGTGTGCCGGAAAGTATAAGTGACGAAAAATGTTTCATTTGACTTTCATGCAACGGAATTAAATCAACTGATAGATCGGGGGGTGTTTATAGCACTGGTAACAAGTGTGTACACGTTAGCTCGACGTTAAATGCGAAGAATTTACATTTTCATAATCCCACCTGTGCATAACAAGAATCAACGCCGACAACAAGGACCCGAGGTGTCGACCTGTCAGTTCTCTGCAAAACCTCCACGCGAGCCTCTAACTCCACCGCAGCAAAATAAAAAACTATGCAAAAAAACATTACGAATCCTTAGCCACGGAGAAAGCAAGAATGGAAAATTGCACGCAAAATAAGAATCGCTAGTTAAAAAAAAAAAAAAAATCAGCAGCTCGCGGAGGCGCGCAAACGTGTTTCAGACACGCAGAGGGGGCTTTCGTGCCGCGCGGACATATGCGGAAGTTCGCATTGTGGCAATAATAAAGGCAATAAAAATGAGAACGATCTTCGGTGCTGCGACTATCGGCCTCCCCCATCTCTCCTCGTCGTCGTCGTCGTTGCTGCTACTGGTTCCCTGTATATGGCTCTATTACACGAAGCGCCGTCGTATAAGCGTACGTGCATGTAGGAGTATCTTTGCGCGGGTGGGAGAGAGAGAGAGAGAGAGAGATCGCCAGTATAGAGCAGCGAGAGATAAGTCGGGGGTATGTAAACAAAAGTTTCTTTTTTAGCTCTGGATGAGCGTTATGCACTTGTGGAATGGGTGAAATGATGTGGTTGGAGTTAAAATGGTTGTTTACGTTTTGTCAATTGAATGGCATACCAGTATAATCGTAATGTTTCCTTTGAATTCCATTGCTTGAATACTGTGGTTGGATATAAAAAATATATATATATTAATATAAAAAAGATACGTTGATAAAAGTTACCCCTTTATTAAGGGTCCTTATTCTCACATAATTAAAAAAATCCTCATTATAAAATATCACCCTCGACCGATAAAACTTTCAATATATCCTACACAGCTCCCCTCTACGCACGTCAAGTTTTCTCAAGTAAAAAACCTTCGTCGCGCTGAACGCGAGCGCGAGAATAATCCATTAAATTATCTAATATATCAATTATTAAGAAAGCACGCCGGTAGAATAATTTTCTTATCAATCACACCCATCGCCGACGTAATCCCCCCCCCTCCCTTTAAACCGCACCTACACACAGCAGAGCATCGACGTTGCAATTACGTGATTAATTATTTCGTAGCCAGAATCATGCAAGTCCCGTGATCGACGTTCGCGTTTCACGACAGACAGTAATTCCTCACCTCGAAAATATCAGCCGGACGCGAAATTGCAATCGACACGCACTTGCGCGCCCTCTGCAGCTGTGTATATGTATATGTATACTCTCTGGCGACTTTTATTTCATTATGAGAACTGCGCAGTAGCGACAAAAATATACGTTTTACTTTATTTGGACAGTTGAAGCGGTAGCTTGATTATATTAGACTATATTGTCTTGGTAATATTAGGGAGATCTTTTTTCAAACTTGTCAGTCGGAGCTCCGGGATACGTGTATATACTCTGAATTTTAATTATAATTGCGCGTGGATAAAGTTATTTCGTATAATCTTGGATGAGTTATATTTGGAGTCTGTTTTGAATAAACGCGAGCGAGTATTTACGCAGATTGCTTTATACTTGAATTAATGGATAACGGGATGTTCCTGCTATAATGGCTTTGATTTATCTTTTTGATAGCGGCGGAAAATTAAATTTCCTTTGTGCGCGTTTGCTTTTTATCTGAAAAAAGAATCCGGTAAACGGCTGTTTTTTTTTCATCAAATACACCGTTGCTTCGAAAACCGGATTAAAATACTATTCGTTTAAATTATAAACAAACTTTATAAAACAAAGTACACACAACTCAATAACCACTTTAATCCGCAACACCGTAATATATCTCAAAAAAATCGATCGAAGTGCCTGTAATACACCCACACACACAACGACGACCCCCACCGTAAATCAGTAGCCCACGCGTAAACCACAATACACCCCAAACAATCGCCGAAAAAACTCCCACCGCTTTATCAGCCAGCTCGCGAGCAAGCAGCGCGTCTGAATCTTGTCCCCGTGTACAACGCAGAAAAACGCTCGCGTTCTCTCTAATAAACGAGCCACGCGCGAGCGCGCGGAAGTGGAAAAAAGAATCGTCGAAACAAAAAACCGAAAAAAAAGTGGGCGGTACCACTGGTCGACGGAATGGAAAAAGAACGCGCTACGATCGAAAAACCTTGTTTTGCAGTGGTAAACCGAGTGCGCGATCGGAGATTGGACCGATTGTGTGTCGATTTCGTTGGCGCTTTATTGGCGCAAAAAAAGAAGAAACAGCGAGAGAGAGAGAGAAGATTTGACAAGAAGAACTAATCGCCACGCGAAAATCGTTCGAATTTTCGCGCCTTTCGAACATCTGCGCTGTGCACGGATTCTCGGTGTGGTATGTATAGGATTATTATGTATGCAGGTTTGGCTCGAACGAAGCGCGTGTTATTGATCGATGACGTGCGGAAAATTATATGTGATTACACACGATGTTACGCGCTGTGTTTATTTTCTTATTAAATTATACCAGCGCTTGTTTTTTTCGTGTATATAATTACCGCATCCGTTGGCAGCGTTAAATACAGTGTTTTTATTGTAATTGTCATGTTTGGGCGTTGGTTATTATGCAACGCTGCATACATTATTCAAATATTTATAATAACAAAACTTGACTTGAACTATACGCAGATTAAGAAATCCGATCGACGATAGGTATACCATTTTTTAAATAAACGAAGCCCTATCAATCTAAGAAAAGCGTAGAGAGAAAATGCCGCGCCTTTCTTTGCAAAAGTCAGCGCAACCTTAATGAAAATTCAACACAGCCGGGGTAAACGCGAATTCTCAGGAAAAATAACGACGAAAGGTGCGCGCTCGCGCGTCCACTCGGGTAAACATCGCCGTGGCTTATGTCACGTATATCCGCGAGAGAGAAAGACGTAGTAGAGAACAAAAAAATGACTTTCCGCCTTTTTAGAAGCGCTGCTTTATCTCTCTGGTATTTACCTGACAATTATAGTCGAGTATGCGCGTCTCGGTGAGGTAAGGTTTTCCCATGGGATGCCGTGACGAATTCTTGACTTTTTCGCGCTCTGTGTGACGTCGTCGCGATATATTAGTGAAACTGACCTGAATTTTTTAATTCTATTTGCACAACTGTAAAGAAATTTAGTCATTGAGTGACGTTGATTGTGGAAAGTATATAAATGGAGAGGTGGATCATTCATTTTCGATATTCAATTATCGGAACCTGATAATATCATCAGTAGTCGGAAAGCGGGGCATTCGATGTTTGATAGGTTGTCTATATATGATTGAAAGTATCGAAACCTATACTCTTATAATGATACATAACATACTTTTTATTTCATTAAATTTAATCGAATGTTTCATTTTTCTGTTACAGGTAAATGTCAAACGAATTATTAAGCCCCATTATACCCCTACAACTATTTCTGTGAGTAGCATAGTTTCAATCATATAAAAGAGCTCGCGGTCACGACGTTATACGGTATATATATTTCCAAAGTAGCCTGATAACAAATTACGCTTTTAATGCGGAAAAAAGCCTTCAATATAAGATTAAGCTTTCAATTTTCATAGAAGCGCTAATAATGTTTCGCAGTATATAGCTTGACAGGCTATATCCCAGTATACAGCGTCGGGAAAATGATTTTCTGATTAATTACAAAGCGGATTATCTATTCTTCCTCCTCCTCCTCCTCCTCTAGGGGGGCGATTTCACGCGCGTCGTCACAGCTTCTGCCGAGATAAAATATTCCCGCGCGCGGAACAATATCCGTCGACAAACTTTTCTTTCGAACACTCGCCGCCATCGCGCCGGCTAATCATACGCTATTAATCTCCCCTGAATTAATCGGATTTAATAATGTAGCCGGTGCCAATGAAAACTACCAAGTGTCAAAACTCGGGATCATTAATTCTTCTTTTTTTCCCCACCTATACGTACAGCTTTTCGTCGCAAGCTCGGCTTGTAAATTTCTTTTTTCCTCCCGTGTATAAATTCCATACACTTCTTCGCGTCGAAGCTATATAACGCAACGTCGTATCGCTCCGCGATATTAAAACTATACGCCGGGTCGTCCTCCTTTTTTATCCCCATACCTTCCCTGCTCTCATGAAAATTTCATCGCCAAAACTTGCCGTCTAACTTTTCCCCCGACCTCGACAGCCCTTATATTCCTTTATTTAAAAGAGAGGACGAAAGACGATCAGCTGCTGGATTAATATGCGCTGAAGCCCGCTCGAGCTTTCTATCCTCGGAGGAACAGCTCTCGTGTGTCGTATAGTCGTCAGTGCACACGCTCAACCTAGTTTCGAAGGGCGTTTACCCTATATGCCGCTGCTGTCGGGCCAAGTGCACTACGATGCAGCGGCGCTTGGAGGATTTCGAGGTGTCCCTTACTCGGGAGCTTTTTCGGGAACACGAGAGACAGTGAGAAGAGGGTCTCCTCCCCCCTTCTCCTGAAGGGATATACGTACAGAGTGAGAGCGATGCTCTCTTGTGACGTATATATAGTGGCTCGCGAGAAGATCGAATGTTCGCGAGGGCAACGATCGGCCAAGTTTCTCGGGGGGGAATGGATGATCGAGTTTTCGGGCTGTTCTTACAAAGTAGGCAGTTTTGCCGGGTCGATGACGATGATGATGTCGGGAGATTTTGTGGCCGCGATGATGTAGTAGTGCTTGCACGGTAAAAAATGGCGAGTAACACGAGTAACAAAGCGGTTCGTACAATTCGCACCAAAATTAATATTACCAAGCATCTGGGTAACTTACGAAATTTTTTATCGTCGCTTACCAAGTAATTGGTAAGATTAACCAAAAATATAGTTGGTCGGTACATATTTTAGCAATCGTTTTGTTACTACGTAACCAACCATTTTTTCCTTGTACGATTTTCAAAGCATATATTATGTATACTTGAACAAGACGGGCTCATAAACACGCACTCGGAAAAAATCAGTTAAGCCTCTTCAGCGTAACGGTTCCCGAAAAAGAAACGGCGAAATCACGTCGTCGAGCATCTCGAGCTGTGTCGGGGGCAAAAAACGCTTCACAAGCAATTAACGCCAAAGTGTAACACTCGAATTAAGAGGCCGCGCATCTCTCAGCGAAATCGCAGCACAAAGGCGGTCGTCAGTGAGAAAAAGGAGTGTAGCGGAGAAGCTCGTATATACGTAAAAACGAGAAGCCGAAAGCGAGAGAGAAAGAGGAGAGTTTGAAGATAAGTCGATTATCCGTGCCAAAAGTAGGCGAGGACTCAGCTGAACTGGATTCAGCGTCTCCTTCAGTTGCCTGTTTCTGGAAGAAGGACGAGGAGGTCTCGATAATCCTTCACCCCATTTTCCCTCCTCTTCTCTCGCCTTTGCGTTTTTATCTCATTACCCCTCTTTTAGCATCGTATTATACCCGTTTGATCCTTGTGCTTTATTGCTTTGCTTTTCCTTTCCTTTTGCTCTCTGGAAAGGGAGAGGAAGAAGTTCGTTGTTGTTGTTGTCTCTCCCTCAAGGCTTGTTCTTGTTGAGATCTGGTATAAACGGTGAAAACGCGACGCGTTTGTTTTTGCAAACAGAAGCTTCTTGAGTGATTCTTTAAATAGCGTGCTTGTTAGTCCTTTACGCAGCAACGATCATTATGATCCAAGAGCTTCGTTGCGGATATGAACGTTTTCAATAACCTAATACTAACAGCCACACTGTCTTTCATTATCAATCCCCCTCAATTCTCTTCCCGAGATAAATCTCAAAAACTTTCGACATTCCACGTAATTGTCGAACAATAGCTCAATCGGGCAAAGTGCGTACGCTCGTATCGTCCAGCTCTTTTTCAATCTCATTACATTAGCCCCTCGTTCATCAACGCAACATTCCACTTACTTGCTCTCGTTCATTTCCCTCTCGTCGTCTTTTTTTTATACTATACTACTCCTCTCGCATAAACGGGCAAACTCTTCCTCTTCCATACATTTTGCAGCTGCTCTACATACTCGCGCGCATGAACCGCCGCACCATCAAGCGGCGAACAACTACTCTCGCTGCAATTTAATCGGGCGACAATGGCGAGAGAGCGTAATCTAAAATTGCTTTTTCGCGCTCCTACGCTGTTCGTCTATATACGTATATATATATATATATATATATACACACACACACATATATATATATATATATATACACTCGCGTATAGTCAAAGTAGTCCTCTCTCTTTCTCGCGCAACACAGCGTTATTAGCGTTCGACGAGTATACGTATATATACATAGTTGGGCAACTTTTCGATGCGTGAAATTCACGCGAAACAGCCGGGCAACTCGCGACAGTGATTAACGCGGGGCGAATCGTTGTGTGTTGCGAGAGAGAGAGAGAGAGAGAGAGAGAGAGAGAGAGAGAGAGAGAGAGAGAGACAGAGAAGGTAATCTGCAGCTTCTGTTGTGAGAGAGCTGTATGCTGGGCAAGTTTCCTATATAGGAGAAATAGAGTTTTTGCATCAGAAGAGGAGGTAACTCGCGCTTCCCTGTTGGATAGCTTTGAGTTGTTGGTCGCAGACACGATATGAGGATGGAGAGTATATTATGAGATAGGTCGAGAAGTTGGCCATGAACGTGGAGTTGAGTTTTTTTTTTAAATTTAAATTCAGTCGTAGTAAAAGCCGAAAATAAAAATATACGAAAAGCCCGCCGAAAATTCCCGTTAAAATTCTCGACCTGGAATTTTCATAAAATATAACCATCATTATTTTACGCGCTACTCGTTACTCAACGTGCCCCCGTCATACCTCGCGCATCATCATCTTTATTATTCATCAAAAAAGAGAGGCGGTATAAATGTTTCGTTAAAATATCAAGCGAAAGGGAGAAAAAGAGCACACGGCTTCAATTTCATCGAGGACCCCCCTATAGTATGCAAAACACCGAATCGACATTTTCGCGCGCTCCAGAGACAGCAGCTCCCCGTGCGTGATACAGCAACGAAAAAAAAATGTTCGGCCGAGAGGGAGAGTGAGAGACTGCGCTCCTTTGTGTCTCGGCGATGGATTTGTAGCGCTCTCGGCAATTGGTTCCACCTGTAATATCCTTTATACCCCGTATATAGCCTCTCTTTTTCCTTGGTAATTGATACCATTCACTCTCCCAAAGCCCTTTAAATTCTTTTATCAAGATCGAATTGCCGCGCTTTATATGTGGAAATTAAACTAAACTCATCGTCGGTAGGCGCATCGATTTTATTTGCGCACGAGCTCTCTCTCTCTCTCTCTCTCTCTTCATACATATACCTTCCAATGCGCGTTTTTCGAACGCGTTAACTCGCTAGTCGGGGTATTAACAGTAACCGCATGTTAATTAAAACACTGATCAAACCGTTTGGATTTGAATAAAGGTTAAATTGACGAGAATAGGTTTGGATTGTTGAATTTTTGATTGATTCGAAGAAAAAATAATTATCGTCGATAAAAGTTGCATCGACGAGATTCGCGCTGCGTATTCATACCAGCAATCGATTACCGAAATAATAAACGTTAATTGATAGCTTACGCATCAATCGAGAGATTCATTACCTACGGTCATTCACTCGAGAGGCTTCGATCGCTGCAGACATTCAGCCCTAGCTCCCATAAAACGCCAAGTACCGTAACTATATCGACGGCATATACAACACAGGCTTCAACGCAAAGACGCTGCCACACACCATATCTCGGAATCGCGAATTTCCCACGAGCACACGGGGCCCCCTTTTTTTATCTCGGAACTTGAGTGGCGCGTATACGTATATATTCACATGCAGCTGGAGGTACTTAGACTGCACGTCGTGGACCGAAAATTTCTGTCGAGAGCGTGGGTGAATGTATAACGCGCGCACGAAATACCGAAGGCGCATTAATAATTTGGATGCAATCTCGTCAGGTCGATCGTTGGATATGAAAGCATATGCCTGTATATATATACACGTGGGTGGATTCTATATACGCTGAGTGCAGTTGAAGTAATATTCTTGAGATTGAATTCATGGTCGTGTGTTTAAATTTAAATAAGACGTGACTCGATCTTTCATTTGTTGATGATATATATTGTAAGAGAGTAAAATTAGTGCACTTCCTTAAAAATGTAATACTACTAAAAAGTGAAGTACGTTTCAATGCGGTATCCGATTGAACGATCTTTGAGACGACGCTAAATTAAAAATTATTTATTTGTGCAAAGTTATTTATAATTGAAGAAATCTTTGTAAAACTGTATTCAGTATTACATCTATTCCTATGTAATAGTTCAAATAATGTTCTAAGATTTATTTTGGAAATTTTAATCCCAGAATTTTAGTCGTACTACTATATACATTCAATTGAAATATGTACCCAGATCTTATCAAACTAACGCACGACGACTCTTTTTCATTGTTTTCGAGAGCCTCAGAAGTACGAAAAAGGATCAACAACAATCCTCTGCATCTTTGAATCGTCCCACGATACTCCCCCCCCCCACCTTCCCTCCTCACACACGTACACCCAGTTTCTCAGCCAGTTACTCTCGCGTGCGCGCACATCGGAATATCATTAACCCTCGCTGGCCAGCACGCATATATATTATACCCTCTCTCTCACGTGGGCACACTCACTATACTCCTCCTATATACCGAAAGCGCAGCCTCGACCTCTCTCCCAAGCTTATCCGCTTTCGCGATCGTCGCTGCAGGCTGGCCACCGCTGACTCCCCGGTGAAACGCTTCGCTAATCGTCGATCAGCTATGGCTATTATTCGGAGATCGGGGAGAGAGGTAGGCGCCGTCCGTTACCGTAAATTCGCATTAAGGCTTACAAGCACTCGACGACGATGCCTACCGGGATTCGGGTCAGATGGCCCCTTTCCCGTTAATAAGCTCTTGTGTTGTATGTTTGGCCGACTCCACCGCGTCGCTCTTGATTTTGATGCGAGGACTGGATATGCTTCTCTGTGTTGTGAGTACGAGGGGATGTGTATGGTTCATCGATTGTTAGAGGATGCTTGCCCGAGGAGAAACGGATGTGCGTGCCAAGCGAGGTGAGGTTTAATGGTCTTGTTCATTGTGTGTCCGTGTGTATGTATGCGATGGATACTTTGCTCTAACTTTGACGATGCTATCGTGGAATAACGTATCGTCGCGCACCTAGAGTATATATAAATAAAAGTGTGTTAAAAGTGAAAATTATATTACAAAAGTTTGCTTTGCAAGAGTAAATTTAAAACAGCAAAGTGGAAAACGGTCATGTTTGCCGAAGACGTCGGAGGAATGAATTATCACATTATACACCAAAAAGTCAATATTTACACGAACTTCCAGCGGCAGCGGTTTCGCTCTTAAATTCCCGTTCTAACTATCACGAACTTTGCAAAATTTTATCGGCGAATATAATATAGTTTCTCTCTCGCACCCCATTCTAGGAAAATCATTTTTTAACCCAGAAAGAGAGATGGAGATGACGATAAAAACGAGCGAATATGTCCACTCAGCGTTTTAGGCTTTAAAGAGTCGATCCTCTTCAGAGTGAGAGAATGAGGCTTGTGAAAGTGGTATACTATATATATCGCAATTTTAACTTTGCACAGTAGCAAATTCTCTCTGCGACTTCATCTCTTCCATCTTTAGACGCCTATATGAGTCGAGCTAAAATTATATGCACTACTCGATTTTAATATACATTTCAAAACGAAATTCTCAACAATCCCAACATTTTTAATACACATATAATATTCAGCATATGAAACCATGTAACACACATATCAGCAGTCGCTCTGTCTCTTAGCATCTTCATACGTCTTGCACCTCCTGAGAGTCTCGCAATTTCTGCTTCTCTCTCTCCGACGGCCTTTACTAATAGGCTTAACCTGGACCATAGAACCTCGTGAGCGAGCATATATATATATATATATATATATATATATATATATGTAGGCGCACACCCGGTACGTGTCCACGCGCGAAAGCTATATATGACGTCCCGGTGGCAAGCTATATACGTCGTATCTCAGCAAGATTACGTGTACATACGTGTTCGGCCTAAGCTTACGAGGGTAAGCGCCCGCCTTGGCTTGTATGCGCCAACCCGAGCCCAATCTCTTACGAGTCTCTCCTATAATGCCACTACTGCCTTGACTCGATCTCTAACCCCTGTGTACGCTTCTCTCGCTCTCTCTCTCTCTCTCTCTCTCTGCTGGCGCAAGCTTATACTCGTGGCTTCGAAGGGGCCTGCTGTTCTCTATTACCAGCCCTGGAATATCGAATTGGCTGTGATTGCTTTTCTCGCTATGGAAAATTATTCCGGGCTTTGTTCGTATATTGTTGTTGTATAAAAAATCTTCATTGATTCTGCTGGAATATTCTACGTAATATACTTTCTTTTTTTTCGAGAATGAAGATCTCTGTTATAGAATATAAAGTTGTATATTGTAAAGGAAAAGAGAATCGAGGGACGTCTTCGTCAATAAATCGTGTTTCCTAAATGGGTCAATAACGCAGCGTTAGCATTTTCCAGAAGAAGGAGACGAACAAACGTAATGGAACATTATATTTTCTTTTGATTATATATAGCAGAACCTTCTTTGCTCTGGCCGACGACTACGCGATATTTTTTAACATCGTAAAGCAAAGTAGCCGGGCGGAAAATCTCGGAAAATCAGATTATAATAGAAGACTCTCGAGAAAAGCAGCAGCGCACTCCCTAAGATTACACCCTCCAGCGTACTAAAACGTGAACTCATCATTTTCCCAATCATATATAGTAAATAAAAAAAAAAGAATTTTTATTTTTTTCATCAAAAGTTATACATCCACCTCCACAGCGCACCTCGTTCATTATGCGCCTCGCGTATATACCTGCATCCATCGAAGCTCGCCCCCCCCCCCGCGTATTATACCCTCTGGCTCGTAATTTATATTGCTTTTTCTCGTACAAGCTCTCGATGTCATCGATCTTGTTAACGTTATTGAAACGTTCGTTCATTTGCCGGTACGCACACTGTCGCGCGCGTTTGCTTTATCTCTATACGCAGCGCAGCAGCGGCGGCACGACGACAATGTAAATCGATGAGAGCGGAGGTTGATTTGCATGATAGATGGCTGCTGCTGCTGCTATGGCTGCGCTCCGTGTGTTGGGGGCCTCGAAAATGCGTCTATTAACGAGACTTTGTAATTTTCCAGAGCCGGGTTTTTATCATCGCAACGCGCGCGGATGTAGGTCAAATGTTAATTATATCCCACACTCTGGCACCTAATCCCTCTTTTTTTTTTAACCCGACGCAGATTGAGATTTTTTTCTTCCGTTTGTACGACATATTGCGCTATAATGAAAAATATATTCTATCCGGACATGGATAACACAGTGCTGTATTATATACGCTCTATACTCTCATCACGTTTGAGAGAGCAGCCTTTACGGTGCAATCAAGCCTGAAAATGATCATAACTGCTCTCGCGCGCGCGCGAAGTTTTAATGAAAATCTGTTTCGCTTAAAAACGCATTCGTCCCCCGCGGCGGCGATCTCTCGGCCATATACCATACCGAAACTTCTCTCTCTCTCTCTGGGCACATATAATTTACATCCCCGTGCGACGACGTATTATATAAGCTCGAGCTTTCGCTATTACACAAGACAGGAATTTCTAGCCCGCGAATGCGAAAAAACAAACGAATAAGCTTCTTCGCAATTTCTCCGTGATTTATCGCGAGGTCTCTCGCATGTCCGACCGCAGTTTGCAGTCACATATACACACGAAGAGACACATAAGAATCCGTGGCATTTATCCTCTGAAACGAGAGAGAGAGAGACTCGATGCTATTCTTCACGTCGTCGATACGTTGGTAATTATACCTCGAGTGCTGAGCTTCATTAGCGCCTGCGCTTGCTCGCGCCCGCGCGGGTGTAATTAAGCGCGAGCTGATGTGCTCGGTCGATTATCGCTTTGTCGGCTTGATTTGTAAGGATTTGATGGATTGTGCCCCGCGCGCTGCGGTTTTTCTGTATCTCCGTGATTGAATGGGAATAGCTCTGCTGATTTTTTTAAAGCTTCGTTTTGCGTCGAGTCTGGCGGTTGCTGATAACGGTTTGCGATTATGGCTGTTTTTTTTTCGTTTCTCTTACCAGTTTGAGAGGTGATATTTTCGCGAGAGATTAATGGGGCGCGACGTTGATTCGATGTGGGAAGTAGTAATCTGAATTTATGAGTTGACAGTTCGATGAGAGTCGTTTCTTGCTTAGTACGAATATTTAACTGAAAGTTACAACGTTCGTCTTTTGAAAATCAGTGATACAGGATATAATCTTATCAGAAAGCGTCGTCCCACAAAAACGAAAAACTATATTTATAAATAATAATGCCTCGGAATCCTCCACCTGACGCGCCTCTCGGTAAATATTTACAGGAGTCGCCGGACTCGCAAAAGAGCTTAGTATACCGTCACATTCACGCTTTACAGCGACGATTTTAGGGGGGGGGGCGTCACGTCGCGCACAAGTAATCCTATACAAATACACTCGCCGGTCGAGCTTTAAATATTAACAATACCTACGGTAGCGCGAGTGACGTAGCTTTGGGTGTTACATATAGGTGGGGTTATTTTTTCGGTGGTGTGTATTATGCAAATCAATTTTTGTTGGATTCGCTGCGCTGTACACGCGATTGGAGTTTGTATATATTCAAGTGCGAGAGTATATATAGTGGCGCGAAGCTGATTGGAAAGCAAAAACCTCCGTGCAAACAAGGCGAGAGTGAGATTTAAATTTTCAAAACTCGACTCTGCAGCAAGTAACCATTTTAGAAGATATATATATATATATATATATATATATATATATATGCGCAATATGATTTTATTAATAAATGCGCCGTCGAGTTTACGTTATCTTGGATTTTTTGCAATGTGGAAACACGCACTTTGGTGGCTGGATTCGCGGGAATAAAAAAAAATATTCCTACATAGAAGCGGGAAAAAGTCTAAATATCTCGAGTCCGCATTCTCCGAAGAAATTATGAAATTACTTCGCAAGCTCGAGACCAGCAGCCGTAGAAAAAGCTCGACTGTGAGAGAAGAGAAAAACACGGCGCTCCTCTCTCGGTGTCTTAATTAAAACTGCCTGAAGGAATCGCGCGCAAAATAGCTCGAACAATCCGGCGGGCGCGCAGTTAACTAAATTAATTTTCCAAGACCCATTGAAATGTCCCTCTTTCTCTCTCGTCACAGTAGAGCGCGAGACATGCAAATCCGCGACGTCGCCGAGCTCTTATTAAAATTAACGCTCGACGCCTTATACACAGCCGGTGACGATGTGTATATATATATACATGTAAAGCTCCCATTTCGTGTCGCCGAATTAATTACCGAGCGACGTGTGCGTATGTGTGTTGCAGCTTGATCCATCGAGACACGAGGCCGGAGCCAGCGATACGCTGTTCTACGCTTAGGGGAGCGACGAGACTCCCCAAGGCGCCGGACCACCGGAGCGAAGCGAGGCTCAGGATAGATCCAAAGGTGCTCGTCTTCGTTGAGACCCTGTACTCTAGGCTTGGCCGCGAGATCGCCGAGCTCCTTGTCTACAACCGCATCAAGTAAGTGTGCTTTGTTTGCTTTATTGATTTTTGCGCTGTATGGAACTCGGGTAGAAAATTGGGAATATTTCTAGGCAGAGTTTCTAGATGTACATGTACATGCACAGAGTTTCTAGATGTACATCGTTTTAACATGCGTTGATCAGACATTCTGCTCAGAATATGCTCAATTTTCTATAAGGGAAGGGTTATGTTTTTTTTTTAATAATTGTATAAGATTTAACGTATCTGTGAGCTATATACTTTTGGGTTGGAGCATTCAATTTATATGAATAATAGCGTTATTATCGGGTTTATTAAAAGAAAAATCAACCAATAATTAGACAAGAAATCGTCCATGGTTGCGACTAGGACAATTATGATTTAATAAGACACTCGTCGATATGTAAGTATTTGCCTACAAGTAGATAGGGTCTAGCTACGATCAGACAGGTCATGAGTCAGTAATTCGACTTCAAGTATTGAAAAACCGATCGCGTTAGACGCAGACCCTTATTAGATTTTATGCAAGTCTTTAAAATTTCAAGTACTTACAAGATTTATGTCCCCCTAAATTTATAAAGTAGATCATGCAGCAAAGTTGACCCAATTCCCCTCCCCCTCTCACCCCTCACTTTTACGACGTTTTTTGCAAACTCGCAAGCAAGCGCACGTAATAGCTTCTAAAAAAACTTTCAAAGCTGACGAGCTTTATTTTTACATTAAATACGGCCCAGAAATCCGTCGAGTGCGCGTTAAATATTTATGGAATTTATAAAATTCAATACTCAAGAGTAGATAATGCTCCCCTCTATGTATACTATACAGGCTACCGAGATTATCGATTATAAATTCTGTATATCCAGCCGTACCTCGCTAATTATTTCATTAAATTCCATAGCGTAAACACGTAAATTCCATTTCGCTCCTATCAATCACGAGATGAGAAAATCTTCAGGCCAATTAATTATCGAGCCTATAGGCTTGCTCGGAACCCGTTTTTCCGACTCGTTCAACGTCGTGCCGTAAATCCTGGACATTTGACTTGGAAATATTTCCGGAATATTTGATATATCGGCGAATGCCGGCGTGTCGCAAGGTGTCGAAGGAAATTGCCAGAACCGACGCAAGGCAAGCGGCAGAGAAGATATGTTGGAAATTTACGATCGCGCTTCATGCATTTTTGACATAATTTTCCAGCGCTGCGTGTGTGTTTAGAGGGAGTTCTCGAGAGGATCTATTTTTTGCGTAATTTGAAATGAATTTTTCAAACCGGTTGGAAATAAACGATTGTAAAATGATCAATCGGAGTGAAATGCAAAAGCAATATTTGGACAAAAGCATGTCGAATACTCGGAGGGTAAATAATTAAGCGTTATTTACAAGTAAATACCAGAGGAGTGCTACAGCGAGCAATGTTTAATTAATGCACTACTGCTGTCGATTCTATAACGACATTCGACTTTACTGTGTGTATGTATGTGCGTTTTACGCTAATGTAAATATCGCATGCCATTACGTGTCTTTATTAAATTCGTCCCCTGCGTTATATTTATCCCAGCGAAATTCCGATATATCGGCAAAGTCATTTGGACATGCACACGACAACAGCACTATATGTATAGCATCGGTTAATCTTTATCAAATTCTTCTGTCCAATATTGGGTCGCGTGCTTGAATTATAGAAAACCGTTTCTTCGTTCCTCCTCCGACGTACACAATACAGAGCATTAATTTTCCCGATGCGAATCTCAGCGAGTCTCAATCAGCATGAAATGCACTCGGCAGTAATCAATAACGATCCTCATCAGATTTATCCACCGAAAACCGCGTTGTCCGCATCGCTGTGTAGTCGGTCCACTTTTTCTCCCTTGACTCGCGGCGTGCCATAGACTTGTTTATTCCGAACGATGCGACGCCTCCGCAGCTTCCGTGACTACACATCTCCACGTTCGAAAGGGGGGAAACTTTGTTTACGGCGCGATCGAAGCTCTAATTACGATTAGCCGAGCGTGACTTGTGTAAGCAATACACGACGACGACGATACAAGGAAACAGCAGTAGCTCGTCGACCTGCGGAATAATTTCGAAATTACCAGGGTAATCAAACTCGCCGGTCGACGTGCTCGGGCTTGGTAATTTTTCATCCGTGATTTCCGTATTGAATTCTCTCTTCCCCGAGTTTTACGATTCTACTACGTAGAGGCTTTTACACGTCGATATGCTGACGCAGTTTTGAGAAGAAGAAGGAAACGAGAGTTGGTATATATGTACGGAGGGTATACGATACTAAACTCCGAGGGTAAGTAGACTTTAACGCTCTTATGTAAATGATACTGCGCAGTCGGCGTAATTTGACGAGAGTCTGAACGATTCTTTCGCGCGTATGCATTGAGTTTTAGACTAATTTGTCGAGTGGACGGGTATATATATATATATATATGTATGTATGTAGGGGCGGCGATGGGTGTGCATCAAGCGCACTTTCGGCGAGCGATTAATTAAAATCAATTGAGTTTCCGAGGAAACTTGCGCTACTCGGCTTTATCTCCGCCAAGTCTTTGATTTGAAGGATCCTAAGTTTTAGCGAGAGTTGGAGAATTTTTTTTAATTTCGTCGTTAACTGGACTGATTGCAAATTCGACGTCGATTTGCATGCGAAATTTCATTGCATTTCGTATATCGATTTGTCGCAGCCGAGTTCGGGAACGCGTTTTCCTCAACGAGCTTGAATAATCAGCTCTGATACATAATACTATATATACACGAAAGCTGCCGGTAATTCATTCGAAAATTCAGGGTAACATTACAAAAGTGTGCTATCAATCCCGGAGAAAGTGCAGCATTACGCGTCCGCAAAAGGCGATATTACCCACACATTAAAATTTCATCTCCCTCGCTGTATGAGAAATCCTATATCCAGTAGTCGCGCGCTCAATCAGTCTCAAATCCTTCCATCAACGATCAATCTCCAAAAAAACTTTCCCGGTATTATCCGCAGATATCCGTCTTCGATATCTAGCTCTCTTCTCCGCGGATAAATTGAAATAGCGATCGTATACACAGAGGCAGAGAGAAAGAGAAGGAAGTTGGCCTGGTGTATAGGCCTCGTCTGTACGTCGAAACCTGGTAATCCAATAAAAAGGAGAAAGCAGAAGCTCTCGTCGTCGTCGTCGTCGTCGTCGGGGAGATAGGGTGGGGCGCAATTTTACAGTGACTTCTCGGTAATTCCTCGGCGGAATACGAGCAATCCGATCCGTCGCTTTATATCGGCCGTAAAGCTGAGCCAACCACCGCTGCCTGCCTGCGCTCACAGTTATACAGCCCCTTATCTCGTTAAACCTTTTTTTTCGCTTGCCTTTGACTGAAGCTCTTCGCTTTCTTTATTCTTTTTTTTCGGGAGCTCCTCTTTCACTCTCTGTCGATCGCGCTTATTATTCATATCGATCATTAGACTATGATATGCAGGCGATATAAGGATCGGGTAAGGGGATCGAGACGTCTTTGTGGGCAATGATATAAGAGGTGGAAATTGTTTGGCTGTCCTCGCAGTTCGCCTGTGGAGAAGTTACGAGGGAATTCACGATATGTAGGCAGTTGAAGTATTTTTGAAATTATACAGAGCCGAGCGAGCTTCTGGAATTGTTTAAATATACAGCCCGTTTATATAACTTTTATTTTAGAACGAAATTGCGTAATGTATGCGCATGCGTTAATGAAATTTGTTGCTGCACGTTGCGCAGTGTAAACGTGAGACAATGAATTCGTGTAATCGATTTCTCGTTACATCGACAACGACTCGGCATAATTGACATTTAAATTGATGTAACTAGGTTAATCAAGCAAATGAAGAACCGATAGTAACGATGCTATTTTCAAAATCGAATACCGATCCGTGGAAATAATGTCAAGTCACTGCATGAGATGAGAGAAAAGCTACTGAATATATAACACGTTAAGAGTAAGACACGCGTATATAACTTTCATTACTTACTGCTGAAGCATATTCTTAAATAATCCGCTTGAGGACTTAACAACTCAATTGTATACACTAGGCCAAATGAGCTTACGATTGACCCAATTTAAAAGTTTATTTACTAGAAGAACGGAAATCGAGGTTATATATCTTTCTCCAGTCGTTATATAGTTATCTTTATATAAAGCTCTGAAGCAGATGTAACCGCGGAAATGGTTCAACGTACTATAACAATAAGAAGATTACAAACGACTTCCTCAAAATCTTTCAATAATACTACCCGAATATAAGTACCTAAAGTATCCCAAATCAAAAACTTCACAAGAACCCAAGCAATTAACCAAACAAAAGGCCTGCGACACAGGAGATTCAAGCTCCAACAAAAGCTCTGATGCCCTGAGTTATAACACGAGTTTCAAGCGCGCGAGAATATAAACATCGGGTTAAACGAGGCGCTGTGCAGCGATGCGCGTAGCTAACTTTCGTCCCGCACCAACTTCGCAGTCGTCGTCGTCGTCGTCGTCGCGTGTGTATCTGCTGTTGCCTGAAGACGTCGGGGGCATTAAACCGTCCGCCGGAGAAGATTACGAAGCGGCAGCGTCGCGATGAGGAAGGTTGTTGGGAGCTTAGAGAACGTGGTTCTGTGTTTTTTTCGATGATTTAAGTCGAAAAATCCCGGCCTGGTAAGACAAGCTAAGTATACAAGTTGATTAGAAAAGCGCGAGTCAGAAACTAAAGTGACGGTTGGTAGAGAAAAGTTCGAGTATAACAAACCGAACAGTTTGCTCTCGCGCAGCTTCAAAAGCAAATTTTTTTCCCCCGCTACGGCTCTACTCCGTCCGTAAATATGCAAACTACACACTCCCCAAGATAGAAAAGAAAGAAAAAGCTTACTCCGTTCGCCTTTGAAATCGCAAACGCGCGAAAGTTCATCGCCTCTGTATATACTCCAAGTGCTTAAAAACTCCGCTCTATACATCCAAACTAAAAAAGGAAGCAAGCTCGAGTCTATATATATATACATGCACGCGAAAGAGCAAAGTTCCGACTCGGCATAATGCGAAACGAGAATAGCTGCACTGAGAGCTGGTGTCCGATTAAATAATATAACGATATTGCGATGCGTCGTCGTCGTGCCGCAGTCTATCGGGAATTCGGGAGCTTTTAGGGGACTGTGTGTAGTATCCAGCTACTGTTATGCATGTTGCATTGGCCTGGGGTGGGATGGACAGGTGAGTCGAGAGGAAGACCAGCGTGTCATTGTGAATTTAGGCTGGGAAGAGGACACTTTTTTTAGGCAAAAAGTTCCGGTGCTTTTTTCAGAGAGTTTTAGCTGTGTATAATGTTGTCGGAAAGTTTGGGGGAAAGGTCGTTATTCAAAGTTAAAAATCTGCGTTGCCAGGATTTTCGGTTAACTGAATGAGCTTGAAGAACGTTCGTTTAACTGCTTATTTGCGTCTGATGGATAAAAAGAACGATAAAGAAATTGATGATCGTTAATTTGAGATTATTAATTATTAATAATTCTACACACGAAATCCATAATCAAGACCACGAGGCACACACTTGCATCTCATTATATAAAAATGCAAATCGCTTATCGCAACAATTTGAGGTCTCCACACACGTCAGCATCACGGGGATACACCTCGTTCGCGACTAAACAAACGCACACACCCCCGGGGAAGCCCGATATAGAAAGAGCTCAATAGACTATGCAGCCCGGGAGTCTATGCCTCGAGCCGAGTAACAAGAGCGCGTATATTCTGCCAATAATCAGAAAGTAACCATTGACCGTTAGGTATATATATAGGCACAAATACAAACGCCGATGTAATGCGCCCACGCAACTCTCGACACACAAAGAGAATAATACGCGCCGCAAATATGCATATCGCCTCTCGGAGAATTCTCCGAGCTTCCCTCGTATATTCACCTATACGTGCATATCGGACTGCATCTATATGTATACTTACAGGCAGATTTTAAGCTCGGTGCAATTTTCGTAATGCGCCTAGAGAGCTTGATCGGAGCCGCGAGATGCGTCGATGTTGTTATGGAAGTCGGCGAAATGAGAAGCGAATCGATGCTCGGCTCGTGAGATATTGTTATGTGCGGCTTCGTGCGTGTGCGTGTCTATAAGGGTGAGTTTTGAAAGGGTTTCGTGTGTGCGCTTTCTCTTTTGAATATGAATCAGACGACGAGTCCTGGATGACGTTGGAGGGCTTCGGTTATGAAGCGCGTGAGTCATGCGGGATTCTTTTATTATTACTATTTTTTTGGCGAAATATTTTTTTTTCCGCGGTAGGCTTTGTACGGCATGGAATATATGAATTTTATTCGCGAAAGTCCTTTTGATAGATGGAAATTCCAGGTATTCAAAATTCCAACTATTTTCATTTCTCGTCTACTGAAGCTTGCGCGGGATTGTTCGAAATTTTACTCAAAAACTTTGCGCGCTAAGCTTATCCGCAAACTCGGAACTGTCTATTTTCATCAAGGAAATAACCGACTATGCAAATCCCTCCAAAAAGTGGAAATTCGCAATAGCAAAACGGCAACTCGAAAATTCACCCGCGCGTCTTAACCGAACAGAAAAACAAGAGAACATCCTGATGAAATCACAATACCTCTCTCCCTCATTATATCAACCACGCGAGAGTCCTCCCGCGTATCTCCAGCAATAACCAACAGCAGCTCTCTCTCTCTCTCTCTCTCTCTCTCTCTCTCTCTCTCTCTCTCTCTCTCTCTCTCTCTCTCTCTCTCGCATATACATACCTTTTTGCGCGCTCCATTGAGCATCGTCTTTTTTCTTTTTAGCCATCCCCCTTTTTGCTGCGCATCGCGAGGATAAAAAACGAAGAGGCAAGAAATAGGGAGAGAAATGCCGGAAACTCGCAAGATATTTATTTCTCACGGAAATCCGAGCACTATTTCGCGAGAAGCTTTCTGATTAACCGGAGAAATAACGCTCCGTCGGCTGTAAAATAATTTTCCGTCAAACTACGCGCGGCGTATATATCAGTTGGTGAATTTCGAAAATGACGATTCGAAGCTCTGCGGGCTGACAAAACGACGTGTTTTTATCGGGAATCAGACCGCGAATTTTCTGCTTCGCAAATTATTAATTATGACGGGAAATGTCTGCGTGGGCCACTGAATTTAACTTGCAAATATATAAAGGAGAATGTGGCAGGGACAGCGGAAAAATATTTGAAGACAATTCAATCTGCATCTGAATTCTATTCGCGGGCAAATGTGCTTTATGGTTATTGTAGCATCAATTATATGCATTATTCATTGTCGGCTTTTTGATTGTTGGACACTGAGTGAAAGAGCTGGCTTTTATTCTACCATATCTACGCACGGTATAAACATAATATTTAATTCACCGAGTCCTGAGTGCAGATTTTATAATCTTTCAACGTTTCTGCTCTTCACCGAAACGCGTTTGCGAATTCATATTGTTGTTTTAAACTTTTTATTCATTCAAGAATTGAATCTATCGAATCGTCACGACTATATTAGATTACCAAAGCATTTGCAGCATCGGAGCAACAGCAGAGCTCAAAGCTCGATTTCCAAATAATCGATTCATTCTCCATGCGGTACATCGCTCTTTGTTGAAGATCCATCCCAGCAATATTCCGGCTCATGCAACGCATCAGCCAGAAGATACGCGAGCAGCATCTCCTGGTCATCATCGAATATACACAGACAGAAGCCCTTTGACGGAGCAAGTCTCATTGTCGGCGGCGGAGGTCTGCTGTTGCACGTCTGTATATATATAGAATAGCAGGGCATCGATGTAACAACGACGAGGCTTGCGCGCGCGTGCCATTGTCGCCGACGACAAATGATCGGAAACGTGCGTTTGATCCGAGTCGGCCGATAGTTTCTCCGTCTCTCTCTCTCTCGCTTGTCGTTGTAAACAGCGACGCGCGCATTCATCACTGACGAAGAGAGGAGGACTATACCGGATACGTGACGCGTCACGCTTAGCGTCGCCTCCGAAGGGACGACCTACAGGAGCTTGCGTGCGGAATAGGAGCTTTGTGTCTGCATGTGTATGCGTGTGTGTGTGTCTATGGTTGAGACGCGTATCTCGCGTGATCCGGTGACAGGGTATCGATTGCGCATCGGAGGCAGAGAGGAAGTGTTCGATGCGGCAAGATTAAGGGGTTGGGAATATTGAAGTAGTTGTTATATAATGCCTGCTGAGTATGCTGTTGGTATACGGCTGACACGGTCTGTCTGGCGGACGTCCCGTAGCTTTTATTTCCAAGGGGTCAGAATGAATTGGATATAGACTCGTGCATTTTCGATTCTTCCGTATTATTTCGGAAAGTACGCAGCTGTACGGTAGTATGAGCAATCCATTATAAGCTGTACATACTATACTGCAAGTCATACCTGAAAACCATCGTATGAGAAAAATGATTATGTTCCTTCGAAGATGGAGAGAAAAAAAACCATTAGGGCAAGAGAGAACAACCTCCGCGATCACCTGCTCAAATATTAATTTTCCGATCCTAGCGAGGCATGAAAGAAGAAACACGCTCACCCTCCGACTAAAAAATCTCCTTTGTACCTAACTGAAAAAAGTCTCAAAAGAGCACAATGATTAATGAAAAAGTAGGCTATAGCAGAGCTATGCGACTCTCCTCGAAAAAGGGGCAAACCGAGGGAGGGATGATGCTCCGGCGCCCGCGCGCAGCGAAAAAGGAAGAAGAAATGGCGGCAGTTCCGATTTTCTAGCGGCGGCCAACACGAGAACGAAAGGGAGAGATAGAGCCTCTGGACTCGCGCCAGTGAGCTCAATGAGTGCACAGGTGGCCGCGTTTATAAATGCAGCTGGCTAGCCCGCGAATAATGCCTTCTCTCTCCTTCCACCCCCGCAAAGAAGTTTACGAGCGATCGATACTTCACTCGACGAAGTGCGAGAGAGAAAGAGAAGCTATATACACACATAAGTATATCTATATAGAGCCGTCTTCGCTGTAGGCTACACTGCTGGCAGTGGGTTGGCGCTCCTCTTCCCGCGCGTTTTCTCCTTCATTCTCCTATATATAGCTGGGGTATTACGACAGTTAAATATTTATGACTATCCTTGCGCGGATACTCGCGAAGACGTTGCGGAATTACCCGGCTGAATTTGGATTTTCTAAGTCGTTGACGTTACTTTCTTTCCTATGGTCTTACGTTTTTGGACTGTTCGTTGTAGACGTCCTGTCGTCCAAAAAATGTATTATCACTACTGTGATCGTTTGCTTACGCAATGAATCTTATCATCGCTTTCGGGCGACTAATTTCGCGGACAATTAAGACAATTATAAGTGCTTCTTCTTCAACGTTTTCGTTTAAAAATTAAATCAAATTTTGGTTTAGTAGCCGCTTCAACGCTCGTTAATAAATGGCTACAAAGCTATTAATCAAGTTCAGGATTACGTACCCGATGTTTCACATCTCTCAGATTTATTTATCCGACTAGAAACTTATCGACTCCATCTCATTATCGTCGTTCAATAAGAAAATTCCAGGACAACCGAAAGGATGATTTATCGAAACAATAAGCCAGGCACCTCATCAGAGCAAAGCTCTACAAAACTCATCACGAGCCGAGCCAAGAAGACTTCCCTCATCCAGCCCAGTCGATCCACAGCCATCTCTGACCAATCGTGCATGTGCAAAATAATTGAATCTCCCTTTCCTTCTCCAGCTTCCGGACAGAGAGAGAGAGAGAGAGACAGAAAAAGACGCCAACGTTTCCTCGGCCGGCTGGCTCTCATAATGAACGGGGACGATTAAGCACAACAGGCGTCCATTACCGCGCGGCTGCGAACAAGGATATAACGTTCCGGTCTCCGTCCCTCCGTCTCTGCACCGCTGTCGATATCGATGCGTGCTATACAGAAGCCGTATCTCGTTATCGCGCACTGGCCGGAGCGCTATGGCACAAGGAGGAGTTCATTAAGACGGGGTCTCTCTCTTTTCCTCTCCTTCGCTCTTCTGCCTCTGCCATAATGCTTTTCTATGTTGCTCGCAAGCTCGTTCGATTCTTCTGCGCCGCTGCTGCTCGTAACGAGGAGACAATCGCTTCCGGATGACGCTGGGAAATAAAAATATAAGGCGCGCTACTGGGGCTGGTGATGATTTCGCGATTTTACTTCCTTCTTGTTTTTCAGAGCTTTCGGGAAGCTCGAGATTGGGGTATTGTCGGGGAGATGCGCGCAGAGGGAAATGGAGAAAACAATTTTCGTTGGAAAATTAATAAAGCGGTGTCGAGGAAATGATTTCGTTAAAAAGAACGCCAAATGAGCTATTCGCCAGCGTAAAATTGAAATATCTGCTTGGATTGTAAACTTCAAACTCCTCGCATCGTCGTCGAAAGAAAAAAAAATAAATCGCGGCGACAAACCTTCGAGACTCTCCGCTCTAATTTCCATTGGCGCAATCGCAGAGTCACGACCGTCAAAGCTCTCCCCAAGAGCCAAAAGACCGTCTCAATCTGAGCTGATCCGCCGCAATAACCACGATCCAACCAAAAAAGACGAAAATGAGATCGAATAAAGCCGGGACGAATACAGGAAAAGAAATCCAAGTACGGGCGCATGACAAAGCAGCCGACACGTATACGTGTATCGTCGATCGAAGATCCGGCAATTTGCTCTCTCGACGGTTTACCGTCGTCGTAGTGCTAGAAACGTTAAACGCCTTGCGGTAACCAAGCGCGAAAAGGACTCAAGCCCCAACGGGAGAACAAAGAGACCAACGGGAGAGAAAGAGATCTGGCCGAGGCTTATTCATCGGGATAATCAGGTGGCGACGACCCAAATAAATTCCGATCCGACGTTACAGAGTCGAACGAGGTGCTGCTGGCTGGTTAGTACATCTGTGTATATGTATCTATGTGTGTGTGCTCGTTCGACACACTATGTGGCACATTTCGAGCTAATGCCCCGCGCGGTTTTCGACTAATTATCCAGACGTCCCACTATTAATTTGCCTCCGGATCACGCGCGCCGCGAACGATCGACCTGTTCGTAACATCGGTCCGTTGGGCTTTATTTATGCGTGATTACCATTGCCCGAGTGTGCATGCGTATGTGTATACTGTGTAGAGCACTGCCCTGCGGATGACTTTCTCGTTTCCGCGACGAGAGTAGCGGAAAAGTTGGACTGTACGCGGAAGCTCTCGAGGTCGCGTGTATCGGAATTTAGCGGGGATTTTCGTATCCGCCTCTCTCGTAATGAAGGCTTTAATTGGAGTAGAGGCTACGTTCCTTGTAATGAGATACCTATATGTGGAGAACAGTTTCTATATTTATTTTAATCATATTAATATACCGCTGTGCATGTATACCTCACGTCATCAATACAGATCCTCATACAATACAGTATATATAGCTGTGTATTATATATATGCATGCACAGGTTCATCTGATTGGCTTTCGTAGACCGCATTGATATGGATTATACTGCCAGCTCTATAACTTGCAAGAGTAATCACCAGCTGCTGTTCTATATATCTACTTCATGCATAGCTAAGCTCCATTTTACTGTGCACACGTTTGATTAACAACCGCCATCGAGATACACATCCCGGCATTCGACATCATACCATATTGTGTTGTATACAGCTGCTCGGCCACACATAAGCCTGTCGTTTTAAAATTAAAGCTCCGATTTTCCTCAAAATTGTTCTTCGTCAACCTCGAAGCTGGGACTACACAAAATCCAGAATGATGTCTCTCAAACTGGGCCAGTTGCTGTCGGTCTGAAAAACTTTTCTGACTCTCTCTCTATCTCGGAAAAGCCACGTGCAGATTGAACGAGCGTTCCTTTGAAGCCCCTATATGCCTGCTCGGGTCGCATAGCGAATTTTGATTTCACCGTTGCGGTCTCGTGGAGACGAAAGAGACGACTACTCGGAATAGACCCGAAAGTTTTCCCTGTGGTTTCTCGGCGGTATTTCCCGTCAAACCGCTGTGTGATGCTAGTTTCCGGTTGCTATATATTGATTTTTGGCGAATACACGTAAACGATTTCAAAAATAGAATTATAGTTCCATATGCATATAGACTCTTAGTTTTCGTATGTCTTCTATTTTTGAAGTGCGTGGAATATTCAGAGCTCTTTTAAATTTGTTATTTGTGGACCACGTCTCTTTGAATAATTAAGGTATCATTGCATCACGGGATTCGGAACCTCGAGTTATAGTAAAAATACGAGACGTATTTATATAACTCCACGGTATACACGGAATCTAATGAAGTAAACAGCTACTCTAATTAGCGAAGTGTATGTTTAGCTGAATGCAGTAGATATTCATTCTGGAGTTTGGCCGGAATATTGTTTTGCCAAATTTATCTTTACAAATACAGCTGTATCTATAAGCTCGGTAAACATTTATAAATATCAACGTAATATTAAATTTGTTTTAATACTTCATACCAGTATTAAAAATATCGCGTTAAAAAAACTTGATAATCTTGGAGCAACTTAAAAGCCCCAAACCCTCGGAGCAAAAAACTTTAACGAAAATCCAGCGGGAGATTACGCAAAGAGATTACAGATCCGGCGAGCACGCGGCAAACAAAAAAACAACAATGTCGTGCGCAAACAAAAGTGCGCAAAAAAAGAAGAATTCCCACAGTCAAACACGGGATAAAAACCTAGTCGCCGCGCGCGTACAGGAGGACTCGCAGAGGAAGACTCGGCAAGTAGGACTACGCAACGCCGAGCTGAATATAAAAAAAAGAGAGAGGAAAGCCCGGGCGAAATGAGGAAACGCTCTTTTGCTCTCTTTCCCTCTCGTCATTCGCGTCGCGACGTGTAGTCCTGATGTGGATTTATTTCGGGTGTAGCAGCAGTAGCCGAAGCTTGGCAAGGCCGACGACGGTGTCGAGCGTTTGGGTAACGATGTGTTTCGTCGGGGGGAAAAAGGGATGCTGCTATGCGCTTCGCATGATCTGCCACGTCTGCAGATATACACAGCGCGCGTGTGTAGCTCTGGCTATGTTTCTTCTATGTTTTTCTTTTTGGAGAGGTCCTATACACGTGCTGGGTTGTAGGTATTGCGAGGACAAACTCGTTTGCTGCTGACACTGGACGAGTGCAGCTGTAAATGAATGTGGATCCGTCTGGGGAGGAGAGGAGATTTGATGTTTGTCGAAGAGAAAATTGAAGTTCGAGTTATTTTGAGGACGCTGATAGGTTGAAAATTATTTTTACTGTTAGATGAAAAACATTATTTTTTCTCGTTAAATTTGATGAGTTGATATTAATTATGGTTTTCTTTTCTGTTTCAGGTGAGTAGTGAATTCGAATTTCTGTAAATCACGTTGGTTGCGTAAGTCAAACATTACATTCAAAGCATATTTCAATAAGCCCTTGGCCGTTTCTACGAAACTTTGTGCAGTAGTAAATTTTTGAGTTATGGTGAAAACATGGTGAAAATGCAGTTTGAGGCGTGTCCGGGCATGTGTGTCTTTCCTACGTACTGGATTTTGATTTATTTTTATCTCTGTAACAATTCTTTTACAGCTCTACACAATGGGCTTTGCGTAACATATTGTATTTTGAAAAAAAAAAATAGAAATGCAGCGACGATACCGTTTAGATAAACGATGTATGCGTTACGTTATTCCTTTATGCTTTGTCAGTGTACCCATTATCAAAAACAAACATCGTTTCAAATATATACTGTTACTAGGAAACGGTTGAATCGGACAACTTTTGCGTTTTCGTTGTATCAAAGCATAAACGAATATAAAAACACTACCTGCTATCGAATTCGCTCTCCAACCGCACAATATTAAGCAAAAACTTCATACTGCCTGCCTGCCGCGAATCAGCTCCCCTTGCAGTTTTCAAATTTGTATAAAATCCAAATGCAGCTCCATCGTATACACAAATAAAATCCTCATCGAAAGAGAGTGGCTTATCACATTCGAGCCTCAAAATGTATCCACTACCTCTCCTATTATACTATTTACCTCGCATTGCCCTTCGGCACTGGATATACCCGAATAGAAAAAAAAACTTTCAGAGCCAACTAAATCGAGCCGGCCTCGAAAAAGCGAGAGAAAATTCGGATCACGAGTTCCGCCGAGCGTAGAATCCGGGTGAAGGGTTTGCTCCTCGTCGCTCGGTGATGCCGCCGCAGCTGCGACGTAACCTTTTTTTCGGCTCGTACCGACGCTACTTTTGCTAATGCCTTCCTCCCCATTGGCTGCTGTCAGTAGAGCTTTCTAAAAATACGTTTTACCTGCGTGAACTATTCTATATAGGTGCGCTTTTTGAATGAAAAGGAGCATCATTCTCGTAGTCGCAGGAAGTATGGTATCAAATTTGGCAATTTTCTTTCTGGCCGCTTTTAGTATAATTGCGTCAAGTTTTAGTAACGAATTACACTTCGTGTGATTTGTAAATATTTTCCATAACACATCGGTTAAACCCTTTTTGTCGTTTGCACGTATCCTTAACTTTTAATAAACAGCTTGTTTGTCTGTTCTGCATTTTTGTTCTTATAAATTCTTGATTTTATTCCGCACGTGTAAAAATAAATTTTCTAATCTCAATAGTCCACATCTCCCCCCCCCCCCCCCCCCCCCCCCCGGCGAATTTGCAAATTACACCTCGCCGAAGCGATCGATCAGAGCTCGCTCTCGCGCGTCGATCCGAAATTTCCTGCGCCGGTGAAAATCTGCCGGAAGTGGCTTTGTACGCGTGCGCCTCGCTCCCTCTATAATAATTTGGCCACGCTCAATTATGCCCGCATCAAACCGACCAGGCATAGCGAACGAGCCTCGCTCTGCTACTCGTAGAATTTTCGCATTTTCCACGAGATTGGTTCCATTGTCGGAGGAGACCCGGCGGCCGTGGCTGTTTTGCGACTTGAATAAAAATCGCCTATTAATTTGCGGAGGGACTTGAAGCGGCCGCGGCGGATATGTATGCATGCGGGCTCCGGAAGCGATGGGTGAGAATGTCGAGACTCGCGGTGATATGGGAAATTCATGAAGTAGTCGAGTATTACGACGCGAGGAAAACTTTCGTCGTTTGATTTAATCAATTTTGAATTTTCGTATATTTTTAGAAACAAACTTGTCCAATTCGGCGAGAACTCGAAATATTCTCGTATATGCGCTCGAAAGCTTTTTACAAAGAAATAATAGAATATATCCACGCTTTCAATTGTAACTTTCCGTATTTGCCAATAAACTATTCTTCCCCCCTCCCCTTTCTCACTCGCACTCCTCTTGCGAACTTAAGTTTCTTGTGCTTCGGAATACATTTGAAGTTGGAGTTGCACCGAGGGTTAGCTAGTGCTCTGCTGAATAATAATAAACTTCGTTTCTCGCGCTGTACGAGAAATTTCCGCATTAAAAGTATAAAAGCCGCTTCAACGCCCCTATATACGCATTTGAAATATTTTCAACAATTTTGAAAACTCGCCTGCTTATTTAAGCATCGTTTCAATTATGCTCTGCCAACAAACGTATATTCCAGCGAACATATCCTCTTGTAAACCCAAAAAAAATAGAAAGAGTCGTCAAAGTTACACCGACGCATTAAAAGATTCAGGCGAATTAAGCATGCAAAAATCAAGCACAGTATATAGCGAGAGGGATGATTAACGAGTTCCATCCACCTCTTCATCAGGCCGGACACGGCTTTTCTTTTTTCTTCCGAAAAGCGCAGTTTCCTCGTAATTATACGCCAAGTGTAAAACTCGACGGAAACTCGGCCGCGCGAGGACGTGACCTGCTATATCCGCGCGTGCGCGCCCCCGCAAGCGCGAGTAAGAAATTAATAGGGCTACTGCTGCGACGGCTGCTCTTAATGCGGAGCGCGGGGATTAATTCGCGAAACCGAAGGGCCATGCCATTTTCCGAGTTTAAAAGAGATAGAATTGGCGAGACGAGCTTTGATTAGGGCGAAAGGGGAGGGGAGTGTATGCGGGCAGAATATGAGGTTCGAAAGTGGATGAGGCTTTGTTTGCTGTCGTAATATTTCATGTATTTGATTTTAGCGTGAAATTGAAAGAGAGATTTTATTATAAATTGTGCAATCTGCAGAATTTTACATCTTGTCGGCTCTTCGCTCGAATTTAAATATTTTACAGGAAATTAGGCGCAAGTGAGCCGAACAGGAGCATACTATAATCCGCTCCAATTAATATCCTTTTTTCAATTGAAACGCGGTATGTAGGTCACGGTGTGTTTTTTTAAAGCAAATAAAATGGTGCTTAAGTAATAGACTTGATCTCCGACATGATGTCAGGAATGGTTATTATACGGCAATACAAATGAGTAAAGTAATGAATTACGAATCTGTACGTAGTTATAGTATTCGTATACCTACTATTACAAAACGAAATTAATATACACAAATACATTCGTACAAAACCTGAATTTTCAGAGCTCAATTACCCGCCCCACATTACCTCTAAACGAAACAACCACTCAAAACAAAAAAAAAATAAAACTCCCACGAAACCGTTTGTTTTTTTTACACGCGACACTACATATATTTGCAAATAATTTAAGCGCACTCACACGGGGGGCCTCCGGTAATCGAAGCCCCAACGCTCTCGCAAAAAAGAGCTGCGACGCGCAAAAAGAGCGGATATTGTCATTCGAGCGGTGCGCTGTCCGGTTAAAAATTCAAGTGTCAATAAATTAGACAGTGGACGTTGGAATTAACCGTCGTCGTGGGGCCCCAGTCGTGCGGCCAATATAAACACAGTGAGAGAGAGAGAGAGAGAGAGGCTGTACTTTATTTGATGCAACGAGCCGATCCGACGAGTGTAAACGTCACACGGTGAAAAAAAAACGTGCTTCTGAAATTGTTTTTATCGAATTACTGGATTTCTAATGAACGTCAGCTTGACGCTTCGTCATTGTCCGGTTTCCCGTTGTTTATCGTGAGAGTAATTCGGTATGAGCCTGGATATAAATGTTCTTGTATCGCTGAACGATATTAAAATCGTTACAGCTGGTTCGTTAGATTACAAATACACAATATATTAGCTGCGCACGATATTTTTAGTATAATAATAATATTTATCAAATTTCGATTGGTTATTTTAATAGATAATATTGTAAATTCGCTCGATTACGAATGTAATAACGCAACGTATTATTGAATTTCGCGTATTAAATGAAATACGTATTTATCCAATGGCGATTGATTTATATATACAGTTAAATCATAATGAAAAACTTAATTATTCAATAGTATCCATTGCTATGCTTTATTCATAAAAAAGAAGCAACGATCAATTTTTCATACATTTTTCCGACTATCGGCACAAAACAATTTTCTCCCTGTCATAAACAATCGCATCCACCGTTTCTCTCTCCAAGGCTGCACAATTACAACAAGAATCAGATGTAAGTCCGATGCAAAACCTCTTTGTTACGCAACCGAGTAACTCGGCTCATTGTACCTCTTCCTCTCTCTCTCTTTCTCCCTCCCTCCCATGACTTTTCCATCCTATCAGCTAGAGAGAAAGAAGAACAAAACCCAGAGAGAGAAATAGAGAAAGACCTCGTTCCCTCTTTTCTCTTATTACACGAGATGCGTTGCTGCTGTAGCTGTATGTACATCTTCCTTTGGCTCAACATCGAGAGACTGTATACTGCAGTAGCTCTTTGCGATAAAGAGAGATAGGGACATATCGAAGGGAGGGATAATAAGAGGCGCCGCACGCCGCATGACAAGGTCTGTTTTGAGTCTCTTTTCTCTCTCCCTCTATCTCTGAAGCTTCCGCCGACTCTTTGATGCAAAACTACTCTGCCGCTGTAATCATCCCCTTTGCTCGTCGTCGGACCTACTTCGCGGACACATCGTCGTGAAAAAGACCGCGTGTATGTGTGTCGTGTCTAGTGCTGTAGACGTGAAATTCTTTGTCGAGGTAGAGAGACATGAACTTTGCTGGAATTTGTCTGTGACGGGAGAAGTATGCGTTGACTTCACGTACACGCACTCTTTATTTCGTAAAATCACTTTGTCGCCATTCTCGCGATAATATTATTAATTATATATGCACCGGAATTCTCATTTCGAGGAAATAGAGCGATTTATAATACATCTGACGTCTCTGTATATGAACTACTTAGGTTCCTGGAAGTTTTATGATGTAGTACTCGCTTTCTCTCTGCTTTTGACGTTTTAAATTCTAAACTCACGTATGTACTCGCGCCTGATGCTTGACTCGGAAACTCTGCAACGTTTGCAATGAAATTAAACTTTCCATTTTCAAAAAGAATGAATTTATCTCAATTTTATGGGGAAATAAAAAATCATATGACGCATTTCGCGAGATATACAAAGTACAACGAGCGAAAACATTCGAGAGAGAGAGAGACTTCTTCGATCGGACCGTGTGTTTCGCGAAATTAAAGCACGTAACGATTCTTCTCAGCCGCAACAAAAAGGCTAACTTTAACTTTGAAAAGGCCAGTAAAGAAGACGAGGAGCATAGAGAAGAGAGCTGGAGAGAGAGAGGAAGAGAGAGATAAAGAGATAGAGAAATAGAAGCGGAAGTAGCATCCGTGCTTTCCGCAAGCTTTTAAAGCTCGAGAATTTCTGTCTCTCTATCGCTCTCTTTTCACTATACTTTCCCACCTCTCTTTCTCTTTGTGCTTCTCTCCCCCCCCCCCTCTCGCTCTTCTCTTTCTCTTTAAGGTACTTCACACTGTGTTCGCGAGTTGTGAAGAACAAACGGATTTATCAACAGTTAATTTAAAGTTCTTTTCTCTTTAATCTCGAATAAAGGCAACAATTTACCAGAATTTATCCAACTTCGGTAAACTTTCCCGCTTCAAAGTGGTCGCCATTATTTCTGCTGTTTAATGAGGGCCGCGCGCGCTCCCATTGTTCGCGCTCTCTTGATGCAGTTTTTATTCTTATAGTGCTTCCCGCCTAATTGTAGTTTCCAAATCAAATAGCCAAGTCCAAATCTTGCGCGTTATATATATAAATTTAATTAGTCGTCATTTTAGTTTCAGGTTAAGCCCTTTTCCTCACTCATTTGCCATCTTCCTCACGAACCTATCCCGTCTTTTCAGTAGTGCTACTGCCTCATCCTCGAGCCAACTGGCCTCGTCCCTCGATACTTTTCTACCTGATTGGCACTCCTTTTTCCTCCCAACTTTGTTCTCCAATCGTGTCGCGCCCGGAGCGAACAATGCATGCGAACTGCCCCCTTGAGGGAGAGAGAAAGACGGGAAGATCTTTCGCCTGTGTGTGTATGTGTGTACACGTAAACACGTGAAAGAATGGAGAGGAGAGTCGAAGCGTAAAATGCAAATGCCTAATCAAACTGCGCGAGCTGGCGTCGAGAGAGTCTCTTCGTCTTTTTGCCCCTGTTTTATTTGGCTTTGACGGTGTAGAGTACTCGCTTCTTTTTACAATTTTCCTCGGGTCTTATTTTTAAAACGAAGAGTGGAAAGTTTGCGGGGCTTGGCCTGGAAGTTTGTAAAAATCTTTGATTCGAAGCAGCGTTGCCGTGAGAAACTTACCGAGGGAGTGTATATATATATATATATATATATATATATATGTGAGCTTAGTGTGTATACGGAAGCTCGAAGGATGATGAGTCCGCAATAATTTTCGGACTTTTTCACCCGCGGTCTGCTTGGCTTTGCTGTGCTTATTTAATCTTGGAAAAGTTTCATTCCTGTAGACTATATACAACACTATCAGTATAAATTCTTCATCGTACGCTTGAAAGACATCATCATTCAAAAAGAAAACCTCACATCTACATCAGCCGCCATTGGGAAGTATATTAATCTCCCTTGTCCATGAATACTTCTTCGAAACCGCATCACGCCTGGAGATAGAACCCCCCGCAAACACATTCGTCACCATAGTCGGGTTAAAAGTTTTGGCGAAGAAAAAAAATTGGAGCCAAAAAAGTATATCCCTTGCTCTCTTCTACTCATGAATAATTCCCCTCGTAGGACACTGGTCGAAATCTGAAAAGCGAAGCCCATCCCTCGCGTCAGCCGTTACATTCGTCTTCTCTCGTACTTATTCGCCTCATCGGGATTCGGCCGACATCTCTCTCTCTCTCTCTCTCACTATAGCAAAGGGTCCAGATCCTTCGGGCTTGTCTGACTGGAGCCAGGGCTATACCGATGACTGTTTCCACTTTGGTCGTTTTTCGCTGCTGTTCTGGATTTCGCTCTTGGACGAGACAGCGTGTTTAACACGATTTTCCCGCCTCGGTGGAAGAGAGATACACTCTCTTTCCTTCGTTTTTAATGAGATTCCGAGAGTCCGAAGCTTCTTCGTTATTGGATTTTTTTGAGTGGAGAGCAGTTTGCTACTTATTGGCGAATTGCGCTGGGTGTGCGAGTTGCGAGTTTTAATTATAATTCGGCATTGAAGAGATGAATGACTGTAATTAGATGGGATTGATGAATCGTTCACTAGGTCTGTTTTTGAGAGCCTTATCAGATTGTTTTTCAGACGCTATATTTCGTGATTGGTGAAAGCCGAGAAACAAAAAATAAAACATAAATATTTAATTATGTGTCGGAGACGAGACACACTAAAACAAAGCAGTTTTGGACTGATCCTCACCGATAGATCTAATTGTAAATTCTTCCAAGTTCTACATCATACGATAAATGAAAATAATTTACCTGTTCAGTCACAGGGACTTTCCAGATAGATACTCGGTATTGGAGCGAACTGAAGTATCATGAATATATAAGTATTCCTGTTTAGACTCGCCGTAGGATTTTTACGGAGATTCCGTGTTGCAACGAAACTTGATCCGTTGCAACTATTCAAATAAAGAACAAATGTATTTAGAAAATACTGAATTTTAAACTTTATTCAATATTTTGTCACTCGACAGTGATTCACGGAGTTTCACAATTATAATAAAGTACAAGTTCACAAATAAATTGAGATAGTCGGCAGAGCTTGCTGAAATGTCCAAGATGCGCTTCGCACGGCGGTCAAGTTAAATCTGCTCTTCTAACTCTTAGACTTTTGAAATTCTCGAGACGTTAGTAAAGGCTGAGGTGATGGGAGGCTGAATAGGTGGGGTTTGGAAAATATGTAACAACGGATCTTATTGGACAAATATTTTACAACAAGGGTTGGGCCAGGTTGAGTAGTGGGAAGTAAGGCATCAGAAAAACAAGGCGGGTAGGAAGGGTCCGGCGAAGAGTGGGTGTGGGGTTGATAGCGGCCCGGCAATAAAACAATCGAGTGCGCATCTATTTGGGCTTAAAAGAATAACTGTGTTTCTTAAGACCTTAGGTGCAGGGAAGTGCGGCGAGTTTTTGGATCTTTTATGAGCAAGGATGGGAAAACCCGTAATTAGTCTGTCTCGAGCAATAAAATTCTGGCAGTACACGACAACTAAAATGCAGAATGGTTACGGCTTAAGTTCTAGTGGATATAAAGATAATTATCAATAGGTAAGCTTTGTCACGTACATAGAATAGTCCTAAGTGCCATAAAGATATATATATATATACATTTTGAAATATAAATGTGCGATGCGCATGAACGCGTGTACAAACTTTAATCGATAAAGGGAAAAATACTAACATACTCTGCGATTTTAATTCTATCAAAAAATAAAGTTGACTAATATATAGTAATAAATGTATCTAAGAATATTTGCCTAAAAACTACGCATACATTACGTCTACATGACGTAACAATTCCTCTCCTTGAGTTCTGCATCCCAGGTTAATACGTGAAGTAAGCTACCTTATACGAGAGGCGTCGTATCGATTCCTGCACTCGGCGAGGGGAAGTGACGCGTGTTATAGAAAAATCCTCAATAGCATTTATATTTTTCTAGGGTGTATGGAAAAAGTTTCTCTAAAATACAGGAGCGACGTGCGAAACTTTTTCCGATAATTTTTTTTCCTCTGCAGCTATACTCATTTTCTCCAGCCGCGAATATAACATCGCACTATGCGCGCTATCGGCTTTGTAGCGTGCGTTTTACTCCTACATTATGTGGAACATTTAATACCTTGACGTCAGCGCAGTGAGAACGCTTATAGAATCGATTCGCTCAAACGAATTTCATTCGGCTATGCGAGTTTTAATATTATACTGCTGTGGTTATACGTGTTTTATACTTCCGAAGGAATATTGCATCAGTTTACATCCCGCTTTAATTCGCCATAAAAAATAAACTCTTCGCGATAAGAGGAGCGAGTTTATTAAGGAACCAAACGTTCATGGTATATTAAATAAGATTCAGGCTCACCGAATAATTCGCGCTATTCGTTATTATACCAGACGAGTTCCTCTCACCCACTTCCGCAACATCTCCATCTGCAGCCCCTAACGTGCCACGCTTATTTCTCTCGCGAAAATCGAGTTAAACCGGAGCAACAGCCGTTCGACCCTCGAAGATCCAAAGACCCGTGCAAATCTCCGGCCGGAAGAACAAGCGCTCTGTGCACGAGAAGACGAAAATAAAAATAAAAGAGCTGCTCATCGAAGAAGTAGCTCACAGTAGCGCGTAACGAGATTAAAGCCAAAGCGAAGACAAAGACGCTCGAAAGATAAAGACGTGCAAAAGAATACATCCTACGTATAATACACCCGTCTCCCATATACAGGACGTCTGATCCTCGTCGTCGCCGGAAATTAATGGAACTGACGAGCTTACGTTGGGGAGCGAACTTGGCTGATACACGAGGCTTTGGCTTCTCCTCTCGCTCTCTATCTCGCTCTCTCGTATGCACGGCGGAGAGACAATCGATCGTTTAGAGTTGCTCGCACGGCTCAGTCTCCTCTTGTTTTTTTTTGCCTGGCAGGAGTGTTATTTTCCGGGTGCTTCTTCTTTTGCCACGACAGCTCGACGAGGAACGGCTTTAAGAAGCTTGTAACGTCGTGTTTGCGTGCGCGTAGACGGTTGGTAAGAAGGTCTTAGACCAGCCTGGAGTTTTAGATGGAAAAGTAAGAGACGTTGATGCGGGTTGCTCGCGGCTGATTACGGAGCTTGATGCGATTACATAGTAGTGATGGGGTTTACATCGATCTGAAAATTGCTATTCGAATGGGCGTGTCGATCATTGTACAACGTTAATACGCTAAAAAGTTGGCCATTATCATCCAAAATGCAGCTTTCACCAACTCTTTAGAACGTCTCAACGATCCGGCAGCAGCTCTGTTTAAAAATACTGAAAAAGCCCATTAATTCAGCTGGTCTCAGCTCTAGCGCCAAGAACTAAATTAGCCTTACCCCTAATACCTCAGCGTTACGCTCCATTCTCGCTTCATCTCGCATTATCCTAATCGCTCTATTTTCCCCTCCTATCTCTAATTGCCTTTAATCCCGCGGCGCAACTTCTTCGGAGAGCCACTGCCGCTTAGTCGTCCATTCCTCACTCTTCAACTCACTACGTCTTTTCCATTCCGGCGCTAGACCAGTTTCATAGCTCTACGTGATTTGCATCGCCTTAGCGGCCGTGAACCGGAACGAGGCTCGACGTTAACGCAAGCCTCGCAGGATCTTGTAGTATATGGGATGGTTGCTGAATAGGGTGGAGACGATGTTGGATTTGGTTTTGGTTAGTTAGACTTTGAGCATATGTTTATGGTACGAAGAAAGAGTTTCCTTCGAAAGTATGGATTGCTGGCATGTATTTGTTATTGAATGTAGCTTTGTATTTGTGGATACTTTTGAATTGAGCGCATTTTCATCGGAAATTGTTATTTTCAAGTGATGATGAGTGACAGACTCGTTGCTTTATTAATATTTTTCATCGTTCATTTCGATCATCATTATTATTAAATTTTTCATTCGCTTCATTCGATTAGATGTTTGACGTAATAATTTTCATTATGCTCTACTCGCCACTCACAAAAAAAAAACAATCAGTGCACCAAAAAAATATTAACTTTTAATCAAATCTGCGAAATTTCATTTTTCAATCGTCAAACAAAAAGAGAAGAAAACCAAATTCTCTCACTCAACTCCCCTCTCTTCGAAACATCCATCAACTCCTTTCACTCGCGCCTCACCCACAGAGCTTAAGTAAACGACGCCAATACCGAAGCACCTCCGCAGAAGACAAAGCGCAAAACATCGGCGACGCAGACGCCGCTAATGCCATCGGAACGGGGTTAAGCTGCCGCCACCGCTAAACAATTCAAAGCGAACGCGAAATTCCTTAACCGCGAGCATTAGGGACGACGACGGCACTTTAACGCAGCTGATGTATTATCGCCTCGAGTAAGAGAGAGAGAGAGAGAGAGAGAGAGAGAGAGGGAAACAGTCAAGTATTTGCGAGGATCTTTTCGCAGTTCAGTCAGGCGCACCGCGACGGGACAAAGACGAGACGCTACTGACTTCTATATGGCCTGACGCCGGTGGAATAAAAAGCGTCCGGTTTGCAGCGCACTTTAAATTGTGTGGGAGAGATTGTATTGGAGAACTGGTGGATACTGCGCGAATACGAAATGAAGAAGAGTTGTCTGCTTAATGGTCTTCTTTTTTTATAATTTCTACTGTATTTTCGATTTGAAAATATTTGTGGAAAATTCTGACTTTTTGAGATTGAATTTCGAATTGGCATGTCTTCAGAATATACCCAGTCAGCGTTAAAGCTCCAAGGGAAATCCTTTTAAATTAGGTCTCGCTGCTGTAAGCGATGACGAGCTATAGATGGCTTACAACGCAAATCTCAAAAGGTCGGGGGGAGTTGGATAAAAGGCCTTTTCTTCAATTTGTTATGATAGCTTCCTGCAGCTCATTTGACTTCTTCCCTCATTCAGAATTTTTCATCCACTATTGTTAAATTTGTTCTATTCACAAGATCAAATTCATTTGATAAAATTAGAAACAATTTTCAGATGTTTGTTAAAAAAATAATTAGTACCATTGACATCATTGTGGTGCATTTACTCCACAGTTATACGATTAACTGTTTTCATATGAAAACAAATTGTAGACCATTAATCATAGCAATTACGTAACATTAATTTTGATTATTAAACGTTATCTCTTAACCCAACTCCCGAATCCCTTCCGAAAGAGAAAATTGAATTAAATATGCCACTTCCATACAATCATCGGGGAGTAACATTTTATTTATGTATGTATAAATATATATATATGGGTCGAAAGTCTACCGTGGGGGATGGTTTCTTTTTCCGTCGTAATGAAACAACGTTGATTCAAGCCCGTAATCCGACACGTTCCTCTTCCTTCGCGCACCAGTATAACGTCTTGGATTCGTTCGCTGTCTGCCGAGTGGTTACAGTGACGCGTTTCTTTTCCTCTGGCGAGAAAGAAAAATATCATCCGTCGAGACGCCTCCACGCCTTCCTCAATCATTCCGCCGAAAAATATTGCTTCAACCCCCTCGAGCGCCAAAGCGCCGACTTCCTTATTTTCAGCATTTTCGTAAACACGATGGGAATCCTCAATTTTTCTAATGTTTCACAAGTATTTTCTCAGACTGTATGTTCGTAGCGCGAACTCAAAGAGATTGACGTTATTTCACAAACGTATACTTGTACCTTCAATCGTATTGATTAACGATGCCTTTGCTTTCATGAAAGTAAATTATCTAAAAAGCTGTTATTACTAAACCTCATAACTGATAACGTATATAACTACTTTAAATTGTGTTAACGCATCGAACCACAGAATATTAGAAAGTCTAACAGCTGCATTTACAAGAAGTGCATCTCTGTACATGACTTTCTCATTCTACATCTCTACTCGCGATCGTCCTCGTGCTTCGACTCACACGGCAACTCAACACAAGCTAATCTGAGAGGTACACGATTAATAACGAGCCGCATGACGTCATTCGTTATTGCAACTGCATGAAAAAATTTCTCGCCAAATCTCCTTTAATCAATCGAAATTACTTTCACACTTTCACAAATTCTATTCAAATCGCACGCTCCAAATCCCCCAAGAGAAACATTATAAAACCCTCGATGAAAATATTTCAGGAAAAAACAAGTCACGGCTCGAGCTTATTATTTCAAAAAACATCGCGACTCGCGTTTTATATTCTCATCCAGATATATAGAGTTGAGAGACTCGAAAATGTCATACGAATAATATCCCGAAGAGCTGGAGAGTATAAAGAAGAGGGCGCGGATCGTGGATGTGCTGAAGCTGCGAAAACATCGGCAAACGCCGGACCAAAATGAAAGATTCAAGAAGCCCGCGGCTAATCCGATACTTTGCAATGCTAACGTGATTTGCTGGCGCGCGAGTTCTGCGAGTCATCAAAATGGATTCGGGAACTACTCTCTCTCTCTCTCTCTCCGCTATGTGATACGAGTGTGCTCGTACAAATGGAACGTGCAGCAATTTATATTTATCTCGTAAACTCCATTTGAAAGGGCGCATAATTGTAGAGGAAATTTTTCCTCCCCGACTCCCTCACAACTCTCTCGTGACTAGCGACGTGAAAAATAAACGTGTGTATAATATTATCAGCTAGCGTACCGCTCATTAAAGCTTCATTACATCTCGATAGACACTCGAAATTTTATTTTTAATTAACTCGAGCGCGATTTTACGAGCAGCTTTTTCGCCCTGTCTCTTCCGCCGCGAAGCAAGCGTCCGGAAAACGCGAAAATGCATAAATGATTTACCGAGAGCGAGAGAGAAAGACCGAACTCGGAGGGAAAAAATATAGAGGCGAAAAAAGGCTGCAGCGCGGAATGCGAATTTCATTCGGTTCGCTGTCATAGGCACTGAGAGAGAGAGAAGCCCATAGCTCTGACATATTGGGATGTGCTTTGGGGGATTCGATTTAAAAAAATAGCTGCGCGTGTATGAAAAACACCAGCTGATCCTGCGCGCGAGGCTTTAATTTCCTTCTCTTTTTCGTCGGGAAATCGCGTTTCACGTGGCAGAATGAGAGAGGCGGGACATTTTTCCGGACGCGTGTTTTCGACGGAGGAGCGTATAAGGACAACCGGGAATTTTTTCCGGGCTTGTAATCGGCGGCGGCTGCATTTTCGGGGGTAGTTTTTTTTCGCGCGCGAATTAGCCATTTGATAAATGTAGTTTTAAGCGGGTTTTAAAATGCGCTAAAGCGACGTGCGTTGTATGATTTATGTGAATTAAAAGCTCTCACTCGCGCACGCGCGCGCGCGAGTTATTTCTCTCGGCTTTCTTTCAGGCTTCTATCTCTCTTTTTTTGTTTACACTGCTGCGCGCGAATTGGCTGTTTATTAATACGGACGAGCGAAATTTAAATTTCAATCAACTCTGTCTAACTTTTTAACAAGTTTACATTAAAATCCTCGGCGCCGCGCTGGTACTGCGCGTCGCGTCGTTAAATTCTGCTTCTACTCCCGACTACTTGGCATGGAAATATTCTCTTTAAACAGAGAGACGCGTAATCTAAAAGTTACATTCGAAATGAAGCCAGCTCTATGACTTTCGAATGAGAGAGCTACAACTCACTCGCAACAAAACTCTAATACCTTTCACGTCATTCTCGAATGTTAATCCTTTCAAGCTCTACACTATAATAGCGAAATCATGCTGGTATTCGCAAGCGCAAATTGACCGCTGCGGTTGCAATTTTCGGCGACGGGACCGGGTAAAGAGGGGAAAAGTGCGCTTCAACGATATTCTGCAACGATATACACGTATCGTCTAATTGCGACTCTCATTATCAGCCTGTTATACAATGATTATTATTTATGGAAACTATACGCTTAAAAATAGTCGTAAGATTACCGCTGTAAACGAGGCTTCTAGCAGCACGCTTTAACATTTCATTTCCTGCGCTTCAGTTGGGTAACAAGCGCAAAAAGGAGTAATTTCGTCAGAAGTAAAACGAACGACATCGCAGAGCGAATCTGGAAAAAAACACAAAGCTAAATTGTATGCTAAGAGCGTATACTTATACAAAAAGCTTACCGACGGCTTCAAAAGCGAAGCGAATCGTTTCGTTCGGTCGGTCGCCGGCGGAAATCGGAGAAGGAAATAGAAAAGTAAAGCTTCGTTAACCGCCAAGCTAATTAACGTCGACGGCCGAGCGTCTGGAATCGTTGCGGTCGAACTTTGCCTCGCCTTTTATATTTTACGCGCGTAAACTCCTTTGATTCCCTCTCGACCTACCGGCGAGGACGTCCTTATTTATCCCGATTTTAATTAAAAAATTTCTCCCTATTTCTTCCTCGCCCCATCGGTTTCCATTCAGCTGTGGATGCTTGTTAATTTCTTTGCGAATATTCATAAATTGATTATGCGCTTTTGAACTTTCCGCATAATACCGAGAGAGCCCGTGACTGATTGAAAGCTTATTACCGCCGTGTAATAATATTATATTAAAAACATGAAACGATCGTATATTCGATAACGTCCCAAAAATACGTATCTGCGTATATGAAGCTGTACATATAAGCCAGAAAAAGGAGTCGCCTCCTCTCGTCCGAGGAAAATAAAATTGTTTTGCCGCCGCCCCCCCCCCCCCCCCCCGTATAGCGCAGAGAGCAGGTCTCCATTAAATTCGAAAGGGGCGCGAGAGATTTTACGGCACTTGAAGGATGCTCAGGAATCCATCAGCATTCCAAGACGCCTCGGAGTCTTTATACGGACGATAAAAAAATCCTTTATTGCGCTATCCTCCGCGCCGAGGGCGTGATGGGATTTTTATAAAGCGCGCGCGCGCGCGTGGCTTATCGGATTCTTTATTGGAAAATAAAAGGGCGTTATTATAATAATATAATGTTTGCTCTCTGGCCGCCGCCGCGACTGATGCCTGCAGGTTCCGTAATGGAGGGCCATTTACTTTTTGAATTTTAAAATTCCCGCTATACTCGCCCACTCGTTAATTCCCACGTTTTAACATTTTATTGCGGGAGATTTGCATTAATGCCGGATTATACTTTAGTCGACCTGATACGCACGCGGTGTGTGTATTAAGTAATCCAGTAATTTTTTTAATTATCCTCGTTCACTCGCACGGATTGCCTTTACGAGCACTGCGTATTTTTCATTTGTATCTCTTTCGAGCTGATGAATTATTTTTATTTTCCGCGAGCGAAAAATACACGCAAAAATATCTTCTCCACAAACATTTACTCCGGCGATTCTCTGTATATACACAGCGTTTTTCAAACCCCCCCCCCCCCCCTCCCCTGAAAACCAACATCGACGCTCGATATATTTGCGACCGGCTTATAAATAACGAAAGACTCTCGAGGTCGTTCGTTAAATTTAATCGCGTGTTTGTCTACGAGTATAAAAAGTACAAAAAAAATTTATCCCGTGTTTCAGATACAAGGTGGAGGTGGCGGGAAAGTCACTGCCGGTGCTCACGAATCTGGACAAGGGCCGCTACGGGGTGTTGATCTTCGAGAACCTGAACAAATACTTGCAGATGGACAAATGGAATCGCGAGCTACTTGACAAATATTGCCGGGAATATTCGGTCGGCATCGTCGGATTTACGCCCCCGGGCGAGGAGAGCCTCGTCGGCGCACAACTCAAGGGTTTCCCGCTGTTTGTCCACACCAATCTCAGGCTCAAGGTGAGCTTTTGCTCCTTTTTTTCCTGCAATATTTATACAGCGCTGTAATTATTTTTTTGCGATTCTCTTTTCTGTTTGACTATATACTGACTTATCGCTATACGGAGAGTATATTATCATCATTACAAGTCGTATCAATGGTATACGATATGGACTATTTAATCCGTTACATTAACACGGGACTGGTACGTTTGGTCGACGAATAGCCGATGCAGAACTGCACGTTGACTTTTACTACTTAACGTGTGCACGCATAATCGACCGTTAGGCTTTTACAGCCGAACACGCCCACATTTAAGATTATTTGACTTTTACTGCTCGACTAATATGGACTGTTCTGATTCATTAGACTTTTAACGAGGAACTTTATACTTCAACTCGCGCGTTTATCAAAAACGATGTCCCTAATTTATAATTTCAGTCTTCTTCGTTAAAATTCGAGTGTGGATTGGATGAATCTTTACGAGCGCAATAAACTGCCTCTAACGAACGTGCGCGCGTAACAAAATTGCAATATTATACAGTACCTGAATAAAATTTATTTATTAATTTAATTCCGCGTTCATACATATATATGCACACACACACACACACACACACGTAAATCAATAACGCGCATTTCCCACCAACCCAGCAATAATGCACCCCTCGAATCGATTTATCAAAACATCGGAATAACACACGTATTCATACCCCTTGGACACTTCCAAACCCTCTTCCGCGCAGCTGTTCCGGCTAATCTCTCGATCCAGCAAAACATCCCGCTCATTAAATTCGAATAAAATATTCCAACATCTCGCAATCGAGGCACGAACGGAGATGCGTCATGTAATGTACGATTAATCCTTCGCAGGATGCCCAGCTAAACGCGGCGTCGCCGATCTTGAGGCTGACGAGAGCCGGTGAGACAGCCTGGGGTCCGTTGCCTGGATACGACTGGACCATATTTCAAGCGAACCACAGCACTTACGAGCCGTTAGCTTGGGCCCATCGAGACAGTCTTGACTACGCGATGAACAGGAGTCCACTGGCTACGGTTATGCAGGTGAGCTTTCTCATTACGTATCATAGCTTGTATTTGTTTTGGCGAACAAAGATTCAGCAGACGTGAATTTTTTTTTTTTTTTTTTTGCTTAAACCGTTTATCGATGCAAATTTAAAATATGAAACACGTATATGCATTGTGCATTTGCTAAATTGGCCAGTTCTACTTCGTTTAGTCTACGGTGGAAGGCGATAGCTTATTTCTTACGCGCGTCACGTGGGATATCGCCTGTTTTGGTAGCTTATTCCGGAGAGACCGGAACCATATATTTTGGATGGCTTATTGTCGAGGCGACTATTGTGGTTGGATGTGCTGGGAAGTCGCTGGAAATCAGAGAAAGGGTTGCTGAAATATGTAGTGATATACCATCGGGAACACAAAAATGTATAAGGTTTAAAATTCGCTTAAATTATTTATAATTCTCTATTTTAATATAATTCATTAAATATATATGTGACTACGTGACGAACAAAATTAGTACAGCGGATTCCCACTTTCAGTTGAATTTTCAATATATCGGTTATTTGATAAAGTGTATATATATAGGTCATTGAATGTATTCGTTATTAATACCTCCATCAAAAACGTTGCTATGTGAGTTAATGAAAAAATATAATGAAGTGCGTTTGTAAAATTGGTTCTTTTTAATTTGCGTTTGTATGTATATCAAATATATCACTCGATCGAATTTAATTACAAAAAAAATCAAAACTTTATTAAAATTAATTACGACGATGGAAACATACCCGTCGAACGGGAAAACAGCCAATTAAATGCTCGTCAACGATATAATCGACGCGAGTCATTTTTAATCATTTTTCCATTCACGTGCCCGTCTCTGGAAGCGCGCGAAAAAAAGGCTTACCTCCGTGATCCGCGAGTTCAATTAGTCCTGGTCAATTAAGCCTTGCTCGTCGGCAAAAGCCAATTACAAAAAAAGCAGTAACGATCGACGTGCGCTTTTTGCTCTACATACGCGAGAAAAAACCAAAACAAGGCGATCCTCGTGATTCAATCAATGACTCAACTCCTGCAACGACTTATATGTATCATAGAGTAGCCGGCCACGTAACGAATATCGATTCGTGAAAATTGAATTTCGCAGACACGCTGTTATTTTCAGAATTTCTTTCGACGCCTTGTTTATTGCAAATAATTTTCCCAGCGCGCGCGCGCACACACACAAAAGCTTCGCCGCTGCATTAAAAGCAAGCCTCTTCAAAAAGCGCGACCAAAGCAAACAAGCGACTAATGCATAATCCCGCGTCGAAACGAGCAAAAAGCTTCGTTAAATATAACGAAACTCGGCTTTCTCTCGTAACGCCCGCCAAGTTAATGTAACAAAAAGCGCCGCAAGCTCTCGCCCTCCCAAGGGATATAAGGAAAACGACAGCCGCCGGTCTTGCGCGCACAACAAAATAATGCACACTGTCGTCGTATCCGAGCTTTGCATAAATATATATATATATATATATAGGCCAAACCTAGCAAACATTAGCCGTTTTGAAAAGCGTAAAACCACGCGCGTTTCCTTAAATGCCTTGAAGAAAGAAAAAAAAAAGTCGCGCCCTCGTTATGCGTGGCGGGGCTTTCCACCATACTAGAGCGTCGTTGTTGTCGCGTGGCGTTTTTCCGCATCCATTTTTCGCCTCTCTCCCATTTGTGTCCTTCCTTTTTCGCTCCGGCGCACCAAACCGCTTCTTTTCTTGTATATATCGTGTGTAGCGCTGCGTGCACGAAGCGCAGAATGTAATTCCGCCGAGGCATTCATCGTACTTCGTGCTAGCAGTTTGTTAGCCGGTCATTTTTCTAACGGGAACAGCCGCAGCGTTCCTGCTCTTTTTCTCCATACCTATTTCTCTTGCGCTCCGGGAGCTTCCCCCTTTTTTTATACGTTTCATGGGCTCGTTTGATTTCTATTGTTCCGAGTGGATTCCGTTTCACGTCGGCTTCTCCGCGCGCGGAATATCGTCATATTTTTACTCGCGTTTGGCCGGTGGTCGTTTTATTTCTCAAATTTATCGTCGTGAAATTTCGCGCATAATTTCGGTCGCTTTCCGGCACCACAGAGAGGCGTGTTTTGTTTTCTCTGACGGCGCTGCAATTCTTATTTTGTCGGCGCTGCGCGAGCACCGACGTCAGAGGCTCGGAATAAAATAAACGAGGCGTCGCCCGAGTTTCTCTCTGACGCCCGACCGCGAGTCGTCCTCTGCTGGATTAGCGCTACTTTAACCCGAGGCTTAGAAATTCTATGTACGCTCTCTGGGCTTTCGAAAAAGCCGTGTCGACTGCAGTTGTGGCCTTGCGATGTATATTAAGCAAACGTAGAAATGTTGACGTGATTTCAGGAGAATACTTTATAGTACATGCAGAATTTTATCAAAAGTGACCCTTTTAATCCGATCTCGGTCTATATACGGTCGAAGTGAGGTCGGAGCGAAGGTGGACTATATATATATAGGCGGAGCGAAATGGCGGGAAGCGAGATAAATGACTCGGAGAGGAAGCACGAAAGAGAAGTGGGTGTTACATGTTCGCGGGGTGTGAAGCGAGAGTCGCGACATTAGACGCGAGAAACTGAACTGGGACGCGCGAGAATGCACGTATGATTCGCTCGGAAGAAAGGTCGACCGAGCGTTTTATACATTGTGTTCTCGCTTCAGCTTTATTTTTAAATTTTTTTCTTTTTTTTTTTGAACGCCTCAACGACTGGCATTTTGATTAAATTCAAAATTCACTCTTCATCAGCCGTTTTTGTCGGAGATAGTATAATTTATACAGAATGAACAGGTTAATTAAGATGCGCGCTTGGAAATCTGTTTTTGAATTCAAGCCCTGTAATTAAAAAAGAAATTAATTTTAAACAAGTATAATACGAAACCTCTATCCTTCAGCATAGTCGTTGAAATCGTGATTTGCAGCTCGCTGTAAGTGTGTGTGTGTGTGTGTGTGTGTGTGTGTGTGCGCATCGGCGAAAAGAACAATATTTATCGCTTATGAAATTCACTGTATGTGCAAAATCGAAATTAAAAGATAACTCCCGCTCTCGTCGTTCATAAATATATCGACAATACACCGCCACACATAATAACGATATTCTCCCGCAGACAATAACCTTCGCACACAAGCCTCCGGTTGACCGAATGAAAATTTCACAGTCGTCGCAACACGAAACTCTCCCCGCAGTAAAAAGAATCGCTCCGACGAAAAGTGCGCGCACGTAGAGCGCAAAAAATATAAGAATCCCGGAAGAAGAATGGCCGGCCAGGGCAAAACAATCCACGACGGCGTTGTCGTCGTTATTCCCTCCGGGAGTATACGTTTCTTTGTTTTTTTTTATTTTTGCTTCCTTTTTTTTCTCGCCGACGCCACCACCCCCAGGAGGGTCGAGCATTTACATGCGGGGGCAGAAGGGGCGGGGCAGACCCCGGAATTCGCGATTGCAAGATTCCACGGGGGCGTCGAGAGGAATGAGCACGTTGAGCCCGTGGCACTTTCTTTTCCGTCGCGCGAATTTTCTTGCTCCGCGTGCTTCTCGCCGGCGTGAGATCTCCGAGACAGCCAGAGAAACGTATACCGTGGGATACGAAGCGTTAAATATTAATCACGACGGGCTTTTTATTTGAGAGAAAGAGTGCGTGTGTGTGCGAGCTAGGGGATGAATTGTTTTGGTTGGCTGCTGGAAAGGGCTGTTTATAGTGTGTTCGTTGCTCGCTTTATCGAAGGGAGGGATGATTCGTGAGAAAGAAACGGATTTATCGATTCGAGTAGTACACAGCGAGTTCGATCGGCCGTAGGATATAGAAACGGATATTTATTCAGTAAATGATACGCTGTTTCATTTGCTTGATATTATATAACGCTCGCTGTATTTTGCCAATAATATTACGTGAAAATTGCGTTCCACACCTCTCTACGGATAATCACAAAGCCGACACCGATAAGAGCACTTGGGCACATACGCCGAATTTCAACCTAAATCGATACAACAAAATCAAATATATTCCAACAATTTGCAAACTCGCAGCGGAGAAGGATCATACCGCGAGCATCCCATTACAAAGCCGTAACATCTCTCCTTCTTCCTGGCAATGTCGTCCTTACAAAATTTTTATCTCCTACCGCGCATCCTATCCGTCTCTCAGCTCGACGCCAAAGCTACTCTCCTCGTTCCAGACAGAAACACAACAGCCACGACTGGTATAGAAACGACACATGTCAGGACCATAAACGTGTACCACGTACATACATGCAAGCTCCCACTCGCTATATACATACAGACACTCGCGCGATTTCGAGCTTCTCTCTTCCAGCAGCAACTCGAAAAAGAGGAAGCAGGAGAGACACAGAGGAGGCGACAGCGTTCCGCCGCCGCCGCCGCGAGGAGACGAGAAACTTTGCGACCACTTTGTATTGGCGTCGACAGTTGCGCCACACTTCCTATATACCTTTCATGGCCCTGTCGCTGCGGACAGCTGCAGATACTATACGAAGGAAAAGGCTCGCGCTATATTCCTTCTACCAAACGGCGCTTTCCCTCTGACACGTCGAGAGGCTGATACGATAAAACCAAAGTTCAATAATATAAGTGAGAGCTGCCGCGGCTTTTGAGGCTCCGTGAGCCGCGACGAAAAGACTCGGGTTGAACGTCTGGGCTCCGCTTATTCTCCGGAAGATTTTCTCCCGCTGTGATCGCGTTCTTACTGCACAGCTCGAAGGATTTCACGATGTACAGGGATTATTGCGTTAGACTGGATAATTTTTATTTTACTCATTTCTTGATTACCAGATATCAAAATTAATTATTTATACGTCGGCGAGTCGGAAACGATCGATCGCATCTTTAATGGACTAAAATACCTATTTTTGGAATGTGTCCAACACCAGGAGAGAGAGAGAGAGAGAGAGATAATTGGCCGCGAGCACGCGAGCTTTTTCATTAGCGTAATCTCACGGAGCTCTGTGCGCACGAAATTCGAAAAAAAAGTCCATTGCTTATCCGATGGGGAAAGCTGGAAAAATACGATTGGCCTCATATACGAATTTCCACGCAGAGTAGACATATAAATTCTCTCCGTCGTCAGTAGAAAGGTCCGAGGATAGTCGGACCGTATTTATACCAACTCACATATATGCAAAATAAATTCATGAAGTATATGGCACCGGTATTATATAACCCTCGCGCATTTTCCCCGAGTTAAAATATTATATATTTCGTTTTAATTAAAATTCCAGTTTTATTCTTACGCTCCGCGCCCCGTGTGAAATATGTTAATTAGCGAGAGCGCGCGCGCGAGCGCTGTGTTTTGGCAAAGTATAATTCCGAAAATGTTTCCTTTACCCCACGAAAATTAGTTCCTGCCGTATCAAAAAAAAAAAAAAAAAACAACACATAACTTATATACACGACAGCCGAAAATAATTCCTAAATATTAACAAGCCCATTATACAGCTACCAAATAAATAACGACGACCCCGAAAGCAGCAGCGGCACACGACGCTTCTGAATTCTTGACCGCATACACATCCCTCGTGTTCCCGATAAACACGGTTCCCCCATTTTCTCGATACACGTCCTTTCATACACGTAGACACATTCCGCCGACAGTTAATTTATTATATATATGTACAGAGAACCTCCATACGTATATAATGAAAGTTGCAAAAAGCTCGCGTGCAGCGCTGGATTCAATTACATTTTTGCTTTCTGCCGGAGCTTTGCAGTTGAATCGCGCTTCTGTTAATCCCACCCCAGCAAGGAAAGAGTGAGAGGAGAGGGGATGAGTTTAAGAAAGCCGTGAGCGAAAAGCCGTGGCGCTGATGGTTATTGCCCCCTAATGCTGGTCTCGTGTCGCAGTGGCTGGAAAATCTCGCTATTGTTTTCGCGGTGTACGCGCTGCAGCTGAAAGTATTGATCTTTTGCCCGTGACTTGAAGGAAGTTCGTATAAAAATTTTTTTCTGTATATAGAGTAGTTTAGCGAGTACAAAAGAAGTGTGCATATCGTTTTTTCGTTTGAGGATATATATACAAGGCTGCTACCTTGGCAGCTTCAAAGTGAAATATTGGCGCGAGAAACTTGACCTCTTGACCCGGTTCCGGACTCGCGGCGTCGCAGACAATTTTTAAAGAGTGAGAGAGTATAATAGAGATTTCTCTATACAGGTCAATTTTAAACGAACGTGCCTTGGTCATTTCACCGAGCTCACGACTGAAAGAGAGAATACAAGTGCTCTCGAAAGCTTCCATTTTTGCGACTTGAGAAAAACTCCGATCTCCTTTCCCGAACGTGGATTAAAAGACGCCGAGTTAATCCTGCCACGCGCTATATATACACGCCACTAATATCAGCATCAGCGACGAATTTCCTCGACACACATACACACACACACACACACACACATATCGACAAGAGCCGTCCGGCCGCTTGTCAAGCCCTGAATTTCGCGAGAACGTCTAGCGTTAATTGCATCCGTTGACAGTCGACATCCGTGCCGAGACAGACCCGACGAGTATAAAGCCTTCGTAGCAGCAGCAGCAGCTTGTTAGCAGTAAACAACAATAATAATCTAGCTGATAAGCCCATTATGTCGGTGCACCTGTGACAGTTTCGTGATTTTCCATAGAGAGAGAGAGGAGAGAAGGACGTATAATTAAATCAAGAGCCAATCGCGACTCGACGCGCCCATTATAATTATGCGAATGCGTGTGTGTATATTGGTGATGGTAGTTTCGAGGCTCGAAGCGAGAGATTATGGCATATTTTTGCGGGGGCGTATGCGTGCGGGGATGTTATATAATGAGTGTAGATTTTATAGGTGATTAAGTTTAGACGGGAAATTGTTGCGAGGAAATCTCGTTTATGAGAGAGAGAGAGAGAGAGTAGGGGTCTTCTCGTTCGCCGGTTGGATGTTTAGATGAGATTTCGAGGGTTATACGAGTCGGGATTTTCGAGATGAATATTTAGCGATTATATATGCGGCCTCTAATGAAAATAATTAAGGCACAAGTTATCGGAGCTTCTCCATGTCGGCACAACTGAATTACGCTTGATTAAACGGCATTCATGAAAGCAGCAAGCAAACAGCGTTTTCAATCCGCAAAAAATTAACGAAGCACCCGCGCATCAATATATACCGAATATCAGAAGAAACGAAAATTACCAAACGAACCGCAAACAAGCGCAGCGCATGAAAAAGCTTGCAAACACTCCACGCATCGTTTCCATACCCCCGTAACAAAAAGCGCGCGGTCGCAAATCGAACATTCCGAAAACTCGGTATAGCCCAATCCCCTACATCAGTTTCAGCCGGGCCCGTATTCATCGTCCCCGGCCGCGTAACGAGGCAATAACTCGGTCTACCTGCAGCGAATCCTCCTATTCTCTCGTCGACGTGTAAGTCTCGCTATATTCGAGAGACATTATACACCCATTCGTCGTCGTCCTCGTCGTCGTGGTCTACCAAAATTCGAGGCCCTACATCATTCCCTCGAAATTTACAGGATCACGGCGTATTACACGAAGCACATTCGGCAAAAGCCGAGTTGGTTATATTTGTCTTCTGGGAGGGCTGAATTTTGGGAATAGAGCTATGTACTCGATGTAATGAATACGCGTGGTGTGAATGACTGTTTGCTTAGTAATAATTATATGGGTTTTTGGAAACGATGATGAGATACGCGTAATGATATATACAATGCAATCGACGTGTTTGATGTTCAGTAGGCAGAACCTACGCTGTAATCTTTCGGACAAATATGCTGGGAAAGCATGTTGTTGAATTAAAAATGTTTTTTTTTTCCAGGATCACGGCAGATACGACGGAATCCAACGCGTCCTTTTCGGCGGTGGCCTGAGATTCTGGCTGCACAAGCTCCTGTTACTGGACTCACTCTCGTACCTGTCACACGGTCAGCTCAGTCTGAGTCTGAACCGTATGATCCTCGTCGATGTGGACGACATATTCGTCGGTGAAAAAGGCACTCGGCTGAAGAAGGACGACGTGCTGGCACTGCTCGCGGTGCAGCAGAGGATACAGGCGTTGGTGCCGGGGTTCAAGTTCAACTTGGGGTTTTCCGGCAAGTATTTTCATCACGGGACGTCCGAGGAGAATCTTGGCGACGATATGATTTTGGAAAACGTCGACAGGTGCGTTACGATGCATTTCTACGCAGAACATTGAATCTGTTGATACATCACACTCCTCGACAGTGTAAAGTAATAATCGTGAATTGAAAATTCGACAGATTTACGTGGTTTTCACACATGTGGAACCATCAACAGCCCCATATGTACGAGAACGTGACGCATCTGCAGCTGGACATGGCGCTGAACAAACAGTTCGCCAAGGAGTACGGAATACCGACCGGAAGCGGCTACAGCGTAAGCCCACATCACTCGGGCGTCTATCCCGTCCACGAGGGCCTGTACGAGGCTTGGAAAAAAGTCTGGAACATCAAGGTGACCAGCACCGAGGAGTATCCACATCTCAGGCCAGCCAGGCTGAGGCGCGGTTTCGTTCATCGTGGTATTATGGTGAGATGCTGCTTGTGACTTTTCGATCGGTTAACTTTCGTCGTCCAATTTTAAACTCTCGATGAACTATGACTATACTCTCTTTAAACTATGCGAACGAAGTGATCGATACCGATGCGCTTAGCAACAGTCGGTTCGCAAAGAAATAATCACTTGTACAGATTTAACCCTATTGTATTATCTCGCTTCTTCTGGTATTGAAAATTTACTATCCTCGAAAGGCTTAACTTGCCTTAATTAAACGATAATACCAATACCCCGAAACTTCGGGAGATAATTATTCATCGACTCACCTATTTAAAACAAATAAAAGAATGCTAAATCAAGTTTACCGTATAGCTCTACAGGACGGGGCATAGCCGTAGCCACCTATGCAAATGCGCGATTGTTATTCAATACCGTATATAGTTAAAGAGCAGCAGCAGCAGCAGCAGCTCGCGACGAAGTTTCAATGCTCTCCGCTGCTGCTGCAAACTAGGGAAATCCATAATGCATATTGTGCATTAACAAGGGAGTGAGAGCGAGAGCGCGACCTAACTAACGCACTGGTTTGTTTTAGGTACTACCAAGGCAGACATGCGGTCTATTTACGCACACAATATTTATCGAGAGGTATCCCGGCGGCCGAGCTAAGCTGGACGAGTCTATCCAGGGCGGCGAACTGTTCCAGACTATCGTTTACAATCCGGTAAGCCATGTCAATATCGCCATTCGTTTCTGTTCAAACTGTCCACTGAGTGAGAGAGGGAGGAGGGTATTTTCCCTCGATAGGTTTGACGTGACGTATGTTATACGTATACTAGATTGCTATTGTGCGGAGGTATAATATACCTGATCTATGATTGCAGATATCGAGTTGTTCGTAACAAGTCGAGTCGTTATTTGTAAAAACCATACAGATGTAGAAAGTTTTTTTTTTTTTCATACGTCGTTAAACATTATTGACCCACTTACGCATGGAAAATAATTGTGTCGGCTCGCAACAGAAACAAAAGCAGCTCGCAATAAACATCGATTCCATTTTTCAAATGCAGCTTTATTTGTGTTAACTGCGCCAGGCAGCCGATGTATTTATGTATTTGTATATGTGTCTGTATGCATGGAACAATTGGGTCAAACTTTTCTGCGTTTTATTGCACAAGAATACCGACTGAACTTTCGATCGTTTGCAGATAAACATTTTCATGACGCACATGTCGAATTATGGAAACGACCGGCTGGCGCTCTATACGTTCCAGTCGGTCATCAAGTTTATTCAATGCTGGACGAATCTGAGACTTTCGAGCGCACCGCCACTTCAGTTAGGAGACAGATATTTTCAGCTCTACCCGGAGGAGATGGATCCTGTCTGGGGAGTAAGTTCGACTTATGGATTATTGAAACGAGTATCTGTGACTGCATAATATGTGCGAATTCATACGCTCTCTGATTATTGATTTCTTTTATCGAAAGTTTGACGAGGGGCTGTGATGAATATTGTATTTCACGCTTTTATACATTGAAAATGTAGTTACTTATGTATTCATACGATAATGTTGACCTTTTAGAATCCTTGCGATGATCCACGGCATCAGAGGATATGGTCGAAGAACAAAACGTGCGATCAACTGCCGAGATTTTTGGTGATCGGACCACAGAAGACAGGAACGACGGCTCTTTACACATTCCTGTCGCTTCATCCTGCTATAAGCAGTAATTTGCCTAGCCCCGATACCTTTGAAGAGATTCAATTTTTTAACGGAAAAAATTATTATAGAGGACTCGACTGGTAAGCTTTCTGTTATATTTAACGCGCTATCCGATAGACCTTCAAACTTAATAGAAGTTCCTCATTGAAAGGACGAAATTGAATGTAAAAGTCGATAGAATTTTTCCTAGCGCACATATTTTTACACTGTACATTTGACTAGTTCAAATGACTATTCACTTTAAAACATTCAAGCTAATAATGATTGGTATTTCCAGGTATATGAGTTTCTTCCCGGCTACGAAGAACGAGAGCTCGCGCTACCTCTTCGAAAAGTCCGCGACGTACTTCGACGGTGAACTTGTTCCTCGGCGAGCTCATGCGCTTTTGCCAAAAGCCAAGCTTATCACGATACTTCTTTCGCCCGCCAGGAGAGCCTACTCTTGGTACCAGCACACCAAAGTCCACGGCGACGTCACGGCCAAGAATTACACGTTTCACTCGGTAATCACAGCCACCGACACGGCGCCCAAGGCCTTGAGAGATCTTAGGAATAGGTAATTATTTCCTTGCTATATCTGCCTCGTATTCTTAGTGCAGAATGTACCGTAATTCAATTGATGTTTTTTTAGATGCCTGAATCCTGGAAAATACTCGCAGCATCTCGAAAGGTGGTTGTCCTATTATCCAGCCCAGCAGTTGCACATCATAGACGGTGAACTGTTGCGTCAGAATCCAATTGAAACTCTTCACGAGCTTCAGAGGTTTTTAAAGATAACCCCAACCTTTAACTACTCAACGCACTTGAGGTACGACCCGAAGAAAGGATTCTTCTGTCAGGTGACTAACGAGGATCGCACCAAGTGTCTTGGTAAGAGTAAAGGTCGTCAGTATCCGCCAATGGAGGATAGGTCATACAAGTTCTTACAGGTAAATAATTCGCAAGCTTTAAATTTTTTATAATCGACTAACGCGTACGTTTGACATTTACAGAGGTACTACTTATCGCACAACACAGCCCTGGTAAAGCTACTAAAGCGATTGGGCTCGCGGACGATACCGCAGTGGCTGAAGGACGACCTCACAGACACTGTGATGACCTAGCAAACGTTGCTCAAATGAAACGTCAGCGAATCCACGATCGATGAGATCATCGTTGCTCTTGGCTCGATCTTGCCGGAAGTGGAGTCCTTGTAATTAATTGTACAGCGCGTAAATTATAAAAACAAAAGAAGCACTTCGCTGGACTTTATTTTCCGCGTTCGATGGAGTATTATAAATAAGAGAGCAGCCTACACAGCGAGGAAAGTGAAAAGGGCCTAAGCCAGCCGAACGGAGATAAGGAGCAAACTAGTCACTAAGAAATTTCGAGCGAAAACCGCGACAGCCTATTTGAACAAGAAGAATATTGATGGTTGATTAATTCTATGCTAATTATTTCTAGCAACGATGGGTGTATCAACCTTGTATTGTTGAATCTGTAATGACATCGTCTTTTCTATATAGTGCCATCGGTCGCTTCGTTGACGACAACGTTCTTTGATCATGTGTTATAAGATTTCTTTTTCTACTTAGAACAGCGATACTTTTCGTTTTCAATGTCTATCATTGGACCAGAGATTTTAATAATACTTACGAAGGAAAATCCAATGCTATTGAGAGTGATCTATTTAAAATCGTCCAGAATAAATTTTTCGATAATACCGTCTTTTGAACAACCTTTAGTCGTTGGACCAAATTAGCGTATGAGACGTTTGTATGTATCCGTAAATTTATGTCCTTTGAAGATCACTAAATTTTTTCCAAGTCATGGTAAAACGTTCAATTAAGAACGGAAAACATTGCATCAATAGGACAAAATCTTATTTTGAGATTGAAACGTAATTAGAAAATCTTACTAGCGCGTAATGAATTAAATTAGTTTTTAACAGTCTTGTATATGTTAACCTAACACTGTGAAATTATATTTATATTAAGATATGTAAACGTTAGTCTATTTATATTTATATTTATAAACTTTATTTTTCAGTAAGTAGTTATTAATTTTATAAATGCAGTGTTTTGCCGTTAAAATGCCTAAACGAACGTTTTTTGCATGATTTGTTTTGCTATAAATAGCTCGAAAGCAGTGTACATCATTTATTCATTGTTGTATGTACAGTTTATCAAATTTAAGACGATTGAAGCGTCTCCTTGTATATTTTGACAATACTGTTTGAGAAACGGATGATAAAAACTATAATGCATCGGTATAAGACGCATTTGTTTGTACATTGCTGTAAAGATGTTAGTGTATTGCCAGTGATATGCTGACTAGAAAATAAGAGTTACTATTGTATTTGAGAAGTCAAAGAAGTTATTTTTTTACTTCATTTACTTTTATACTTTCTTTTTTGTGGATTTGTAGTTCTTCGTGAGTATAGATTCAGTCATATTATGTATCTGCGTTTATATTTTGTATAATTTATATAAAATATATTTTAATAACCTTCTAAAATTTGCAAATAGATGAGCCGCAACTAATCACACCTATGCTGCATATAATAGCGTTTTGCTATGCGTAATCCTACGTTGTAAAACTAGACAAATGCCATTGAACGAAACAAACTTGAGATTAACACTTAATTACTATAAAATAGAATTAAACTTATTTATTTTAATTATATTGGTTATGATAGATACTTTCGGGTATACATATTGTGAACTTCTTTGGCTACTCACTTGTGACGTTTTTCTATGAAAATGTAATGACGAAAAAGAAGCTATAATTGAGCGCAATAAATGTACGTAAGAGCTCATTCGCAATATGATGAGATATAAATCGATGAACCACGCTCGAATAAAACGGACTGACAGAAAAGGAGATTTTTTCAATGTGACACAAAATTTACAATCACTTTGACTAAAAGTAAAGGAAAATGATATTTTCTTAATGGTCTGGATGTGAGCAATAACTCTGTAAGAAAATGATTCAAATTTACAGAATTAGCCCAGGCAGCAACATTACAGAGCACAAACGCGAATCTCTTGCAGAAAAAGAAACAAATATAAATAATTCATATCAGGCCGATTTTTGTGGCGTTGCGATTTCTACGCATTTACAAAAGATTTTTGTCTGCCTTCTTACATATTCAATTAAATTTGTAAGATTTTATTATTTTTTAATCGGAAACTAGAAATAATTAAACAGTCAATTGCAATATACACGTGTGATATATGCTTCACTTGTACTTGAAATATCAGTCATCTTGAATTTTATAAAAATTATTGAATATATTACTTTCGGAATGTCGAACCTAATTAAACTGTAAGCGTGATATCATTTTGGCTATTTTTATATTTTCTTTTATTAAAGAATAATTAATTTCAGCTAGGTTAAAAATACTGACTTCAAAATATTTAGTGAAGTTTAGTACTTAACAAAAATATTATATTTTATAATATTCATCTTTAAGAATTAACTATCGAAAAATAGTTAAAGCTTCGCAGGCGTAAATATTCTTTATTTTTCTACTTACTTTTATTTGTATACCATTATATGTAACAATTGCAAGATTTTTCTAAAAAATATTTTCCTAGGTTTGTAAAGTCATATTTTATTTATGAAAACTAGTTTAAGATGACTGTTAATTCAAGTCTGGTACTGCGTATAATTTTCAGATAATTTGTGATCCACAGGCATATCAAAGTCCAAGCCAAACCGAGGACTTTTCATTTTTCGCCATGAACAAAACTAAACAATTTTGTTCACCGAATACTAAAGAATCGATTGTCAAACGCAGAATGCATCGCTAAGCTCACTTGTAATTCAAACGCATCCACGCAAAATTAAAACACATTATTACCACTGTAAATTACACTACCAATTAGAACAATTTAGCAATATGATAAAGTGTATGAACGCAAAAACGCCTGTCTCATTGTTCATCCAGTATGCGCGCGAATGTCCTTATCAGCGCGCGATGCCACCTACCATGCCATAATTGAATGTTACGTATACGTAGGATCTATTAACGTTTTTTTGTTATTACGTTTGTACATTTGTTTTCTTTTTTATACTGTCGTTTGTGCCGCGTGGCAGATTAACGAATCATGTACAAAGTTCATTGTTAATATAAATAATAATAACTATGATGATAACAACTATATAAATTTTTTCTTTTTGCCTCTAACTGCAAAAAATCATGCCCATATTTGTTTTACTTTTATAAATAGCTTTATTGATCTTTGATTAAGAACATGAATGAACTAAGGTTTATTGTAAGAATAGCTTTATTCTTATTTGAAATATAAATAATTAGTGGTGACGTTATTGATTACTGAATGGGGCTATTTTTACACTTTAATATCTATTCTGAAAAACAATAAACAGTCAATTAATTTTTGGATTGTTAATAGTTAATAATTAAATTCAACAATAAATTAAAAAAAAAATTTTTCTTCTAAAAATTATTAACTAAAATGTATAATACCATACATGTAAAAGTGCGACAAATTTTCTAGATAAAAAGTTACTAGACACTTACCCTCCGTCGATAAAATCTCCCTAAATATTCCGTCTATATATATATATATATCTTTCAAAACACACCTAACCTTAACTTTGACAGAATACCCATAAAATACCATCAGAATACTTACAGGAAAATCAATAATATGTCAACACGATACAAAGAGAAAAGAAGGCCTACATCGTTAAAAATGTATTGATTATTAAATTAATTTCATTTTATAGTGAATCTATAAGAACTTGTTGAATGTAAAAATATTATTCTTAGTGCACTATTTAATAACTACAAGGTAAAATTATACTTCAGTCGGCATAACCTCTAAAATAATCTACTTATTTTTGATATTCAATAGTAATCAATATTGTTTCAGCAAAAATGTCAACTCCAATAGGAACTGCAATGGATAGCCTTAGTGCTGCTTTAAAATCTAAGATCATACCTAATCAAGAGTATTTTCTACAAGGTTCAGTACTCGACAGTGCAGTAGAGGTGCTTCTTCATAGGTTACGAGGGCTGTGTGACAATGTTGACACAGGACCAGAACAATTTCACGACCATGAAATGTGTTTCAGTATTAGGAGAGGACCACCACCGGATATACCATTACTTCTGAGAGTAAGAAGAGCTTTAGACTATCAAGACATGCCTTGGCAGCTCAGGTATATCGGCCAACCAGAATTAGGAGACAAATCTCAGCCTACAGTAGTTCGTAGCAGTCTTGACATTGCAACTAGCAGTACGGTTGTTGAATTTCTAAATGAACTGGGCTGTAGATTGGATTTTGAGTATATAATTAGAGGATATATGTTTAGAAAAGGCAGAATGAAAGTAACCGTTTCAAAAATTTTTAAAATGAATCAAGTAAAACTTCCAGATAGTGTGGAAGCGATATCGCAGAGTTATCTGGTTGAGTTGAGCGTTCTAGCTCCAAGTGGACAGACTGCGATTGCTGAAGACATTAGGATCTTTGCGGAACAATTGAAACCTTTGGTGCAATTGGAAAAAATCAATTATATAAGACAACACTAGTTTTGTATTTTAAACTACAATATAAACTGAATGAAATAACCTATTTATATATGAATATTCTTTAGAATAAAAGTAATTTTGTAAGAAAAAGAATAAATTGTTGTGATTGTGATACAAGATTTTTTAGACACTATGAGATTCATTTATAAAAAAATAATAAAATAAAAAAAAGATTGAAAGAAAAATATTGAGTGTCTCGATATATAACAATTCCTTTGTAATTCAATTTCATAAAAATTAAATATTTATAATATACAGTGTATGCAAAGAACATAGAAGATAATTCAAGCATAAAAAATAAATTTTTTAGTTTGTCAAGTAGAAAAAGTCTGACATAGTAAGACACATCTTTCACAAGAGTCACTTTATTCAGTGTTTTCAATTGATTCTAAATTAAGATACCCTTACAACAATTAAAAATAATCCTTTTTATTTTCTTGCTCCAAAATTGACCAGATGAAAATAAAAAAAATATTCCTTCTAACGCCAAGCAAGTTTATAACAGTTTATCAAACTCCAACTAAAGTAGTTACACAGCTAAACTAATAACTACCCATTCGTACGAGTCAGTTGCAAAAGTTTAACGGTGCTTCCAAACTACGTACTACAGAATTATTTCAAAACACGAATTTGAAACTTACTCTTCCTGATACACCATAATTATTCAGGAGTATCTATAGCTGCAGCATCTTCGAATGCATATATAAACTAACTCTCACACTCACCTCTTCTAACGGCAATCGTTAATTTACAACAGCCGTCAAGTAGTTACGACTGGCAATGGTCAGCCGTTGCAAGTACTTAATTAAGCATAATTTTACATCCAACCGCGCTCAACGAACCGTTCAATCCCACTGCTTTCCTCACCTTCGACAAATCGCCAGTCCCGTAACCATCTCCCCCCGGACAACTTCCCAATCCCCGAAAATCCCCCAAACTACCTATACATCCTCAAAAAGCAGCGGTCAATCAATCCACCCTTTCAAAAAGCCTCCCGCACCACATCACCAAAAAGGACCGTCACATCTCCCGTCACGTCACAGCTGATCGTCACACACTCGCGGCGATCCCCGGCGCGCATGACACAGCACCAGCAGGCCAGTCTCTCTCGCGAACCGCTCTTTTCTCTCTCTTTCCCGGCGCGCGCGCGCAACGCGCACATAATATACACACAGCAGAGAGTCTCCGAGGCTCGCCGGATAGTCTGTTTCTCGGAGCGTTGATTCAGTGCTGGCCGCAGCGCGGAACATGCCGCCGTCGCTCGCCGCGTCCGCGCGACCGAACAGGTGTCGTCGTCAAGCCTCGTCGTCCTCCTGATTAGGATACACTCGACTCGCGAGTGACCTGCAGTATACGATTGTGCAAACTGAGAGTCGACGCCCGGCTATCCGTTGCTACTTGTGCCTCAGTGAGTGTGTTATTTTATTTTGTGCCGCACGTGCTGGAGAAAAAGAACCCGTCGCTTGTGTTCGGTATACATATATATATATATATATATATAGGTATAGCTACGATGGCGAGCGCCGGTGTGTCCTGCTGCCGGGCGATGCTGTCGCTGAGACTTGAGTTGACTACCTGCAGAGTCATCCGGGTGAGCAGAGCCGGGCCTACGCTGGCGTCATCGCAGGCTAGGAACTACGCCGGATTTGGCAGAAACGTAAGTCGTTTATTTACGATGGGGTTATGTGCGCGAATGTCTGGGAGGGGGGCGGGGGCATCTGCTGTGCGGACGGGTTTGTTTTGTTGACGTTCTTTTTTGGGAGACGAGCGGCTGGTTTTGAATTGATTTTCCTTCAGCGAAAACCGTGCAAGGTTTCTTTTTTCTTACATTCGCTCGTGCTAAGTATATACGATCTGCCTTATACAGCTATAAGTATAGTGCGCCGCGCTTTTGGACTTGTCGAGCAGAGTGTCGTGTTCTTGAACTTGTCACCTATTTATTTTTTTTTCTTGTGGATTCGCCGGTATTTTCGCGCAGTTATAAAAGGTATTATGCGCTTCTATCAACGCTGGCAATCGCTGCATGTCCCTGGCGTGAGGTCACCGTTGATAAATAAACGCTGTCGTACTGGCTTCGCATTGGGAACTACGTATTTTGTAACAAAAATCAGCTGTTTTCGTTGATATTTGTTTTACAGCTACAGATATGGCAAATTAATGATTTGAATATTAAAAGCCTCGAAAAGTTTAGAACTAGAGTATCAAGGTAATTTAGTATATACGACTCTAGAGGCTATACACATTTCGAGTCGAGAGTCAGCTGTGCAGCTACTTATGTATATTGCAACGCGTGTTTCAATAAATTTCTTCAGTCATTCATATACATACGCTGATGTGTGCAAAACCTCCGGAGGGTGTTTTTATACACGTATGCAACTTTCCTCGAGCATATATATATATAGGTATACGCCGCTGAATTAAGTGCACGACCTTTATATTTCTAAGGGGGAAATTTTAATTAAACATATGTTCACTGAAGAAAAAACTCTTGACGAGTAAAAATAACACGTTTCGAGCACGCTCGATGCTGATGATGATAGTACACATTTGGGTGCGTTACTGATCGAGCTGATAATTTTAAATATACATCAGCTGAGAGGGTTCTTGTGCGATAGAAATAGTTTTCGTGCACTGCGCTTTAAATTTATGAATAATCTTTGCCAAAACTATCTTCGCGGCATGTGCGTCGACGTCGTACTTGAAAATTTAAAAAAACTTTCGACGACTCATTAAATGTAATATCCCATTTAAAAGTAAAATAAGTCCTATCGACCATCTATCTTTCCTTCAGTAAACGAACTTTTCACATTTCGAGGCTTAGAGAGCGTCAGCTGGCAGGTGTCCGAGATTTTTTTTCGTCTTCGCTTTACATACTCTTTTTACGAGAGTCGGCCCACATGATTTGCATTTTCAGTCATATTATCTCGCCCAAGTGTGAGTAGTTGACTCTCGCTCTTTTCTTATTTCAAGAGTTTGCCTACTCACGCGTGTAATAAATATACAAGTTTGCACTGTTTAATCTTTACACACGCTCTAATGACCCTCGCATATTGTCTATACTATATAGTGAAGATGCAAAACTTTTTTATTGCAGTGCTGAATAATTTATTTATGTGTATATGGCTACTTTTTCTTCAAATCCGATGAATAAAACATTATGTAATTTAGACGCGTCGTATCTTGGGTGTACAATACTGTTTTTTTTCCTATGAACTTTTTATTTATAAATTCATTGGATTTCTCGCAGTAACGCCGTAACTCTGATGATTAATGCGATAACCGTAAATATTCATTGAAACGCAACGAGCGTATATATATATTATATACTGTGGAATGCCAAGTATTCACATTACTCATTGTATAAAGATAAAATATCAAAGTCTATATTTAATACTACGATAAATATCTACTGTTTCTTTGTCAATACCCTGCAATAACAGAAGAAAAAAAAACACCTGACCCCATCATCACAGGAGCAATTTCCCTCGAAAAAAATATATTCTTACTACCAAAATCAACACCGGGCATGTAAACGCGGAAACATCGAGAGCACAACACAGAACTACACATCGAAAAAAACGTATATTACCCACCTTTTCTCTCGTCGGCTACGCTAGAGCCTTCCGAAAACATTTACATTTAATTCCACGCGCGGCGTATCCGTCAGAGTCAATAAACGCGATCCAGCGAGGCTCGCTCGCGAATGAGAGAGAGATAAAGCATCTATCGTCGGTGATAATAGATTGATAGCTTTTCCAGTTACACGCGCGAATCACACAATGGCAATTTTTAAACTCGCCGCTGTCATACGTGTGCTGCGTCATGGATGACGATTACGTGATGATGATTCGAGCACTGAGAGAAATGCTATAATAAAAATTATTATAACTCTAGCAAAAATTGCTATAATACATAGTAATGTAGGGACATACTGATATTATGAATCAATTCGTTAAGTTTTAGATAATTTTTATTATTAAAATAATAAAAATTGTTATATTTTCAAAGAAATATTATACGAATACACAATAAAAATTACTATGTTACATAGTAAAATTTCATTTTAATGAATTTTACTATGTAACATAGTAATTTTCCTACATAAGTAGTAAATTTTATAATATCATTTCTCTCAGTGAGGAGAGAACTGAATGAGAGGATGATCGAACTCATTCTTTCTTTTTCTTTCCCTTTCCTTGTGATTTCGTTGGAAGAAGAATCGCTTGGGTGTGATTTGAATTTCATGAATTTTATTTTGGTTTGGTTTGCATTACAGGAATGTCGGGGTCTCATTGCAGGAATATTCAAAGAATACAACGGGCTCATTAAAATTTGAATCACAGCCCGGGTGGGATATTGTGACAAATTTTAACGCGACACCTGTCTATGTTACTGACAAAAACAATTTTGATTAATTCATCGACGTCTGCAGAATTGTTTACAACGATTATTTTTCTTCCTCTGCTTAACTCTACAACTCGTTTGCAGAGATAAAATATAATTCGAATCAACCCATATAATTTACCGAGAATATAGAGTCGTCTTTGTACTCGTTCGTCTCAAACGCGGGGAATCAGCGCGAAGAAATCATTTGAAAATAAAGTCCGCCAGGCAAAACTATTTCTTCGCTCGACTGCACGTCGTCGGCTTCAACTCCAATTCTCTCTGTATCGCCTTCCCGAATCTTTACGGAGGAAAAAGAGACAGACCGAGAAGCGACGCGTCTTTGTCTCTAGGCTAATTCAAACGGCATCGCAGCCAGGATTCTCCGCGTGACATTTGCTACTAAAAAACAGGGTAGAAGCAAGTTGGAGGTCTTGTTCGAAAAAAACTGGAGCTAATTTCAAGCTAGAACTTATAGGATGAATATATAGAAATGTAAGAGTGGACGTGTGCCTAGTACGAAGAGAAATGATTATGATTTAATAATGATATTGCTATGGTAAAAAATCAAGCATTAATATACAAAGTTTTAAAAACCTTGAAGTTACTGTTTGGTTTCTGGAATACCTTTTCTGTTTCGCATTGCCAAGACCTTAAACTCTCCAGTGTAAACACAATAAGAGCGAGAAAATGAAGCCGGCGCTTGATAATGAATGACTCATTATCATCACGCGAGAGTATTGGTGTACACGTGTCGATAGTAGTTACGTATATACTATATATAAATTTATAGAGAAGTTACAAGCAAACGCATTGTTATGCTGCCTTGAGATTTGATCCGTGTTATCTATGATTGTGTCTGTATTTAATTCGTAAATTATTATACCTATATACTTAAATTTTAAAACTCTGACCATATCAGTGCAAGAAGTGTTTATACACAGATTTTTGTCGATAGTGAACGATGAATATTTTAAAAGATGAGGTTAACAATCGCATAAACATTCACGAGTAACGGTATACCCTCTAACGAATTTCCTTTTATAATCTGTTTAATTCAATGATTAAAATCATGAACAAAAGTTGGTGAAGCGGCGCATGTAAATACAAGGTGTAACGAGCGATGATAATCTGCAGACCGTTTGATTTAGATAAGCGCTCGCAAGCACTTGTGCAAACGCTCGACGAAATTTGATAAAACATACAGCTATAGTTGTTGGCACAAGAGCCAGGCATTTCAAGTAAAATTTCATACCAAAAATGTACGTGCAACGATATTCCACATCGAGCGCTCCAGAGAGCTGCAGTTGCTACGCAGTTAAGGAATACCCATTCATCCAGCTCTTTGTTCGAGCTTCATACAAAGCGTGGTTCCTTTTATATATGTGATGGCTATATATGGTAGCGACATTGACTGAGTTTGCGGATAATCGATTGCGAAAGAGAATCTGTATAAAAAAATATAGTTTGTTGTTGTTAGTTCTTATAACGAGCGATTAATTATCGCATAAGAAAAAAAATCACACTATAACTTATTAAATAAGTTTGCATAACAAGCTGTCATGTAACTAGAAAAACTCTTGGCTGCAAGAAAATTTCAGCACTTAGCCCAAATAGAGCTCTCCACTGAACACCGGAAAAAGTTAATCCCTACAAGATACAAATCGTACTTTTTCACATCAAATAATCCGGAAAAGTGCACGGCGCCACTTCTTCTCAAAGTGCAGTAGTACCTATATATATATAGAAATACACTTCAAGCTGTACGGCAGCATCCGATAACTGCGTAGCATTAAAAATCGTTCGACCTTTTTCCTTTTGTGCCACTCGCATCTCTCATATTCCCCCTCATTCATTCCGTTCTCTTTGTAACGCTCGTCGTCATTTCTCTGTCTTCGCTGTTACACTACTGCAGCTGCGCTTATCCCTAAGGACACGTCGTTGCACGTGTGTAAATGCGTATGTGCACGCATGTACGATTAGTCGTACAGCAGACACGCGAACTGAAATGTCTATGTTTGTATATTGGGAGGACGATTTATCGATTGTGGGCTAAATTGGGCAGATGAAATTGAGACGTCGACGGCGTTGTGTAACAAAAAAAGAAGACTAAAATGCGCGAGACGCTAATTTCATTTGGGTAATAGAGTGTAGCCGAGTCTAGCGAGACTGTGTGAATTATTGTTATGAATCAGAATGAATGTGTGACGTATGGGCTTTTTTGGGCGTGTGTCCAGTTGATTTACCGATGTGTTCTTTGGTGATTCGTGTAGGTGTGTTTGTTTTCGTAAGGATTGTGCAGATAATTATTGATAGTTTTTCATTAATTTATGTATTATTATGAGGGATTAAAATATTTTGCTTGAAGTGCAGATGTTACTTTAAAACTCGTAAAAAATGTATTACTAATATGTAATAAACATAATAGAAATAAAAGCATCTAATAATTTTTTGACAGCCAAAATTTGTATGTTTAATTAGAGTAGATTCTGGCGTGAACCGATCTAAAATTCATCTTTCTAGTTGAACAGCCAGCAAGTTTGACTTAATTAGCTTTACCTTATGCGTTAAAAGCATTCTTGTTGCAACCTATTTATGTGATCGGAAATTTTGTAGAAATTCGAAGCTAATTATATCAAAATCGTTTAGAGGTATAGGAGGAGGTATATACATTGACGCCGTAAATCCGATAATCGTAAACGTACATTATTCTATTGACCTTGTTAAAGCTTGCTTCGAAAACTCCAATAAAGGTTAAGTTTGTAATTTAATTAATGCATCTTGAATATAAGCCTCTGTATCTGCCAACTAATTAATTTAGCCCGACGATTGTACACAATTAATCACGGTCAGAGGTAAAAAGAAATTCGCTATGTTTTTCAAAGCTCATTGCTAAGTTATTTGACCTACATTTTAAAAATACTGTTCCAACAAATCATGATAAATATCATCTTTTCCCAGTCTTTTAGAAACATATGCATCGATATCACGTCACTCAGAAAAAAACTACTCGGCGTCTGTTAAAATTATCAATTCTTCTAGACGCAATAAGCTATCACCGACAAAAACTCTCCTCATAAACAAAATCATCCAAGTGCGTGCGAGCACGAAGAGTGTAGCACGGACCCCAATTAGTCTCCACCCATCAAAAAGACTCTCGTTCTTTCTCTCGTTTTCTCCCCTTATCAAATTCTGACTCTTCGACTCGCTCTCTCCCTCTCTCCCTCTCTCTCTCAATCTCTCTCTCTCCCTCTCTCTTTTCTCTCTCTCTCTCTCTCTCTCTCTCTCTCTCTCTCTCTATATATATATATATACATATCCCCTCTACATACACACTCGTTGCGACACTGTTCCAACACACTGACGAAAAATACCGAGAGCCAGGGCATATATGAGCTATTTCAAGTCCGACGATTAATTAGCCCGCGCCCCGTTAATTATATCGCCTGCGCGCGATATCAAGAGCCGCGCGACAAAGCTCCACTGCACGCGCAAAAATATCGAGCTGAATGCACGCGCGCTCTTTTGCTGGACGATGACCCGTTCACTGGTTTTTCCTGGTGTTGCGGTCGTTCTTTTTTTATGGACTTGTTTTTTTGAGCGTTATATTATGCACCCGGGAAAGGTATATACCGTGATGTGTCGTTCTCTTAACGGGATTAAAAATGTAATGATGCTGATTGTGCTGTTGGTATGCACGTGTCGTTGTTTAATCGTGTGTTAAATTGAAAAGAATTATTACACTGTAAGATTATTTTTGTTTCTCGGTAGAGTGTTAACACACCTCTTCGTGGAATTGACTGATTGTAGCTGGGTCAAATGTTATCATCCAATAGGTCAAGATGGTTAGACTTGAAATGACAATTCTAGATACATTCGAAAATTAAAATATTCACTATTACACAAATGTACAAAAAGCGGTGTAATCAAGGGTTTATTTTAATTAGTATATATTATCGTTTGGTGCTATAATAGAAGTTATACATTTGAATTTATAGAGAGTTAACAAGGCTAACGAGTAATAACGGTTTTTGAATACCAATACCAAACATTTCCGTAATATTTTGGCAGTAGTAGAGTGCAAGTTTTTTTTATTCGTTCGACAACGGTCGAGTGTTTTTTGGCTTAACTTATTGGCACAAGTAGACTACTTGATTCGAAACAGCACTGCAGTGAATAGTAATGAGAGGAACTTTCATTAGAGCGACGTTACGCATCCGATTTTACGTTTTCTACACGCAGAAAAAGAGTTTCATGAAATTAAAGTATAAAACCTGAACATTTTTTACTTTTTTTTCTGAATATGAAGTACTACTGCTATAATGGTAATTAAATTTGAAAGTTAACTGGAGAATTACATTTTCAAAGTTATCGGATGCTTTTACAAATTTCATAGCAAAGTGTGCTTCGTATAACTTTGTTTTTCACAAATAAACATTGTTTTCTTTTGAATAAACCACATGATACATTATAGTTTGATTTAAACAAACATGTACATTAATAGATCATTTTAATGCTAACAATAAACAAAAATTCGGCAAATTCAATTAGAAACTAGGTTGTCCGCATACGTCATTGTTAAATTTAAAGCTGGTCCGTTAATGATGAGATCGCATTACTTTTTCCGCGAAAAATTTTTGGCTGGCGCTCAGTTATTTTTGAGAACACCAACATCGACTTACTTTACTGGCTTTAGATAGGAAAAAGTTCACACAACGAATCCAGTTCTCCACGTGGCTCGTTATTCGACCCGTTGACAATTTTGTCTTTTTAACTTTTTTTTTATATATCTGAATGAAAAGGAATGTCGCCATTGTACGAGTCGATCGTTTTGCAGATATTATTTATTAATTAATTTGTACAGATACTTTTACATTATACTTTTCATTTAATGCAAATATAAAAATGCAGCAACTTTTTAATTTTATTTTACTTTAACATTTTTTGTCTAAGACGTTTGTGGCCTACATATTTATGTGCCGAACTCGTTGATATTCTAACCAGCGATTCCATGCCAATGACATCTTTCAAGAGGAATACATTATCTATTGAAATGTGATCGAGTAGACCAAAGGCGTGTCTCGGTATTTCCAACACGTCTTCATTTAAAAGAGATCAACGAATTATTGTATTAAGTATTTTCTTCTTTAAACATGTTAAAGTTATAACGATATTATGATGCTATAGTATGAAACTGAATAAATGTCAGATATTCGCACATTTTAAAGTAAAGAGTCAAGTTTCTAAATACTCCTATAAAAGCGGCAGGAGTTCACGAAGGATGGGAAATGCCACGTTTAATTATACTTTCATTAAGAAAATACATGAAATAGTAGAAGTGACAAGAGGCCTCTCTCAAATTCACCTTAAAACAAAAAGACAACTGAAATGTCTAGCAAATTCTAAATACCTCCAGACGCAGCAGTATGAATTAAAAAATTCGGAGCTATCGCATTTCACCCAATTCAACAAATTTGCTTACTCGCGTTGGAAAATCGGCGCGTCACCTGCTAGTCAGTTTGATAATTAATTCAGCACTTCTTACGAATGCATACTACATATTGGTTTGCTATGTACGAATGTGCGCTTGTCCTTTTCTCACGAGAGTGAAAATGCTCCAATCCTCGGAAACCCGGGCGCGCAATTGAAAATTCATTGTTCACAGTATACGAAGGATGCAGTTGTAGTTGTAGATTTTCAGCCGCGCTTATACTCCGGTTTATTTAGTACTTGTTCGCGATGACGGATTCAAAAGCAGCGTTTCAGGCATTTGGATGTTTTTATAGTGTATGAGCTGCGCACGGTCGAGCATAGGTGTTGAACACGTTTTATTTTGCATTTATTTGAATCAAATTTCTGTATGATGGAAGTATATATTTTAGCTTTATATTCGAAAAAGTATAATATTTGCTGGTACTATATATACTATATAGTTGCACTGAATCGTAAATGATAAGGGTATACACAGCGTTATCGACGTATAAATACTCTTATTTGAAAACAGTAGAAAAATTATTTTCTATTCTCCTTTCGTTATTAACACGATAGAAACAAGACAATAAACGAATTTTTTTATTTATTTTTCATAAAAATTCACTATTAGTTTCAAAACTATTGAATCTTCTCAATCAAATCCTCTTGAATCTCCGTCACAGTCAGTCACTCCACCTTTCATTCGTTTAAATAACAAATTATTCGACGCTCTACGACTGTCGGAATTTGCACGAACGGAGATTGCCGGATACGGTCTGGATTGCCCAGTGACACAATTAGCGCGCGTCGTCTCTTTCGATAAACGAATATTTCTCCCTCTCTATCTCTGTTCTCTCAGCTATACTCATACACAGACGGAAATTTTCCACTAGTCGGATATCGAGGTTTTCGCCGTGAATTATCGGACGGCGCGATTTCACGGATCTGACGGCTTCGCGTAAAATGCGGAAGAGTGCGTTCTAGAGTATTCCGTTTGAGGTCCGGGCCAACTTACTCGTAAACTCGTGAAATTCGAGCGCATTCGAGCGCATCTCAAGCGCGGTATATGAGATCTGATTCTGTATAGGTAAGGAGGTTTTATTGGCGCGGTTTGGGGGTGCGCAAGACATGTGCGAATACAATTTTTTAATTTAAACGTATTGGTAAATTTTAAAATTAATTTAGAGTTAGAACAAATTAGAAAGATTTCTAATTGTAATGAGAATGAAAAGAAGAGTTCAAGTATTTTTGCTTTTCTGTGTCTTAATATAATTCTCGATAAAAAGTTTTACTAAATCTATGAACCGTACAAAATAAAGCAGTCGGACTCAGCGGCGGCACACATCTCATGTGATATTAAAATATCCAGGTCTAAGAATACTAATGATTTTAAAAAAATTTGCAAATTTCAAATCACCGTTATTTTAAAATTCTGTCGGGTCGTTCATTCGCGTATTTATTGTTTGTATCATGTTAAACTCGACATCACGTCAAACACTCAAGAAATCATATGCAAACAAAGCAGAAACAAAATAAATCAGTAAGTTCTAAGCAACGAATTTTATCAAAATATCGAGACCTCTCACTCCACACCCACACTCACGCAAAAATCTACACGTTCAATGCACACACCGGAAGAGCTGCTTGGCCCACTTTAGTCGCAATAAGCGTAATAAAACAGCAGCCGCCGAAAAATCGATCAGAATTCATCCAGTATACCGCTCCCTCTTTTCGCCAAAGAGACTGCCGGCTACACATTCGATCTCCGCGAGACACGACACGACGTTTGTATAAATATTCAACGAGGACTAGAGAGCATCGTACGCGGTGTACGAAAATAAAATCCGGTGAGCAGCATTTCGCTCCCTCTGACAAGCTCGTGCTTAACTCAGCGTGCAAATTCCTTTGGAGCGCTTCTTCGCTGCTGATGCTTTTTGCGTGGCTGGGTTCTCCATTTTTTGGAATGCGAGCAATAGGATGTATTCTATGCGAGCAAGTGAATCGAGATGCCAAGGATAGTAATATCGCTTTGTTTTAATAACGTTTTACGGAGAAAATTCTGCCATACTATAGTATGCGGAATGCGTATCTTACAATTAGTAGTAGCGTCTAGCACGAATATCCATAAAATAAATACAGTTTTTTAGACTGGTCTTTCTGTCTGACTAGCAAAGGTAGGTGGCGCAATGGTACTTTCCTATTTCCCTCCATCAGTATCTGTACAGAGCAGAAATAGCTGCATTCTTAGGTCTACTATTTGGGCTGTTCATTCTATAACTGAAACTAAGTATATTAATATATATCTCATGTTATACAATTTACAAAACCTTGTTGAATTATAACCACATTTAAAAATCTATTTTTTAAATGATACACTTTTTATTCGTCATAAAAGGATGGTTTCCTGACAGATTATTTATCATCGACATGAATATGCATGATAATAAAATTTATTAAAAGGGGGCCATTTATCAAAAAGGCATTTAAATTACTGTTAACAATATCGCTAAAACAATGCAAAATTATCTTATAAAATATATAACAATCACACACAAAATGTAGACAAGTATATAGATTTGCTTTAAATTTGTATTTGTTTCTACAACTTTTTTGAACCTTCTGTGTAACATTTTACGCAAAAAATCAAATCATTTATTCCGATGTTTGTTGACAAAAGGAAAAATACATCTTCTGATTTCCAGCGTAAAGGTTAAACCCTCAACCTCCGTCAAATCCTACCGTGTAATATATTCCGCCTCTACCAGCTATGTTTTATTTATCACTCTTGATTCCAACAGGGCCAGCTTCAGACCCGCGTATAATTTCTTCGAGACATGTTTCGCAACAATTTATCGACCTCGTTCTTTGCTGTGAAAAAACAAAATACTAAAAATGGTTCAGGTCGACCGCTCTTAGTTGAGTTTAAAAAAAAAAAAAATATGTAGCATGCATTTATCAAAAGACAAATGTTCTTATATATAACCTCGAATTCAACTTTTTTTCTTGGTAAATTAGCCGCTACGAAACAGAAAAAAATGTAACAAAAGCATTCTTGTATAACATTCCGGAAAATCAATGGCTTAAATAAACCATGTTCTATGAATAGCCAACGCCTGGAGTCTCTATTTTAAAATTTGCATCATATCTGCACGACTACGAGAGTTGACCTTATCTACGTGCCAGACTCTTCATTAAGTGACAGCTGATACAAGGCTGAGCATCATCGACGAAATGCATTGGCGCTATCGAGCCTATATCATCAAAGCGCATCTGCGGCGGCCCTTTCTCATACGTCAGAGCTCGTGTAAACAGGCTGTGAATATATTACAAGGGAAAAGTGATACTTGTCCTCCTTCGACGCTTTTACTACTTTATTTTTTTCACTCCATCCGTTGTTGACGCTTCAAAACTGTGGAAGGAATAGGCAAATAGAATCTGCTGTATAATAAATGAAAGATATATAGGCGACCTTATTAATACGAGCCATAAATAGTAATGACGTCAAATAAAACTGTTAATTAATTTGGATATTAGATTTGTTTGTCTGGTCCTGCTTGCTATCAACATGATTTATATATGCTCTATAAAATGTTGATTATTAATATAATTGATATAGAAGATATGTATTGTGGGTGATCGTCTCAAATTTTTGTTCACAAGTTATAGTGAGTAGAATTTGATATTTTAAACTCTTATATGAAGTAGCAGATAAATGTTAAAATAATTGTATTTATTGCGAGACGAGTTCTGAGATAATTACGCTAATTTCAATAATGGATTGCATATGTTAATAGTCGATAATGATAGCTTTATCAGTTGTCCGCGACTAATTAATCATTCGGAGTAATTCCAACTAACGTTATAATTATTGATTTCAGAGATAAAAAGACAAATAATTTATTAGAAAAAAATTTTAAAATTAATTATTTAACGACCTTTTGTAATAACAGTGAGTAAATCTAATAATAAAATCTGCGATGTACGACAACTCACATTAATTATAGAAATCAACAATGTTATCAATACCACTTAAGCTTGAAATTTCTCTATCATTCACTGAATCTCTCTTCGCCAATTAGATAAAAATCACAAAAACGCCGACAATAACCGCATCTCCACGCAACGATAAAAATCTATCCCCACCCCTAGCGCATTGAATCCAAAATAAAAAAACGCTACTAGGTCACGCGCGGAATTGTTTACATTGTATAATTGCGAACAAGGTTCATGACTCGAAGATTCTCGATGTCTGAATCACAAACGTGCGGATATACACGCAAACTCTGTCACTATCTGGTGCGTACGTGAGTCAGCTCACATTCAGCCGGAGGGAGTTTCCATTCGTGAAAAAGACAGCGAGAGTAAAAAGTTTTTACGTCGGAACGTGGCATTATCTAATGAGGCAGACAAACGAAATTACGGGGCAGGACGAGCACAAAACATAGTTTTGCGACCTGCTGGTACTACTCGTCAACGTCACTTTGTAGCAGACTGTCACGATGGGATGGAGGAGGAGGAGATAATAATAATGGGAATGGAAATGGGGGTCGTTGTTGGAATTTTTGAGCTTTGTAGATTTTTATATATTCTTTTTAATGCAATGATGCGATTGTTATGTAAACGTTATCAGAGTAGTGTACATATAATTATTTTTTATGTGTACACGATAAGTGTACTTCGGGTACGCATGAACAAATTTTACGAGGAGATTATAGATTTTTAAAATAAAAATATCGATTTATACAGTGAAGTAAATAATGTATATCTTATTATCATCGAATCAATACGGTGACTGCAATGTCGTATTGTCTTGCGCTTTTATTATATTCACAGTAATATACACTGTTATCATCACACTATAAATTTTATGAGGGCATTCGTCTTGCATGAACAACCTTTTCTACTTTGCTCAAAAGAACTCGTACACTCGCGTATGCGTTAAATCTAATGCGGCTGTAAAAATAATATCCTAATACTTAATATCTTTCGTACAGTCGTAAAATTAAAAAAAAATTGTAGTTATTTAACAGTTTAACTATATTTATAACTCTCTCATAAATAATCAAAAGAACAACAGTCACATTGTAAAATCTATTAATCATCATTCGTGTGACTTGACCGATTTCTCGTCGATGACATAAGCGCAGCATCACCTCGATCACTCATTATACAAAAGAGAAGTCTCTCTAGTTACAAGTGCCTTTTCTATCTCCCACTAATACACCGCGACTCGTTTTACCTTTCGGTTAAGCTACGCCGTCAATGATCGATCGCTACGTCAGACTGTCTGCCGCACGCGATACACACCGACGTTCTTTTTTGCATTGCAAAAAGCCAGAGCGAGCCAAGAGAAAAAAGAGCGTCGAACTCAAGGCCTCGAGCGATTATGCGGTCATACGGGCGGGCGGCGCGTGGGTCGTTAAACTGGTCGAAAAAACCGTTAGGTCGCGCGAATGAAATCGCACTCGTACAAAGAAGGGCGTGAGACTGTGTGGCATTATATCTGTGATTCGATGGCTTTGTGGTTTTATCGCTTGGTTGAAGAAAATTGAGTCAGTTGTGGGTAATAATTCTAGTTATAATACAATGTATCACTCGATAACGATAAGACAAAACTTATATGATTTAAAAATTCACAACGACAATATGAACATTTTAACACATCGTGATAAGGTCATTACCTCCTGCATTTATTCTCTCCTTCGAGTATTGCCTAAATATTTTCGCAGGCCCGAATTTCCTGACGTCTGCAAAATTCTGAGATATTACTAACATAATCTCTCTTGCACTACCTACGTCTTCCTGAAATACGCCGACTTCCCAAAGTCAGGGAACGTCGGAAGCATTATATCTCTCACAAACTACATCTCTCACCTGCATCCTGTTGCACTTTTATGCAACTTGAAAATCCTGGATTACGCCTTAGCCTTGGCGTCTACTATGATATGTCAATGACCCTGATGGACTTGAACGAGATATCTGCCGGTGCTTTATGGAGGATGAATAAGATATGCGGACTCGGCGAGTGCCTACGTGGCTTGCCTAGAAATTCCGCTGATATATGGAGATGGTATTCTACAGCTGTTAAAGTTAGGAGAGGCACTTTCATTAGGACTGCTTAAAAACCGTGCGGTAGGAGTGTTCGCGCGCTGACTCTTAGAAGATGAGTTATCGGAGAGAGAGGATACGTTTATTAACCGAGTTTCTCATCGGACGTGATCAGTATTGAATTTCGCTTCCTGTGTGTTGACTAGGTGTTTTGTTCTACGGATAGAAAGCATCTTTTATAGTCAATCTTTATCGAATGAAGTATGCGCATACATTATCTCGGGATCAGTATCACGATTCCATAAACCTGTTACCTTGGAATCGGTAGCAAAAGGCTCCCGCGGGATTACCCTGTAAATGAAAATACAATCTCTGCAGCTTATACCACCCGAAATTTCCTCCGTCCCTGTAAACCCATCGTGTTACAAAGCGTAAGCACCCGATCAATATCCAATCTGTTGCGCAAACAATAAGAAAAACTTACGTCACCAAATACAGCACGTGTACTTGTATATATCTTCTAATTAGCACGACTACAATATACTGACAAGCACAATCGCCGAAAACTTTAGGAGTAGCCGACTAGGTCAATATCGAAGATCCAACTTTCCACGTCTAAACTCATCGGTGTGTATCCAAATAGGTCGAGACGTTAAAAGCACAGAAAAGACGATCGATATCCTCTCGCTCAAAGTTCGTCGTGTGTGAGTATAGGGTGATAAGTCACGTGTAAACGGAAAAATTAAACCTCGAATTTACAGTTCGCTTTCTCGGCGCTTCTTCTGTGAGTCTAACAGATCTGTCGCAGCGATTGACCTTGACCCGTTGCTTTTCCAATATTGGGAGACATACGACCACCGTGGATGCTTTTACACTCGAGGGAGGGTAAAGAGGTGGATGGATGGTGGCTTTTTTCTTGTTCTCGAGGGAGAACGGTGAATGGAGAGTATATTGTGAATGAGGATGTGGATCGGAGGGAGAATTTTTTTTTTTTGAAGTTGGTTTGCGTGGTTTGATTGAATTTTGGTTTTACGTATGAACGAAAAAAATTCATACCCTGTGTATGAGTTGTGCGTTTACTGCAATTTTTTTAACTGCAATTATCCTGGCGATAAACCATATTTGCTGTAGCTATATCGAAATAAGAAATTTTGGTGCAGTCGTATTTTAATAAACGAATATCAAACCTCATACAAGATATAACTTATTTTTCGAAAAAAATACGAAATTAAAACAAACTTCATATTTGAAACTTCAATAAAGAAACATCCAACCAAACGGTAAAATTGTAACATGTATACCTTTGAATATATAAACAATTGTATTTATTTCAAAATAGTCATTAGCATCGATTCACAACCGGGAAACGAAATAAAAAATGCCCAACGCAAGTGTAATTATTAATATCCTGAAAAAAGGAACAAGCTCTCGGAATCAAGCTCATTCAGCAAGAATCTCTTCGCATTAGATCGACTCGCTGAATAATAATCCTCATTAACTCGAGCCTGGCAGATAACCCAGTAGCCGAGAGATGCTAGATAAATCATGTATCTCTCTCTCCCCCATCTGCAGCGCTAATTACCTCCCACTTTCAAGCGCCGCCGTCTTGAAACTGCCTGGATCGCAACCCTTCAGTGGAATAACGCCGCTAACCCCCTGCTGCTATATTTATAGTCTCGCGGCGGCGCGAATTCCCCGAAGGCAGAACGACGACGACGATCGCGAAACGCTCTTTTTGCATCCATTGTGTTGGTGCATTGAAAAGCTCGAGCTTATGCGGTTGGAAAACAATGCTATGGTAAAGTAAAATTAAAGTTGTACCGCTAAGATGTTTATATTTTTATATATGGAGATGGAGTCTTGTGACGCCACCGAAGCAGTTTCTATCGGCGGGGAGTTTCATTTTATTTTTGACTTTATGGGGTGGTAAAAGTTTCACGCGCGACAGACTGCAGGCATGGTTTTGCACGAATGCCCCTTATTGGTTTCCGCTTCAAATACGACTTATGGATTTGTGTTATTATTACTATGTGTAGATAGGGGTTGCGCAAGCTTTGAATATAAGAGATTGTCCAAGCAGGTGTTTGGGGAATAATTTTCATATATATCTTATCATTGAGGTAAAATCGATTTCTATTAATATATTTTCGCAAAATGATATTTTCTGACTCGACCTATTCCACATCTCAAAAATGAATTTCAAGATCTACATTCAAGAAAGTTGAAATTTCTAAATTTAAAATATTTAGAAATTTCAACTTTCTTGAATTTGTAAAAAATCGCAACCTTGAAGTTCATGTATACTAAAATGATAAAATATTTATTTTACAGACAGCAAAATAAAGTATCTTGTGCTTTTACAGCTACTGTCACTTTTATAGCACAAGTAAAACGCGCTGTAGGCAATAATATTTTATGTTATCTTATTTATCATCTTCATATCGAAGTTGGAAATTATTTATACATAAATTGAAAAACTTATTTACAACTTATACTCTTCGCATGAAAACTACGCATTAGTGTAATAAGAAATTAACTAATTTTGGTTTATATCTCGTGAAGCAGGAGTACGAACAAAAGTTATTATCACGCCTTACAGATCGTTCAAAAACTTTCAGCTTTCCGCTCATCCAAACTCCTAACGGTCTCATTCCCTCTTACTCAAAAAAATATACTACGATATATTCCCGTATTCAAAGATTCGACGATAAATCTCCTCAAGATCCAGCCTCTCAATTCTTCACTGCTATAGCATGAAACCTCTCGCTATATCAATCAGAAGTCATTCGAAATATATCTTCCACACGTACTAAATCCCATCTTCAGCCTCGACTTTGGCTTATCTACACACCCGGATCAGTTTCGCGTGTTACAGACCCACATTCGTAGTTGTATAGACATAGCGGTCGGATGAATAGAAAAACTATTGCAGTGTGCGCCTATGCTCAGGCAGCCCGATATTCATGGTTGCGCGAACTGTAAAAGCACAGGCTATCCCTCCGACGTCGGAAATGTAGCATAATGTATATATGGCTGCTATTGACGGGTACATTGATCTTTACCGGCGTGACATGCGACAGGGAAATGGTAGCGTTATTTTGTGGAATAAGAGGTGATAGATGCGTAATGAGATATAAGATATAAGCCTTCATAGTTTGAATTTCTATTTCATATTTTATTCTTAAAAAATTAGTAATCGACTGATGAAGTGAACTATAAAAATATATAGCAGTAAAATGAACAATTACTAATATTGTTAAAAACGTATAATAGGTCAAATTTAAATTATGAAATAGTTTAATCATGAGTTTTCTAAATTTTGAAACATACGTACTACACCGCTAATGAGTGTGAACATTTTAAAAATAAAATTTGTCGATATTTTTAGCGTCTTAAATTATGTGCTGACTATGTGCATTTATTTACTTTACATTTGTATCTCATGTAAATTAGAGCTAAATCTCTAAAATTGAGCTATCTACGCTCATGTACAAGTGTAATGTTATAATTTTGAAGACCTGCATAACTTTATTGTATTTACGTCGGTACATAAAGTATAAAATACTATTATAATTTAATTTTATTAATCAACCATTTCTTTAAATTGCATCAAATCCTTCAGAAATTATTTCTCTGATATTTACGCTTGAAAACTCACGCCGAGTTGCCGGGTATTACATCGTGCGCGTGCTCTTCTTCGAGGTCACGTAATCTGACATTCCTCTTACATTTTGAAAGTATACCCGATGGATGAAAAAAATTACCTTTGGACGTTTTCCAAAAAAATGTTCTAAAAGATCAACGCGATCAGGATTTCAAAATACGAAATGATGATTCTGTAATGCAGCGTGTTTACATGACATTCCTTGAATAACAGTAAACGATTTTAAAAAGAGTTAGAGTATACGTCCCTTATACGTGTCCCTCATTATTTCTGTCATCAAAGGATTCATTTGAATTATAATACTTATCCAGTGAACGTTAAGCTTTCATTTATAATTAATATTTATTCCCCTTTCATCCTCAACCATCGATTGCTGCTTGAAATTCTTGCAGTGAAAATTCGTACTCCATAATAATACTGTGTTTCCCTTCCAACAGCAACGTACAAATACAAAAGTGACAAAAACACACACAGCTCTGCCAAACCACATGCGCAAACTTTTTGCGAACTGTAATCCTTGGCGATGGCATAATTCACCTTCACGTCGAATCTATATATACATATATATCTGGTATACGATATCGAGTGAATAAGCTCTCGCCCGCGGAATCAGGTGTGGTTTCATCGATCTCTTCGTATGCATGCAACGCTCGATGCTCTATCTATTTCTTCGCTTGTAAAGCGCTGCTATACTACTACTGCATTTCGAAAGCAATAACTCTAATTCCAAGTCCTCTCTGGTGCTATTATGAGCCTCATTTACGCGTCTCTGGGCTTGAGAATATTAGGCTCGTACTCTACACTACTAGATTGTAAGACAACTAATTCGCGTTATGAGGGTTCACACATTTTTCCATGTTGTATTCTTGGTATGCTTTTGTAGAAATTTAATTAAGAGAGATGAACTTTTTTGTTTTACAATTTGGTTGGCTTTTGACGCAGATGTGCGGGATCGACTGCTACTGCTGAATTTTTTGTCGTTGGACCAGCGGACTACTGTTTTTTAAATGGGAAGCTGGGAGACATTTATTTAGAAGCGCATTTAGTATGCATGGTTTGTAAATTTTTGAATATTCTTAGAGAGAGTAGATAATAAATTTTATAATTAACGAAACAATTTTTATCTTGAATTTAATATCATCCGCTTTAAGGAAAAGTTTTAAAAAGTGCGATGCGATAAAGCATCTCTGATAGTCTACCTGCATATTATATTCACAACGTTTAATTTAGTACATTTAAAAAGAGTTAATTAGATTTTGCCGAACCAAACTTTTCAATTAAATTTTGAATCGTGAAATACACCTGCATTTTAAATCTGAAGTTTAAAATTTTGTCGCATAGAATGGTGTACAATAATTTCTATCTTTTTAATCTTAAATTAAAGTAAATAATATACAGTGTCAAACAATAGATTCAGGCTTACACTGTAAATTAATTTTCACTTTTAATCTTCAAATGTAACGATAATTTAATTTCATAATAAAAGCTCACTTAATTAAAGAGATTGGTACTTTCACAAGACCGCCTGCTATGTAATAGCAAAAAGTAGTAAAACTGGAGGATCATTAACGGAAATTTTTCAATTTTCAGCCGTATAATACGTTTCACTTGGACGGCAACGAAGCCGTGAATTCAAGTACGAATACCCTAGCCTACTTCACGCATCAGCTCGTGGGAACAGCCAATCTCGTCTCAACCATTTCTTGTTTTAATAAGTTTGCCACACGACGAGGCAAAGCTAAAGCTTTAAGAGTTGTTCTCCTTCTCTTTGTTCCTAAGTTGTGTGTATATCGCATGGTCAAATGCATTCTGCGGTGCCAAGGCCAACTTCGTCCGAATGGTAAATCTTGTCCTGAGTGCTAAACCCATGTTAACCTGTGACTATTCAAAAGTTTTTATCGTGACCCAAAGATAAATTGTCATCGAAAAAACAATATGCCACTTGAAAGTTGGGGTATACAATTTTGATGATAGAAGAAGTTTTCACAGCGAAATGGAAATACTTACGTAGATTCCTTTTGAGAAATACACGTTGGGTATTTGTTTGCACGTTACTTACCCACTTCAAAAATGCGTAGTTGCAAAGTTAAAAAAAAAAATTTTACAACTCTAGCCTTTTTCGATAGATTGCCGAAGCTGGAAAAGTAAAGAACCTTGTGTGCAAGGTTGATGGGCAAACACTGCCAACGTTTAGTTGAGAGCGCATTATCTTTTTTTTATCCGGCTTTAGAAATGTTGATTAAGATTGTATTTCAATCTCTAGAGTGCAGCCTAAGAAAAGTTTTCCAATGTAATTTATTCCACTATATAACTTGATCATACCGTACGTATGTCATGATCATGAATGTTACGAGAGTATGTAAAACTTATTAAACTAAATTTAAGCATTTTCTTTAAAAAATTCTACTACTTAATATTTTATCTTAATAGATTAACTATGTACAATAGTAATTTACCAAAATTTATTTTTTATCGAGGCTTTAAAATTCTAGTGCTTAGAATTTAGTGCCTTTGAGAAAATAATGTGCAAAGTTCTACAGTTTTTAGAGTGTAGTGTATATTCAAGTCTTTACAGTCTTAAGTGAGTCAATTGTTGCACCTCGCGGCACTCGCTTAGCGTTCAGAGTGAGGCAAAATCTTTTCACTTAGATCCAGGACTTTCAGAGCAAGTATTTCGACGCTCCGTGAAATTAGTCAAGTACTTACGTATGTAAATATCCTTCGAGAGATCTTCGGTTGTCTTCTACTAATAGTTTTTGATTATTGCGTGTATTTCAAAATTTCTCTCGTGGTGTTTTGGAGACTCTCTAATTTGGAATGTTTGGATGTTATGTTAATAATTAGATTTTATTTTTTTAATAAAACTATAAGTTTAATTGTGTTGTGTTAGGGTATAAAATAATTCAATAAGAATACATAGCATCAATTATAGATTTATTTCAAACATTTAATTAATTTCCTTTCAAACCACTGGAACGTATTGATAATTCATAATTGGAATTGTTAAAATTATTTCACTTATTGAACCATGCGGGTTTGCGATTTGATTGAAATTTAAGCATCCGTAGCCTGATTAAACCGAACTATCCTTGATAATCAACTCTACATTTCATCGCTTCATTCTATTTCTTCTTCTGACCATTTCAGTTTATTGGAACGCAATCAAAGCGTAGTTGTAACAAAACTACAATACACTCCAAATACCCATTACACTTCGATTCAAAGGCCAATCAAAGCCAAGTTCAGCAACTAACTTTAGCGACTCACCTTGTTTGCTCTGAAGAGTTGTATGACTAACTCCCTCTAATCACAGACGATAGACTTAGAAATAGAAGCCGCACACAATTTCCTTCATGCAGCACTAGCCAGCCCTCAACCACATTGCTAATTAAATCAAGAATCATAATTAACGGGGAGGCACGTCAGCATCCTGCAAGAGGGACTCATTAATTTCCCGCAAGCTTGAGGCACAGGATCAGCTACGAAGTAGCAGCAGCTCTCGAATGTAATTTTAAGGATCTGTGAGGGCGCGCAACAGCCAGTTAGCATCCGCCATTACACCCGCTTAATCACAGGCAAGAGTCTCTCTCGGAAACGCTGAGACAGGGTGGGTCAGAGAGAGTGGAGTAGTAGGTGGAAAAATAATCGAACGAGTGGGAAAGTGGAGAGAAGTAGAGGTCAGGTTTTGGAATACGAGCAACGAGTAAAGATATTACTTAGTAACCGAGAATGTAGGTTAATTATCTTCTTGGTGAAGAGATCTCGGGCAAAACTGGTTCATTTATGTGTGCACAGAAGTCCCATAATTTTGAGGAATGTTTTAGTACACCTTTGCCTTCCTGGCTTCGTTGTGAAGTTTGAATTAGGATATTTGAAGAGTCAGAGCCTGTTGGCGAGAACTAGTTTTATTTTTAACCAATAATTAGCACTTTTTACAATTTTAGCGTTTGTATAAGTGAGATGACACTTTTTATTTCATCCCGGAATAAGCAAATTAATAACTACCCGTTCGGAGTAGTAAAGTCTGTAAATTATTATGGCGTGCATGTGTAGCATAAATTTACTATTGGTTTTGCCGTTATCGTAATCTAGAACGATGCTGTACTACGAACTCAGGAACCGAGTCGCCGGAATTTCAAAGCGAGAATACTTGAGAGACATTGGTTGCCATAGGTAACCGACGAGTAGTTTCCCTTCTCTTCCTGGTCATCTTTTCTTGCTGAATCCAGTCGGACGAAGGTTTGCAGCAAACTAAATCAAATTTTCCTGGGCATTCCCCCGGTCTCAATATAGGCCATATAGACGAATGAGTAAATACTTGGAATTGACCATCCCATAGCTTATTCTCTGTGCGTAGATTTACTATTTATAAATTACCTTGATTTACTTGTTAACCATTAATATATTAATAAGATTGATTTCTTATTAGAAAAATGTATTGCTTGTACGTGCAGGTAGCAACTGTTGAATAGTTGTTCATATAGGTGCAATTCGATATAGTCTAGACATTCGGTAAGAAGTATATACATTATGTATAAGATCTATGAATATATGTTGGGCACTTTCCAAGAATCATCCTCGTTTCATTAGTTTCGCTCAATATTTTCCTTGGTAGATATAAAGTTCTATCTCTTAAAAAAAATGAAATTCTCAAGGAAATTCGAAAACGAAATCAGCCGAAAAGTAGAGCTAAACTACGTAATCGAAAGTTTTTAATTCTTTTTTTTAACCATTCAGTTGGTATAATTTTCAGATCCATAAAACGTAACTGAATAAAATAAAGTCAAAAAATAGAATTCGTTGCACATCTGTGAATATTGCAAAAGGAAAACGAAAGTGTAGGTTATACGTTCGAACAAGTGATAAGAGTCAGACACTTTAAATATGAATGCCATGCAAACGTGGAACGGTGCATCGCATTCAGCAGTAGATTTTCCACGTATTTACAATTTAAAGTAAATTTTCTTTCGGTCTTTCAGAAACCTTGAAGAATTCATAATTGTTACTAAAGAAGCGCTGAAGGATCAATTTGAGAAAACATTATCGAATTTCTAAACGCGCCCTGCAGAACTATAAACGAAATCATTTCTTTAAGATCGATGATAGGAATGGATCGACTGGTTATTTTTAGTAAACGTAAACAAAATATTTATAGCTGTTCATATGCGGTTATACATGCGATCTTTGCCGTGCAATATATAGGCATAAGCTGTAATGTATTCTCATTTGGAGAGGGGGGTGGAGGGACGTGCACAAAGCTTTATATGCAATAGTCATTAAAGAATCATTCATTTCTTTTAGAGTTATATACAATCGCCTTTGTGCAGATAACTTTGCAAGACGCTCTAAATTACGTTCATTACCGTCATTAAATGCGCATTTGGGAATACTGCGGACTGTTTGGAAACTTAACTAAGATTTAAGATAATATAGTGCACTGATGCATCATCAACAATTTATTAATCTCATATCTTTTTCTGTATTTTAGGTAAGTGACAGCATTACCTTTTTTGCTTCTTCTTGAGTCATATACTGTAAGTATGCTCTAAAATGTATACCATATAAATCTTTTCTTTCTCTTCGACCTCTTATTCCAAGTCATCTCAAAATCCAGATTCATCATGTAAAGCATCATAAACCCGAAACTCATCTCGGTTAAGATGAACCTTCCCAGTGACTTCATAAAGTCACGCAAGCTCAGCCTCTCAAAATCATCCTTCAAAAATTCCTCACCTCATCCATACTGAAACTCCCTCAAATCTTATCTCCACACACAAGACACATTCTCGCGCATTACCCAAAAGGGTCAGCAGTAACAGCAGCGGAGATGAGTAGTCGAGGTCATGTCGGCGACGAGCAGCAAAAAAGCTAAGCGTACGCAGACGTGGTCGATGTTTACGCAGTTATCATCCTGTTCTTCCCCTCCACAGCGAAGAACAGAGGAGAGGGAGGTACTAGACTGCGGAAGCTGCGGCAGGCGCCGTTTGCATCGATCTGCGGGAGGAAGAGAGAGCTACTACTGCTCTGCTACCCGAGCGCCCCACTTTCGAAAATATAACCCCTTCGATACTATAGTGCGCAACGTCACTCGCGCCTCGCTTATTCGGTTTTCCGGGATTACTTCTACGCGTTTCTTCCTTTTGTTCTCGATTTGGCGCTCTTTCTCTCTATATATATAGATTACGAGATTCTTTTGTGAATTTCCTTTGCTGTGGTTCCTTCGTGTCGGGTCATTTTGTTTTCATTTAAGATCTTCGTTTTGAAACGGATTTCTTTGTAGGAAGTTCAGCTGCTGCAACTTTTTCGAGATGTTTTATGTTTTTCGCGCTTCGATGGAGAATAGTAATGATATTGCACTCGTTTGCGTTTTCTCTTTTGATTCACCCGAAAGATCTCGTGCTATATGAAAGCATATTCTTTTTATTTAAATTTAAAATCGTGCACATTGATGTGTGAATAGCATATACTTATACCACTGCATATACTGATTTGAATATATAATTATTCAATTTTGATTTATTACATCGTCGGTAACCGGATTTCTTACAAATAAGAAATGTTTTCTTTTTTATTCATATAGCAACAAATACACCATACATTATCACATAAATATTGGCTTATGCCAATAATGGGTGCAAGCCAGAATGCCGGACGGGCATGTCCCCGAGCAGAGGCCGGGAGAGTCCACCTCCATTAATAACTATTGAGTATATCACATAAATAATTATAAAAACTTTCCTCAGAAATATTTTCAATAAGAAAACCCGATATCGAACAAATATTTACGAAAATTACGTCTAACCTCTGCACCCATATCTCCCGGCACTGCCTTCACTCATCGTTAAACCCCAACATATATCTATTTACTCTCAAAATAACGTTCTCCCCAACATATTCGCAGCCAACTACATCTACACATCGTATCCTTGCTTTTCCTCAATATTTTCTCTCGTCGCAACGTAACATCGTCTGTAAGCTATTCAATTATACCCGCAGGCACATTCTCATCTCCAATCCTTGCTTGCACCACTCCTTTTTAGCACGCCTGACAAGACGTCGACTCGCGCTACTGAGCTTCCGTTTCCGCAGCTGTACACGTAGGCGTGACCCAATCCTGTAACTCATTCATTCCAGCTTATAAGATCGTATATGGTTACATTACTTTATAGGATAGGAAGCTTAAACTCTCGTGTTATATAGACCAACGTTTAAGTCGAGAAATAATATAGCGAGAACCACACATTTTACAATATAATCTTTGAACACGGTATTCAAAGTTATGATCAGGTCGCGAAATTACTTTTGGGATTACGAAGCACTAGTCTCAAGACGTACTTATATTCTTAGCGAGAACAATTCATTCTCAAGCTACCCGTGATCCTTAACTTAACCCGAGAAAAATCACGTGGACGATTTGCCTCTGCTTTTCCGGCGCAGCTGACCCAGTGCCCCGGATCCTCCGAGGAAAGGAGGAAGCAACGGCAAGAAAGCCTTGGCCCAGTGATGGGGAAAGTCGACGAGACGCGGCGGACGATAAAGGGTCGTTAAAATATTCAGTTGATTCACGAGTTTTGCTGCTTTTATTCATTTTTACATTTACATAATATTGCCAGATGATTCATTGGAGATGGGGGAGCGTTTTTTTCTTTATTCGAATTGTTGGGGAGTTTGCTGGGGTTTGATGATAAATGCAGGGTAATAAGTTCAAGAATAGAATCATTTATTCTTAGAAATTCTGTAGTTTAAACATTTCTTCTTATGCGTTTTTTTTTTAAATTGAAAGTCTATTATAATGTGTTATCTAAATAAGTTTTTGATTAATATCTAGCCGTGAATTTTTTCCCTTAAATATAAGCTTCGCTACTGGATTAAAAAAACTTGTAGTTTTGAAATCTGGATACAGTATTGTTATCTATGGCTTCTATTTGGCGCGTGTCGATACTTTTTGGTGAAAAATAAATCGAAGGTCGAGTGTCCTCGATCGAAAGATTCAGAAAAGTTCAGCAGACTTATTTCAAATAAGAAGAGCAATCTCTTTCCACGGCTACGAATCCTTTTGTAAGTCTTTGTATGAAAAAGCTTCGGCAAATAAATCCTTAGTCGTTAAATTTGTCGTATTATAAAAGGGATAAATGTTTTATCTCACTTTATGAGACAGAGTAAAGAATAAGTCATATTTCTCCTATCGCTGACGTAAGCGAGCTTCCCATATGTCTTCTTTGATCTGGTAAGTCACGTTTTAATAATTGATTTTAGGTTTTATGCTCTTTATTATAGTTGTATTGTTTTGGACTGGCCTGTTTCTCGCCATTTAGCACCGATAGGTGTCGCATAATATCTTTGGGCCCATTGAATACATAATATAGCGATATGTCGGCTAGGTCAAAAACTGCCTGTGCTAGTCATACTTGAGCTGTTTATACTATAACTACATTCTTAAAATCTTAGAGTGCCAGTTTACTTTAAGTATCGAAAGAATTTGACCACTACCTCTAAAGTAAAATTTGACTCTATAATAGCAATCCCTTAATATATTTTCATCCTTATCCAGTGTATCCTTTAATATATTTTCATCTATTCTACGGCTCAAGAGTAAGGAATGGTTGAATTCGCTTTGGAATTTTTCTTATATGCATTCCTATAGAGAGGAAACGTAGAAGGGACGAGAATCGATAAGTTATAAATTTTATACTATATCAAATACTTCAAGTCTGCAGGACATTTTTCAAATAATATTCTAACATAAAAAATGTACAATATATACAGCTACCATTTTGTAGTTTTGTGCAAGTATGTGCACCTTTTAATTTCAACCGATTTGTTAGGAAAACTTTTTGAATATATTGAGGAAATTTAATTTTAAAAAAGGAACTATCAGTAGTATTATAACTCACGTTTCGATATGTCCCTGTTCATGATCTCTCCATATTCAAAATCTCCTAAAAGTAGGTCTCGGCTCCGAATCAGGTTCATTTCTTCAAGTATCTACTTGATATCTTGGAACAAAAATGAAAACTGTCAGCTGCAAACCAGTACGGATAATAAAAAAAATGCCAATGACAGTCAAACAGCTGGAAATGGATTTATACTGATATTTTAGGAAAAAGTTTTTCGCGTAAGAGAGCTTCTTTGGGATGCGGGTGAAGTTAAGCTTTTGTAGACGCAAAATTTATGCGTTCGATATTTCAGTCGATAAAAATTGCTAAGGATCAGATATAGCGCTCCCAAGAAAAATGTTTTTAAACATAAAGTCTTGTAAACTCTCTGTATGTTTCTTATGTAGCTACCTCACAAAAATCTTATCGCCTAGTTTATGATGACTTTGGATGCAAGACGTATGTAGAGTGTTTTCTATCGAAATTGAAAATATAAATTTAAGGCCATTATTGGCCGTGTAGTCAGATCGTTTTGAATACGTCAGAAAAATTATTGTACAAAAAACAGAGATTCTGAAACATTTTAATTTACTAAAAAATAACAATAATCAGATATATCGCTCTATAGAGGTCTACATCGCAATAAAACAGACTTTTTCCGAACGCCCTTTTTTCTCTCCGAGTCAATATAGGCCTCTTCGTTAGATTTATACACCTAGAGAATCTGTTTCATTTCCATTCGGTACACGTAGATCCGTTTCCTGTCGACTTTTACGAATCTCTTGGTGCTTGGAGCTCCGTAAGCCAATTTATTTGTATTACACTACTAACATTTCTATAGGTGTTCGGTGCCTATGCCGTAACAAGAATGAAGGATGCAGTTTAAGGCTGTAATTTCTGTTTAATATGCTAAGATTTTATGTACACTCGAATCGATATTACACTCAATATCTATTTCCAACTACTTGTACTTATATCATTTTTCAATCAGAAATTATAAGATAAACAGCAAATATACATTAGCCTACTAATCATATATACGTTTCAAGGTGTCGAGATATGAGGATTATATTTGTTAGATTCAAAGTAGTCCGCAAGTCATGCTTAGTAAGCCACAAAGAAGTGGCATAATATTTAAAATTACACAACAGGAGTTTAAATATTGAAAATTAAAAACTATTTAAAATTCAAATTTAAGAAAATGAATATATCACCAAATGAAGTAGACACATTGATCTATATTTTTAATAATAAACTGAAATTAAAATTTCCCATCTAATACTCTAGAACTCAGTATTCAATCACGCAACAAGTTTCCAAAAACTGCAAATCAGAACTATTTTACTACTCTACCAAACTGCTACTATCAGAAAAAAATCCCTTAACAAGTAACGCTGATCCCCTAAACAGTCTTCTTTTCCCCATCATCCAGTTATTGTGCGTGTACAGCCGTAGGCAAAACAGAGAGCAGCAGGCTAACCATCGTTTTTTACGATGTGTTCGCTCTGCTACCATTCCGTAGAGCTCTAGCGTTGGCCCCCTGGGCGTCGGTCTGGACAGACGGAACGGCCGGCAGGCAATCACCGGCGATAATTCCCACGAGAAATTGCGGAATGAACGACCTGATAAAGGCAGGTTATGGATGCCGGTCGACCCATTGTGCGGAGCTGCCTGTGTATGTCGCGGATACGGATGAGGTCACCCGAAACCGCCAGATGGATGGACTTCTTGGGATTGTACGGGGAGTTTTTCTAGGGGATGTTTTCTCTTTTTGGGAACCTTTGAGCTGCATGAATTTTTCTTACTCAATGAGTAAATCTGTTACTCGGTATGTATTTATGAGGGGATATATTTTTTAATTACTTGTATATTTTTTAATATGTTTGATGGAATAATTTCAGTTTGATATGGATACATTTTAAGTTTGTCAACAGTAAGGAACGTATTGAATTTGAACTAACGACTTTATTTGTACTAACTTTATTATGGAAAATTACGGTTTGACGAATCACTCTGCCGTAACAAAAGCTTTCTTCGACTAGCCAGAAAACGAGTGATTCATTCCTTATCTGCCGAGTATTTTTTGATACTAAAACTTTTTATGATCCTATAAAAATTAAAGGCTTTTTTACTAGTTCTTAGTTGATTTGAGGTAACGTGGTTTGAAAACTGTAAAGCAAGGATAACATTAACTGATTGATGATACCTAGAAATAAACTAAAAGACTGCAGTTATGCATTACTGTTCTGTAATCCTATTAAGAAATTCGATTTGTTTTTCAAACAAACTTTATCTTTTTTTATTCCAGCTTAAAAGTTGAAATCGAAGATCGATGTTCTCTTAGTTTTTCTCAGCCTTTGATTCCAGTTGAAGTGTAGTCATTTAAACTTTACTATAGCGTCTTTGAGAAATGGCAAAATGAACGACGTGATCAGAAAAAAGCTACTCCCAAGGGACGTATAATCGGAGCTTTGGAGAATATCAAACTTTAAAAAACGTTTTAGGGTCTGGTAATGTTTGCCTATATATTTATACAAAAAATGAGCTTTATACAAAGACGTTATACATTCTTAAAATTTCGCCATTAGGTGCACAGTATCCTGGCAACTTTTATGATTTTTCATAAATGGAACATTAATTGCGCTTTATAACGCGAATTTTTAATGAGAAACCAAGTCTATTCAAGAAGTCTGTACGGACTTTTTGGTTCTCTTGGCGTGGATGATGAGCCAAATAAGACAATGCTAGCCGTGAGCTCTTGCATTAGCCGCTTTAATCCAAAGAGCTTGTTGGAACTGCAATCCAAGATCTCTAGATCGCGACTGCTTAATAGAAGTGTCGAATTGAAATAGGAGAATTTCATTTGGGTTTTTGTAATCGCCTTTTAATGCTATCAATTGAATTAATTTGAGAAAATCGTACAAGAAATTTATTAAACCAGAAACGCTAACCTCACTTTTGTGGTAACCAAATCAAAGTATATAAAAGATCTGTGTTCAAAATATAATTAGAATATCACAGAACAATATCAACCGGATAAATATAAAATTTAAGATAATGTCACCTAAACAAGTGTTTGTTATTAAAAATAAACCGTGCCTGTAATAAAATAACGTCACACCAGCGTAGGAAAACGTCAGTAGCATTTTTTATCTCTTTACAGTTAAAAGATTTATTCACCCGACGAATATTTGCACGAACCAGCAAAGTATGAACTCCCGACGCGCTAGCGTAAATTACCGCCAGTCTCTTTTCATCGTCTTCGAGCTTTCTCTATTTTTTACTAGACGATAAAAGCGTTTCTACGCGTTCGATGTGCACAGCCATAAAAGATTCAAATAAGAGGACCATGTATCAAGCAATCGTTGTACCAAACAGAGCTAAATCTACGAGAAAAAATACCTCTACACTTACTGCGGGACGGGATTTCGAATTGCCTGTACATGTTCGAGAGGAAGGCAGAGTGCATCATCCCCTTTCTGTGATCGTATACGCTGTGCGTGTTTTGTCGTCTTGACGTCAATTTGTATAAAAGGGACGAACGACGACGAGGTTTGGCTGCGAAGCGCTATTTTCGTATGGATGGAGAAATGAAAGTAGGCTAAGTGTGTACAAGCTAGTGGATATACGCGCACGGATAAAGGGATTCGCTCGGAATTTAATAAACGCGTGTTATTAGAATAATTTTGTTTGTGATGCACCAGCTCGTTTACATTGAGAAATGGAAAATGTCGTCCTAGGGTCTATGAGGAATGTATGAGTGATGCATATGCAAGCGATGCTATATGTCTGATGCGACTGCTACAGTCGCCGAGGAGTTAATAGCAAATTCTGCAGAGGCGTGTAATGTTAACTATATAGTGTTAGCTTTCGTTTGAGAAAAGTGGTTTGAAAATTGGATGGTTTCATCTCTGGTTGAGTTTTTTAAATTTGTATCATGCAAAGAAAAATGTCTTGATCGAAACGTGCAATCTTTGAAGCTCTACATGATTCGGAAATTCGGATACCTTTATAGTTTAGTCTAGTTTCTTTACATTACTTATACCGTCAACCTGGGTTCATTTGAAATTCAGGAACAATTTACATTTTAAACAAGAAGCCCATGGAATTTCTTTTTCAAATTTTCGCAGATCGGCTTAAGAAAGACGTCTCTTTACGCAAATACAGCGTAACAGTTCAATACCTACAGCTTCGCTTAATAAATAACAATCGATCGAAATCCACATTAAAAACAGAACCGCATAAATCTCCATTTGTTGTCAAGGGTAATTATTGCAAGTGTACATTGCGTGTACTCCGCGCGGAAGTTTGGCAATGAGAATTTGAGCCTATCAAATTTAAAAGCAATTAACGCGAAATTGCTAGATCAAGTGTGAGCAAACACTGAACTTCCCGATATATATCACTCAGACGATCGAGGCGAGAATATGAAGTGTGTTATGCCTGTATCGTTGATGAATCTGTGCCGTCGCATACAACGTTCGAAGGAAACAGGTAGGAGAACTACTTGAGTGAGGGAGATGACATTGTTCCTATAGCGTTTCGTGAATAAAAGGGTTCTTTTCTCTTCATAATTCGACGTTTAAATATATAGTGTGCAATTTTTAATTTATGAACATATAATATATTCATATTTTAAGAAAAATATTTGTATAAGATAAATATAATGGAATTCAAACCAGGAATATCATTTAGAATGGCATGTACAAAATGATATGAGCATCATGCTATGTAATTTAAATTTGCCGGGAACTTAATAAAGTTCATTTTGTTGCTCATTTCCTGACGTATTTTTATTTTCCACTTAAAATCCTATTTCATCAGATCATTGATATTTTGAATGACCTAAATCTTCAATCTCACGAATTCGAGACACCTAGTTATATGTGTAACCTGTAAAGCTTGCTTATCTAAAAAAATATAGTAATTTACAGCTAATTGACGAAAATTATTTTTAAAATGGATAATATCGGAAGATATATGTAATATTTTTTTGTTCTCTCTAATGAAGCATAACATTTATTGGCCTACACGACCACAGCACTGGAAATGTAATAAATGGAAATGTAAGCCTTTGAAATCATCAAGATTCAGCGAGCTTGCGGCTAAATGACATTAATGTTCTTGGTTGCTCACTCACGCAGCGAATTTGCCTGCATTACTTTACTCACCTCTGTTACTCTAAAATATATCTAGGTATACCTAAAGGTAACAAATTAATTATTTACAATTATTTAATTTTAGTTCCAAGTTGTTATTACTTTATTAACTTAAACTTTAATAACTTTTTATAAAGATCTTAAACTCTGAATGATTGCGCTTCATCTGATCCCACGGTAAGAAAAGTCCACGAAGATAGAAACATCAGCAACTTTGTACTGTAGTGAGAGTTTATTGAGTTTTTTCAAAGATAACTTAAGCGGGGTGAGGAAAATAGATCATAAATATCAGCAGTTATAGCGGAAAACAGAAGTTGGAATCGTTTCTTCGATCTACTAAAGAAAATCCCGCAATCAAATTTTACTGTCTAGTGTTGACCGTCTAGATTCTTTCAAATGTATCGAAACCTGTCGTTTTTCATTCGTTATTTCTTGAATTGGTGACATATTTTTTGAAATAATATATACTGATGAAAGCTGTTGCATGATAAAGATTGTGGAGAATGAATTCAAGTGAAAAAATACAACGTCTGCTTTTAGAAGATTTTGAATAAAATAGCTATCTCCTACACCTGATTCCAGCTTATAGGTAACGTCTTGCTTTTTTCTAATCTAATAATATACAATTTATAAGGCGCAACATATGCGTCATATTTTTTTTTTGCAATATAATGTTGCTTTGAAGTTTTTTAAAAAATAATCCTTTTTTATCGAGTATAATACAGTAAAGCTAATTTTATATTCGATTCAAAGCCTATTATATTCATTTCATTTATAATGAAATTTACTTACTTTCAAACACAGAAATAGACCAATACTTCACACGAAACTTGCACTACCGCATCATGTTCAAATGTCGATATACTTTCAATATCTCTGATTTACATTTAAATACATCAAAATGTCAATTTGACTTCCAGGCTATGCATTAACACAGCTATACTCTCTATACTCTGAAGGATTTGCCAGTCATCGATAAACTATTTCTCAAATTAACATCATTTAGTCACACCTCAAATCGATACTAGATTTTAGCTTGCGATATTGATTTTTCGCCGTAAGATTATGAACTAAACTTTAGTCTGATTCGATTGTGGTATTGAATTAACATTTCAAAGAATATTACTATACAAATTTGTTAGACAGTGAGAAAGCAATACCCCAATATCACGGATCAGGATGAAACAAGCCAAATCCTTCATGCTCAATCCACTTTGTTTTCTCTCAATACCAGACATCACTTCTCGACGCTCTCCAGTGTTAAAGTATTTACTTCTTTCGCACACGATTCCGCTGTTGTCGGACACAAAGCTCTCTCTCTCACTCTTCTCATTCATTCACTAGTGTTGTAATAGCAACTATTGCATTTCCGTCGATTCTACGCTACCGCTTTAATTAAATTTCACGGCGATTTGAGCAAACTATTGCTCGCCATTGAATCGGAGAGAGGGGAGGGGGCAGAAGTTTGCCACCTTAAGCCCGACGGAAATGAAAGTTCGCTAGTTGCGACTGGAAGTAGCACCTGCCGCTATTCTATCGATCGCTCGACCGATAAAAGACGAGAAGAATGGAAGAAAGAATTTCGTTTGACACTGGAAATGAAAATACAGTATGGGGATTATGAGGTGCGAAGAAGGTGAAAGACATCTTAAAAAAAAAGAAGATACATGGTATTATTTTGTTCTGTATTGTTATTTTTTATCAAACTCATATTTCTTCTGGCTATCATACTTTTAAATAGATTTGATTTGATTAAAATTATCGAATATATGTAAAAAATATTAGTTTTTTGATTAATTAAGATAATATTAATTGATTCATTTTACCTTTAAACTTTTTCTACGTAAAATTTGAACGTTTATTTATATTAAAGCCCTGAGAACTGAAATTCCATATGGTGAGATTTACCCTGGATAACGCAATATGATACAAAAGTAATAGAGCAAAACTAGAAGAGTCATAATAATGTAAAACATTGAATAATACATTGAAACGCCGAGCTCTACCAAAGCATGACAAAAATACACGTAAAAACGCAATAAACCTACGTTATAGAATTTTTTTCATTAAGTAAAATAGAACGAATAGTAATCACTACGATGTACCCGGTCATTTTTGTATAAACCCCAAACGCAAAAAATCATAACGTTCGTTGTATATTAACATGGGAATACAGTCATAATCTCAAATCATCAGGTGTTTGCGCGAACGAGTTTATATATATCACATCGCACTATCGTGACATATGAGATTATCAGTTTTCTATTTCGAAAAGTGTATATTATTCATGTAACCATGATTCAATAGAGATCCTCCCAAAGATATCAGTATAGTATACAAATCTGATAAAGAAAGATATACAGACTCTGCAATATAATGTGTTTACAAAAATGTATGTATGAAAAGGATATTTTCCTTCCACAATATACTTGAACATCGGTATCTGCCAAAATTGACCTTGAACAATTATATATTCTTGATTAATTTTCGATTTATCAGACCTACAATACCTTTCCCTTATTTAGAACAATGACAGGTATCTGATTTATTCCTTCGGTATATTTTCACTGTACCGGCTTCTTCGGGATACAGGTATATATGGTCACGCTAAATTCTTGCCGTTAAGCCGCTTTCATGTTTCATGCGGTCGGTTGGCTCACGTCAAACACGAAAATAACGAAGAATCATGAGCCAATGGCATCTCTCGTCTTGGAGATTTTTGGTTCGCCGCCAAGAGCCCGACGTACGCGAATATTATTACTTTCGCGGTCGTGAGAGTCGTTTCTTAGCGAAAAAATAACGTTTAGTTAACGCCGACCAAATAGTGTCATACTGTATGATGTATAGATCAATGAATTTCGGGTATTTCCAAGCGTCGATGTGAGTGTCGAAATACACGCCTATGTAATTTGAGAACGAATCTGCTCTCTAGTTTTAATTTTACGTGTATTTTTAGTGAGAGTGATTCTCTCTGGATTTTTAAAAATTTTACCAGCAATAAATTAGTTGGGGATTAAAAACTTCAAAACTCGTTTGCGGCATCATATAATTCTGATGTAAAAGTGCTGCAAAGTGAAAATATTTGATTAAATGAAATTCATATTTATAAACTTTTTTCTAGCCTTGTTTATTAATAATTCACATTTTTTTGTAACAAGATAGCTTTTTGTGAGGAAAAGAAAAGATAAAATAAATTAGAATGACTAATAAATTGAAAATCAAACCTAGGTGCACGAGAAATAGTAATTTGAAGTGAATTTGATGGTATATACTTTTAACGAGAAAATAATGACTCTACATCCCTGTTGCACCTCATCACTTTTGAATTGCCTTCACCAAAGTGATAACTAGGAGACTTTTACATCTCTAGATGATGCAGCGCAAAATAAGTTATTTTTGTGTAGTTCACCCGCAAATGAAAATATATACAAAGCTTATTTTACTTGGATGTTTTTTGTATTTGAAAAAAGTATAAAATAGAATAATGTTATCAAACAAAATATACTGATATTGGAATATCGCCTAGTTTTAAAGAACAATCAGTCCATAAAATACGCCTCCCTTCACATCTTTTGACCTCCGCTAAATAAAATTTCAACACATGCGTACGCAACAACGACTCTTCCCTTCCCTCCTCAAAGTAGCAAAAGCAACACACCCAGCAATTAACAAATTTCAGGCTGCAGCTTCAGAGCATTGCTCGCCAAGTATAAACTCTTTGTATAAAAGCTGCAGCCTCGCATTTCTCTGTGTTTCAGCATTCGCAGCAGAAATGCACGGGAACTTGCGCACCCGCTCTCAATTTGTTGGTCCTCCCACTGCGCGCGCACTGCAGGTATTCCGGGCGTTTTAACCCTTCTCCTATCTTGAGGGGTCGATTTTTCCGGCGCTACGAAGGTGAGAGGGTGTGACACTCGTGCTCTCAAGTGCCAACGCTGGGCTGCACTGTTTTTTTCGAGACCCTTTTTTACCGCTGCTTCTACTACTATTACTCTATAGCTTATTTTCTTTCTCTCACGGCGTTTAAGTCTTTTGCCTAGGATTATGCGGAAGGACTTTCTGTTGAAGAGATGAATTTGCTTTACTTCGCTGTGAGCTTTATAAACTGGGTTATATCTAGGGCAGGAGTTGAGAGACGGATTGTATTTAGGATTTTATGTACATTATTTTCTTTCTGCATACATTTTGAATTTATAATAATTAAAATGTAAACATATTATATGAAAGGACCTGCCCACGTGCGGTTGATAATAATATTTGAAAATAATTTTTTATTCCAAGCACGCATTGTGATTTCAAGGTAAATATGCACATAGATGATTTTTCTGTTCACAGCAAATCAATTTTGTCGCTGCTTCATCGACAACATTTTATTTCCTACCTACGCACGGGCTAGTCAATTTGCCATAACTGAAAAAACTATCGTATACAATAAGAAGAGAACACCACCAAATTAGTAGCGTGCGAGCGTGTGAAATCAGTTGTTCTAGCGCCAAACCATTAATGTAATAGGCGTGAAACAAAACAGTTATGATCTGACCTTTTGCCCACCTCTTGAACTGTGCGACTCTCTAAATTCCTGGTTTATAAAGATTGAGGTAAAGATGGGTGGTGCATATAGGCACTTTCTTATTTCCGTTATTATTATCTGAGCTTACGCTGTATGTCTCCGATGCTAAAACTATTTTGTTGGACCTGTTGCTGGGGCCTTTTACGATACTGTCTGAGTCTAATGTCATTGTGTTATTGAGTTTGCCTTGTCACCAAAAAGTATAAAAAGCAGAAGAATAAATTGTTACGTTGTATATGCAGTGGTTCAAATTAGTAGTATGATGAGGTGAAAATTGTATTTATGAAAAATTATTTATTTTCAAAGAAAAATTAAATAAATAATGAAAAATTACAAGATATTCAAAATTGAATCGATTACGAGATAAGCATTACACCTGGTCTTATCAAAATTGTTATTTCACCACAGTTTTTTACGGCTTACCTTTACCTCATTAATATTCAACGCTGCCAGGGAATGAAACCTTTGTACAACCTCTTAATTGAAATGAAGATGACGACCCAAACATTCAAGTCTATAACTACGTGAGAAGTATGACAGTACCATTTCCTCGACTCCTGGCTAATTCGTTTTTGAAAAGTGCACTTGGCCAGGTCGTTGCTGCGTAAAATCTATTTGCAGCACGTTACCAGTGGAGAGTAATTAGTCGTGACGATCAACTGTCGGTGCTCCACATGAGTAGACGTCATGCGGTATATAAGGTTTCTGCATTTACATTTACAATTTTTTTTCATTTTTTTATAAAAACAAAACTCATAAAACTGCTTTTTTAGCTCGACTGTTCAAGTACCTTGAAGTTATCTCGACTTCATGCGTGAGAGTATGCTTTAAAAACAAAATATAGGGTTAATATGACTTGACAATGAAGGAAATTTTCTTCAGGTTAAATATTAAAATAAGATCCATCAATTTTACGAAAATTCAAGATTGGTCTGAGCGCTAGACATTTTCGGTATGAATTTATACGAAAAACTATTGCAGCATAATTTTTCAATCTCATATGTTGGAGAGAAAATGTGTCAAAGTGACTTTAAGAAAAAATTAAATTCTCTTTATACATTACAGTACCAACAAAATTTAATTAAAAATATTTCAATGCAGGCAACAGAGCTTTAATGTGTCTATTAAATTGTCAACTTTATAACTCGTGAATCAAGCTGGATAAAGATTAAGTATGCAACCGTAAATATTTCACTTAGCGTGAAATTCATTAAAATGATTCGCAAAAAATAACTATAAATTATTGCAAAGGCATGCGAAGAAATTGAAAAAAAATCGACTAGAAAATCAGAGTGTGACGATCTAAATTGAATATTAAAATTGGCTCTGCATCACTTAACGATGCATCCGTCACCCACGACCCAATTCACGTAGTCGTGTATATAGGTTCTAGTTTGATCTATCAGACATAACGACAATATCATTATAGAAAAAAATTGAATCATCGGTATCGTTCAATAAAATGTATAACGCTATGAATTGGAATTTTATGTTATATTTATTTTCTTAATTGTTTTGATTTTTATACAATTTGATGTTTGTATAGTTATATACATTTGTGTATAAAACAGTATTCAAATATCGTTCAGTTAAAAATTTTAATTTACCTTTTTCAAAGTTATTATTGAACTTCCGAAATTCACAACAATGTGAAACTTTTGAACTCGCCGGTATACCTCTTAGGAATATTCTTCACATTCAATCTTGCAAAACTACTACGTGACCCGATATATTCTCACGCAGATGACTTTCGAAAAGAGGACGAATTCGAAACACCAACCCCACACGTTTTCAAGAGCCTAATTCGTGAATAAACATTACACCGGACTAAAAAATGTCACGCCGAAATATATCTCGGCTCAGTATGAGAATGTTATATCGTTACTGAATATAGATATTGGATAAGGTATATGATGTAGTTTCGCGGTTTTTCACGAGAAAAGTGAGGACTGTACATCAGGTTGATTTCGTCCATCTTAACGTTATAGAATCAACGGAAGGATATAGTTGCATTGCTTTTTGAAATTTGTATAGCAAGAAGTTGCTGTAATGGTGATGCATAAATTGAAAACTTCTGTTAGAATGTTGGATTTTATAGAATATATATATGCGTTTATTTAATTAAGTTCATTTTGGGTTCATTCTTCTACAGTCATTCGAAAACTAGACCTAGTTGCTTTTGTTATGATAAACAACAATTAGAATAAGAAAGAAAATCTGCCCGATATGCTAATTCAGGAATAATATTGAGACTCGGAAAATATTAGCAATTCAATGGACTTATGGTAATGAAGGATCGGTTTTATGCAGATAAAAGTCAGACGATCAATTGCAGTTGTATTATCGTAAACCTATACACAGTTATACGGTATTTAAAGTTTGGCATTATTATAGATCACCTCTTAAACAAATCAACAATTCAGCCCTTTCTATCTAAATAAGCTTATGAAATTGGATTATCAGCAGCAATTAGGCCTCTCGCAGGATGCAGGCTACCCCTATCCTTTATTGATTTACGTATAAATGTAAATCAAGCTCTTCTCTGTACCATACCACGACGATGGTCAATTCGGTGAACATGACGCAGATGATGAAGATGTACATAAGGCCTCATTTGCCTTGGACTTTAGAATTCACCGACTAATTAATGGAGCTTGACCATCTCCTTGTCTATACGCTCCAGGTACATGCGATATCATTATCTCGGCGAGGTGGAACTATGTCAGGAGTTTGGGAATTGTGTACTATGTGGAATACGCGCGGTTATATAAGGGACAGTTTCACCAAGTCTACGTTTATTTGGCGGATACAAAACTTTAGTTTGGAGAATCTGAAGGAAGTCGGCATCATCGAGTCAGAGATTTTACATATCGACTCACGTGAGGATGTAGCATGGCAGATGGACGTGATGATTCGTAATCATAACTTTTTTCGTGGAGAAAGCTTGGTCATTAATATCAGTTTCAAAAAGACCTGCAACCCGATGAAGGTCACCTACAAATTTTTCATTCATAATGATAAATACAAAAAATTAGCCAGAGCAACTATGCTAACGATAAACAAAGGCAGGGGGAGCTCGGCGTGCGACGTTGCATCTCTCAATTATCTCATCAAAATTTTCCCAGATGCTTTCATACACAACCGCGAGTTAAAAATACTTTGCAAAGTAAGTATACAAGGGCAGAAGAAAAAAAGCATCATGCGAGACCTTGAGTTCCTCTTGAGGAGTGGGCAATATAGTGACGTGACGCTTCAAGTAAATGGGTTCCAGTTTCCAGCGTACAGATGCATATTGCGTGCCCGCAGCAAAGTGCTTGTTGGCATGTTCGAAGATGGTACGATCGAGAGTAACGAGACGTACTGCTAATTCCGGATGTCGAGCCAGACGTCGTCGAAGAAATGCTGAGGTTTGTGTATACCGATACAGTGCAGTGTTTTGAAATAATGGCCCTCGAATTGTTAATTGCCGCCGATAAATACGGTATAAAAGATCTAAAGTTGAAGTGCGAGAATGCGCTATGTGATTTGATGTTAAGAACGTCGCGATGCTGTTAATACATGGCGATATATATGAATGCCCACGTTTGAAAGAATATATATAAAAAATCACGCAAGTGCGGTTGTCCAGACAAAGTATTATAATAAAGTTGGCGATCAGTACGTGCACTTGTTGCCTATTTTTAACCGTTGTTTTAGAAATTAAAGATTGTATGTGTGTGTGTTAAATATATATTTTTGTAATCAACATGTATTCATAAGTTATTATAAAATAAACGTGAAAATCTCAGCAAAAATCATTGTTTTATCACTTGTCGACAAATCATCCCTACCCGTTCCCTACCCTAAGCTAATATAAAATTTATGCTTTTGTTCAAGACGACATCGTAGGTAAAAATAGAAAAGTTACACAACGTCTAGTACACGCTGTGAATGTGCAACTCTAATAACGTACAACTACTTAATGTGCAACTACTCAATAATGTACTGATGGCCTGATTGAAGGGGTTGATTGGAACGATTGTTGTGTACTTTGCGAAAAGTGAGTTGGCGGATTGTTATCGAGGGATAATCAAAGTGCGAGTGTATGGATTAATGAAGATTTATTATGTGTATGTTGCGATATAGAGGATACATTTTAATTATACAGATGAATGTTTTATTGTATAAACAAATAATAATACAATAATATTTCTCAAAAACATGTAGAATCGTAGCAAATGTCACCAGTCAAATCGTAGAAAAAATGGTATATTTAGAATAATTCACGTTGATCTCTGAGCATTTGTAGAATCGTAGCAAATGTCACCAGTCAAATCGTAGAAAAAATGGTATATTTAGAATAATTCACGTTGATCTCTCAGCATGTAATAGGCGGTTTAATATGCTCTGTGTGATTTGAATATGCAGATTTGGAGGTGGAGCTTGGAAAGTTCTCAAGCGTGGCTCTTGTCGATTCATCATATAAGCTCGATGTAAGCTCCTATTTCTCTCAAGACCACAAGAATTAACAGCGCCAACTTGCCTTCTTGAGCTTGTTATATTAGTTTCGAAGATCTGAAATTGTTGATTGTTTCGCGCTTCTTTGAAAATAATGCGATAAACGAAGCACACGCCATCTAATTCTGTGTAATTCAACATTCAATTATGTTCTCGTACTTATGGAAGGTTTGCTTGCTCAAAGATTACAGAGTCAAAAACATTGCTTGTTGTTATTATTCACTTGTGTTTGGGTTTGAAATAACAGAAATCATAAAATCATAACGGATAGTTCATTGAAAACTTTTGCATCGACATTGCAATTTCGAAAGCTCACATTATTCAATTCAGCAGATTTATCTTTTTGCTGACAGTTACTTACACCGTCTAATCTATTGGCACGAAGCCCAAGCCTAGTCCAATCTGTTACTCTCCGTACGCAAAAAAGACAGCGGCAGAAAAAGCTTGGATCCAGGCATAAGTTATTCAATCATACTTATAAATTTAATGACAATTTTATACTCTTTAGCTTAATTCACTTTTGTAAATTACTTACATACCGCTACTCGCTCTTTTCGCTCTATAAATTGAGTAACTGAAATTTGGCTTTTCAAATAATAGCAGCATTCAAAATTGCAATCGCGATCAAGCTTCTATAGATATAAATTCAAAGCCGAGAATGTAGTTCAGCTTGTACAGTCATTACAGAGATTAGGACGAACGGATCAAATAGTTTGTTCGCGAAATTTAGCGCCAGAGCTGGGCAGTAAGTTGCGAAAAACCGCAGTGTCGTTCGTTCGCTGCAGCTGCTGTTACAGACTGGTGCAAGAGAAATAGAGAAAGAGCTTTCACGAGATCGTAGATTTCACGCTCTCCCTCTCTCTCTCTTTCCCTTGCTCTTGCTTCCCGCCTCTTTCGCTCTCTTTGTGTATATGTATGTAGTCATAGTAAGTGTGTCGGAAGATCGATATGCCATGTCGGTTCGAAAGAGAGCTCGAGCTGAGAGAAAAGCTCGACCCTGCAAAAAGAATGAACAACATTGAGTTTTTTTGTACTATTGGATGGTTATCGAGATATTCAATTGATTCGTTTATTTTAATAATGAAATGATTTTCATAACTAGTCTCATAATAAACATCAAAAAATTGCCTAAATATATGTACCAACTAAATTACGCTTTTAGAACGTTCACAAGCAAATTTTGAAAAAGCCATTTTACTGTTTGCATAGTGCGTTTCCATGTAAACAGAGAAGCATTTGGATCAGAAGCCATTAAAAAATCTTGATACGCAAGCTCGTGACAGTGACTGTAAAAGGGTTGTAAAAACGATGGATTCCCGTGACATGCCTCGACGCAGGATAAAAGAAGAGAGTGCAGAAAATCCATTCCACGCTTTCTTCGGTCTCACTGAAGTACCATTCGCAGACTAGTTATATATAGTATGGCTTTAACGGCTTAACCACTGGATGCTTTATAATTCTTGGTGGACAGCTTGCTACTTTAAAACAGAAGAAACCATGTTAAGTGTTGTCAGAGTTGGTTTTTAAGATAACAATTTTTCCTCAATCTATGTAAATTTCAAATCAGCATACAGTCATATCCTTATAGAGTATTAAATATAAAAAATCGACTGGAAAATCTGATATATCAATTTAATTAAAACTCGCACATTGTTACAATTAAAAAGTTACCTTTCTTCGTGCGCAGGTCATCGCCCTATCGAACTCTGTGTAATTTACCGTTTTATCGAGTTTAAAAAAAAGCTTTTTCCTATCGAACTTTAGCATCTGCTTGCGTGCTAAGCTTCGATGCAAGAGCTCGACATCAACAGCAATTGCAAAGCTAAATAATGAGTTAATGACCCTGCAGCGCATAACGTGAAATAATGAATCTCGCTTACTCTTGCTGAGCAACGGCTTTGAAAGAGAAATATTTCTTTTATTTCATTCCGTTCCGCCCCGCGTAACTTTGAGAAAACGATAGCACTCGGGGAGCAGTACAAGTTCAGCAAATTGTGTTATACGTAAAGTTTCATAAGCCCTGCGCTTCGACTCAGTTTTTCTATAAAATGTTTAGATATCTCGCGATGAGTTTCATATTTCGTTTTGCAAAAATTAAGATTACTAGATCGAGAGATGCTTATGCGAAAGGTGCACAAGTTTTTTCAACTTATGTATTATACACGCAGAATTTTTATGTTGAAATAGTGTATCAATAGTGTGTAGGTATAAGGTTTGTTCAGGACAAATAAAGTAATTGAGCTAAACTGGTGTTTGCTATCTTCTAACTGGTCGTACTGTTTTATAACCAGTATTTACTCACATTTGTGCTAGCATCCGTGAAACAACGAGCATACCGTAGACTGTCTACCCTAATATTGATCAAAAGTTTAACGGCGTAATTTTGCGTTTCATAATTAAAAGCAAAATCAATTACTTCGGTTATGAAATATACAACATCGCGGACGTTTATTTATATAAAATTTAATTCAATTTTATAAATGAAATATCATCTATTAACAACGAAGATTCAATACCAAGTTTTCCGCCGACTACCACTAAACTTGCTCGTTTTTTCTCTATTTTCCAGGAAACCTGGTGCAGAAGATGGTGGAACATATCCCGAAAGGGTCTCTCCACGGGCACACGAACGTTCACTCCGAGTCTAAGCCCTATGCTGTCGAAAGAACAGCAGCACTATAAGGAGGTGAGAGAATCGAGGGAACCAAAAGAGGCGAGAGAGTCAAAAGACGTAAAGGAGTCAAAGGACGCGAATGCGGCCAAGGAATCGAAGGAGACGAAGGAGTCGAAGAAACAGGCTAAAGAGAAAAGCAGCGCCATAATGCCCCCAGGTAAGGAATAGACAGTTGTATAATGGATTGCCACAGAGTTGTTAGAAATAAAAAGTCGAAACAATACGTCAGTCACTAAACGGGCAGGCTATTTCGTCGTAATATATAGGGTAAAGTACCGAAAGTTTGAAGTGGATTGATTTTATCTACGCGTTCACGTTGATTTTGCTTGTTTTTTAAACTGATAAAAGATATAGAGGAAATTTGTGATGTTGTTGAAATAGTTTTAACTTTACTCGTATATAATCTTTAGAACAAGCCGGATATCTGTCAAGTAAAATTAATTTACGAACTGCCTTACGTTCTGAAATACTCCACGTTTGAAATGCATTCAGAAACTAAGTTCTATGTTCTAAGCCTCTCTGAAACTCGAATGAAATATCAATTGGGCGATAGAAGATGACAATCCACAAAGTCCTTGACAGCGTTCAATAGATCTTGAGAGTACTTCCTCGACAGACCTGTGACTCTTGACTATATACCATCTCCTTCGAATTCTAAAATTGATGTAATAAGAAGTATCATGATTTAAGTGTGAAGGGTTGTGGATGAACGGCTTGACTTTTAATTTTTTATTGAACAACGTAACATTACAATGTGACTTGACAAGCTATATTATAAATAGATAAACTTTTTACAGTTACACTGGGCTCATGACTTTATTTTTCTCTTATTCTCAAAAAATAAAGTATAATTTATAATATATCATCATCTGTGCGTAACTTTGATGCAGCAAAAGTGCACAGAAATCTTTTAAACTCATACTGATCACATAGTACTCGCTTATTGCACGCATATATATGCTTTGACTTAATACATTACTAAAAAAATGTAACAACGCTCTAAAAGTACAAAATTTTGAAAATACTCTCATCTTCGCTGTATAACATGACTATTTTGATTGGTAAAACTAAAAAAAATAATATCGAATTCAACTCGTTGCATTCCACAGGTATACATAGTACGCTTGCTTAAGTTATCCAAACTCTAATTATCCACTCCATTGAGGCTATCTTCGAGAACCTCGAACTCCTCGAACTCCATCTTGCCGAAGTCCGAGGTCCGTTTCCATGTGTTCTCGTTTATCTGCCACCTCGTTAGCGCGCTCGGCGCAAATCTATTTATTGAAGAAGTGGCGCAATCCTCGAGCTTGCCGAGCTTGAAGTCCGCCTTGAAACTTTTATTCTCCTCCTTTTTCGGCTCGAGGCCGATGACCACCGGCGGTTCGCGCTTCTCCTCTTTGGCTTCAGCTTTGTTGTCGACGTGCTTGCCGTCGTTTTGTTCCATCGGGGTAATCTCGATGCTCGGTGTCTCATCGATAGTGAACTGTCTCAGATCCATACATTTGTCCATAACAGCCGATTGATATTTATTTCTATTCTCGATGACTCGGCCGGTTAGCTCAAGTCTGCTGTCACAGGAGTTGCTTTTCACCAGACGAAACTTGACGTAGTCCAGGGACTTTTTCGATCCCTTAGATTTCTTGCAGACCATTGGGCATATTAAGGGTCCATTGCACGTATTAACCACTGTACCGCCGTAGTAAGTGACTGAAGTGCCGTGTTCTCGAATTTTCTTAAGGACATCTGGCGAAACGTAATGGCCCTCGTATCGCTCGTCGACACCATCGTCATCATGACAATAAAGCTCCTCATCCTCTGAGGAGGTACACTGTGGCGCGCTACCACCATCAGTGTCCGGATAATCACTGGAAACACCCGAGCTGACACTTCCTGCGTCCCAGTTGTGCAGTTGCCGCTGATGATATCTGTTGTTGACTCTGAGTTTGGACGAGGTGGAGTTAATGGGTGACGTTTGTCCACTTCTCACCTCGAAAGACTGGGCGATGGTTCGGGTTTTTGACTCGGCTCTAGGACTATCAATGTCGTCCTTGGATTCAGCAATGGATGTGGGTGACGATGTCTTCTCCATGTTTTCGAACATCTTGGTGAGGTCTTTGGCCCGGCTGGAACATCTCGACCTAATTGCCACATCAAAAATTTGAATAAAAACGTTTAGTAATGAATGGATGAGAATGCGTGAGAAATCGATCGTTCTAAGCGAATGATTTTACGATGAAGTTTGTTTGTTAATGACCAAGATTTTGCATAAGTACCTGGAAGCTTCGGGTGACTTTTCAGATTCACAATCAAATGTCCTGATCTCTATGGTTCTTAAATCCTTCATGCTGACGCTTTTTCTCGTACTGCAGTCCCTCGTCAGTTCGGCATTGGCTGCTAATTTTCCCTTCATAGTTTCCTCGAACATTTTTCTCACGTTTCTCACGGTATCCGGATCGGGTAATTCATCATCATTAAGTTCACGATTCACCCTAATTGGTTGGTAGAAGAAATGCTTCCGAAGCGAAGACTGCCTCGGCGTTTTTGCAAAGTGATTATCTCCCTTCTTTTTACTTTTCTGATCGGGACTGCTCAGACCTGTGGTTTTGATTTTCTCAAGGGAGTTTGAGGAGACTTTGAAGCTCGGTCTGGATTTGAGTTTTGAATTGTTGAACGAAGGTTTGCGTTCTACCTCGGCTCTCACAGGTTCGATTATCACCACATTGTTGTCCATCAGTAAATCCTGGAATGAATACTCTCGAAGATACTGCATCAACCCGTCGTACGTGACGTCCTTCTTCGAGTTGTTGAAGATACTCTTACTAAACATGTTCGATTTGACGATCTTGTAACGCACGTGATCAAATTCTGGTTCATCAGAATCCTGGCACTCGATAGAGTCGATGCAGCTTCTGGATCGTGTGAGATTAGTGTAATTTTTCTGATTCTCGTCCCTCACTTCATTATACTGTCTGTTACAATCGTTGGACTGCTTCTGATCATTCGCTCTCTCGTCGATGACGTTCGTGTTATCATCGACGGATAATCTTCTAACGTCGCTGCCAATCTCTGATCCCAGTCCCAAATCCGAGCTCTCGGATCTCGCTTCAAAGCCCAAACTGCCTTTCACAACATTGCAAGCTTTTCCGAGGATATTCGAAGTTTCTTTTACGATCCTCTCGAATCTTCCCGCGCTATGACGACTCGCTAACGGCTCTTGATCCGAGCTTTTCTTCTCGAAAAAACTTCTTGCGTTCTCGACGCTTAATCTATCTTTCTCCTTGTCCGCTTCGATGTCGCTATTCGACTCGTGAATATGGTCATTTATCAAATCGGGTTTGTTCGATACCTTATAAGTCTGGTAGTTCGTTGTAGCATTTTCGTAGATATTTTCCTTGTGCATTACGTCATTGTCCTTCGGTTTCACTTCGATGTTAATTGTCATCGGCATCGAAGACTTGGACTTCGTAATGTCGTTGTCGATGATCTTGAGTACCTGCGGTCGTCGCGACATTTCGTCGGTCTCTTCGTTGTCGGATATCCAAATCGACTTGGTATCTTCGGTCTCTTCCACCTTTGGCTTCTTTTCTTCGCTTATCTTCTTCTCCACTGAATGCAAATCCTGTATCTCCTTTTTCTCAGCAGTCTCTTTTTTTTCCGTCGTTTTTCTTGTCTTTGACTGAGACGATTCGACGAGTTTTGTGCGCTGATTCTCGCGTCTCTTCAGTAAATCGAACTTGCCGTCATAGGCATAACACGTGCTCTCGAATTGATGCTTCTCTCTCGCTAGCTCGGGGAACGAAGTGATTCCTTTGTCTACTACAGATCTATCGCTGCTCGTCGTAGATTCAAAGATAGTAGTCTGGCGATTTTTCGGTTTCTTCTCTTTGCTCTCTGATGGAACAATCTCGTCGATTTCCGTAATTCGAATGCCGCTGCCACGGTGCTTGCAGCATTTCTCGCTTCCGCTACTGCTGCTGACTGGCTTCGGCTTCGTTGACACGGAAATAACGGCGAGATTTGATTTTAACTCTCGATTCGGTGGCTCTTTGCCGTTTCTCTCCGGAATAGTATTATTGTTCGGCACGTCCGGCTCGCCGACTTCTAGTCGAACATTTGACAGTGGCAAGAGGTTTAAGATGTCAAAATATTCAAGCTCGTCGCTGTCGTCTTCGAAGAGAATGCTGTCCAAACTTCGATGCTCCTTACGCTTTCGTTTTACCTGGAAAATTATATGTTTATTGTTAATTAGCGCGAATAATTCTTCTTCTTTATTACATATTAAAAATTTGAAGTCAAATATGTGAAATTAAATTCTTGTAAAGGTATTTCACTTTATTATGCATTGTAATATTGTAATTGAAAATCGTAATTAGATTTACGTTGAGCTAAAAAAATTCGTTTTTGAAATGAAATACCTTGACTAGATGAGAGTTTTGAAGTTCAAGGCGAGATGTTAAACTGAATGTAGCTTTGATAGTATCTCGTTTTAACTAGCAGATAAAGAGAAGTAATTTAGCAAACGGCTTCTCTTTGACGGATAATACGTTCGTAAAGTTATTATCCGAAAAATAGCACATTATTTCAGTCGAAAAGGATTCTCTTAAAATACTTTTTTGACCCTCGAATAAAATTTGATCAATACAATTTCCTCAATGACAAAACTAAAAACCACTTTTGTATATAAATCAGACATAGAGAAACCTAGATCACCTGAGTATAAATGCAATCAACGCTTCGATTCTCCTCTCCCGGCCAATAATTATCTTCAACAATATCGACCAAGCCGCTGACACTGTTGAGATCCTGGACGCTCCTATATCTTCTGGGCGACTCGTCTGGCCACTTGAGGATGTTGAGCCTATCAGAGCTGAGACAGTCCTCCACAACGTAACTCGTCTGCTGCTGCTGTTGTCTTGTATAGCAGGAAGCTCGAGCGGTATATGGTAATGGCTCGAGGGGTGGCGGTAACGAATAGAGACCGCAGACCGAGCGACTCTGGCTGACGCGCTCGTGTTGTGCTGGCTCGCCGTAACGCTCGTATGACTCGTGCAGATGCTGTTGGCTCTTAGACAGTCTGTGGGTGGACAGGTAAATTCGTGAGTTAGCGGTTTGATGCAGGGGTGGAAGAAAGAATTTTGGTTTATTGGATAGTGTACGTTATTTGGAAGCTGGAGTCTTAGCTCAGCATAAGGTATATACATATAAATTCTTTCGTATAGAAAAATTCAAAAAATTTTTGTTACTAAATATTGGTTGGTGTTAATATTAATCAAAATTGAATATTTCTGCATAAGAACGTGTTCCATACAATATTAAAATAACAATGTCAAGCGAAACAAAAATGCTTAATTTTCTACTAGGATTATTCAAAAGTTAAGAATAGGCAGTAAAACTATAGCTATGCATTCCAAAACCTCGCTAACCATTACAATTCCAAACTCGCCAACATCGCCTTAAATAACTAAATTCTCCACTCATCACTCAAAACTTTAAGGCCTCCCTTATCACCTACCTATCCTTTAAGGAGTTCCGATCGATGAGCTTGGCCCGGGGAATGAGCTGATGTCTGCGTCGCTGTAGCGACGCTGCAGCAGCTACTGAATCAAAGGGAGATGGTGTCGATCCACAGGACGAACCGAGCCTCAGGGTACAGGTGTCGCCGCCGCTGCTTGCAGCTCGCGACTCGTCCTCGGAGATGACCGCGAGACTTCGTGTGCGTTTCAGGAGCTTGCGACGATCCTGCGTCGAGTTGTTACTGTCAACGTTTTGCTGGGGTTGTTGCGAGCCATGCCCGTTGCTGTCGTAACGGCTGCCGTCTCTGGAAAGATTGATTTGATTAATTAACGATTAGTGATTAAATGAGAAATTGTTTAAATCGTGAATAAAAAATATTTTTAAAGCGTGAATTTTTTAAAGCAGTTCATTATCGTAAATTTTATAGGTATACGCGACACTTTTTTTTCATATAATGACGTGTTTGCATGAAAAATGCATTTGCATACACTGTGTGCCACGTGTGTAATTGACAGGTAGATAAGGATCTACTTCGGTCAGAGGTACGAGTCGGTCAGTTGATTACAGAAAAACATGCGTTTGCTTTTTTAATTCATGAAATTTGATTATACGCAGTCCCTCCATATTCCTCGGAGTATATGGAGGTACTTTTTATTCTTACACTTCTGTGCCCTACAGAATATGTTAATAAGGCTGCTGTTGCATGCTTTGAGAGGATTACTGAACGGTATCATTATCCTCCTTTGCATATCGAAATACCATAGTTGTAATAACGGTGAGAATTAGCCGTATAAAAGGGCTTAAAGCGTGATTATATTGATTTGCTATTTACTTAACAGCTATTCCAAAGTAGAGCTTTGTGATTCAACTTTTGATAACAGCTCTTAAGGTAAAGAACGTTATCAGAGAGTCTCTGTGAAATCACTATACAAGCTTCATATTTTTCAATGTAGATGCTATGTGAACTTTGCACAACCTGCTCAACGTAAACCTCTTAATGGCGTGTCCGTCAGCACTGAATCGACCATAGAATTTAAAGGCAGTTTAAAAAAGGAGTATAATAATAAATCAATAAAAATGTAATTTAAAAAATCTCGATACAGCACAGCTTTTCGGCGCTTATACACAACGAGCCATTAAAACGTCCGAAGGAAAAGCCCGCTTTCATACGCTTTTATTTTTAATCACTCGCTAACGCCTTTCGAGCACGGCGCCCGAAATACATAGCAGAGAGCTCGCGCACTAAGATATTACCACCCAAGACACTATATTAATAAGTGCGGCTAGACACCGCCGCCGAGAGGTGCATTGTGTGCACTTGAAATTGGTGCGACTCGCGTAAAAATTCATGCATGTAGACGCGGCCTTTGCTTGTGCACACATATTCTATATATATATATATATACGTTCGCCGTCTCGCTGGATGAAATAAGAGAGTAGCGAACAACAAACTTTTCCTTTCTTTTTAACGACTCATTAACTTTTTTCTTTGTCTTTCTGCGCGTTGGCATATCTGACTGATTAATGAGATGCACTTGCTTTCTTTTTCTTTCTTATTTTTATTGCGAGACCGTAGGTATGTATAAAGCTTGCACGGAACGATTTTACCTATAAACATTTGCGATTTTCGCCAAATTCAAAATTAAGCTCATTAGCCTCGTTTAGCTAATAAAGCAGTCATAATTCAACCTACGAATCGACTGAAAAAGTTCAAAAATATCATGCGTAAATATTCACTCGATCGCTCGGAATCCAATAATCAGGTTATTGGGACAATATTATCATACGAAATTTCCCGAATCAAACGAATTCTCTTGAAAAAGAAATAATATCCCGACGTTTGATCTCCCACTCGATTCGATATTCAGCTCGCGGCGCCGGTAAAATTCAATAGCATCGAAAATTCCGCGGCTGTGCGTCGAGACGAAGCGAAATTCAAACAGCAGCCCTACGCCAAGGAAATTAATTAGAAAATTGATAATTGACTGTAGATACTCGGAAGGACTTTGCCCTGAGAGACAACGCCTAACCGTTATAATATGCACGTAAGCATATCGCTCGACACGATTTCTCCTCGTTTTCAGGGAGATTTTCACTCGGTGTACTATGCAGTCGATCTTAATCCAATTAGCGACCGTATAAATATGTGCCTGCGTGGAATCGGAGAGGAAACACGATTTGCCGATGCTCCTACTGCATAGACTTATTTTAAGACTCGCTTTTTCGTTACACTTCGAGCGAGTGATTATAATGGCTTTCTAGAAGAGATATTGCATTTTGATGGATTCTTTGAGATTCATGCGCTTGAAGTATCTAATAAGTTTGGAGATGAAGATAATTCGATGGGCAGATCGATATTCAGTGATTCGATTAGTTTTTTCTAATTATAGGAAATGCTGAATTTATTGAACCATATAATAACGTTTTATTATATCAAGATGAATGTATGTATGAATTCGTAATCATCAGCCATCTGATAAATGTACATACTCATACCGAATGTATAAGAAAGTATTATGTTTGCTATAATTGTACGTGTAGTTACAAGCAGGAGGAATATTCAGAACTAGTTGTAGTTTTCCTCGTTTTTAATAATTAATGACTTATCGAAATTGCACATTGCAATTCCTTCCGTATTCGCTAACTCCCTTTCTTATCTCGGAAAAAGAAAGCGCCGAATGCGTTCGATTGCCCAACGAGCGGCACATCGTTGGAAAAAAGAGAAGCGACGTTTCGACTCTGAAAATGACAAAAAACCTATACGTGCCGACACATTCAAAAAAAGTGTTCCGATACGTATATAATGGGAAAGTCACTCGCTCCCCCTGTTATCTTTCGGTGTCAGTTCACATTTATAACATAAAAAGGCATGTTGGTTTCACACTGTTACGATGAAACTTGAAAAAAGACACGTATGTGTGTACGCGAGAATGTATTTGTGTAGAGATATATAGGTATATGTGTAAAGTAGTAATCCATCGAAACGACCGTGGGTCGGACGCGGGACATTAGCTGAGGTGGAACAGTAGCTAAGCCGATGTGTGAATGTATGTGGGTTGATCTAAAGAATAAATCGCACATCGTCGTTCGAAAGAAATCTTGATAAATAAACCTTAGTATTATTACTTTCGTATAAAGCGCGGAGATCAGCATGTGGTATATTAAGGACGCAAAATTTTTTATTAACTTTTTCGTGAGTTACAAGTTTATGGTTTAATTATTTACTTAATTATTATTTATCTTTTTTCAGAATTATGCGCAAAAGCTTACACAAAGTAAAAGAGTTTTATCGATCCGAAATTCGTCAAATTAAACAGTCTGCATTAAAAGTCGGAATGATGATCTCTTTATCGCAGCGACAGGAAATATTTAATGCGATTATAACGTACTGAAACCGGCGCATTAAAATCCTCGTCACGCTTGGCCATTCTTTCAGTTGACGGACAGATCTACGGATCGTAATTCATTACACCTGATAAACTAATTTGCAGCCTTCCGTTTCGTAAAATCCCAGAACTATAAATGATCCATTACAAATTTCCCCCAACAGGAAATGTTCCAATTTATACCTTACAATTGTTTCAAATTACACACCATTGTTTTTTTCCGATCTCGATTTCGCCATCCATATACACCCACTTTTCCCGCCACAAGTTCCAAATTAGCCTAAAATTTTTCGAAAGAACACAAGTTTCGCGCGTAACAAGATGCTCGAAAGAACAAAAACAACAACTCCCCGCATCGTAAAACACAATCTCTCCGCGCAAAAACAAACGCACGAGAGTAAGAGATTTCTTTCACCGATACTTTCTAATCGCAGCGAAGAAAATCTCGGCCGAAAAAAACTCCGCCTACGAACTCATACACACACGGAGGTAAATTTCCGAATTGCCTCTCGCACAGGATCTCGATAAGTACTCGAGTGAAACGCGTATATCAACTCTCCTTCTTTTTCTCCGAGGAAAGAAAGGAACTGGCGTCGCGCTTTTCGATCGTTGTAAGAAAATTGGATCTCTTATACCTGTATACCACGTCGCCGCCAAAGTCTCTCCCGCGTGCAAGGACTGGATTTAGAGGTGTCGATTTCTGCGCTCGACTTTCCAGCCGAGAGAGGTGTAAAAGGGATTTTGGTTTGACGAAACTTAATCAGCCGCATACGATGTCACGGCTGAGAGCTATGATATGTGCATGCGCGACTCCTGAGAGGTATATAATATAGCGATGCGAGATTTTAGTGGGATTGTCGAAGCGAGTACGCGAGATGCATATTTCATGATGCCGTATAACTGAATATTGCGACGTGGTTGGCTTTTATTTCTATATCTTACGTTGCGGAAATCGCTGCAAGTGTCGCGAATTCATAGTGGCAAAAAGAGCTTTTTGTATTAGCAAAAAGAGTAACCTTCATTTTCTAGGAAGTATATATAAAACTCGGGAAAATAATAATACAGTCCATGAAATAATAAAGGTTAAGACGCGAGGACACGAAAAAAAAACACAGTTTAAATTCAGCTCTACATTTCAGGATCAATACAGATCGCATCGAGCCTATACACGAAAAAAACCGTTCCCTCATCTCCATACTATCACACGAGCTTCCGACACACAACTGATAAAATTCTGCGCAGCATCGATGCACTTGACAAGGTAATTCCGTCGGTCGCTATCAAAGCTTTATGTGTACCCTAAAATGCAGCTATAGTCACTCTCGCGGAAAGGATAATCCGCGAAATGGTTGCAGACTCGTCACACCTGGTCGCCTTGAGCTATATACGCTGTGTGCACTGGTTGTAATGGACGATAGTTGACGTGCGTTAAACGGATGGCTTTTTCGAGGGAATGTGTAGAGGGGAATGGTATAACGTATAGTCCTTATACACATGACGAGAGGTGTGGGGTGGCTGCGGATTTCGAGAGTTTCCGTATTACGTCTCTTGTGGATTAGACCTGTTGTGTGGGTCTTTAGTTTGGACCATAACTTTGTTGATTAAGCTGTAGAGGTGAGTTACAATGAAACGTTACGTTGCAATTCTATTTACGAAAATAACTTTATACTATTCTGAGAGATTCTTTCTTTGGGAAGAGGATAAATTTCTATTTAAAGTTGGGATTAATGAGAAAGGTTTGAAAATGCAAAATGGAAAGTATTCACGGCTTATCAAATATCTACCTTGCTTCCCTCTTGATATAGGTAGCTTCGAAGTCGGAGTTATTTTTGTTCGCTTGCGACGGTAGTAAAATGCGCATTCAATGCTAGATTTTAATATTTTTTCTTCAACTGGTTTTAAACTTTATTAAAAAACTTGGACGTCAAAATGTAGCGCGTATATTATGTAAACGAATTTTACAAACGCATTTTTTAATTTAATTCCTGACTACCTTAATTAAATTCGCTTCCAAGAGTTCCTCGACTTTACAATCTCTCTACACTCCAAGAGCTTTGAGGCTCTTGGATATTTTCAAAAAAGCTTTCTCGTAAAAGCCACCCCATGTTTTTGTCACGAAGCTTGTTAATTAAATACCAAGAAGAGCATAGAAAACGGTTTATTTACGCACCAAACTCACTCCGATCATTAAAATAACCAAATTGCTTCGAAATCGATATAGAATTGAGTGTATATTCGTATTGAGTGTATCGTTGAAGCACATCGCCTTTAATTTAAATTCAATAACCAAAGCCATTCGACAAACTTGAAATCCCATCGTACACTCCACAATCAAATAAACAGCCTGTACTGCCGAACTTACTCTCTCCACCAAACCCACATCTCCGGACTCCAACTCAACAATCAATTCGACCGTAAATAAAGTCATTTCACTCTCCCGAGTCTCCTCTCGACGCAAACTAATACATACACACACAAACGCGTCTCTTCTAATCACGCTCGTGTTTACGATTAAGCCCCGTAAAAAGCCTGCGCGTTCTCTGCCACGGCTTTGATGCGGTTTCCGCGAAAGGACAGTTTTATGGATTTCCGATAGGATTTTAATTAAGCTTTCGGCGACGAGCAAGCCGTCATTCGCGAAATATTGCGTTCGAGCTTGCGGGAAAAGCTTTATTGCGGCGACCGAAGTTTTTGTGATTGCAGTGGGTTTATTTTTCTTTGCGCCGAAAGCGGAGTAGTGCGAAGGGTTTTCTCCCACGGTGAGATGAGTTTTATCGGTAATATCATTGATATATTCCTCGATGCTCGGTGAAAAAGTAAAACTTTTTTTTCATGAATTTTGCGAATGGAAGTATTGAATTTTCGAATTTACGACTGAGAAGAGCTGGAACATTTTTTGCGATATGTCGGACGATGGGACGAAATTTCCGGCTTACGTCTAGCCGATATATCGGGACTCAGCGACTTTGGAAATATTAAAGTTTTAAAGAGGAAGCTAAAAAAATACATTTTTCACTGCTGTATATAAATTCCATAACGCTATTACCTTGAAATACATTGAAAAGACCTCATTTTGCACCAAGTTAAGTCGCTAACATTTCTAAGTATAACCAGAATTTTTCGTTCCCCTCGCGCAACAATCGCATACTCAATCGAGCGCCTTTTCTTCTTCACAGCCTCTGCTCTCAAGCCACAGGAATATAGCATCGATTTCTCCTTCTCTCTTTCTCTTTCGATTGTTCGCGTCCGATATTATACGCAGGCGGTATCTTCTCGCTCTTCCTTTTTCTCATTGCGTCCGGCGTTACGTAAAATTTTATCGCCGTCTATCGTAACTTCTTGCGATACAGGTGGGAGAGGATGAGCTGCTAATCGACATATGTACAGACACTTCGCGGCGTCTTTTGTCTGGATTCCGTGATTTTATTGAGCGTTTATTGCTCTAGGAAAAAAAGCAGAACGAACGGAATATGCGCATAACGATGCGACTTTCAGCGCGAAGTCGAGTGGAAAGTTTCTCGAAATAATGAATTGTTAAAAAGCTGTCGTAATGTTTCAAAATTACCAAGTTTTAGAGACAAGCAGAAAAAGTGTCTAAATGGCTAATTTGTTTTTTGTCGCGCTTTTCGATGCTCGACTTTGAATCGTATTGCATGTGAAACTGGCGGCTTTCTATGCTTTCTTACGCAACTGTGCAATAAACATTATTAACAGAAATACAGTTCGAGCATATATTTTTAACACCTTATTGGACTTAAACATTAGATTCTGATTAAAAGCCCAAGCGAATTTCAGGCAAACGTAATTTCGAGAAGAGGAACACTACCGAGGACGACTAGTCTAGAGGCATTGTTATAGGTGAAGTGCGCGCTCCACGATGAATACGTAAATAACAGAGAGGAGCAGTTTAGTAATCCCGCGTAACAAACGGGTTGAGTTGTACCGAGAGTCTGATCTTGGATGAAACCGATTATGCAAGCTCATTCGACCCGGTATGTTCTCTAATAGGATAGAAGCGTATACGAGGACATCAGGAATATTAACTTTTCGTCAACTGAATACTAGTCCCTATTGTAACGTTACATTTGCTAAATGTTCTTCGATTTGGAGAAGCACATATAGTTAGGAAATTAAAGTGAGCAAACAAAACAAACACGATGCGAAGGGTTTACTCTATCTTTATTATCGTTTTGAATTAAAGTTTTGAAATTGTTTGTGCGGTGTATCGACCGGTGAGTTATCTTTGACGTTAGTGGACGATAGCATTATACATGCCACAATGGTTCGATGCAATAAATATTCTTATCAAAGGCGGTTCACTAATGCTAGCCTGATTGCACATAACACTAAGGGTCGTAAAATGTTTTACTGCCTCAGAAATCGCACAATTTCCCGGAAGAATTACGCAATGCGTACATGCACGCTTGAGCTTTTTATCGTTTTTGAAGATCTTATTATACAAATTTCTGCGATGATCCGATTTTCCATTGTTGCGAGAACGAGATATGCTCGGCTTTATCTGTAGTCTCTCTCTAGCAAATATAAGTGGCGCATAGCGAGTATCATATTTTCCTCATCCAAACCGACACCCAATAGTTTATAGCGGTATGAAGCACTATAACTTTCTCAATCATGTAATATTTGGATTTTTATTCCTATTTTTAAATTTTATTTAAATCTTTTTCTTAAATGTGTGTGGTATTTATTACTAAACGATTCATATTATATATGAAAATAACTATAATTTAAAAGCCAAAATAATAAATTTTGACAGTATTTTCGTAAATTTAATGATAATTCGATTCTAATCTAGCGCGTAACCAGTCATAAAAGTATCAATAGTTAATAAACGCAGATAAATTATTACAACTGTTCGATAAACATCTCATACATAAATGCAAAATCCTCGGTAGCTTTATAAGAAGGTTCACGCCTGATTACCTAATTACAAATGATTTCTACATGAAACGCTTTAAAGAGTTCCTCGCTATTCCGAGCTTTAATTACACCCTGTGCAAATAAGCATCTGAGAATAAAGCGCAAGTTATGCGCGGCGGCGGTGCGGTAGACGCGGTGAACCTATTTACGAATTACGATGTCTGAGCCGCATGCAAATGAGAATAAGGAGACAGTGACATATTGTTTTGATTGCATAAGAAAACTGGCTTTTCCGAAATATGCTGCAAGGGTATGATCATGAATTTCAAGTACGTGGCGCACTTTATGAAGGCTCGTATAAAACTGCGTGACATAAGGCTTGATGTAAGAATGTCATTCCCATTTCTGTAACTGCTTTGTACTTGGAAAATTTTGGAATATTTTCAGTGTTTTTTGCGACTATGCAACTTATTAATTCGATTTTTATTTAAGCGTTACGTGATAAATATTCATATATTAGATCAATGAATTTTTACTCAAAGATCAAATTGCTTCCTTCCTGAAAGATAAATCTATGCAATAAAATTATAATTTAGTATAGTCATATAAGAGCCTAATTATCTCGACGCTTGCAATAATCACATTGGCAGAAATTCTCACAATGCAGAAACTGTAAAATTATTCAATGCTTTAATTTTCTTATTCGAAATAAATTCGCTGCAACCCTCAAAATTACATATTAACCCTGAAAATTCATCATCCTTCTTAATTCACTCAAACGCATCTAAACCGCAATATCCTTAAACGCACCGGCACCAATTTCCTCCCTGAAAGAAAAATATCAACCATCACCACCGCACGCGTTCAACTCTCCCCCCTAATATCGCCAGCACACACTAAAGCCGAGCTACACACTCTCGATTTGCATGAATTACAAGCGCGCGATAATCATCGCCCCCCAAAGTCCCCTTCCGGTACTTCCTTCCTCTACACATGATATTTATATATATCTACTATACTACATCGATTGTCGGTGCGCGAGGTATGTTAAATCGTATATAGAGCAGGTGCACGAGCCTGACAAAGGATGCGAGAAACGCCGGAAGAAGTTGAACGCACCGATATGCCTGACATCCGACCCCGACGAGACGGTCGGAGAAAAGAGCAAAGTGCAGCATACGGTTATAATATATAGGAATACGACTGTCGTGTGTGTGCGGAAGTTGATGACTGTGTTTAAGGACTGATTACGCGGTTTGAGCGAATTTTTTTCGTTGTGAGATCGTTGTTGCTCGATTGTGCGGGTGGACGAGGGGAGGAGTTGTTGATGGATGGCTGAGTGGCATGTATTTGCACAGACATATGCTATTTAGATCGTTACGCATTTGTATGGTAGAGAGAAGCTGTTTTATAGTTCAGTGAAAGAGATTTGCGTTTTTTTTTCCGTTAATTTATAGTTTGCATACGAATTAATAAGTTGCCACATTAGTTAAGTGATTTAAAGGAAGTTGTTACTTACGTAAACGAATTTGTTTTGCTTTCGTCTACTGATGCGAATTAGTTTTATGATAGTAATGGATGGAGCAATTATGAAATTGTTATTGAATGATAGCTGTTTATAGTTTCCTCGTGGAAGGACGTATTGCACTGACGAAAGCGTCTACATGTATTTTAGAAAAATTAGTTTATGTAATCAACCGCTTTCTTGAACTGTATATCTAAGAAATTATTAAAAAAATGACGTTCAGATGTAAAGAAGATGAACAATAATTTTAGATAGGCTTGCGTTTACGTCAACTTGATATTTTATACACACTTGCATGCGTGAATGTGATTACAGTTTATTTAATCACAATTTTAATTACTGATCAACTTGTCCAACTATTAAAACGTGTGCTGTGCTTTGATTTTGACAAGCAATGACGTAAGTACGAAGCTAAAAAAACCGGAATACCAAAAAAATGAATGGTTCGTAAGCACCGCTGAGAAAATACCAACTTCTAAAATGACCAAAACATCCGTAACTCTTTCCTAATTCATCCACAAAAATTTCCTTACAGCAATGACAAGCCGCTTTAAAATGTTCAAAATCGAAGAATTTTCAAAATCAAAAAACACTCACTATCTTCTCGAAAACACGTAGTAGCGCAGCACAACAACAAAAAAAAACCCACTGAATCTTCCTCGACAGACTTCCAGACCATCGGCAATGCAATTCAGCACAATACAATATTCCAGGCCATCAGACGGAAGCCGGTGTCTCTCCGCGCTCGTATTTTCATTCACTTTCGCCGGCCGCACGCGCAGCACTGCGCGACGCACCTGTCCGGTTCCGCGGCGGAGCCCACGAGCTCAAAGCGTCCTGTCCACCTTAGGTGCGATGGTGGGGTCACGAGAAAGACAGGATAGTACGTGTGTATGTGTGTAGAGTAGTTATGATGCTTTGGCCGTCACGTCGTCGTCTCGATGGCGGCACTGGTATCATGCGACTTGCGAAATGTCGTGTAAGCTTGACCACATGTCAGGAGGTGTTTGGGATGATGTATGATGGGTCTGTTATATGTGAGGGTGGTTTTTTTTGGAGATGTTGAGGTCGGGATGATTTGGTAGAGGATTATCGATGATGATTGATTTTGATGGAAACGTGATACGATATGTTTTCTGAATTTTTATAAGCGAGAGTAATACAGTCTTTAATTCATGTTTGCGAATACACGATAGCAATCGTCTGCGTATACATCATATTCTGAGAGTTACTAAGCGTATGGGATTACGAGTATAGGCATTTATCATTGTTATTCGCATTTCTTACTTTTATATATCTATAACGGCAATAAATTATCGAATTAAGCATGTCTAATCGCATTTTTATGTCTCTGTTACAGGTAAGTCAAAGGATAAACGTGATCTTCTTTACGTGAGTTTATACACAATTTTCAATACGTCCTTAATTTTATAATGACTCGAGCCTTTATAGAAAAAATTCTTTAAACATTCAATCTGAGAATGTACCGAAAACGTGCTTGCTAACGTTGTCGAAATAAGAAGGTCCACAATCCCTATATAAGATCGACATCCACATAGAAATTTCGATTACACTCGATTACTCTTATCGACAATGCGCTCCTTAGCCGTTGGCTGCACATATCCCTGGACTATAACGTTTGCGAATCTCAGCGGATAGTCGATTTTCCGCGCGTGCCTCCCAAGGATGGCATTCGAACTGCTGCGGCATTACGTATTCCGCGCACGAAGCCAAGCGGCTGACTTTTTCAGATTTTGGCGGTTTTACGCGAGAGGCTCTTTTATTTCTGCGAAGGTTGTTGACGAGCCTTCGAAAATTGTACGTGGAACGAAAATTCGTACGAAAAAAAAAGTCGTTCCTGCGCCACACGTGTGTAAAGGAAGCCTTGGAAACTGTAAAGGTTTGCGCAAAAAGTTATGTACAGTCAAGGAAGTGTAATCAAGAGGTTTTTAGCGCTTTCGATGTACTCGAGTAATTTGCCGGAATTAACCTCGTACGACTCCAGAACAAATAGTTGGCGATATATGTTTGCGTGTATGTGGAACAGTCCGGTGAAATCTGATAAGTTATATACGCAAGATTTTCTCCGCTAAACCAGGCGAAGCCAAATTGGACGTGAAATTTATATGGAAAACATTAATCGAGTTTGCGTGAGTATATGCAGCGTATATCATGAAGTGTAGTAGTTTATGTATAAATAGGCTTTATAAAATTTCACGGACATGTGTGCAACAGATTACTCCTGCCGGCTTCCTACATTTTTCAAGCCAACGTTACGTAACTTTGTGATTATCGAGATCACTCGCGTTTCCGAGAGGCTTTCGGAATAAATTATATTTTCAATATTAACGTTTTTACGTAAGACACTTGAAAATATTGAAATAAAATTATTAAATATAGCAAAATGTTCGCATATCGATTTACCTTTTATGGTATATATATCCACCGTGCACAGCAATGAAATTACAGTTATTTATATTGAAAAGAAAAACAATCACGCTTGGATAACAAACATCCTCCGAAGAGTCCCATCATCCGTATCGTTTACATAACGAGAACAACTAAAACAGTTTATTTATCTTTCCGGCTAGAAGTCGTTCCGAAAAAAACGTCTCGCTTGTGTTTAAAGCGATGCTTGCAAAATAACGAGATAAAACGACGACACGTATTATATACAGTCGTGGGCGTCAGCGTAGAAAAATATTTCCAAAAACACGGGCGATCTTTCGTATTCAAACGATGTACCAGCGTTAGCCTCGTTGTTTTGTAAACACCATCAGAGGGTCTCTGCGAGCTGTATCTCGACACGCTCGGGCTTTTTTTCGCAACTCGCTCGTATTTCATGTGGGCCAGCTTTAGTGACTGTGCTTTTTTACGGAAATAATTTTTTTTTTTTGTGACAATAGGTGCTGAGGATATTGTTTAGTTGCTCTGTTTGCATATGTATTGTAAAACTACCTATCGCGTCACAATAATACACGTATTTCAGGCCTAATAATAGCTATATAATCGTATCGTGTTCTTTATAATTAGATTATTGAACGGTAACAAAAGTGAGTTCCGACCTTAAGATCCGATCTTTCAAGTTTCCGAAACCTCCTGCTCTCAAATCCAACGCACAATACAATCAATCGCGCCTTTCACCAAGCTTCTCTCTATTACACCCGCGACGAATCCAATCAACCTTACCGACAAAAAGACGCCCAGTAGCTGTGTACGCGGCGGGAGAATTAAAGAGCCTCATCATCATCTCTCTTTTTTGTGTACACCTTCTCGGGACCTCCCGATATGTCAAGGTCGTAATATTCCAAGCAGAACGAGGCTGCTTATGTATTATATATACAACGCACTCCGTATATCATACTTCATATATTTATATGTATACATATATATATATATATATATATATATATATATATATATATATATATATAAATGCGCAGCAGTAAAGGTAATAACGTAACTTCATTCGCAACGCGTTCAATTCAAATTAGAAATCACTCTGTTACTTGACCTTTGCGCGATTAAATCGACCGTATAGACTTATGTACGAATGTGGGTGTGTGTGTGTGTGTGTGTAACAACCGGAAGACATATGTGCATTGTCTCCTGTGCAGTTGCAACATCATTGGCTCTATACTCGCTAGTCTACACGTGTACACATAGTAGCTGTGCGTGAGTTGCAGGACGAAGAGAAGGTACATACATATATATATATGCGTTTGCAGGAATGGGAATTTATGCTACGCTGGTGCGAGTATTTTTTGCTTGAAGGTGATGATCTTGATCGTCGTTGTTGGTTTTTTTCACAGTTTCGCGGTATTATTTAATCGCTGGGTAATAAAGATTTTCTTTATAAGAAACGGAGTGTTAAGTGCTGAATTGGTTGATAATTATGCTCTCGTTAAGTTTATATAAGAAACACGTAATTTGTATTTTATAAGACGTGTAAAAATTAATTTCGTATCTGCAGATGGAAAATATAATGACGGTGTGAAGACGTAAACCACTAGTATATATACATACCAGTTGTAACAAGGCTTTTACTTTAGAAAGAAAGCGTTATGCGCGTTTATGACAATTGTTTTCGCTCAGTATATAATATATACAATCGGGCATTCGCATGGGAGTGTTATTTTGAAAAATTGTTCGCAAAACACACCAAAATTACTCATTTAGCGAAACTCGTTTTGTGTACAAGACTGATTACGGGGTCGGCAATGTAAATGGCTTATATATATGATAATACTATATATGAAACCGCGCGAACCTTTAAAAATTCCGCGAGCAATGTCTGCATTACTCCAAGAGATAAAAGAATACGCGCTGAACCATAAAACCGCATAAGTCATACCGAAATTCTTTTTAAAATTAGTATCATAAACACGCGGAATCCTCTTTGCTTGTGTAAGTCACGTCGGATCTTTCGTCCCAAGAAAAAAAGATAAACCCTCGAAAAATTCGATTAAAAAAAACCATCGCATACGTACACACGAGCATTAAAAATGTCCTCAACGCGCGTCCAAGCTTTTATGACGCTTCAGGTGCAGGGAAAAAAGCCGGTATGATAAAGACGACTTTTCTCAAGAGCGCGAAGAAAGTGGCCATCGTCGTCGCGCTGTACTTGGCCCAGAGAGACACTCGCGGCTGACTGCCCCTTGATGCTTCGTTGCCGCTGCTGCTGCGCGCTTTACATTTACGAGTCGGCCATAAACAAAGTGAATCCAGCAGCTGACGCAAATTGCTTCTCGCTAGGGGCATCTCTTGTTTTTCAATTTTTTTTTCAATGGCAGTGTTTTACGCTTGGTTACAGAACTTTTCGTGGGTATTTTTTTCTTTCGCAAATGACGTCATTAGCGTGAGGATGAAAGCTATGGTTTATATATATATATATATATATATATATATATATATATATATATGAGCTTGCTAACTGTAAAACTGGTTGGAATTGATTTAGCGCGGGTATAGCGAGTAAAAAGCGAAACGATGACATTACTTTTGCGAAATGCAAAAAAAAGCTTTCTCCGTGAAACGGCAAAAGTATGTATATAGTTTTAACCGGGTGAAAAAAATCCTTTCTACTTTTATAGACCGGTTGTGTTAAAAAAAATGCTACAAAGTGTGTGCGACACGATGATAAAAAAGATTCTTTCGAGATCGAGGCTCGATTTGAACGGTTTCCAACGCGTTCAAACCGTCTCGCGGTTCGCTAAGCCACGCCAACATCAAAAGTATATGCAGCGATATGCCTGAACCGTACACAGCTTCTACCAGGGATAAGTAGAGAGATTGACAGTGAGGGGGTTTTTCGGGGGTTTTTCTTGAGCCGTTAACAACGCTCGACCGCTTACCTGGCCGTGACCCGCGCACTAATCCCTTTTATTGCGGTCAATTTTCATATCAGCGAGATTGAAAATTATTAAAAAAGTACATATATGCTAGTAACAATATACGATTTGACCAAAAATTGTTGAACTAACATAATTAAATTTAAATGGTAAAATTGGGTTCATTTTAAGTTGTAATATTTACATTTTAAAAGTTTAATATCAATTTAACTTTATTTTGTATTTTGTCTTGCATTTTATCAATGAAAAAGAGAAAAAATTATAAAATACAATAACAATAACATTTATTGCTCTTATTATATAGTCCAATAATTATTCTTGACAATATATTTTTTCTGAACAAAAAAGAGATTCTGAACCAAAATTTTTACTTTTCAATGATACTTCAAATATATTATAGTATTATGATGCACGCTGAAATACACGTTTGTACATGAAAAAAAAATTTTGAAGAATTTCTTAAATAATATTTATAATTATTATTATAATTTGCATTATTATTCAAATATTAATGTTAAATAGTTCTAAGAAAAAATACTATAAAAAGTGAGATCGACATTAAATAATTAAAATATCTAACACAACTTAAAATTATCCGAATTTCACCATTCGAATTTCATAGTAATTGTTGAAAAATTCGTGGCGGTATTGTACTTTCTAATTTTTACAATAAATGTACATTTTTTATCATCTTTAGTTGCGCTTACAATAATATTGACCGTAATAAAAGGGATTAACTTAGTATAGACAACGCTCAGGTAAGCGGTGGGACGGGGCCAGTACCGACTGAAGCAGTCTCCAGTTTTCACTTATAGGCGAGAGGAACTCTGCCGACGACCAAAGTTTTACGATAGAAAATCGGCGCACGAAAAACCCCCTCACTGTCAATCTCTCTACTCATCTCTGCTTCTACTCTCAAGGGCATCGAAAGGACGTCATGAAGAAGAAGAAGACGCGCAGGTCATAAACGAAAATTTTCCTCTCTTACAATGCGACGCTTCGTTTGCCGAAAAGCACAGCAACACTGCACTCGACAGCAGAGGGGATGCAGCAGACGCGTCAGAGCTGCCCGTGCACGTAAAAGGGACCGGGGAGGCTAGACAGCCTCAGATCTACGCAGTTCTGTCTAGCGTGCACTTGCCCTGCTCGTGCACACTTGGCAGAACTGCGAATTTCTTAAATTCAAACAGTGCTGTGTTCATTTTGATCTCATAATTCACATAACGATCCCAAATTCTTTAATTTTAAGCCGTAGCGGTGAGTAACAATATTTTGAAGTTTTTTGTGTGCGTTTCGTAGTTTACGTCGTGTTTTTATAGTATTATTATATCGAGCTCATACGATCGGGCTCACAAGATTATTCGTAAATTTTAATAGATAATACTATAAAGACATGTCGCTCATGCGAAACAGGCCTTGCTCGGATAATTTATGTCACAATTTTACAAGGTTACTCTCTATTTTCAGGAACGTTTGTGTACTAAAATGCAGTGCTAGTCATATACACCATGATGAAAAAATTGACTGAGTTTATCAATACCAAAGACATACCAAAGCGATTGATTACCGGACTGTATCTAATTCGCGCAAGGTTTCTCATCGCTTTTCTCGATCCGCGTGACGACGTCACACAGGACAGGCGGATCGACGACTGCGATGTCCGACTATTAGCTTTACTGTCACGGGCTTCGTGTTTGTCAACTGATCCCGAGTCAGAATGAAAATGATACTACTTACTTACTATATCGATACCGGTGTAACAGTGTGAATTTAGTTTTAAGAGATATATACTTAATCCAAGAATGACTATATTAGTGAGATTTTGTATTAATTATCATAAGGATAATAGCTACACATGTTATAGATAGATTAAGATAAATAAGTAAAAAATATGGTTTGGAAACCACCCTGGTAGAAAATACACCATATTACGGCCATGTATATGATGAATTCTCTACCATGGCAGAAACGAATAAGATTTATTATGTGCAATATTTGTAACGGTTACTTACTATAAAACCAAAGCTACCCTATCTAAGTCTTATATTTTATTATTCCTTGTATTTTTCCGTATCCTCGAGATCCTTTGCGTTAATGAAAGTACTCGAGAAGTTTTCCAAATTATTTAACTGGTCTGCATATTTTAGAAATGTCAAAAACGCTCACGAGTTATCTTAAACTATAAGTTTCATATTTTAAACATTAAATTTTTCATCAATATATCATATACAGATTCTTATAAATTTTTAACTCAAAATTCAACCAAATATGCATAAATTATGTTTACTTTCTTCTGAACGTTACAAACGTATGCCATATTCATAACAGCATCCCTCATCTCGGTAAAAGACGCGTTTTTATTATTCTTATATAAAAGAAGGAAAGGAAACTAGTAAATCACCCGCGCCTCTGAAGCTATATTGTCCCATTGACCTCTAATGCAGATGTTCAAAGCTAGTGCTCAGGTAGACAGACTGCTGCATATAATTAAGTTTATAAATTAAGCACTAGAATTTCCTAACACATTTTAATTTTACGCATTGCCTGCAGAAAGTTTAACGTTTTCAAAGGCTATCTTTAAAATCTGCACAGAGTTAGCAAAACACATTGTATCGAGCAAAACAAGCATACGTACCATGTCAATTAAACAACTCGCTATACAGCCCATAAAGCAGACGAGCAAACCTCGTCGTAAACCGTAACAAAATAAAATCCAGCAACAATTAAACGCTTTCTCTCAGTCTGAAACACACAACTAAGCCATTCAATCAACGCTCGCAGCTCGCAAAATCCACACCTGGCACACGATAAGTGGTCGCGCTCGCGGCTGCAGTCTCATTTTCACGATCGCGTCGTTCCGTCATATATGTATACGGCGGGGGAAGAGGCATAAAAGAAAATGAGGAAAGATACACAAGCTGGTATGTGCGAGATTGGACGAAAAATGCTCGTCGCGCGCAGAGGAAATTCTGACAAATGTAGTGAACTGTGAACCTGCGGAGATGCACTAGACAGTTTTTCTAGATTTACGTTATTTTAGTATTGTTCAAAATTGCTTTTATATAATTCAGTCGCCAATCAACATTATCATTATTAAAATGAATGATAAATGCTTGAAAATCGAAAACAAGCAATTTCAAAGCATCACCAGGCAAGATAAACTATCCCCGCCCAAGCAATGCTCGTTTGAGTTATCTCTAAGCCTGTCGGCTTGTTTGCTCGCATTCCGCACCGCATCCATGTGTCTGATGTGTATAAAGAAAATACGCTGCCCGTTTGCAGAAGGAATTATCGCTAGCCGAAAGATAAGACGATTTTCCCCTCTGCAAGCGAGGCTCCATAACGCTTCGAGCTTAACTTTTTCAACGCTTCTTCTCTTTTTTGCTTTGCAGGCAAAGTGAAGATCTCTAGGGAGAGAAAAATGCAGCCGCGGAAAACGCTGCTCGTGATACGCGAGAAGAGTACGTAGGAAACATGGGACGCGTTTGCCTTTTGAGATTTTCTAGTGTGCAATATATATATACACACATAATTCCCGTTTGCCCTGTTTTCCGTTTTAATGATGCATTCTTCGAATCCGACTAACTATGCTTGATCTAGATTGCTTGATTTTACTAACGACTGGATTTGCTTTTGGATTTTAAAGCGGGGGCGATTTTCCAATGCCCCGAAACTTGCAGGTATACAAGGGACGACGACGGGGTCAGCCATAAATCGCGCGTTCGTTACCTGGAGAGCTATTTATAATAGCCTCTTGCAAAAGGGACCTTCCGTGAAACTAAATGTACAAAGAATATATTCCGCGCAGTTCAAAATGAAAAAATAAAACTTTCACGACGTTCTCGATTAGCGCATTGAGAAACAATTTTTTTTTTCTACTACATAGTAACAATTGTCCCAAATCAAAGTATATCACTCTTTTAGTATAGAACAAAGTAATGTTTATTAAAAATTTTCTCAGTGCATATATACACCTGAACAGCTTAAATTGCATGCTCTCCAAAAAGATTGCAAAAAATAAACAAAAGCACTCACGTCAAGATGATTTCACACCTCGCTCGGCTTTATTTTTAGCAGCGGCGCTCAACAACAAAATAAATCACACACAGCTCTCGTGTCGCGCGGGTTTTTAAACTTTGATCTCCTTTGTGCGTCGGTCGCGGCACTACTGCCGCCGCGCGCAAAGTTTTCAACCCCGCGGGTTCTGTCTCTTTGTCGTTACAGTATGAATCAGAGGTCATATATATAAATATAAATATATATATATATATATATATATATATATATATATATATATATCGGGGGAGAGAGAAGAGGTGCAGCACCTTTGCTGCACGTGCGTGAGACGGCTGTCACGCGAGGGCTTTGTTGAGTTTGCATCGGTGTGTGTATATATGTTGTCTGGACAGGTGCGTTGCGTGGTAGACGGGTTGGCTGATTCCAGGGGTGAGTGATTGCAGGGTTTAGAATTTGTTTATTATAATAGAATGCTGAAATATTGTTGATGCGCTGTGTATTTATATAATATTATGTAAGAGAGCATTATTATTATTCCTGAATAATACCCCTCAGGTGTTGTGTTGTATAGAACGGTAACTCCGTAAACAGCGATACGGTTGTGCGCTAGTAATATTAATAACTTTTGGTTACATTGCACACAGCCGCCCTTCCTTGTGCGAAGACTCGCGTGCGTAACGAGTTTGTTTATACTCGTCGTTTACTTTACTCGCGCGTATTAGCCCGGCTGGAGCATATAAGAATGATTTATTAATGAAGCTTCTAGTTTTTGGCGACGTCTGACTATGTACGCTTTTTTAAGGCTATAAAGCTGTATACGTGGCTGGAACGAGATGTTGTGCGAGAAAAGTGCCTGAAATGCCTGTGGATGCCTTTGTAACGAAAAAATCCTCTTAGAGGGCGATATCGCTCTTTTTGAATTTTTTTTATAAGCTTGTTTACGACGTGGTATTCATTAGTTTCTTATAACACTTAAATTTAAAAATATACGTTAGCTAGTTTTTAACCGATAAAACGCGATTCAACAAGACTATAACAAAAAGAGAAAGTTATATCTTCTGATAATGAGCGCGTCTCGCTGTGTACAGTAGAAAGTCGAACAATTATATTTTTTAATGAGAAACTCGCGAGTTCGCGTCAATTAATCTTCTTTTAAACAATCGTAATTCTCATTGCTCCAAGACAAAAAAATTAAAAATCGCTTCTCTAAAATAAGAAAATAATAAACTTCATAAGACCCTTAAATAACATCAATATACCTCACACCAGTAATAATCATCGTCGATCGAAATCACCATCGCCACAACCATCACCGCGAAATCCTCTAACCACCCGTCTCTCTCATTACCAGCGACCTTCCTACCAATCCCTATATATACACCTCATCGGTATCGTCTCTCGCGTTATATTCGATTACCAGCTGATTACATCGCCGCAACGGCGCCTCATTAGGACACGCGCATATGCACACTACACTTGAGCCGCGAGAAATTTCACGCAGCTCGTGTAAAAGCGGTGGTAACTCGAGCCGCCGCGTAATGGAACCTGTCATAGCAGCTATCCTTCCAAGTCATATCGACCGAGATGACGAGTGTCAGTCCGGGAAAAAGTCGCATCGCTGTGGTGCAGATTTTAGTTTCATTTTTTTTTTGTTTTGGGGCGCTGCAAAGTGTAACGAGGTGTGATACCGAGAGGGTACTTGTATGCTTTGAACGAGGCGTAATGTGAGAAGGTTTTGGCTTGCTGTAAAAGGGTGTGAGAGTGCAGTGGAAAGCGTTTTTGTTTTTTGAAAGGGTTGGTTACACAGGGTGGGCGGGTATGTGGAATTGGTCGTTTTAATTGTATCCAGAACGAGTAGTCGTATAGAACAAAATAGTTGTAGACTGGCATTTTCTCTTATCTTTTGAAAAAGTATAAGTATAATTTAAGGTTTTATTTAAAAAAAAACGTGTGGCAATGCCGTGTTTTTTATCGAAAATCATTTTGTCTTGTGTCGACTAAACCGAAATGTCACTGCAACTATATTCGTATAGGAAAACACTGCTTCCACACTAATCGCAAAATCTCGGCTCGAATGACGTACTCGTGTGTGTCATTGTGCTGAAAAGTTGCATAAAGCAAATTCTCGTTAAGACGGCCTACAAAATTGCCTTGTAAAAATAGAAGAACAAACGATATATACCAGGATCGAGGTAAACATCAGTCACGAGATCGGAGTGACACATGCTCTACAGTCCAATACGTTATGTAAAACATTTTCTTTCAGCACTTCATAGCATAATATATACGCTGCGTTACATAAAGTAATTTTTAAGTTTAATACTCGTGCATAACGAGTCGCCGGATTTTCGTAATTAAATTTCATGAAAGGAACTCGTTCGCGGCCAACTGGGCAATTCAACATTAAATGCATTTCTGAAAATTCTCCCCAATGCTTCAATTAAAGCCGTATTTACGTTTCACCCGTGCTCCAAGAGACGCAATCAATACCCGCTATGCCTCAACTATACGCAGAGCTCCGCCAAATTGGATTTCCAAAGCAAAAAGAAAAACGCACATCCCTGTCTCTGTTAATTAATAATGAAAAATTGAATCCATCTCAATTTTTCTTTCTTGAAAAATCGTTACCAAACTTGCTCTATAATATGCGCACACGCTCGAGTGTCTTTCACTCTACGAGAATTGACCCTGCACCGACAAGAAAATCCTCCACCGACGCGAACGGTACACAGCGCGAACGAAACGCGCGTGACATGCTCGAGAGTGCGTGGAAAAAGCGATGGAAGTGGTCTCGTAAAGCGAGAATGATGATGTTGATACAAGCGAGAGAGCGTTCATGATGCAAGTTGATTTTGCGTCTGGAGCCGCGTGTGCGTGGCAGCGTTTTCTAGATAATTATTGGATATCATATACGGAGAAAGATGTGGAGCGGTTGTCGGTGTAATTGTTTCCTTTATGGGAGAATGATGGCTGAGGGGGGGTTTTTATGAACGACAGTAACTAGGACACGTTAGTGATTGACTTTTAATGAGATTGATTGCAATTATTTTACATTGAGATCGAGAGATCAAAAAGGCAATGAGAGAAAATGTTGTATGAAAGAATGTTCAATTTCGCAGTATACGATACTCAAAAGCTTCGCTCTGTCAATATCAAAAGCGAGATGAAAAATTGCATTCGAAAAAGTTTTCTCCGTATTGCATCGCTATACGCAGGAAATATTCAAGGAACGATGCAAACCTCTCGTTCAGAAAATTTCCAATAAAAAAATCACGAATTTCTTCACTGTCTCAAATCTATTGTCCCCCAACCGATCGATAAATTATCGATTCCGCCCCTGCCCTTCGGAAACAACCTAATTTCCGCATCCAATCCATTCTCCGCAAATAGCTCTGTAACGCGTAAACAATAATCAGCTGTTCCACCGAAAAAAAAACGATTCCCTAGGCGTTAACAAATCCATCGTTCCACCCTCTCTCATCCCTGTATAATCTCCCCCTCTATCGACAGTAAAAACTCGTTTCCGCTGATGATTCACCCCTCCAACACACTCAATTTACCTGCAGCGATTGTCATCGTCGTCGACGTACTCCATCGTGAACTGACAGTACACAATTTTCACGGAAAACATCTTCCCTTTGTTCTACGCACACACTGTACATGTATACTATCTCCGCGTGTTTATGCTCGCGCGCGTGTCATGTTTTTCGCGGCGAGAAAGACGAGAGCTCACAGTCAACTGAATTCGCGCGATGACTGCCTGGATGATGCCACAAAGGCGAGAACAGGAGAGGAAGAGAGTTCGGGGCTTTTCATCGGCGTGACCATTTCCACAGTACTAATTATGGTCGCGTATCGGATGTACAGTCCGCTTGGAGAATTCGGTCGAGTTTCGGAACAAAAAACTGAACTGTACGCGGCGCTTTGTTGAAGAGATGTTGCGTGTGTGTGTTTGAGGTCGGTGTGGTGTAGGGAGAAGTAGAAGCAGTGTTTTTTGGGAGGTTAGAGTGTTTAAAGGGATTTCGAGGTTTGGTCTATTAAAACAATTGTTTTGGCTATTTAATGATTTATTTATTTATAAATGTGCAACAATTTATTTGTACATACTCGCTGGTTAGCGTTAATAATGAAAAAACAAATGAAACTTGCAGAGATTGTTCGGGCTTGATGTAAGAATATACTAAAGTTCAATTTTCCAAACGATAACGTAATAACGCGCAAGCAGTAATTAAAAATGTATACGTGTCTACCTACCGTATATCAGTTTTTTAATGCAATTAGTTAACTTTTTGGACGTATCTGTACATCCAATACACATCGGGTATATTGTACAGAAATAGAAGCACGTGCGCGTGACAAGTATATACCACTGTTGTGTCCCACGAATGTCAGGCACGAGCTTCACGCTCGGAGGACCATGATGTATCCCGCCTACAGCGCGGTGTGCGAAAATTTTACAGTCTTTTTAATTCAGAGCTCTAAACAGCGTTTCTTCAAACCCGAAATGATCACTTTGATTTGTGGTCGGATTAACTAGAAGAAAACCGATCTCATTATATCGAATAGACTGACTGTTGTTTATCTCTTTAAAAAAGGATATTTTATTACTCTATGATTTTTAATACACCAAACGGTGTATTTAATTTATGCCTATGCTTATTTGTTAAAACAAACGTAATTACGATTATCTTTGACTTCTGCATTTCTCGGAACATCCCATAAACCCCTATACGCCCCACTGCGCACAGCAGTAGTACACACGCAAAAGTCTGGCAGAACTGCATAATAAAATTCACGTTTTTAAAACTTGCTCTGCGCGAGAGTCGTGCGTATACGCGCTATAATTTCAAAACTGTTGTTAGTAGTTTCCACGACAGCAGGCGAGCACCGCTCGAAAAATATCTTTTTCATTGTGTCGCGGATGAACGTATATGCGTGTATGCGGCTACAACTCGAAATACTTGTCGGACGGATATCCGGTGTTCCGCTGTAGGTATATATATTTATATGTGTGTGTGTGTGCGCGCGCGCGCATGTGTGTGTGTATATGTATGTGTTTGCCCTGCGAAGAATTTTTGCAGGCGAGTAATGCGTATAGGAGGTCCGATTTTAATTTTTGGCGATCAATTATGTTGGAAGAGAATGTATTGGAAGGATAACCTGCGTTTGAGGATAGAATGTGAAAAGGTTGAATTCATTGGTTCGTATAGTTTAGAGAGATGTGAATTTCAAATAATGAAGAAATAGTGATATTTCACTAAACGCATATTATAACTATATACATACTGTTTTTTTATAAGTTTACTACTCAATGTATTGCTCAATGTCACCCCATATGAACCTTCCATGAAATATTGCAATAAATTTTATCAAACGATGATATGATTTCGCTACAATTCACACTTGATTCTTCTAAAAATCATTAAAATTTTCGTTCAACGCATCAAATTGGTTACAATCGATACCACAGCCGATCAAACAAAAATCGACAAGTCGTTCCACCAATCCATCCCTCTCAAGCTTGCAGTTCCGCGGGCAGTTCCATTAAAGTCAATTGGAATTCGGAACAATTAAACGACATCGTGACTCGCGCTCGAGCTTTATCTACATATTCATATCCAGAGCATCAGCATCGAGTTGATTCGTCAGCCATCACTGCTGCCGTCGAGGGAAATGGCCCCAATATCCGCAGGATATCTTTGCTCAAGGATTTCTATCGGCGGATATCCAGCTCGACGACGAGAGGCGATCGAACGAAAAATCCGCAAATAATTGTTTATCCTCTTACGTCAAAAGCCGATTCGGCTCGTAATCCGACTGTTTGCGTAATGAGCTGTTATTTTTTGGAGCGATCGAGGATTAGAGTATTAAGCGCATTGGTTTTTCTTGCGTTTTTTTAGTTGTTTACATCGTCCCCTTGGCTGAATAGTTTTGTCGCGTGAACTTTTTAAATTTTCCTTACTTTGTTTATAACGATTAGAAAAAAAACGATCAATTTTCATTCTTTTTTAAATATTGTGTATAAAATGAATACACCGGGTTTGGAAAACTGCAACTTATATGCATATGAATGTAACGGAATTGCAGCTACGCTTTTTGTATATAGTTTTTCGATTCGCAAAAGTTCGCACGTGTACTGGCTTGTTCTGCTGTAACGAAACGGACGCTAACGATTGAATATTTCAAATTCTTTGATTTTAAAAAGAAATGCGAATACATGTGATAGAAAAAGGAAAAAATATAACGTTAGTTTCGAAATTAAAATTTTCTTCTAACAATTGAACGTGTAAATAATTATTCTTCAAACCATTGATCTGCTTACAAATTTATTCGAAACCATCATCCGACCAAACTTATACTTTGATATTTTATCAAAAACCCCTGTACAATCACTTCAAACCCCGAGCTCCATCAACTCGATCAAGACTGATTACAGCTCTCCCATACAATCTAATTACAACCAACACGACTCATCTCCATCCAAATAACCCAATAACTAATAATTATACCTTCGTCATGAACCCTAAAACCTCGAAATCGAGTCAGCGTCAATCTCACGATTGCATCGCTAAACAAATACATAAAGAACGCCTGAATCCCATCATACACACACACATATTATTGTTTACCGGCTTCGAACAATACAATATACCCAAACCTAAAATCCCGCTCATCTCTCAACGTATACTACACGATGGAAGTAGTGCGTTATAATAGGATTCCTCACTTTCCTGGGAAGTTTGCTAACGGACCCGTGTGTGCACAGTGTGGGTAGATGCTGCACGAGCAGTTTTCGCAATTAAATCATCGAGCACGTATAAACATCCGCGGACTATTTCGCCGGGAGAATATTGCCTCGCGTTTTTCCCTATAGGCAGCTCTTCCTCTCTGCGTGTCTGTATTGTGTATATCCTCGTCGAAAGAAAATTTCGCGAGATCGTTACGCTCGACTATGTATATGAGTTTTTTGTTTTTAACTACGAAAATGCACTTTTCACTACATCGACGTTACGCGAATTTCAAGAATCATCGTCAGATTACACGCGCATTCAATTACACGCAGTCCGCAATTGCTCTGGATGTCTCAAAAAACAGTTTAGCAGCAGCGCCAACAATACCACTATATATACTACTCATCTCAGCGCGCATTCGGCTCACGTCGCCTACATAAAAACTCTCCCTTGTATATATTGCACATCCTTGTATATATAACAACACACAGCAGCTCGAGCAGACTCTCAAATCGACCGATCTTTCGGCCGAGATTCTACGCGCCCGAACATAAGTAGGCTAACTAACCTTCTTCGACTTGCGATCGGGGCTCAACACGCAAACGTCTTCGAGACCGTATATATTTATATATATACTTACGCGGCACGAGTATAGACATAACGCGCCGAGAGCAATTAGACCACGACTGCGCTAAATAAGCGTCGAGCAGCGGCGCCGGCCAATTACGCCGTGGCGATTATTACGATGCGTGCGGTTTTTCTCTTTTTTTTTTCCTCAGAAGAAATCTGCGGCTCGTAGATTGAGTATTGTAGAGCGGGGCATTGCGAACAATTGAACGTAGGGGATAAAATAAGTGAAAAATATATTGAAAAAAAATATATTATTCTGTATTAGAAGATTTGATTCTCTATCTGAGACATACTTTATTGAATAGTTAAATCGCTGTTTGAAAGGATAAAAAAAATATGCGTAATATAATCAACTAGTATATTTACGTATAAGAATAATTTACGGATCACGATCAATTCGATGATGCAGAAATGAAGTATTGAACTGTATAAATTAATTAAAAATAAAATTGACCATTTGTCCTGAATAATCTCCCATTCCGTTCTGCTTTCCTTCCGACAGGAAAGGGGATCGTTTGGAAGGATCGCTGAAAAGTGCTTCGCTTCGAACTCTTGATTTGATAAGCTCCCGAGAAGTTTGTCGGGCAGTTTTTGCGGAAGCGCTATCGGTTCTAATTTGCGACATGACAGCCCTATATTTGCAGGTTTCAAAACTTTGTGGAGGTGTGCGCGGAGAGAGTCGAAGTTTTTGCTGTATTAGAAGTTTCGTACGAAAACGAACATACGTGTGCAAACTTGATTTTTGTTATGGCACTAATTGCATTATCGGTTTGATTAGAAGAGTTTGGATTGAACGGCGTTAAGAAATTTATTTGACTTTTAGTTCTTTTTTTCGCATGAAAACGCACAGACTTTTTAACGAAGGAGCGTTAGCATTTTTTTTCTTCTAGAAAGTTGCAATAGGTATATATGAGTTTATCTTTATAGTCCTTCAAAGAATCTTCCTCACGTCGACGATCACCACTAGACGGGCAAAGATCTAGGATGATGATTCTGGTCACGACGTTGAAATTAGCACGTTGACGCTGCCGAGAAATATACGAGTTGTATTATTTCCAACACGATTACATTATTAATTTAATTGTCAACTAGCCTGGACAAAGCCATTTAGCGAAAGACTCGTCGTTACTGTAATCTTTCCCTGCCACACGCACACTTCGTGAAAATTCAAAATTGCTCTCCGAATGACAATTATTTTTCTTTGCGCGTTTCGAATTTGGCGCCCTTCCATAAAGCTCCAGAGATTTAGCCACCGATATTTCATTCGCTCATCGCATCTAGTTAATCGTTCAGAAAAAAATAATCGTTTGCACGCAAGCGCGGCAATTTAAATGTATAAGAGCGCACAAGTACAGGCGCACGGTCGCGTATATAAATGCGCGAAGCTCTAAAAATGCAAATGCTTGTAATTCGCGCGATTTCTCCGCGTTGAAAAAAACGAATCACTGAACTCCAGGCGCAAAGACGCGGAACGAAAAATTCGATAATGGAACGTCTCGTTCTTTCGAGTGCTAAATTAGTGCCCCGCGATCATCGTCAAGGGATTGATGCATTTATAATGTGACGCGGAGGCGTTTTTAGTTGAATCTGTTTTTGCTTCAATCATTCATGGATTTGTGACAATTATTCGAGTAGAGTAGAAAAATAAAACTGTTGTTGTGTATAGATTCATATTTAATTCCAAACGTTAGAGTATTTATTATAATAATAAAATACTTGTCAACCACTATCATTTACAGCATTATGAGAAAAATATCGTATACTTGAATATCGACTTATCAAAAAAGAACGCAAATATTCAACAGCGATTGCCAATTCAAAAACCAATTCTGCAGCCTCGGTGGCTTTCAGCCTCCCACAAAGTAATTCTCAACGAGATTCTCAAAGAGCTAATCCTCTGCGCAAATGAAAAACTAAAAATAACCTCACCGACGTATTCAATCCGAGTACATATTCACGCCACTCATCACGTACTTATCAAGCACGAATAACCGACTAAAAAGGAGCACACTTACTGAAATCCGCTCGATTCGGCATTCACGAGCTTCTCTCTTATTTTCCGAAAACTAAAAGTGGCACATCCACAAAGATGAAAGAAATCTCGTTAAGCGCAAAGTTCGCGCTTTTTCACCTGCAATATAATCCGAAGAAATGCAATTGCTTTTTCAACTTTTTATCACCGCGCGCGCGCGGCGGCGTCATCCCTTTGATCCCGCAGTGATAAATCGTGACCTAATTTCCAAATCCCTTCGAGCCTGAAAATCTCTCAAAAGGGCAGATCGAAGGAGAAGTGCGCGATGCATATTCGGCAGATAAATCAATGCAACGTATTTTGAGCGTGCACGGAATATCGAGGCGTATTTCGAGTGGCTGCTCGGCTTAACAAAGACAATCATTATTTGAGGCGCGCATTGAGAACAGCGAGAAACGCCGTGTGATATTGCTTGTTAATTGAGAGTCTTTTTGTCGTGGGATTATTGGCTCGTTTCTTCTCGGTGCTCGTCTTGTTTTGCAGGAAATAATTGATTGTGCGATTTGTCAGCGATTGATTTTTCATAGTGCATTTTAAGGATAGCTTTGCTATTTCATTTTCTGTGAAATGCAATCTTGTGTGATCAATACTCACCGGTGGGATTTCTGTCTCTGTCTTTCCTGCACCCACAATGCATCGCCTAAATTATGCGTTCCGCTTTGCACTCCACCCATTATTCAAGTATCGAGAGGACCTGAAAGTAAATATGATTAGGTTTAATCTCTCATTATTAATTAAAATAGTAATTTACATTCCGTTTATATCGACTGCTCACGTATATTTTTTTACGTAAAATACAGTTTCTGCATACAAAAAAATGCAATTTTTAAGGATTTATTGAAAAACGGTTACATTAATAATCAAACGTATAGTGTAAATCTGCGCGTAATCGTCATAATAAAGATATTACATTCATTTATAACTGTTAAGCTTAATTGACAATAATAATTAACTGTTAAAAATTAAATATATTTCAAAATAAATTTTTGCACTATGATCTATTATAAAATGTTGCGCATAAGTATTTCTCGCTAAAAAATATTAATTCAATAAAAAACACAAAAAAAAATTAAAATCCATTTTTTACATCTAATATAAAAAAGTCGCTTCCCGCCACGCTTCAAAAAACTAGTTCCGGCTTGAGTCGGTAGATGCTGAAACCTGGCTTCGAAGCAACCCATGCACAAAGCATGCATCTGAAATCCATAAAGTGGCATGTCAGCCGGTGCTCAGGTACTCGAAAGAGGCAAACAAAATAGTTTGTTCCTACGTTGATTTTGTCTAGAAAGGGTCTTAGCCGCAAGGTTTCGACCCACGGAATTTAATTCAAACACAAAATATTTAATAGATTGCGCATTCCGATGCACAATTTATTTAAAAATTGTTTAACTCGTTGCAGTTTAACAAATTAAAATTGTATATAAATATACGAGCATTATATCTGTTTAAAGTTGAAAGCGGTTCATGTGTACGGTAGAATTATTTCTATCAACGAAATAAACTTTGTCATTATAAATTAAATGCACTTTCGAGCTTGTTTATGATGTTTTGATCAGCTTCAGTTTCGGATAAAGTACTAACTACCAGATTTAATAAATTAATGCGCATATGCACGCATTAATATTATAATATAGTACTGCAAAGTTACATCACCGGCCCATTCGCAAAGTAAATCATTTACTGATTCAATGCATAATATTTATAACCTTAAATAAACAATAAATATAAATCTTATAAAATTCAAATCGCCGCCTTACTCCGAAATTCGCAAAGCAATCCCAACAACACAGCAACACGAGAATTTCAATTTTAAATTTCACCAACAAACTCCGATTCTACAAAACATCATATATACACGAAACTGCACGCAAACTACTCTACAATCCATCGTCACTCGACACTCTCATATCTACCTGCGGTGAGCGACGCCCCTCGCGCGTATCCCCTCTACTCCGGCATCTCACCCTGTCAACACGACACCTCCTCGCAACAATACTCTATATATATATATAATACAATATGCACACAAATCGTCCCGGCCAAATCTGACCGCGTCACAGCTGCACTCGGTCTAATCTCACAATATACGAATAGCACACCGAAGAAGCTTCAGTCTCGCACTTATTAATTGAACGAGATCTCACGGCAGACTGGCAGGCTTTTACCGTTGCGTTGCGGAGATGCAGTGCGCGCACAATGAAAGAACACACACACACACACAAGGCAGAGAGAAAATTTTTTCCTCGCTTTGCCACCTCCTATAGCTCTAAAACGAGAGTATATAGTGATACAGCTTTCTGCTGCGTAGGTGGAGAAGAGAGGGCAGCGCGGATTAATTGACGCGGGAATGGCAGCCGCGCAATTAGGAGCAGCCGAGTATAATTGCGATGGGGTATTTGTCGATCGAGGTGAGATGGGCTTGTTTCGCCGAGACACACCGCGTGTTCTAATTGAGTGATTTCGGAAAGGGAGGATGTAGAGGACTCGAGCTTGAGAATCGAACAATTTATACGTTGATGCGGATGAAATTCTTTTTCTTGTCGAATGCGCTGAAAAGGTGAAATAGGTGTGGCGAGTGAAGAGCAGAACGTTTAATTGAGTCGCTGGAATAGTATTATGCAAGTGTAGCATCCTCGGTATATCCGATACTCCTGCTGTGTCTTTTATGCTTATTTTAATTGGATTTTCAATTTTCACCAAGTCTGCCGCACTCGGCGGCTTTTGTTCGCGCTAATTGGGTAATTGAAAGTTTCGAACGCTTCTGTTATCAATGTCGCGTTACGGTTTGTTAAATTTTAAAAGATAATCAGGAGCACCGGCTAACTGCGATGAAATAACGTTGTGCATTCGGCTGTTGGCTTTTAAAAACGTCGGGTGTGTTTCGTAGAAATAAAATGGCTCACGGTAAGGGAGAATTTTTATCGTTCGTTGTAAATTTGCAGCTTATGATGAAGATCTATTTTATGTAATTTTGAGCAAGATATGAGAATGAAACGGTTAATTTTGTATGCAAAGCGGTACGAAGTAAGAGTAGTCCTCATTTTCGTGTATTTATAACGACCCACTCATAACTTGAATTTACACTCGCCACATCCAGTGTATAATATACTGTACCACAGCTTTGATCTTATATTCGGTAAATTTCAGTTTTTACAAAGGACGCTCTGTATCTCCATGCAAAATAAATCTTGCCTTTACGCGCTCCTTCAAACTTTCCCTCTGAAAATTTCAGACCCCGAAAAATATATGAACCACCTCCTTCGAGATACACGAATCAGCCCTCCCACTGAACTATGCGGAAACTTTGCATGATAAACCAAAATTCTGTCGAACCTCCCGCCAACTTATCCGATACTTCTCGGAAAGCCAGTCTCACGACTCTGGAATCCGTAATAAAAGCCTTCTCGGAAAATCGCCATCGAGAAGCTGCGCAATACGAAAAATGAAAAATAACCCGCGCAACGCGTGAATGATGATCGCGATAAAAACGGTCTAATACACCGGTCGATAAAGACCCTCGATCAGCCGCGTGACAAGTTGCAAAATAGTCGCAGTGTATGCAAGCCTCGTTTTCACGGTGTATAAATTCGATTTTCACAGATCGTTTTGATTGCGTCGCTGGGGAATAACGACGCGAGTGAATTTTCGCGACTGATATTTTGTTCGCACAAAATTTTATCGGACGTATTTCTATTTCTTTTTTTTTCTCTCTCCTCGAACTTTGGATTAGTTTGCTCTTGCGAGTTTTTGAATTTTATAGGCGGCGGTTCGTCGAGGAACTTTTTCATTCGAGTTGTCTAATATATACGCTGTATCTCTCGCTCAGGAGAGAGAAAAAACTTTAAACTCGATTCTCCCGAAACAATACGAGGGAACAAGTTGCATTTCATTCGGATAACTCGGTAGTGTAACTGTATTTTCCGAAAATAAAATACACCGAAGCATCGGAACTCTCCGACACGCGCGTACACAAAAAACTATAAAGTTCTCGGAAAATAAGTTTCAGCTCATTTCCGTCCGCCGCGAAATTGCTTTTTAATATAACGCTCGTGCGTATATTACAACAAACGCGCAAAATAGAGCACAATCCCATCAGCGAAAACGAAAGCCATCGGATATAACGACGCGGCCGATCAGCGCCGAGAAAAGTCCCACAATTACACGATCCAGGATTCATCCTCTTCTTCTTCCTTTTAGCTGCTCCACAAATACGTATATATACACAGGCTGCGTGCACGCGTCGGATTATCGTGTTTGGTTCCGTCCTGCTTAGCCCGTCCCCTTATAAGCGAGTTGCATCGGCGCATTTTCGACTCGGCCATTTCGCTCTCCACACTCTGATACCCTCTTATGCCTCGCCCGCGCAATGGATAACCAGGTTACAAGGCGCGCGATTATCGGCCGGCTGCAGCTCTGCGGTGCGTCCGCGTGTCCGCTTCTCTCTTTATACGGAAATGCGCCGTGGTTGAATATATAGATCATAGTGCCTTCTGGCTTTTTGAGCTTGACCTGCGGTGAGTCGGTCGGGTTCGATGGAGAGCAATTAAGGTATTGGAGATTTGAATTAGGTAGATTGCGTATGAAGAGATGAATTTTAGTAACTGGGATCGCTTTCGTTCTGTAGATGGACTCGGAAAATGTATAGCGGAATATGATATTCGCTGATTTGCATATGGATGTATATACGCAGTATATTAGATTTGATATGATATTATCTGGTCGCATATGTATAGGTGATGCAATTTTACACTTATGCAGGAATCCTTGACAGTATATTCAATCAAGTCGCATCAATTTTAGTGTATGAATATAGAGATCGCAGTGACCTATATAAATTAATAGAGGAATTCAGGATTGAATGATCGAAATCACGATTACAATTATTTTATATATATATATATATAATTTATCACCTACAAAATGTCTTATTCATTATCCTATACACTTTATTTACATTCATTCCTTTCTCTCTCGACTTGGGTTTTACTTCATTGTACCAGCTTCCTCGTTTCATAACTCGTAACTTCCACTTCATTCCAGCTTTTCAGCCGGTCATCTTTACAATTCACCCTGATTTACGTTTCAATGCAAAGGAACTTCTTAGATGTTCTGAATTTACTGCGCAGATTTATAGGCTCGTCGAGAGAGCAACTTTTTTAAAACATCGTGTGTTAGATAATGATGATACAAAGGAAAGTTTTTTTTTTAACGGAAAATTATTCTTATTTTTCCTTTGATCTACTGTTCGACTATATCGCGATATACAAAGCTCTTGCTTTATTAGCATTTTTTGGAGTTACTCGGACGAACCGAACGCACACGGCTTTTTATCTCAGCCTCATTTCCTATGCACGTGCATGTACACTTTCATATGCACAATATACAAAAAGATTAGATATTCCCAGTCGTGAAAGTTATGATTAACGTTGAAAAAATGGCCTACTTTAATAGCTACAATAGACCCATTAAACTCGCATCCGAAGCATATAATTATCGCGTGTATATTTACACTTTTATCAAGTATATATCGTTACGCGCATTTCAAAATATAAAAAAGTGAATTTGACAATCCATTTATAACATTGCAAAAATGCCCAGGTAACGTACCAGAATTTACATACGGCTCTCACGCTCGAATAAAAATTACCTTTACGACCTACGCGTTACCCGCTCTTCTACCTACACTTTTGCAATATACAGAGCGTCCAAAACTTGCTGCTATAAAATGCTGGAGAAATGTACGGCACGAGGGTTGCATACGCGTATACACTCGCGGGCGTCGGTTCTGTTTCTCGTTTTGCCGGGAAGGTCACGACACTTACGCAAATGCTTTTTCGTATTATCCATAAACGGTCTCGATCCAGACGGAAAGAAAGTGGCACAGAGTGCTTTTATCGATCAAATTGCGTCGGCGTGCGAATTAACGAAATTCATAATAAATTTCAACCTCTCGCCGATGGCTCATTTAATATTTGCCGAACTGTCGGCGCGACTACGAGAATATTCTCGACGCAGACTGTGTCCCCGATTTTTGTGTGTAATTTTTAAAAAGACTAGAATAATCCTGAATAATAATTATTACCCCTTTAAATAACGCTCCCGATGAAATATTGCTTCAATATAAAGATACTTGAGAAAATATTTAACGAGATTATCACATGTAAATTTGCAGAAGTAACGGTGGAGTATCATCGAGGGCTTCCTAGGATCACAGTTCCACTGCCTTCGCGGCCGGAGAAGTGCATGTTCACGTTGAAGCCGCTTACTCAAACCGTCGGCGATTTCCTGGACATACTCAAACAAGAGGATCCTGCGATCATCGATGCGAGCATAACTTCGACGAGTAAGGATGCTTAATAATCGGCACTTTTTTTATTAAGAAAAATTAACTGATTTTAATTTTCGATGAATTTTTAGATGGCGTTAGAATGGGTGCTACCAACAGGATAGAGACAATGCTGCTCGACGATTTTAATTTAATAATCAACGATAAAATTTATCCAGTTTCGCCACCGCCGCCTATCGAGAGACCGAAGGTACCGAGGATATTATAGAAATATTTACGCTTCGTGTTTCGTGACAGCAAACGCCTATAGTATATTAACAATTTAATTTGATCCCGTAGGAAAACTTGCGTCAATTGCAAGATTTACAATGTTTAATCAATCAACTTTACGAGACGTTTAATGCCCGCGAATACCATGTCGAAATGGAACGGCAAGTGATGCTACAGCTCGAGGAAGTGAAGATTGAATTGGAGCCGCTGGAGCAGGTGCGTTTTTTATTAGCTCGGCTATTGGCTTAATTTTCCACGGCGATTAAAAATGCCGAATATATAAACACTAAAACTGCCATTTCAGCAACTCCTGGAGCTCGACGAAGCCGCTGTTCGGAGATCCACATACGCCTCCTGGGGTGTCCTGGTGTTCATGGCCATGCAATTTGGATGTCTAGCGCGACTCACTTGGTGGGAATACTCCTGGGACATTATGGAACCCGTCACGTACTTCGTCACGTACGCAACGGCCATGGGCTGCTACATATATTACCTTCTTACCAGACAGGTGAGACATACTCGATTTGCATTTGACCAGCTGTGGGGGCAATTGTTGAAATTTTCTTGCGCACGTCGGATCAAGCGTGATAATAGTTGTAATTCACCTGGTCGTTGTACGACTGCTGTTTTTTGTGATTATACTCGTTTTTGCACTGTTACACCTGTTATCTCGATGTGCAACACTTGCCAGATTATTGTCCATAAGAGTAAGAATTTTATCATTGTTATGATAATGCAAAAAGGACGTAAAAGTGTAAATATGATATAATACATATGTTGTAAGCGCAGATCAAAGAGCAATCTTAGAATGAGATTCATTGTACGAATATAACTGCTAGAATAGCGACATTTCAACGTCCTTATAAAAAAAATGTACATCAAAAATGATAGAAGAATAGAACTATAGGTGCGGGTGGATCGGAAATAAATAAAACGATTGTAAAAAAACTGTTTTATAAAATAAACTTAAAACTATCTTTTTATTTGCATTCCGCGGCACTGAACAAAATTTATTTTTCAAGAGACAGGTAAGAATCAAACATTATTTTCAAATTTATAGCAGCTTATTTATTTATTTATTTTTTCAACAAGGGTTCTCAATAATAATAAACATTTGCATTGTTTCTTGACTCATGGATCAAAATATTATATATATATATGTTACAATATTTCAATGTATAGAGTCGACTTATATTTAGCTCGTCGTTAAGAGTTCTTTTTCTGTTGCAATGATAAATGTCAATTAATTAGGAAGACTTCTTTGTTTTGAAATATCTGTCAATGTATCCATTTTGTAGTATGTAGTACATTGATCAAAGGGAAACCCTATTCACCCGCACCTACCTTATATACCTCGTTTTTTTACAAATTAGTTATAATTCGATTGCACGTTTTAAATAGCGTTTCTTCTGCAAAAGTTCAATATTAGTTTGTGATGTGATTTTAGAAAATTCAACTTTACGAATATTGGGGCACATGCAACAATACGATACATAAACACAATAATATGTGAATAATGTAGGTAATAAATATAAATATAAATAAAGTCGCGTCTGTCCCGATACTTAGCAGTATTATAGTTATCACAAAAAATAGCCAATATATTACATAATTCTTGATTTTCTTTTTAAATCTGTTGCAAATTTACGCAACATTAATAAATGATACACGCCTGTAAAAATTCATTTATACATTAAAATTTTATTGAAACGTTCTTTATGTGCCATTCCATTTTATTACACATACAATAAGGTTTAAAAAATTATCAAATATTCATCCGTAATATGAATATCTCGATCGAGAAAATTCGGTACATATTCGACTGTATAAATCGTTCGTATATCACAAAGCTATTCTTACACAAACTTCGTGTACATTATACAAATCTAACAATATATCAATCTCAAAATTGAAAAGAAAAATTGAAAACAACCACACAAGACAAACTCGACAACCAGTATCATTTATCTGTCAATAATAAACGAATCTTTCCCACAGGAATACATGCTCCCGGACGTGTTCAATCGCGAGCGCCTGATCGGCTTGCACAAGAAGGCGAAGAAAATAGGCTTCGATCTCCAGCGCTACAACCAGCTCAAAGAGGAAGCCTACGAACTCGAGATGATGCTGCGACTCATCCGTGGACCTATTCACATGCAGCAATGCATAGTCGAGCAGAGGCGCCGCGAACGTCTCGAACAGTGCCGCAACTCCAGCAGCTCGACCAGTTCATCGTCGTCCCGCTCGCCAAGCTCATCGCCGTCGCCGAGCCCGGAGAGGACCGTCCCTAACAACGCGAAGAAAAGCGATACAACAACAGCTTCGAAGAAAAATCCTTAGGCTGTGATTACGAATTAAATGAGCTTCGATGATTGACGAATGAAATATATGGAATTGTGGAAGTTGAGCTTTGCTAACTCGTTGTTTTTCTGTTTTTATATTGCATTGACTGTCTACTGTATGGTTTGAATTTGTAGTTTTGACGCGGTTTATCGATTACGACGAATTTAAGAGTTAGGTGGCCGGAGTTAGCAAAGCCAATTTTCACAGCTATTTTAAGAGACTTAAGACGAACGAAGAAGCACATATAATTATACACTGGACGAGTACGATGTACTTAAATGCGTGATTATTATACGGTGGAAATGTCGAATTCGATTTGTACATAATATATAATATATAGACTTTTCGTTAGCTCGAATCAACTGGTTATTTTTGTTACTATGGTGTATTTAATGACTATATACAATGCAGCAGAAATCGTCAATAGATCGTAAAGACGAATATACCTCGATTGTTGTAATTTTTTAAGCTACTCGTGTATTATACCATGATAATTGCAGTATACTTAACGTTTTGATGGTTATTTTTTATGAGACTTGACAGTATCGAATTCGACCATTTTCTTCGAGGCCGTGTAGGAGACAGATATATAAGAATTCAGGTGACTATTGTGATCATGGGCGATCCCAACGAAAGATTCAGGAAAAAAATGTTACTATATTATTTCATCTTAGATAGTGAATATAAAAGGCAGAAATATTCATCATTAGCCCTACAGATATTCGTGGTAGGAATTGTTCCGATAGAAAATGTGTAAGAGATTATAAAGAAAACTGCATAAGCTGCTCTTTCGCATATTTAAATAATAATTCAATAGTATATTCAAATTGTTCAGGTATATCTCATGTCGAATCATCTTCTTCTGTCGAATCAACTTTTTATACCATTATCTCCTAGTACTTTTCACCTCATTTCATATTTAACTGATTGATATCATTGTATTCTAAAATTGAATGAATTCTGAAAATTAAATTTTCGTCAAATTAATATCATTTATAATTAATTTATATACTCACGAACACATTTCAACCACGGATAGTCAAGAATCTCCGAATTGTACTCGCGACACGCACACTTCTTGCCAATGATCCTTAGAAATGTGCATCAAAAGATCCGCAGCAGCGACTGAGACTGAACAAGCGAGTCGTTTGTAACATTACAGGGTTGGAAATCGAGCGATAAATGCGCCACGTGAGCAAAACAAACCCCGAATGTTTTTAAAAATGCCATTATACGGACTTTCAACTTCGTGTCTATCGTGAATTGTATGTCACAGGAATGTTAAACGTGTAAGCGGATCTTTCGTTTTAAACGTAAAATGAAGTCAGTAGCGTTATAAGAAAATGAAGTAATTATCGTAGGGTCTTCATTACCGTCGTTCACCTACCTATACGTAAGAATCATTGATCACATGATTTGTTTATTGCTTTGTAAGTGTCTTTGTTTTACAACTAAAGTGAATATCGTTTACTATTAATTGAGAATGAAACTGTAGGTGAAAGTTGATGTAGAATTGACTTTTGCGTTCGAATCTTTGTAATTTATAAATGTATGATAATGTTCTAAACAATGCAGTGCTCGGTTGATAGCAAATGATTTAAATTCACTGTGTAATTTTTACCTATCTTCAAGTATGACGGTGATGATAGCCAATTATCGTGATGTCATGTACCTTGAATCAGTGATGAGTTCTTTGAGCACTGTAGAAGATCCTAAATATATTTAATTAAGAATTTAAACTAAGATTCTGTAGAAGCGATACTATTTTGAAGTAAAATAAATTAGGGTTGGCTCTCAGTGTACAGGCTGGTGCTCAAGATATTTGAGATTCCTATGTTCCGTAACTTCGAATTTAATAAATGTGCTGTATGCATTTAAAAGAAAATCTATCTCCTCTAACGAATACAAATGTTATTTAAATAAAACCTAAACTAATTTCTATGAAATTAAAATTGTTAAATACTATGTTTTGATTATATAAATTATCTACTACTTTGGCTATGTGTCCTACCTAGTTAGAAAATTGTCGCAACAATGCAGTACATTTATAATTTTTGCTCCTAATGAAACGAATCTCTGTACTTCACTTATCTAACTTATGACAACAAAATACGCACTTCACATTTACTTTACAGTAAATAGAAATCGAAATGAAAATGGAAATATAATATGATTTTTATATTTCGTATGTATGCTGAGTGTGATAATGCTATAAATTGTTATTTTGATTGACACTAATTTTTAAAAAGAACGAAATATATTTAAGTTATCAACTGATAACGCTGTACTAGCGGTTAATCGAATTTCATTCTCTAGACCTACATTTCTAAAGCTCTTTCATTGATGACATGCATATAACGAAAATCAACTACTTTACTAACTTTACATTGCCTTTTATCATTAAGAACGTACACTTTTGTAATAAAAATCCATGTAACTCATATAATACTAAGTAACATAGCATTTTCATCGTCGTCGCCTCATCGATGAAAAGAAAATAACAAATGTAATTTATTAAAAAATGTAATCAAAACACGAGCTTGAGCCATCACAAACGGCTAGCGCGAAATTTCCAGCTTACATGCAAAGCTTCCAATTTCATGAAACCATTTGTTCGAGTAGGTAATACAGTTATGAATAATAAAATATATTTGAGTAACAAATACAAAGGCTTCCTTACCTAGATAATCGAAAGTAAAATATAATAGAAAAAAATGTACACAAATATTATGCGTTTTAGTATAACGCAGATATCTTATATAAGAGTTTTACAACGCTTTTGCACGCCTAGAAAAGTGTACTTTATTAATTTTTCTTCATACCTTAAGCTATATACTCTTAAAAACTTTCTTTATTGAAGAAAAGTTATTCTACATATACTTATAGGCATATATGAAAGAAAAAAACTGTATGAACACACCAGAAAATTTAGATTAGGATATTTTTAGGTAAAAGATGATCTTACAAACTTAAATAAAATCCAATCTTACAAACAATCCTCGAAAAAGACTTTTCTATAGATCTATTATAATCAAATTCTTCTCTCATCAACTGTATGTAGATAAAGTGGATTCTTCATTGAAGTTTCATCCGTCCGTCAAGCGGCTCTTTTCAGGTTTTAGACTTTTCATTGTGTTTGAATATGGAATCAAATCTAACTTTGCCCAATTAAAGTGATTTTAAAGTAGCATTAATAAATTTTAGTGAAAAATTCAGTTGAGAAAAATCAAACCTTTGTCCTCGCCCTATATATTATCATTGATCAATCTTGCAAAATGCTCATTTCATCGAATAAATACAAATATTATTAACAGTATATAAATTTACTGTAAAGAGTTGTCAATCTCGTTACTAAAAAATTAATTAATAAAATAGCGACTTTCACTAAACAAATTTAGGACAAATCACAATATTAACGATTTTTGCACTATATAGATACGACTATAAATTATATCTAAAATCACTAACTCCTGAATACTAGTTCTATACTAATAACATTCGGCAACGTTTCTGAAAGCGCAAACTACGTAAAATAGAAAATCTAGATAGCCATTGCGCTTTTTACTAGTGCCAATAACTAATCTACCATTTCTCTTCATCTTGTACTATCGATTCTAGAATGATAAGGTGCATAACGTTGTGAAGTATAGAAGTTTTGAATCTAACAGAAAGAAATTTTGATAATTTTTTCAATTTCTTTAATTTGGGATAATTTATGAGAGTTTTGAATCTCTGGTGATAAAAAGGGACACACTGTTATACGTTCAAACTAAAAAATGAAAAAATTAGCTTTGTGAACTCATTGATAAAGTCTATACTGAATAATAACTTATATGTTAGATCGATGGATTACAAACAACAAAATAGCACGACAACACTGAAAAGGTTGTTTCGTCTTATAATGTTATTCTGCAAACTCGTCAATAATTGCCTAAACTAAATATTTAATTGGAAACCATTTAAATATTGTCATACACTTGTGTGATTTTCGTACAGATTGTATATACATATGATGGTTGATGGTCTGTGTATATTGTATGTTCTACATTTACATGTCCAAATTTATTTCTCCAAAGTCTATACAATTCTTTAGAACATAACTCACCGTTATAAACTGTCAAATAGGTTGAGTTCAAATGGTTGTACGTTGTATAACATTTATTTTATAAAAAAATGATAATGTAAACTCGGCGCATGTCCAACCCCTATACCTTATTTTTAATTTGATTTTTATCTTTTAAATAATAGTCGTGGCGTCAATGTTGAAAAGAAACGAGAAGAGCATTAATTCTTAAAAGATCTGCTGTCTTTATATTTTTTAATATATAGGTATATAATATTTATTAATTTGTAAATAAATTATGCTCTATCGTTAATGATTTAAAAATTAAATTTGAAAAATTAAAACAAGGACGTAAAGAAAGACAGAAGTAAATACTGAAACCAATAAAAATTTAACAAAACGTATAGTAATACGTAATTTTACGTATAATAATACGTATAATAATACGTAAAATTTAACAAAATAATAATACGTAATTTTACGTAATAATACGTATAATAATACGTAATTTTACGTAATAATACGTATAATAATACGTAATTTTACGTAATAATACGTATAATAATACGTAAAATTTAACAAAACGTATAATGAAATATCATAAAAAATCTCGTCAATAAATGTACAATGAAATCAGAGTTAAAAAAATGAGTGAAACAAGCTTTTTATACTTGTTAATCGTTAAACGTCTACGATATCATGCACTTCATTAATGTCAATTCTTGATGAATTCAACATTTTAATGAAGATATAATTATTATACTTGCGCGCATAAGTAAAAAAAAAAACGACCACGTATGACTGTGAAAATTCGATAGCTGTAAAATGATGCTCATACAAATTTAAAAATTTGGTAGACATGATCGAATGAATTATACATATTTGCAACAAGAACCAAAAAATGAATAATTTTTTACGTAAGTTTGCTCGTTTATAGTTTAAAATACGTAAATGATATTTCTTTGAGATTATACGATGGATACATACACAGCAAACGATCGTGCCCAAATAATTTAATGCTATGTTACTCCATGTAAATAGTTTTAAATAAATACATATTTATTCATTAGCTCTCATTTCTCTTATACACCTTTGTATTAAACATTTTTGTTTAAATTTGTGATTCATTTTGACAGTTTTATCTTATATTACTTTTATTATTTGATTGATACCTTGTTCTCTGTATTACAATTTTCAAGAAGGTTTCGCAGACACTAGTGTTCTTGCCAAATTAATGTTTTTATTGATTGATAACAACAAGAGATTTTTTTGATTTAATTTTAAAATTCGCGCCTGAATATGGCGGCTCATCACGTGATGTACTTCTTTGTCAGGTTAAGTTTGACCCAGTGTTTATGGAACATCTTGGCGCCTATTCTGATGTAAGAAAATGTAAAAATATTTATGTGTAAAAAAATAAATCACTCGTGTTTTCTGTACCTCTATGAAAGTGCTAGTTACGTCATGTCGATTTCTTTGCAAAAACTGAAAAAGAGATCACCTCCAGAGACAGCTGAGAAGTCAGCTAAAAAGTCAAACAGATTCGATGGCTTATCCGAGGAAGAAGTTAAGAAAAATACACTCAAGGATATTCTAAAATCAGATCTAGACTTGGTATTCGTTGGCATAAATCCCAGTCTCATGGCTGCTCACACTGGAAGGTATTACGCTGGTCCTGGTAATCACTTTTACAAACTGCTCTACGAGTCAAAGTTAATACCTGAGCCAGTGACTTATGAAGAAGATGACAAACTTCTGCAATATAACATTGGCTTGACAAACATAGTAGCTAGAGCTACAAGATCATCTGCAGATTTAAGTAAGACAGAGATCAGGAAAGGTGCTATGTTTGTGCAAGAAAAATTGAGGCGTTTCAAGCCGAAAATTGCTATATTTAATGGAAAGTGTATTTATGAAGAGTTTGCTGAGAAATATGACAAATCGTCGTTCAAATTTGGATTACAACCTCATCGTGTAGGTGACACAGTTCTCTGGGTAGTTCCATCAAGTAGTGCTCGATGTGCAAATTTCCCAAGAATGCAGGACAAGCTACACTTCTACACTTCTTTAAAGAAATACTTAGCCTTTCTAAATGGTGAAATCAAAGAAGTAAATCCTGAAGAGTTTCGATTTGAAGGTAGATGTAAGCAAGCTATCCCAAGTACTTCCAAGATGTGGAGGCGTAAAGGTCTGTCTGCGTTTACTTATGGCGGTAGAATTGTAAATAAAGAAACAGTTTGCATGGATACATCCGAAGAGAATATCTTGGCTATTCCCAAAAGCAGTGAGTTTATAATAAAAAATATAAAGAACGTAGGCGATGATTCAGAAAAAGACTCAGGTGTTTCTATATCCCCAAGTATTGATTCTCAAGAACTGTCTCAAGAAAATGAAATCAAGGAAAATCAACCAAACCCAGAGAATGATTCAAAACCAAAAAGGAAACAAACAAGTAAGAGAGTAAGCGAGAGAAAAGTGCAAACCAGGGCTGCTACAAGTGCTCAGCGCAAGGAGTACAGTGAACACATTGACTTTGTTAGTTTGATTAAGCAGCGATTGAGCAATAAGGAACAAGAAACTAATGAGGATGGTAACAGAAACTGTAATGATGAAGAATCTCAATCTCAACCCAGTGCTGGTGCTAAAAAACTGAAATTTGCAAATCTACGCTCGATTAGATCAAAGAACGGTTTCAAAGTAAAAGAAGTATTCGAGGTTAAACATGAAATTTGAGTCAATGATATAGCTAGACTATTTTCTAAATGTAAGCAAAGTTTAATTTATTTTTTTACAGTCGAATTTTGTAAATACTTTTGTATCAAAGCATGAATAAATTACATTTACATAGTTAACATGTTTATCAAATTTGAAAACGTATTTTTTTTCAATTTTCTCATGCATATATAATTCTATATTTCGTCAAAATAATATCTCTGCGTCTTATCTAAACACATTTTTAGAAATAATCAATTAGATATCTAAAATCACGGAGAGCGCATATCAATTGTTAAAAACATTCATTAACGAGCCGTCAGCTGATACGTTATCGGCGCATTCTTCTCTCGAATATCGTTAGAAAACGCGGTTAATCGAACGCACTATACCGATTTTCTCTTCTCGTAAAAAGTCAAAAATGACGCTCCGGAATTCAATGCGAGCCTCGACGCCGCGCACTTGACTATACTCGAGCGGCGCGTGTGCGCTCGAAAGGGGGAGAAAATTACGGTCTTTCACGTGCGGTAACGATCGAATCAAGCAAATGACTGTTATTTCAAAGGTGTTGCAGATGCACAATTCACGGATGACTCGATTATTTTGAGAAATGTAAATATTGCCTACTAATAATTAATTTTCATTCAATCTCTTTGAAGTATATAACTGTATTCTTCGGAAGACTAGTGTGTGCAGGTATGCAGAATGATGAAAATGTATATAGGACAAAAGGTAATTTAAAGCGGTACCCGTTCAAAACATTTAAAAAATATGTACCACTAGTTTTATTTTGTTGCTCGTATAACTTTTATAGTTTTGTTCTACATGGGTTTTCATGTTGTACAGTTAGTTTTTCATGACGTCCTAATTCAGGATTGTTTTGAACCAGGTGTACGAAATGGAAGAAAACAATTCCACGGATGCAAAATTTAAATTGACAGTTGGATTAACGATACGATGCTGATACTTATTTCTTATATTATGCAGAAGGTTTAGCAATCTAAAATTTTGTTTCGTAATGAATCAAGTATACATCATTGATCTCATGAAGATCGATGTCAAGTTCAGTATTCTTATCGAGTACTTGTATTACATTGAAAACGTTAAAGTGAAATCATATAATACTTATTTGTTATTCATTTGCATCCCCTAGTTTTAAAAGTTACCATTGACCTCAATTATGATTTCTAGATTCTATATACTTTCATTTAATTATGCATTATCAAAATCAGACTTCGGAATACAACGATGATTGCGACATTACTCAAGGGGACAAAGTACAAGAATCAATATTGCGAATCAATTTTCAAAACAGATCAAAAAGTAAAAAAAACACGTAAATAATTAATAACTTCGTATTTCAAGTTCTGTCGATGAATATTGATTAAACAATAAAATCAAAATTCCATTCCATCGCGGTACTCTACAAGCCTTGCGCTAAAACCTCGCAAACTACGTCTATCATTTTTACCAATACGATGACAACTCGCATCCAAAGCAGCATCTCTCACCTTCGTCCTAGAATTCCTAACGACCCCCTATTTTTTCACCCACTCCAAATACCCCTAAATCATCATCCCGCACTCTTGAACTTACGCGCGTCCGTCACACTCATAACGGCAACTCTCTCAATACGCATATATATATATATATAGGCTCTGTACTGTGTACACTATATAGGTGTCCGCAAGAGAGTAAGTAGGCATAATATACCGACAAAGCGCCCGCGCGAAAGGGGGGAAGGATCGTTCGCGACGATAAGACGCACGTGCGCCGCGTCGCGGATCCAGTGAGAGACCGACCGCCGACTTTGATGCCTCGACGTCGTTGAGTGTGTAGTGGGCCGATCTGAGTTTTAGTTGTCGAGTTTGTTTGTTTCTTTTCGTCCGTTTTTGCAAAGAGGATTTTTTGTGGAGTCGAGTTTTCCTCGACAATGTGAGTAATTGTGGCGGATTTTTTGTTTCTGCTGGTATAATAAGCGCGTTTGTATATAGTGTTTGTTTTTATATTTCGGAGCGACGAAAGCTTGTATATATATATACGTGCGTTGACGATAGCGCTTTGTTTTTGTTTTAATAAAATGAAATGTATAGCTTTGAAAATCCAAATTACGGTTGTTAAAACTATCGCAGAATTTATTTATAATTTTTTAGGCTCATTATCAGTTCGCGACTCTGCAAATAATAATGCCGAAATAATGCAGAAAATTGCAAATAATGCGTAATAGAGTTGCAGTAAAAGGATTTTATTGACCATATCATTAGCTATATGCATTAACCAGGTATCGTATCGACTGGCAAACTTTATTTTTCCTTCGGCGCGCATATACGCATCTTTTATAAGCATAGCTTCGCGCTAATTGATGATGAAATACGTACAGCTGATGATTCACTATACAAAATAGATATACGTATATACGTGTAGCTATAAGGTAGGTTAGGTTTTTGCCGGCAGCTTTTGACGTGTGTGCGCATTCTATATTTAGGCATTATTGTACACACGGCGATAATATCAATTATTATTTATACATACAATTCGAAGATGTTTTTGGCACGACGTTTGATCGATTTAGATTGCAAAACAAGAACGCGGAATATTAGCTTTCGATTGTAATGTTTTATGTGGTTTTGTTGATTATTAAAATTTGCATTCTATATTCGCACGAAATTCGCAATAACAATTTCTCGTATATTTTCGGGCAAGTTATTCAGAGGCGTAACTTTTTTCGATTTTATACGTAAAAGCTCCGAAATACATGAAAATGTATAAATACGAAAGAACGTAAATGAAACGTAAATACGTAAACAGACGTATATATAAGCACAAGTAAAGCGTAAGTAGGTAAAAATATGTAAAAACGTCAATGAAACGTAGATACGTTAATAACGTGAAATTGTTAATAAAACTCGATCGGTGAATCAGTTTTATTAAGAAAATTTTATAAATCGATGTTGTACATGCGAGAAAGACAGTTTTAATTCGAATTGAGATTATTGAATTTAGATTACGTTTATCGTAAGAAATTATGAGTCATGAAAAAATAATAAAACAAGTATAAGTACGAATTGTTTGAACATTAAATGATATTGAAACTCATTTAGTTTTTGTATATACACATCTGGCATTCAATAATATGTTGTATAAAAAATATTTACTTACTAGCTCTTTTTAAAATTTGTTTTACTTATAAAAGATATATAATACTGCTAAGTAAAAGAACCTTAATATGGATTCAAAATACAATATAAATTATTGTTAACCATTTTCAAGAAAATAAATTACAAATTATTATCTATTAATGCTGATACGTCATTGTCCGTCAACATTTGAATTGGCAGACACTTGCATGACTTTACTTTCCGAGATTTCTCTGATGATTCGAATTAGTATCATTATTCTGCTTCCAATAAATTAATAAACTTTCCGAAAAAATAATATCGATACTCTTTTTCCATAGAAGTGAATAACAATTAAACAGTTGAAAATTATAGTAAAATAAGGCATACAAATAATATTTCTTGAATTCTCTCTATTTCTTGAATACTCTCTACATACTGCATTTGCATTAGTCTCCAACTCTGAAAAAAAACTACAAATGACAATCACAAGATACAAAATAAAAATCACCGGGTAAAAACCCTCCGCAAAAGGTACAGCAAACTTTACTCTCCCAAGACCACTTTCACTCTCGCATAAAGTTGCGGGAAAAAAAATTCTCGATAAATAACGTCAGTATCAAGTGCACACGTAACATGATTTCCTTTTCCCTAGTCACTTTCATCGGAAGATTGGGAGAAAGGCGCACATACTTGCAGCTCACGCGAACGATCGGTTTGGCGCGAGATATAAATAATAAGAATCTTTCGAGGTGTGTGCGTATGTGAATTGAAAAGGAATGTCGCGTGTGACTTTTCCTGTTGTATTTTTGTTGCCTCGCTATAATGAGACTATTGAATATTCGAGTTTGCAGTCGAATTTCAAATATTTGTATATGAGATAAATAGATTCGGTATAGGAGGTTATATCGGGAATAGCTCGTTGAACTTGTCGATTGTGTAATTTATAATGTGTGTTTTTGCGTTATCACCTATTACGAATAGCCATGAGTAATCAATATATGTATATACAGGGGATTCGGATCTTCCGGTGTGATAACACTGCTAATTGAACTATTTATTTCATCGTGTGCGAGACAGTAGTGAAGGCCACGCGATTAGAACGAATTTTGTATTTACATTAATAATTCTTACGTAATGTGTAGGTTATATTTCTTTGTTAAATTCGCTGTGTGTGTAAACATCAAATTAGACTCGTTACGTCAGAATTAAAAGAAAAACAAAGTTTGGCCTCGTGTGCGGATCTTATTATAGTAATAAATTTACAGTCTGGAATAGTTCTAGAAGAACAACCGAAGTACAAGCATAACAAAGTATTCCAAGTTGTGAAGTTAGAACAGAATGCAAGTACTTTGTAATTTACGCTTATATGTTGTAAAAGTGGTATCAAACTTTTTACAAGTTCTATATATAATATACTGTACGCGACACGACGGTCTCGTTATAAATCCGACCATTACTTCTACAGTTACGAAGAAACATCGCATATGTAAGGATATAATAGCCATTAGTGTCATCCTCACTGTCATCGATTTTTTACCAATCCTACATGAGAAAATAAAAGAGTCTAGTCCGACAAACATACTTATTTCTAAAAAAAAACAGACACACAAAGGACAAGTTTACAGCTGTAATTTGACAGTCCTTGTATACCTGTATATATACGACAACGACGACGAGGCAACAATATATAAATATAATATAGACTTTAAGTCGAAGCGCACGTTATCAGCGCAAACACGTGACACACATCGAACCCCCCTCGACCGTCCATTCTGACAACATTACAACCATAACAGCTCATCCGTCAAAGCTTATAAACACAAATGCAGCGCAGTGACTCGCGGCTTAGATTCTCTTGTCCAGAGCTGTATTCGTGCTCATTATTATGCAACGATATGTATATATAATCTAGCTCGTGTTGACTTTCAAATTCGCTGATTCTTTACCGATTTTGCACCCAAAGAATGGAAATTTATTTTTTGGGCCCAAACAATAGCGGTACGCGTATACATATCATTCGTCATCTTGGAAAATCGATACACGACAGCAGATCATAAGCCTTCTTGTTTCAAGTACATTGTTTATAAAGCATTTATCAATTTTCCCATCCACGGTTAACGATCGAATAACGATTGAATCTCCGACTGTTCATCGCCGTCGCGTCAATGTCACTGCATAAACGATCGTCATATCGAAAAAAATACATCTACAATTTGATTAGAAAGCAATGCAGCGCGTCGTCTTTATCGCGTAACGCGATTATTTCATCTCTTGCTTAACTCGTGTCAGTAGATCGTATAGTCATCATTGGACTTGAATTATCGTGTGTATATATATATATATATGAATGTCGTGCGAAGTATAATGTCCGCTTTTTTCGATGAGTAATTGCTCTCGGCGCATTCGAGACTCGGATGTTTTTTGCTGAGAAATCACCGCGATCTTTCTCGATTGCCTTGTAGTACCGACTTCGCGGAATAGCCGTGATTCTCGTATGTTAATATACGGACAATCAATCGATTTTTACGATGGAAAAATAATTTTTAAGCCGAACTATATTTTGAGCGTTACTTCTTTTTTTTGTTAAGGAAAACTGTAGTTTATTTTTCGCGTTAATTATTAGACTGATTGTAAAAATAGCTGTTTGCTTACTTAATTAACTTCTGTTTTACATTTAAAATGAATAAAAGATGTGTAATATATGTTTCTTCATGGAAAAGTGAAAATTAGGTTGATAAAGCGAGTTTAAATTAATTATTTATAATTTTAGAGTGCATTAGTGAAATATTTTATGAGGTACAGCTACCCAATACTTTTCAAGTGCTTTAATCCTTCATCAGATGTTTGTTTTGTGCGACAAAATTGCGACTTCACATAAGAGCCTGTGTTATATAAACAACAAAATAATAAAACATTTTATTTCTCGATTTATTACGATATACAAAATTTCAAAATTAAGGGGCTAGTATATCGCTTCTATTTTGAAACACTAAACACTATTATCATCAATAATTCTATTGTGCCTATATAGCCTCCTTTTTAATACAATGACAATGAATATACCCCGGTATTAAAGATTCTAAGTCAAGTAACTGTAATATCAAGAGACACACACTATATATTTTCGGTCATACACATCGCACAAGGTATATTTTAAACAATCGAGGTTATACACGTTTCTCTACTTATTAACATGGCAATAATCTTCACTCACCGTTGTGCCCCTTTATATATATCTTACCCATCTCAGAGGAAGCAAGATCGATAAAAATGGCATATATAGAGGTTGCTCGCCTTTGCCACCAGTATTGCTGATATATATATACACACATATGTGCGATTCCAGTTCGTGTATATATATATATATATATATATATATATATATATATATATATATATATATATATATATATACACACACACACACACACATATGTGCGTTTCCAGTTCGAGCAAACAAATTACTTTGTAATTGCGTGTATGCTTGCATAATGAATGAGCAACATAGTTTTACTTCAACTTTGAACATTAATAATAGAGAGTCTAGTGACGCGTATGAAAAGAAAGAATTGAAAAGTAAAATATAAATAATTTGTAAATTCGATTAATCGCTGATGATAAAATTAACTAGAAGAAGGGAAGTGATCGCTACGAGTCTTTGTGCATCATGTCATTTGGGTTTAATCAATTTTTAGTCTTAACAATGTATAATTTTTTAACGCTGTCGTATACATTTTTACCTCGTTATTTACGTTCGCAGCTTTACTTGCGGCGGGTAAAGGTATTTCAATGAGAAGAAAGATTCCTGATTAGTTCGTATATGCAAGAAACCATATAACAAATTAATAATAACAGGAACGTGTACAGTAAAAGATTTATTAGTACACAGTGTCATGAATATTTATTTTACAAAATCACATTATCGTCCATTTTTTAAATTCAAATGAGGCAAAATATTCACTACCTAGTTTTCGTAGATACGAAGTTTCTTGGCATTGCTTGGAATTTTCTTGTTATATTACCGAATGAGTCGCAAAAGTTCGGTTATATACTCGTACCGGCCGACTTGAGAAAGACACGTATATAGCTTATTCGCAGACTCAAGCAAGGTTAATGATTTCACCTATTTTCTTTGATTCGATCATGATTGCGCAGCTTTTGTTGTGCTAGTTATGCGGAGGCAAGAAAATATGACACACTCTGGTTTATTGTTATTTCAATAAAGTCAACGTGATTTTTTTCATTTTATTAATCATAGTATCAACGTGAAAAAAAATGTAAAGCATGAATTTAGTTTTCATTGAAATAATACCGGCAAAAAGCAGTTTTCATTTACTCAATCTTTTGATGCGCGAATTGAGTCATTAAAAGTTGTTCAGACATGCTTGAGACTATTGAACTTATCAAATAAAGCTGTATATAATGCATTACGCACATAATTCTACGTAATTTTAAACGCGATTAAATAGATTAAAAAATTCCTTTCATAAATTTTAATCACCATAATTGATGAAAATCTTACGACGATCGATCAATTTCCAATAAACAATCAGCAAATGTGAATCATTAGTATCTGTGAACTATAAACAGTATCTAATTCGATTGACATCTACTGTTCCAGTATAATACATACCATAAACACCTTATCGTTCAAAGAACTTTGACCTTGCACTGCTCAATTTTTTGTTTTTTTGCCATCCACATCTGTTCCATTGTGTGTTGATACATGGAATTGATTACAGTTGTATCGATTTTCGCATAAAACGTGATACTTGCCACGCGATCGTGGCGCACCGTGTCATCGTTTTCCCACGCCTCTTTCTTGCACGCACGCGCTTCGTGAACATTTAATTAGCGCGTATCCACTGTTCATCAGTGTAGGCTGAAGAGATACGAACCGATTTATTTCTGTATTGCTTTCGATGATAGGCTAATTTTTTAAAAGCTTAAATTCGTCATTTTTTTGGACTTTGGCCTATTAAAAAGCTGGTCAAAGTCGCAACTTCGGGATGGGTTATCTTTTTATTTATAAGTCTAAGGTTTATTATATCTGCAGGTTTATTCGGTTTGTCGATTTCTCTCGCTGAGCTTTTTTGGTATAATCGATCGCGCTGCTTCGATCTCACAATAGGTCTTTTCTCAGCTGCATATATGCTACTTTACGAGTAGTTTATGCTAGCTTATATTTTCACTCGAGCTTATCAAGCTTTATTTCTTCCTTAATGAGTTATCGGGCTCTAAGCCATATACCGACAGACCGAACACATCATACAGAGTTTCTGAGTATAGCCTCGGACCACCTCGATAAAGTGAGGCGATGAAACGTAGTTATATACTGACCGAAGCTTTATTTGACCACTTGCGAGAGGATCGAAGAAAATTAAGCCCTCTTTAGGATTTCTGTCTTAAACAGCGGGATGACGTTACCTGAGCCTATAATGAGTAACAATCTAGGTCGCTTAAAAATAGCTTTATTAATACTTATTTCAGTATTTTGTATTGGTGATTTGTTGTAAAAAATGCGTTTCTATGAAATCGGTATATTTTATGTTTACACGCCGCCGTAAACTGTAAACTTATTACTTTTACGACATGACTGAACTTTTATTAACTTGGAATAAGTTATATACGATTATATTACCCTAGCAGTTCGGTGACCCACGAAATAATCACGATATTTTGCAAAAAGGTCTCATTCGTAATTAAAATGTAATTCAATTCAATTTCCATCTTTTTCAGAATGCTCGGGATGTCTTGCAGCAGCATAGGTGTAGCTCTTTTCTTCCTCTCGGTGGTGATTTGCGCGATCAGCGAGGTTGCCAGGTATCACACGAAACACTTTGTCTTCGTCATCGTTAGTGCAATATGGGCCACGTGGCCAATACCGCTGATGTTCTTCAGAGTCAGAGATTGGCGTAATGCTTTGTAAGTTTTTTTTTTCAAATTTAGTTTACACGAGTATACATTTAAAAAAAAATAATTTAAGACAGCTACTATTTAATGATAATATATTCAGAATACCAGCTTGGGGCGCAAGACTAGCTGCAAAGTTAATCGGTATTAATTATCAAGTTCGAGGGAAGGAGAACATCGTCAAAGACACCGGAGCAGTTGTTCTGATCAATCATCAAAGTAATCTCGACCTTTGTGGTAAGCAATTGCTCTTAAGTGATATGTACCCGAGACGCGGAAGCTCGACGCGATATGTCAACGAATTCTTGCTCTCTTATAATCCGAATCAGCGAAGCAAATATAATTATAGAGTTTGTGATATATTTGATAATCTGTATACGTTCATAATACGCGAAAATCGCACTGCTTTAACGACTGTAAGTCATTTGCAGATTTTCATATACATAGTGAGATTGAGATCAAATGTAACTTGACATATGTGCAGGGTAATATACGAATTATAATTGTGATATACATTGATAAAAAATTGAAAAGTCAATATTTGAATGCCATTTTATCAATTAGCTAAGCCAAAGTTATCAAGTATAGATAATGACTAATCACTGTGTTTATAACAAATTGTGCTGAACAACATCCGATCATATAATTTTAGAGTATAGACGCAAGATTGTAATTTTAAACGATTGGACGTGCCGATATTCTTAATCATTGTAATTAATTTTTTGCACTTCAGTGCTCGCCGAACTTTGGCCGATACTCCAAAGGTGCACCGTCATCTCGAAGAAACAGGTCCTGTACTTCGGAACATTCGGATTGGCGAGTTGGCTCTGGGGCACGATTTTCATCGACAGAGTCAAGAAGGAAGAGGCCCAAAATACTGTCAATTCAACGGCTGAAATTATTAAAAAAAGAAAGGTATATAAATTATATTTAAAGCTTCATTCAAATTAAGTCAATACATTTAAACTATTATTCTATGTTATCAAACAGGCAAAAGTACTGATGTATCCCGAAGGAAAAAGGCACACGAGCTCGAGCTTGTTACCGTTTAAGAAAGGCGGATTCCACGTAGCAATTGACTCGCAAACGCCTATTCAGCCAGTAGTCGTCTCGAGATATTACTTTATAAACGACAAATTGAAAAAGTTTGACTCGGGTAAGTTGAAGAATTGTGAGCAATCGGATGTTCACGCTCGCTTATTTTCGAACGATTGGAACCTGCTGGAATAATTATAGCTTACATGGAAACTCGTGTGTTTCTGTGCAATGTCAAAACTAAATAGTGCTTATAAAAAATTCGATTACGACTCGTCGATCTGTAATCTCTTTTATGTCATCAGTTATAACTATATATAAAAAAAGTATTGTTAGTAAATAATCGTAGATCTTGTCTGCTCAACTGATCGATCACGGAATAGAATTACATATCCAGGCATAAATTACGCGCTAAAAAAATCTTAACACATTCATCGAGACTAGCATTGTTAAAAATTTAAAAACTATTAAAAATGTTTATTGAATGTGCATTGCAGGTACTAGTTACATCACGATACTGCCACCGATACCAACCAAGGGTTTGACCAAAGCCGACCTGCCGCAGCTGATCGAGCAGACGTATCAGGTGATGAACAAGGTCTACCAGGAATCCACCCAGGAAGCCCTCGCGAACCACATGGAGAGCCTCAAACTGGACTAGAATATCTTTTTTTAACGATGAGTGATTAAAGTGCACGTCGCATACGCGATGTGGAATGCACGACGCGACCTTCGCTCGAGCAAAAAGCAAAAGTGCGCATATTGAAGGTGTCGTTCTTTTGAAAAAAAATTGTTTGCTTATTTTTAAGAGGATGATGTTCGCGTTGCGTTATTTATTTTTTCGAAAATTTGGGCTACTTTTTTTAGAAAGTTCGAAGACACTATGAGCAATTTGTCCGAAAACTGATGACTGTTGATAAATTTTGTAGTTTAATTTTAATTTCATATGATTGGTGAGAAAGCACGCGCTAGAGTAGATCATCTCTTCTTAAATGTGATATTAGGGACAGGTATTAACAATTTATATCGTCACAATTTATATTATCAAAGTAATGTAACACTCATATACTTTATACTTGACGCCGGATGTCGAGTATATTTTTTTAAAACCTTATGGTAACTATATTAGATATAGTATAGATAGATACAATACGAGACTGTTCCTAATTTTTGTAAAGAATCGATGTGTTAAATTGTATAACCACAGATTTTTTAAATGAGCAATGTTAATATACATTTTTTGAATCCTTCCTTATGTTTATGGTGAATCATTTTATTAAATGCAAACCTTGTATAAAAAATTACATTACAAATGAATCAAAAAGTGCCATAACCGAACAGTAGTTAAAAGTCCATCATATAGATCAAGTAATTCATGCCGAAATTAAGTTTTTAAATGCATTTGCACTGTCTCGAGTATAATCTTCCATTATCGGTAAGAATTATCTTTCTTTACAGATTTTCGATAACCCGAACGAAATCAGAATTGTACTTTTAAGATAATTTATATAGATACGCATTTAAATTCATATTTAACAATAAATCATTTGTAAGCAACAAGTGTCATAGACTAGAATGAAGATTTTTGTATAAGCATAGTAAATCTTTCACGTGTCATTTATTAATTGTTCTCCTTTACAACAAGCTACATATTGTACGTGACATTATGTTTGTATCGGTATATCATGTAAATACATGTATGTAGTTTCTATTTAAGATTTTTTAATTAGAAATAAAAATATTTCTTCAAAACAAATAATTTTATTTTTGTATTCTTTGTATGTGAAAAATGTAATGATTGTATCAATCATCTTCATTGTTTCTACTATAATAACTATCGTTCTGATGATTCTTCTTATTCCCTGAATGTCCGTTCGACGCTGTTTTGTTCACACCTACTGTGAACTGTGAAGCTGCAAAATTCGAACAAGCGCAAGAAAATGAATTAAAATTATTCTCCAACAACTCGTCATGATGGTGTGAACGACAAGTAAGCGGTTCATAATCTGAACAACTACGCTTGCACTTTCGTCTTTTTAAAAATTTCTCACAATTTTGAATCAAGCTTTTCTTCCTGTGTCGTGATTCACTTTTCCTAAATGCTTTTGAGGACAGAAAAATCATGGGAGGATCGGGAGCTAAAATAGCTTTGTTAATTTTCAATACTGTTTTTGGTCCCAAATTTTGAAAGCACTGCTTACAACCATTCTTTTTTTCTTTCGGTCTTTCAACTACGTGAGTGGATGAGTTAACTGTGTCTGTACTTTTTCGTTTTAAATTTCTGATATTCGATAAATCCACGTTTTCAATGAATTTACAGTTAATTTGAAAATTTTCATCGTCTTTAAAATTTATCAAAGCTTTGTCATTGTCATTTGGTATCAAATTAACCATTATCTTTTTATTTTTAAAATGTTTAATGCTGTCGTCACTTACATAACCTTGATTGTTTGACGTTTGAACATTGGATTCAACTTTATCTTTTTTAAAGTTCGATTCTTTCTTTTCAATCTCCGTTTTATTATCAATATTATCAATAACTCGTCTTTTGTCGAGATAAGGACAATCTGTGGAACATTTTGGTATTTTTAAATTTGATGAAATAGCGCAACCTTCGCATGTCGATTTTGATTTGCTTTTTGATTTCGATTCGATTTTTTTATCCAGTTGATTAGAGATTTTTTCTGCTTTATGCTTTGACATTTTACGATGAATGAGAAATTCCTGATTGTCATTTTTAGTTTGTACTGAGCAATCTTTTACAGAGCATATAAGATCAGACTGTTTGTTGCTTATTTCATTGTTATTAGGATTTAAGTGTGTGAGATGGCTCCTTTTTTTCTAAAAAACAACACATGTAAATTCGATATAATAGTTATTTTTACTTTATCTTCAAAAAATTAATTTGCTCATAATACCTTGCGAGTAATTGGTAAATCAGTTGCATCTATTTTTTTAATTTTGCCCAATTGTTGGTCATTTCTTGCTTTATTTTTACTTATATCTTCTTTATCTTTCTTTTTATTATAGTCCATATATGTGTCATTTTTCTCGTTTATTTCATCATTTTTACGAAAAAATCTTAACTTTTCAAACGGGTTAGTCTTTGATTTATTCTCTATAATCTCCGATTTCTTTATAGTTTTTCCATTCTTAATTTTTTCATCTTGACTCTCATTATCTCGATAGGACTTTCGCTTCATTGCTTTTACTTCTTCTTGCAAATTATCGACAATCTTCGTGAGTTTTTCAATTTGATTGGCAAGTTTGATAAATTTTACATTATCTGTAGAATTTTTTGAAGCTGACATCTCTTAATCGTGTTTCTATACTGAGTTTGATCACTTATGAAATTTGCGAAAAATAAGAGCGCTCAATACCTCGGACGCTTTTTGCTATTTCTTTTTTATTTTATCTGTGGTAAATGTAGGAATCTAACCTCATAATCATATAGCTGTAATAATGGTATATGTATATTATCTTGAAGTTCACATATAGGTTTTTGGCAAGCAGAGTAAATAAACAATCGTTATTATTAAATAAAGCTTTATTTTGTTCATCGCGAGTCGAGGTACATTACTCATCAGTCAGAGTCGCCTAGTAAATGTAAAGACTGGCAAATGAACTCGTACAAAAAAAAGAAGTATTCATTTGCTCTAGCACGCTTACCAAATCGTCATAATACTATTTTCATATATGTACAATTCTTATAAATCAAGTCGTATTGGTCCTATGTCTCGCGATTTAGGCTACAAAAGTATAAGTCATGCATAGTTTTTTTTATTTTGGCACAAGGCACTTATTCTTGCCATCGCTGATGCTTTCATTGAAGGACTCAGGTATTCAATTTTTCTCGTATTATATTTTTATGCAATTAAAATGTCTCTTATAACTTGAAAACGATGCACTTGACTTTTTTCACGTAAATATGTACAGAACGAAAAAAATCTCACATACGACATGCAGTGTGGACAAATCTCAAAAAATAAGTTATGTTTAATTAATCACTTACGAACATTTACTTACTTACTGACTTAGTCAATATATAATGTATCGTTACACACAAAATTGACTATAAACTACATCAAGGAATTCGTAGAGTTTAAATGAATAATTTTGTTCTCACCTAATTGGTTTCATTTTTTTATAATTTCACATGCTAAATGTGCAAACATATTAATGATATTATTAACGTTTTCATTCCCATCACATAAATATATTATCTTTCATGAAAAATATTAGCAAACATAGATGAGTGACCCACGCAGATCATTACGTGCACAGTTGACAAATATGTAACGTTAACCGAAAATGTGGATTTTTATTTTTTTTTATTTATCACTCAATATTTGTAAATACGAATTTTCTTTGGCTGGTTAATGGAAAAAAATTTAATTAAAAAAAATACAGCTCTTTTTCTGTTAAGACATACCATTATTTTTGATAACCAGATTATTTTTCATGACACAAAATAATTCTCACTAATTTTATTATTTTATACAGTTGATCATTTTCATTGTATAGTAAAAGATTAACATAATGTTGCTGTTTGTTTATTAGCGATACTATGTTTAATAGACAAATAACACGTATAAAAAATACAATAGAAATACGAAAGCTGTTCAATAATTATTATATTGAACAGTTCAATAAGTATGACTAATAGTCGTCCGGACGTTTTTTTGTTAATTTTGATAATTGAATAGTTCAGTTAAATGGCGAAGTGAAGCTGCATAGGAATATTCCACATAAGAATAATGCGATTTTCATCTCCTTTTATTAATGCCCAAATTACTTAGTTTGGTCACAGTTGTCTTATCTATAATACTGACAGTGACGTTATCAATATTCTAGCAAATATTAATTCTGTTGAAAGAGTTGTTCATTATACGAAAAAAGATTTTCTTAAAAGGAGAACAACATACTGATTTCGAGTATTTTATCTCTTACATTTTACAACTACATGCAGCGCTTATGCACATAAGGAATGTTGCATTGTTCTGATGAATAAATTATAGCGAAACAAACATGTTATTGTATAACATTAATAAAAATGAACGGTATTGAAAAATAGCAATAACATTACAGCAACACTTTTCGCCACTTCGTCTATTTATCATCTGTTCTCATCGGTACAAAAAAAATTTTTGTAATACGCTAATACCTACAGTGCAAACTTTAATAAGGACTGCATAAATAACGAAACATGGCGATTTAAAAAGTTACGAAATCACCAAATGACAATCACTTCCTATCTTTACAAACTTTTATCTCAAGTAGTTCTACATCGATAATAAATTACAATAAGCTGAAAAAGCCTTTGATACAATCAAAGACTTTATTAGCTGACAAAATGTATCGATGTGTTAATAATCAAAGGGAATAATTTTCACCATCACTTCAGCATACACAACTATTCATTTATATGTGAATGACATTTTAATTGAAATCAATATGGAAAACTTAGCTGCATTTTTGGAATTTCATAAACTTCAAAATTTTGTAATATAGTCTACGGATTCAATTTGGTGCACTTATTATAGCTCTTATCGCCGAAAATATACAAAATTAACAAACCTAACAATATTTATCAGAAACTTTTCACTAACACATTTTATTTCTCATCTTATTAAAAAAAAATGAAAAAAAAACGATTTTTAGATCTACATCCACTTTAGTAAAACGTTAATTTTTGCTGTTTTATACGATATACATATATTTATAACAACTAAAACCGTATTTGTAATTGCAACACGTGAATGGTACAATGCATGAAAACCTGTTTCTCAAATGTGAAGATGTATTTTTTTTATAATAATAATAATAATAATAATAATAATAATAATAATAATAATAATAATAGTAATAATTATAATGATGGTTTAATTAACCATCAATTTTGCATCAACAACAATGCAGAAACTCCAAATTCATCGTTATGTTAACAGCAAAATTTAACGAATCGATAAAAATAGGATATAGTATATATAGTAGTATACATATAGCATCCTCTCGACGTCGTCCTAAATAATGGCAATAGACTACGGAATTTCCTCGAACACGCGTTTTCGTCCCTTTCTTGTTCTTGTGTCATCGTCGTCAAGAGAAAGTCTGTGAACCTGGCGACAGGAGGTAGTAGGTAGCGACCGAAAATTTATTGTGTAGCAAAAAGTGATCGAGACACCGCGTCGAGATAATCATATCGCATAGATCTCGTCTCTAGTAATTATTGAAACTAGGTTCCTTGTTTCTTTAATTCATCGAATCTGGCAAAAGCTTCCGAATATCGTTATCTCTTCGGCACGACAGGTAGTTTGCTCTACTCTCTGGATCCAGAATAGAAGACTCAGTTATTCTTTAAGTTCTCGAAAGCTTTCAGTTCAGTCGTCCTGGTGCTGGCCGGTCAGGGATTCGTGGGGGGACGTTTGGTACGACACGCCTGAAAACATTAGAAAATAGGATGAGTAAAATACTTCTGGCATAGTTATTTAACGATATAATAGCTTAGGAAAATTTGGAGATGCGAAAAGCAGGATTTTTTGACGAACACATGTCAGTATTGATGAACGTGAACAAATTGTGCAAACAAAGCAGAATTATTTTGATTTGATCAAAATAATGTATAGTTTCGCATCCCCTGTAAATTGAATCGACTGTTGATTGAAAAAGAAGACTTTAATTGTATTTTTATAACATATTCATGGTATAGTTAAATTAAAGTATTATTTTTCTAAACGGTCAATACATTTAGGTACAGTAAAATTGTACTACATATACCATAAGATTTGTCATTACAAAAAAAAATAATACAAAAAAAGCATCGATTGCAAAGATATCACACTGTGCAGGGTTGGATCTCAATGGGTAACAAACTTAATCATCAAAAAATAAAGAAATTAAAGTGTTTTTCAAAGCTTAGATTCTTTTATGATACTTTTTTAATTATTCTAAATAATAATATTAAATAATAATGTAATAACAACATACTTTAAAGCTCTAAAACGCAACCAAATTTAATATTACATACTGTAGCACTTCATAAACACGCATACTTAAAAATTTAAATAACCATATTATAATATGATTGAAACAATATATGATAAAGAATGACTATGCTATATGATATTTAGGTATCAGTAATGAAAAAAATAAAACATTGATTAATATATATTACATAGGTAAATGTTTACTCACTTTCCAACTCTGCAGAAGTAAATCAATGCAAAATAATTTAAACTTAAACGTTATAAAGTGATATAGGATAAAAATAAAAAATATAGGTGATGATGAAATCAAAAAACATGCAGATTAGATATTATAAGAAAAACGAACAATATCACAATTCCGATGGTAAAAAAATGATTTTTATCAGCTAATCGCTAATTTCGCTGTATTAATTTAAAATAAATATTGTTCAGCTGAATTGAATTTTTATTCGAACAAAAAAGCAATTCAAAGCGTTAAGCATCATAAAAAGTTTTGGCAGAGAAAAATCCGAAGTAATAGAATACATTGAACGAAACGTTTGGTACAAAATAACGAAAATAACATATTATATTGAAACAAAAATGCTGTCGGTATGGTTGTTCAAAAAGGATTTGGCGAGGAATCGAATATTTCAGGTGCTAATAAGAATGCAGAATGCGGGCACACATGTCGCATCTTTTCAGATTTCTATCACAAAAATACACGACTGCACAGATAATTTTGAATAAAGCTCAATGAAATAAAAATATAGGATTTTCATTTTTACGTGCGAAATTGTGTACCCGCTGATTCGGCCGGTCTCACATTAATTTTGTCGTTAATCTTATTCATTCATATATTCTATGATAACATGTTACTTCCTATATACACATTTATATTGCAATAAACAGTGTTTGCATGTGTAGGTGTGTCATGTACCTCTCTCGCATACACATTATCGTAACATTATATGCTTACAACGTGAAAGTCACTGCCTCACTCATGAATTGATTCCTCTTAAATATTTATATTTGTATTTTTCTTTACTTTTCGAAGTAACTCTGAAAATTCTTCTGGAACAACGATTAATTGTACACATATATTATAATAAAATCAACTATAGTAAATTAAATCCTGTACATTGTTCAAAGATGAGTATTTTTTCAGAGCTCTCTTCTATACAAAACTAATGAAATTACCATTATAGAAAACAAATGAAAAATGGAATCCTCATTACGTAATTTTGGCAACATTATAACAATAAAAGTTATTGCGATCGCTATGCATTCTATCATTTATATTTGTATGCTTCCGCAAAAAGGATACTTTTCTAGAAACTAGAACTATGCACGTTATCTTAAAATAAGTAGTAATTCAGCTTTGAATTGTGCCAAACATGAAGTGTTTTTTTTCAGTCATCGGGAAGTATAAAAAACTCGGCTCAACACATAATTGGTTAACTACGATAAATTAATTTTAATAGTGAATGACAGAGTTACTTCGATGGTATTTAAGGTCATTAAAATTGCAGATAAGAGAACAGGCATTCGTTTTACATTAGCAAAACCGAAGTGTTGATGATCGTGTCGAAAGTTTTCTCCTACACCATTTCGTCGTTTTATATTATCCTTAATGTCTTTTTTTTAATATTTATTCTTGTCGAGCTTAGAATTATCGCAAACATTCAACTTGGTACGATCGGTTACACTTAGTCAACGTGTGTTATACAATAAATGTAAGCTTCATAACTAGGATCCTCTTACAATAAGGCTTTTTAGATGGAAGCATATAATATTAACTTGTCCGAGCGTTTTTAGATGTACGTGATTTTGTCTAATATTCCTTGTTCTATGTTCGTGAAACATCGCTCCTCACGTTAACGCGCGTTTTGCATCCTTTTCAGTATTACTTCTCTTTTTTTAAATAATCTCATATCGCTTATAATTATATAATTCTTTTCTTTATAATTTTCATTTCGATTTAGCAATTTTTCTTATTTATCTTTTAAGGTTTGTTTCGTGATAAGTGCTTTGACAGACTCTATAACATGGTGCAGTTTTCCATAAGTTTTATATTTGTTGTCACACACCATTTATTTTATAATTCGTATATGATACCCAATACAAAAATGTGATCATCGATGAATATTTAGAACAATGAAAACATAGTATCTAAATACCATGAATTATCCGTTGAATCTAACAGAAATATAAAAAATATCTTTTTAAATGCCATGACAACAAATCAGAACTAAAATTAAAAGCTACATAATGAACGCGATGAACATCAAACTGTGAATATATTTTAGCAAACTGCTATTAAAATTTACTACGCGATATCATTTTGTTAGTTTTCCTTTAATCATTTGTCTTTTGCAGCAATCATAACTACAGTCTAAATTTGACATAACGACTACTCGTTTAATTAACTCTGGCATGTCATCACCGACATAATTTAACCCTACCTACGCTATATCACATCCTATATCTGAGCACGTTTTTTTGTTTTTATTTTTGTTTTTTTTTTTCATTAATTCATATTTTGCGTATAGCTATAGTTCTTTTATATAGGGTAGTTAAAAACGGAAAGAATGTCTCATAACGATGTAACAATATTTAATCGTTATCATTATTATTATTTGTATAATATATATAATATGTATAGCATCGAAATGGGGTTTATTCGCTTTCTTCTTAGTTTCAGAATAATTCTTTATATCGGGTTGAATGGTGGGAAAAAAATTGCAACAATTATAATATATGCCACACTTTACAGTTACATGCCTGACACTCTCTTTACAGCTGAACGCGCACGCGAATAAAACGAGATATATATGCTTTGTATGGTATAATGTATATATCAAAGATGAAGTTCTTCATACTCTCAAGCGCATACATTTCTGTCAGTATGTACGATCGTCGATATATATATATGTATACATTGTTGTTTCATTTCTTTTTTTAACTTCCTCATATATAATATCCTTGTCTCACAGCGGACGTAAACATTTACAAAGCACGAGACGTCATATAGAGCATATGTATAACTTTTTGAACAGCATGACATTTCTTTGAGCTTCCTGCTTATTCTCCCTCATTTACTTATTTAAAACCTGGATTTCCTATCATAAATGCACTTTTAACGCGCGGGCTGCATCGAGTTGTTTCTTGGAATGTTACAACTTCGATCGAAGGAAATTGATTGATTTCACACTTATGCACTCGATGCAGTCATCACTGTTGCACAGAGAAAAAATTTCTAATAATAAATGCATTTTTTTGAAAATATACAACATTAAGACTGTTATTATTCTATATTTTTCAACAGGAACTTTGGTATCATAGATATTAATTCTGACTATCAATCAAGAAGTATATTCGATAGTGTAAAAAAGGAATAATAAATGGTAATGAACTAAAGAAATTGTTATTAGAAAATTTTTCTCCGTGTTCATAACAGATTGAAAACACGCCGAATAGCCACAATCATTATATTATGGAATGCTTGATATCGCAAGTAGATACCTTAACAACAGAGACAGCAGGGACATATATGTATATATTTATATATAGAATATGTATATATTTATAGTTCGTTTTTCATTTTGATATTGCATAGATACGATTATACATTTATGTATACGTATGCATATGCGGAAAGGGGAAATATATTATTACATTCTAATCTGATTGGGCAAGTAGTTTCGGCATACTGTTTTGTATTAATTTTTAATTCTTAACTGGCATATACGCAGGAATCGACCCGCGACATTTTACTATTTAACTTTCTTTTTCATTTCTGTAAATACAATAGTCCTGTGTTATCAAGCACGCGCACAGCTTATAGAATTAAGCAAAATCCTCTCACACCTTCAGTTTTCAACCTTCTTTTTATTTTAGCTATTTTCTTTCGGATTCCTCATAGACAATTATATATGTGGATAAGGAAACAGGCAATATGTGTGTATTGTGCTTAATAAACCCACCACCTAAGCGTTAGGAATCTCCGATGGCTTTAGCCTCCCTTCATCGGCAGAGATATTTTTTCATACATCAACTTATCACAAAAATGCGATTTTCCATAATTTCATTTTTTTCCCGTTTTTGATGGGCGAAACGTGACAGCCATTTAATTTTTTCAAGGCTTTCGATAACTGTTAGGCCCTTGGAAAAAAACTAATGTTCTCGTTTCATTTTATTTTTCTCTTCTAAATCCATTAGCAAATATAAACAGTTTGATAAAATAATTTCGCTGCTTTGAGATTTAATCATTTTTTAACAAAAAATTTAACATTTTGAAAGCGAGGGTATCGTAAATCAATACCACCATGAAAAGTATATAAAACAATAAATATCACAAGTATAAATTATGCAAATTAAAATTAAAATAAAATACATAAATCCAATAAAATAAAACGCTAAACCATTCTTTTACAATGTTCAAAAAATAATTTAATTTGATATGTTCTTGCTTTTTAAAACATAATTAGATTAAAAATGCATTAATTCGCGAAACAGCGTTATTACTTATAAGCTTAACCTCCAACTATGGATTATTTTTGAAACCTACAACAGTTACGATTAGTAATCACAAAATGTATAAATGTTCGTTTCATTTAATTACCTGGTAATTGACTTTTCTTTTCAAAATATCAATAACAACATGCTATGTTTCTCTTTCATAAAAATAAAGTTATTGATCATAAATATGAAATGTAATCCTTGTTCTTGTAAACTACTAGAATAATATAAATGTACAATTTAATTTAAAAGAGAAAAATAAATACTAAAGTGTACAAAAACGAAATTTAAAAATTTCGCGACCGGATTTTGTTTATAAAAGGCAAAAATCATGCAGAAGAAAAGAGGCATAATCCTTTCCGAGAAATACAACGGATAATGACTCAAATGATATATGCACGAGAAAACCGACTCCAATAAAACAAAAGAAAAATATTTAGGCGTTTTTCATTTCCTTTAAAATGGTAATTTCTGTAAACAAAATCATTTTGGCCTCATATATGTGAGTCCATCGAATATGTGCATATCTCAAATTAGTCATTTGTTTGCAAAATGTAAAGTACATTTTGTTACTACATACATATACAAGGGAAAAAGCTTCAACCTAAAAGAAAATCGATAAGGAAATTAATTACTGTTAAGCTTCAATAGATAATTATACATATTCTTTTATTGATAGTTATGCATTGCTCAGCCATAATAATATTCAATTTCCTTAGATTTTCTTTACAAGGTTAGAAACATTTTGTTAAATAGCAATAATTGTACTTAATTTCTTTCTCGAGTTAGTTCTACTACCCAACGAGAAAAAGTATGGTCAAACATTATTGTTGACTTTGTCATTTTTTTAGTCAAACCAAGTTATGCACAATATGCATATAATATATTATGCACTTATATAATATAAAAAAATGGAAGGATAAGAAAAAAAGTTAAAGAAATTAAGAGAATTACAACTTCATCTTGAAAGCGTCCATTAGCTCGTTTGCGGCGGCATTAACGGCGGCTTGCGTTGCTGCCTGTTGCACCCTTTGTTGAAGACCACCGCCCCCGCGACTAAACACATGTACAGGTTTTTCGTGACTATAAACTCAGACTTTATACTGTTTTTGTTTCTTCATCTTGTATATTATTATACTTCTATGTAATAAAGCGTAATCAAAACGACGAGAAAATTGCAAGTTTATCTTTTGTTAAAAACTGTTCGACAAGCGTTCTAGACATTGTCGTGAAAAAGGACAGTATTGATTTCTTGAATGACAATTAACGCGAATACCTCGAATAAGGAGGCTCTTTTGTACAGATTTATGTAAGGCTGCTCGATCGTTAAAATTATTTATCAAATAGAAAATTAGACTTTTAAATAGAATAGAGTAATTTACATTGGCAATTAAGTTAAATTAAATAAATATGTTTATGTATAAATTAAAGTATCAAGGCAACGCTACCTTCATGTATTTAATTGAACGGAGAGAAAAGGAATTTATAGCACGAATGGCACAAGCAGTAGGCCCAACAAGACAGTTTTGGTACAGGTGGAACATTGCTATAGCGGATATATGCCTAGACTTGGCATGCAAATTTTGATAAGGAAAATAAGAAAATTCCTGAAATACACCACGTATCGTCACTAGCCAGGGATTAGCGAGCAGGAAAGTTAAGGCGTTGAGAGAAAGGCCAATTCCAAAACTATTTTGTTTACCGCCTATGGCTTGGCAATACTATGTCTCATATCGCATGCTTGCACGCCTTCAGGATGGCGGGTCTTTTTTCTCCGTGTGTAGTTTATTAATCGATGACTTTTAGCTAAATTTTATAATGGGTATAGATCGAACCTCCTTAAAGATTTCTGAACTTTTTGTTCGTTTGAATTAAAAATGAGACGATTTATAGAGGACAAAATATTGTCGTTTTTTCAAGATATCAGTTCTGTATTCATAAAAGGTTATTGTACAAATGCAGGGTAGACTTAATGAAAATATAGTAGTATTGTGTAAATAAAAAAATTATGTGAGTTCTCTCTTCTATAGTGAGTTTGCATTCATTTATGAATCTTGATATCTTTATACATATATTTCATTAGTCTACCCGAACAATGTATAAATATTTTTTAATATATTTTATTACCTTAAAGTAATCATAGCTTTTAACTATATCCACAATTGTCAAAAATAAATATTTTTGTATTCACGCAATGTAGTTATAGGATCTGAATAGTTTATAATTAAGCACAAACCAATCTGATGGCAGTTTGCAAGTTATAAATATATTTATAAATTTGTATTTTCAACTTCGGATTTCGTTGAATTATCGCGTTTATCTTTCTGATAAAAATATGCAGGCACCGACATGTCTTTCTTCCATGGATTTTTTAATCGTCCATTCAATTTCTGAATTCGGATATCATGAATTGAAATGATTATAAATGGAAAACACAAAAGGATGAACAAAAAGGAGAAGGGAAATGTTATAACACTGAAATGGCGCTCAAATGCTATGAATTAAACATAGTTTTCGATGTTTAATTGTATTACTGTCAGGAAATTCGTATTATGTATAATTCACAAGATTTGATATGATCAAAAAATAAAAAAATATTCGCTCGTCAATGCCACAACCATTCGTAATATCCCGCATTGTTATTTTAAAAGATGAAAAAATTGGAAAAAAATGCTTTGAACAAAATGCTCTGTGAAATGTCATGCTGTTAAAAATCTTAAAATCTTCATTGTAATACAGGCTCAAAACAATCTACTATTTCTTATTTTCAATTATGTACATGGTGTCATATACAATTCGAGGTACATATTTATGATCTTAATAATGACAATCTTTCCCTTAATGTACAGTTTGAAAAAAACATTTGTTTATTTAGCAAATTAAGTAATTGCACCAGTCGATCAGACTTGGAAAATCATAAATATGATTTGCTTTGTATTTGCTATTTTTACCTATTCCTATCGGAGAACGATACCATCGGAATTATGTGGACAGGGGTGTGCGATTCTCTGAATGATATAGACAATAAAAAGGCTTTTTTAATTTATGAACTATACACATAAACCAATTCTAAATATATTTTATCGAGTTCAAGAAGATTTAAACTCGACAGAATAATTATTTATCATTATAAATGACTTTTATTCGAAACATGTAAACGGCTTGGGTTGGTCATTCTTAAAAATATAATACTTATTGGACCTCTGAAGTGAGAAAATGCTCAATCGATAATTTGGATGTAATGTAAATGGCATGTGAAGACTTTTAAGAGATAGCAGTAGTAGATAACGCTAATTTTGTTCGTATGTACCATTTGCAAGTCATCTCGATATGTGTCAATCGTTGCAGAGTTGCACACCCCGAATTAACAATGACGTCATGATTTCTTTTTGTTTGTTATATCGTATGCGGACAAAGAGCACCACTTGCGTGGAAATACGTTTTTAAATGTTAATTTGTTTTTTATCAGCTAGATGCAACGGATATATATGGATTAGTAGCAATTAGGTGTGTTAGTGCGTAGACTTATTGTCGGCGCCTGCAATAAAAAGTAAAGTTAGCACCAAAGCCTTATTTATTTATGGAACTCAAATACCAATAAAACTTTACACTTATATAAAAAAACTCGTTTTTAAGACAGTTTGACAACACAATAAAAGTGACCGTAAATATTTGACTTTTACTATATTGTGCTAGATTTTTAAAGATCAATGAAAAAACATAATATTGCACATTATAAAAATTATTTTGATTAACCATTACTTTCTTAACATTATTAAAATATGTATATATAAATCGCTATAATTTATAAAAGATATTCAGATTTTTAGTAGAGGCCGTTAAACTTCAGACCTCTGTTACATAATTCTAAGAATATAATGGATTATCAGTGTGCTCAGAGTAAATAATGTATAACCGTGACTGATCATTCGAATAAAAACAATTATACAGACTAGAAGAAAAATCAAGAGTTTGATCTATGAAAAGAAAACAGACTTACGAGGGTATTAGTGGAGGAGGTAGACCGCCGCCAGAGTTGGCTCGGCCTGGAGGTGGACCTCCCGGTCCAGGTCTGTTAGGAATAGCTGGAGCTGGCCTGCCTCCTTGCGGCACTGGTGGTGGAGCTCGCGAAGTGGCTGAGGCTGGCGCCGTATTCCTGGGTCTACTACCCGGGCCGCCGGGTGATGGTGGAGATAACCTAGTAAAATGAAAAAATTCAACAGACTGTACCATAGGGCTTTTGTTGGAGATCCTCAAGTAAGAAGATTGAAAATTATCTAAACCTGTATGAAAAATTTTCAGTAAGGCTTTGATAACTTATAAAAATGGAATGTGTCAGAATCAGTATCTTATTTACGGTATACAAAATACCGCATATTCTTAAGAATAAGCTTAGTCTTATTTATTCTTTGAGTATTTGAGTCAAGATTTGGTTTATAATTAGTTTTGAAAAATAATAATTTATAATCATTTTTGAGGATACCCAATAGAACAAAATATAGATTAATATTAACATTTTTTTTATGAGTGCTAGGTGCCAAAATTTTTTAAGGAAAAAAGTGAAGTTTAGTGGGTTAAAATACATTTTCATAAAATCGTCAGGAGTATCAGAAAACTAAAATTTGTAAAATCCTTAGTTTATTATTCTAGTAATTGATACACATGATTTAAACTACTTATTTTTGATTTCCAAATTTGATAAGTCAAAATAAACACATTATTTAAGACTGCAATTGATGATTGCACACGTATAATTATTATAGCATTTGAAAATCTAAAATGTTTGACTATATAAGAACTTAATAGTCGAAGGGTAACTGTATTTACAAGTAAATTTGTACCATGCTTAAAATAAAAATTGCTAAAATGTGTAGAATGAGGCGTGTTTTGAAAAACAAAAGGAAATCTTACCCAAGACTGTACCATTGATGCAGAGTAAAACAGAGAGTAAAAAAGTATGCAAATAGTAAATTAGTAAAAATTAAAAAAACGTTTGAATTCGAGCTGAAACATATTTTACCTTGGATTCTCGCCCGAAGCCAACCAGTCGTTCTTTACAGGTGGTGGTACTGGTGTCGTAACTGTGGCCATCGATACATCTCCAATAATTCGGAGAGCCTCTTTGCAAGCGTGATACATGCGAAGCATCTCTTCTCGTTTCTGTGCTTCTTCGGGAGATTCTTCCATCATTGATGACTAGAATTTGTATAAATTACAGTTGTCAATAAAAGAAGAAATGGAATAGAATTAATTAAAGCCTTGTAGATAAAGAAGCCAAAAAATTACCTGATCTCCACTGGCATATAGATGTGCTAAAAGTTCGCCATTAATGAAGTCCTTAGCATTATTTATGATCAAATGCATGATAGTTTTCGGAACAAGATCTCGAGTTGTTTTCGTTACGATCTTCATGTAAGAATCAACTAAATTCCTGATCGTTTCCACTTGTCGTTCTAATTGTGGATCCATCGACGACTGTGCTTCATTTCCACCCTATTTGCAAAAAATCATTTATAAAAACATATATTTTTCGGCAAAGTACTACTAAATAGGTTAGCAAACTATACAAAGTTTCAGTATTGAAAATGATTTACTTTACAATGTGAAAGAGTCATCTCAAAGTAACGATAAAGAACAAAATATGAATTTACAAAATGTTTCAACACTGATTTCTAACGTCATTCAAATTGACTCGGGAAGTGCATAGTTTTCTTTGTAATTTGAATATAAAATATGTTATATAATATAGAAATACTTATACAATATCATTAACATTACTTGAAAAAATTAACGATATGATACCTTGCGACCTGACATCGGATTGCCGCTCTGAATCACAAAATTTTATTCATGTATTTTAAAATTTTAATTGTCAAATGTTAAACATGAGGCCAGAGCATTACAATAAATCTTAGCTTACACTTTTTCTAGCATATTCAAGTAAAGAAAAAAATTATTTGGTGCATACGTATAGTTTATTTAATAATAAAGTGTATTCTAGCTTTAAAAATTAGTTATATAATTAAGCAACATTTGTAAGCTATAAATAGCTTTAGGGAGCGAAATTTCGGTATTTAAACAAATTTATATATCATTATAATGGCAAATATTTTTCAAAAGAAAACACTACTATATTTATAGTAATATTTAAAAATTATCGTAATCGTTTATTTTTTCGAAGACATATATATTAATGATATTACAGAATATTACACCATAGGATACTAAAAAGTATGCCTTCTTTGGATCAAGTGAAAATAAAGTATTTGTTAAACCAGTATACGTAAAATTCAATTTTAGGGATATTTTGGCATGCGCAGAAATGCGTTTTTGAAACGCACGTATAAATTAAAAGCAAATTTTTTGGCCCCTCCTAGCTAGCGCTCAGGCGAATAGTTAACGTGTGGTGTGGAAAAAATAGTAGATATGCACCATGGGAGAAAAGAGGACCATCCCATAGCATAATATATAGTACCCTCGCCTTCGAGTCGAGAGAAAATTTACACGTACTATGGATTGATCTTCTCCTTCTCTCTTCTCCATAAAACAAACATAAAATTGAATTTCACGCAATAGAAAATAACTATATTTTAATTAAATTAACTCTACAATAAAAAAGCATGCATATTCCCTAAGCTACAATAATCTATTTAATAAAATTAATATTCATTAATTCACTCATTGATGATATATAAAAAGTAACCTAAAATTTAAAAATATAAAATCTGTAAAAAAACGAAACACTTGAAGTAAAACAAACTAGCAGTAATTATCAAGTGTTACTAATAGCAGAAAATCACAATTGTAACAACAGCGGTAAAACTTTAACGTGTTGATATCGTGTTTCGTATACGTGGACTGTAATGGTGCAGAGTGCATGTGCAAAGAAAGATTGAGGTGTTTACTGTACAGTGTACAAATTACGGTTTAGAGTATCTCCAAAGCTACCGAATTGTACGAACCTCATATCCTTCCTTTAGACGAAACGAATTTGGAAAAAGATAAATTTAGAATTAAAAAGCTGTTGAACTGTTGTGGAATTTTATGTCAAGTTGTTTTGTTATCAAATATTATTATTGTTATAAAAAAAAACTATGAATTACAAACGTAATTTGCTTTATCAATACGGTTAATCTATGATGTAAAATTTAACCTGTTAGATAAAACCATCACTCAATTATTATTTCGAAATCGATAATGATAATTACAATTACTTTCAAACTCGCCAGTGGGTCCTAAAATAAATTAACGAATAAATAACATTGAAGTGACTGATTTAATTAAAATCTTTAAGCCTTTTTTTCAACTACTCCATCCCATGGGTATGAAAATTAAAAAAAATTTTTTCTTTCTTTAATATCTTGACTATAAAGTATTTTTCTTCGAGGTTATAGACATTTTATTATGGGTACTAAGATATACTCACTTCGCCGTCGCCATTTGCTTGTTCGGTCTGTTTCTCGGGGTAAACACCAGCACGAAGGAAGGATGCTTTCCACGAGTCGACGTCGTCCTGAGTCTCACAGCTCAACTCGAGCTGCTTATAATCCTTGTAAACGTTCCTGCCTTCAGGATTGAACAATGCGAATAAATGGCGGCGAGACATAAAGCCCTGCTCGAGATCACGCAATTTCAGTCCGTCCAACGGCAGCATATATTTCTTTTCTCGCTCCTATACGAAAAGTCAAATGATTGGTATAAAAATTAGTGAATTTTTGTAGTATGGAAATTATAGAAACCTAAGATTACCTCTTCGTCCTTGAACCATGAAATGCTCTCGGAAGTGAGAACGAACCAGTAGTCCCTGGAACCTCCCTTCATAATACCGAGATTGTGTATGCACATATAGCCCTTGCGAATGACTTGGTTGCCGAGGGTGTGACGACCAGCCTTTACTGCGTTCTCCGACGACTGTTGAGCGCTGCAACAGAAAGAATGTTATACTGTGAAATCGCAGCTCGGTAAAGGCGATTTTAAAGCATAGCGATGAGTAGAGACTGCGCGCACTGTCATTGTCAAAGAATTCCAGTACTGGTTACAATATGAGCTGCGGACTAGCAAGAAAACGAAAAAAAAACGATATATAGAGAGAAATAGTGAGAGTGAGAAGAAAAAAAGTATAATACCACGATTAACACCATGACTTTATATGCAACAAAGTTTGAAAATCCGTTTAAATTTTCGTGTCACTCTCAGGGTCTCTTTTTGTTTTTGAATAACTTTTTTTATAACTATAATTTTTTCGCTAACTTCTGTTTCTCATTAAAAAAATGTTTTTAGAACAAACAACCATAAGCTAAATGCAAGAATACATGTTGTCTTTTAGATTTATTATTTTATCTTAATAATTTATTAGTTTCATATTATACAAAATTGTTTTAAGAACATTAAACAAATTGTTTATATTTATTCAATTTTATCATTATTTATATTTATTTTTTATTTAGGTAATTTTATTATTATTGTTATGTATAAAAACAAAATCAAGTTTGGACTAAAAAGCAGTTCAGTGTAGATAGTGTATCTAGAAGAGGTCTAATCTATGCAGATTTGCGGCCATGCCTTATGGGTAAATGTTTAAACTGTTAAAAGCTGTAAACATTTAAAATCTTAATTGGATTCCTAAATTTTTTGACGTTAAATAAGGCTTGGTCTTCTTGTTCAAGGCTAGATCTCAATATACGTACTCATCTTCTGCTTTACTATCTGAATTAAGACTAACTAAATTACAAATCATTATAAACGAAAATATTGAGCTATGTATATTATTGTAAAATAATTTGCAATAAATAATAGATAAAACTTCATTTTATAACATACACTAATAATTATGATCAATCCCGCGTGAAAATATTATATGAGATCTCATTACGAATTTCAAACATATGAGATTGATATGAGATCTAAATAAGATCTAATAAAATCTATTTGAGATTTCATATCGATCTCATATCTTTGAACTTTGTAATGAGATCTCATATAAGATTTTTATGCGGGATGTCATATCATTTTGTAAAAAAAAATAAAAATAATATCTAAAAAAAAGTAAATTTTGATTTACTAAAACTTATACAGTGATATTTTTATATTGAAAGGCTTAAATTATTCTATATAGTTATTATTACTTCGTTAACTACTGGTACATAGAACACAGTTTGTTACTTACAGCTTTTAACAATAAATTTGGATTCAACAGAATGAATAAATATTTACACTCAAAATAAATAATATATTAAAAGCTGCATTCACACAATAAACGCACACAGTGCAAAACCAGCACACAAATCTCTTCTGTTAAAAATAAATAAAAATAAAAACTTTCAATATATGCTCTTTCTATATGTTCTAACTATTAAATAACCTAAAATAGAATTCAGGTAATTTTAAAAAAACTTGCAGGATATTCAAATGAATTTTAAAATAATTTAACTGAAATCATAAAAGAAATTTAAAATAATAATAATAATTTTATGCAGTAAAAGTAAATAATTGTAATAGGTTTTGGTGGGTTCAACTCATCTTGCACAAAAATTATCCTTTTAATCAACAAAAGGCACAACGTGAAAAAATTAAAAAGTATTGAGTACAGTATGACAGGTGAAGTATGTATGCAAGAAAAGGGGCAAAAGTAAAAAATCGCAATGAAAAATTTCCGACTTTGATGCATGTTTAATCGGCTCTCTTACCTTGCATTATGGCTACTGGCTGCCGCGCTGCCGGTGTAATTAAATCATTGTTTTTATTTGTGAAGTACAACATGGGCAATGAAAATAGAAAGATTGACATGATAAAGTGACACATGGTTAGTGAAAACACGATGAAATGTTACAGATTTTCAATTAATTAAGCATGAAAATTATACACGGATTGAAAGTTATCAGAAAAAGAACCTATTTTTTTAATTTACAGTGGCGAATTTCGTTGACATTCATTACGTTGAAATTTAGTTTTTTAATTAAGAACGTACATTTATATATTCTCTTTCTGAACTTCTTATAATACTTGATAAATCAATATTTAGTGAAAATTAGATTCTCCCTAACCAATATAGACTTATAAATATGAAAATAAATCGATTAGTTATCGACTTTTAATAAAAAACGTTAGAGAAATTTAGAATTAATTTTGATTAACTATTCGAAACATAATTTATAGTAAAATATTCATTTTCTATATAGTATCTATATTATCAATAGGAACAATTGTGAACCAAATGCAATACAGAGAGTAATTAAAATATTTATTAGAATTTTATTTAGTCGGTAACTAAGAATTGACTTTCTTGATGACTTATTAAACCTATACAGTCTGTACACTAAATATTATTAACAAATTAACCCATAAAAAATAGCACAATAAAAAATTCTACGTTTAAATGAACATGTATTTTATAAAAATAAGGGTGAATTTATCACTAATAAAAGGCAAGTTAATACTATAGAGATGTGCAATCTAATGTGCCGTTACCAAATGAAAAAAGATTCAAGAATAAAGGTGAGGTTAAAGATGATCAAGCAAAGTGGCCTTAGCAAGGCATGCATCGTTTAGTTAAAGAAAATTAAAAAAAATGTGCAAGGATTTTCGTGTAGTGCTGCACATATTGAAATTTTCGGTAGAACAGTAGCCACTAAGCTGAATATGCAAGTCTAATGTGTGCAAATTATTAAGAAAAGAATTTAAAATTTATTATGATTACATTTCCCTTAAAAGTTATTGTTATTCTTTTACAATCATGCGTCAATTTTGACTTTTAAGGAAAAAATATTTGAGCTTTTTTTATTTTAAAAACAAAAATTAATTTGGCATAATTATTCTAATTCCTAAAAATCTAAAGTAATTATTGCTTTGCATCTCGAATTTGAAAAACAAAACTGATTGAAAATTTTTAAATTATAAAATAAAACATGATTGATTTATTTTATCTATTCTTATATGTGCGAAATAAATTATGTGTACTGGTGTCCTATTAGAAATGCTATCGCGAGGGCAATTTGTTTATGTGCATGACTACTTGTTCGGGATCCAATGTAAATACAATATTTTCATTTCCTTAAATAAATCAATTTTTACATAAAATAAAATGTTAACTTACTTTGCAAAACCGATAAAGTCTTCATGATTAGTGTTCATGTATGCAAGCTCGCAGTCGACCAGAAGAATAAGTTGTTCTTTACACATTTGTTCTCGTTGTCTAATGTGAGTAGTAATAATACGTTCTGTTTCTTCTCGTAATCTAGGATACCGGGACATCTTTAAAATAAAAATGTTATATTTATGACCTCGTAATTTATTTCTTAGTAACATAAATAACAAATTGCTCATTATATTTAACTTACCCGATCTGTACAAATGCGTACAACATTGCTAAGTTCTTGTACGACTAGGTCCACACATTTAAGACTAGGCTCTTTGAGCCTATTAATTTGTTTCTTCACTATGGCCTCAAAAGCCATATCAGGAGTGAACAGACCGACTCGAATACCTGTAATTCAAATATATGTCATATGAAATATCATTCTTATGCAATACTCATAAGTTTGGATAAATTTAGATAATTAATGTTCTTTGAATAGAAAGACTTCACTAACCATGAATATTTCTGATAGCAAAGGCAATTTCTCTGCGCAATTCCTTCTCATCAAATTCCATCTTGACAATTTCGAATGGGAATCGTTCGTGGAACAATCGGTTGATTTTCGCGCCTCCGCTCAATTCCATAGTGTTAATCTGAGCTGAACCGGAACCTTCTATGGTCCTCTCAAAATCCGACTGCAGTTGTTGAATCATCCTTAAAAACAACTTACTTTTAATCGGGTGAAGAGAATACCTTTTAGCCAGTGTTAATTATATGGGCAGAGAGCCATGATATTATTCATTTAAAATAATCTTCATAGTTTCTCTTTGTTTATGGAAGATTCACAAAAATTTGACAAAAGAATTTAGCATATTCAAATATTTTTCGGTAGCAGCTTCTCCTTATTGTGGATACAGTTTGCGTGATCAAATTTTATTTCTAAATTAATAATTTCTACAAAAGCTTAAACTGTTAGATTTTTAAAACAAATCTGTATAATTGATATTTACGTTAAACAGTTTGAAAAATCATGGCTATTTAATATAGCAAACTACTTTATAATTGTTTTTATTTGTAAATTCTTTGGAATAAAACTATTTTATAATAAACAAAGCTATATAGAAACATCGAAATTTACAAACTTAAACAATCTATTGCAATGTGTTTTTATGTTAAGTGATATATATATATATATATAAACTATGTCTTATATTTATCTAATACCAAGTCATGCATAGCTGTTTCTTAAACAAAAATATTATAATAAAAGCAATTAAAATTAATATTAAGGAAAAACAGAATACCTACAGAAACATTTGAATTGATCTGAAAAACAAAACAAAAAAGTTTCTAAAATTTCAGGACCCTCCACCCATAAAGAAATAATTTCAAAAAAATAAACAAAAACGAACTCTTAGTATTGCAACAGACCACTCAAAGAAGGATCGAATGATCTATTTTTGCGTCCTTGATCTCCAAATAAAGTAGGTATTATATAGAGTTTGATAAAGATGTATCAACATATGTATACACACAGTAAATTGAGAACGCAAAGTGAAAATTAGGAACATATAACAGCAACATTCAAGCTCGTATATCGACTAATCTATCAACGGTTATGGAAGCGACTTACTGTAACATGGCTTTTGTCTTTATAGCGGGATCATCTGGCCTGAAATGTTTATATTGTTCCACATCTTTCTCGAGAGCAAGCTGTTGCTTTTGGAGTCTGTCGCGTAATGCAGGCAACGTGTCTCTGATGTGATTTGTCAGCTGTTGATTGAGGACACGTTGGAGGTATGGGGTACCCAACCTTTCTGCCAGATGCCGATATGAAGGATGACTAGAATATCGCATGAAAAAATGTTAATCTTACAGAACTAGCGTACTATTTCGTAATAATTGAAAACGTAATAAGAACAAATGAATTTACCTTAAGAAGAATTTTCGTTCAGCTGCCATAGCTGCTTTTATATCCTTGCGTCCTTCAATGTCCTTTTGACTTCTGTTAACTACACCTATGTAACCTCTTCGCAGAGGCAATAGCTTATTCTCTAAGATGTCCCTAGCATCGGTACCATCATCCATAAGATCCAGCTTAGTGATGACACCGATAGTACGCACACCTGCGAAATAAAAAACTCAACGATAACGTACCATACATTACGTCCAAGGACGAAATAAAACACGATCAGCATTACCCTGAGGATCGACCTCCTTGGCAAGTTTGAGGGCATCGCTATTGGCTAAATCAGTATTTGCAGGTGTGACGGCTAAAATGAGACAATTATCGCGCTTGATAAACTGAAAGATCATTCCTTTGATTTGGGCCTCGATGTCTGCTGGCTGATCGCCGATTGGCACCTTTGTCAATCCAGGCAAGTCGATGAGAGTCAAGTTGAGTACTGTAATACAAAAATGACGCATTAGTCTTACGACTGCGACGATATTCCAGGAAAAGTAGTGTTACAAGTCGTATGAGTAATTTTTGTGCGAACATCCGTTGCACCTAATCAAATGATATGTAACGTAATCGCCATTGATAAAAAAGAAAACAGAATTATCTTTATCAGCATATATTTGAGAAATGAGATTCTAACGTTTTTCAAGTGAATTTCACAGTAGAAAGTAATTTTAAACATGTGACCGTATATATAAAAAATCTCACCATTTGGCGAGTAGACTCTCAAATTAATGGGTACGTTGGAGATGCCTTTGTTGCTGCCGGTAATACGGTCCGTTTCCGCCTCGATCTCCCGTCGCACTTCGTCGAAGTCCACGAACTTCTTTCCCTTGCAGTGGAGAAATTCGGCATATTCTATGAAAAGAAAAATAAAAACACAAAAACCATTAGAACAGAAAGAAAAAATCTCACGCGCGCGTAAACAATAGTCACCGGCGGTATATAGCATACCACGTGACCGGAAGCTCAAATCAGAGCGAAAGTCGGATGCGCGCCTGCATTTGCTTCCGCGTTTCGAAGCGCGCGCGCGCAACGATTTTTCGTCTCTCCATTTATATATACATGTACAAGCGTTTATTGTTGCACGCGTATGTCATTGCGAGTTTACGCGACTCGATGATGGCAATGAACTCAATTTCCTACTTATCGTTTGTGTATATATATATATATATATATATATATATATATATACACATGCGAAGGCGCGAACGACAGTATATACAGGAAGCTCGATAACGCGAAACGGACGGACGGACGTTGCAGGCGGAGATGAGACGAGCGAGTGCGTTTTGGCTTTATCACTTTCACGCACCGATGAGAGAGTGAGAGAGAGAGAATATGGATGCGATTTTTAGAGAAACTTCGATGCTGCGCAGCAGCGTTGCTTTTGTTCTGGCGATTCAATCTGCGAATCTATTTTCGTGTCTATAGCGATTTCGAACGAACTTGAAAAGAAAACATTCAAACACGTTTACGCAACAATAGTTAAAATAATTATCGAACGCGTGTACAATACATCTATACATTTGTTACGCAACACATAATTCTCGACAGCATTTTCGTTTATCATCCAAAAGTTCGGTGTATGTATACGCACTTGAAAAAAAGTCCGTAAATTAAAAACGTTCGCTGTAACACGCAGTTATCCTCGTAATTATTTACACTCGTTTGACCTCGGTTTCCCCTAACGACATCACGGCGATTCTAAGCTGCTGCTCCTTCGGAGCGTATCGGGATGAGAGAAGGAAAGTGAGCGCGCGAAGTAAGAAAAATGGGATCGTCGTTATATACTGCGGCCTTTTTTTCGCGAAAGAAAGTTTTCACGGTGCCGTGAACTTTCTGCCATTCTTTCTGTGCCACTGCGGACTATTATTTTCTCCCGATGATGTCTCATTTGCTGCTTTTTTTTCGGTGGAACTGGAGTAGCGTAGCTTCGGCCGAATCGATAAGCCCCCTGCATATGTATAAATATATGCAGCGCGCGTGCCTACGTGGAAGTGCGAGCGGAAAAAGCGAAAGAAATAATATATACACTCTGGGTGCAGGTTGTTCGTCGTGTAAATATTGCTTTTGGAAAATACGATATTGCTTTTTTTAATATTTACGTTGGGGGCGAGGAGATGATTGAAATTGCTTTGTGGACTTTTGTATTGTTCATACGTAGATTGGGTTTGAGATGAAAATTAAAATCTTGCTTAATATTGAGCGGTTTATTCCTGATGCTATTTTATTTTTTATTCGGTTTTAATAAACGAATTCGCGGATCAATCTTGGCTAAAGTTAAGGAATCTTTATCGATCAAATTGAATGCTTTATCTTTTGTGCTTTATAATAAATATCAAGTTATACAAGATAAACATTGAAAACAGATAACGCTTTTTAAAATCATTTGTGAACTGCATAACGATAAATGTCGACAAAAACCAGAAGCACGTAATGTTGAAGCCGTAGCTTTTGCGTATTGAAAAGTATTTTTCGTTTTATTTTCAAATATAAATATAGCGCATACTATGAAGAGAAAAGTTTTGAATAGCTTTGTTAGATAAGTATACGTCTGTATTCACAAGTATTGATTAGCTACGCGCTTCACGTATATATAGAAATAAATGAAATCCTTGATTATAGATGATACGCTTCTCTTCGCGTGAAGTTCTGAAGTACGACAATATGCCTAGAAACAATTTGAATAAAAGATTTTTTTTAAATTGCAAACGAAATAGACGACAGCGTGGTAATTTGAATATATATAGCCTTAACGCATCTGGTTAACAAACTTTGCAAGTGATTATCAGAAAATCAATAGCAGATGCTCGATATGCAGTCACTGCAAAGCAGAGAATTTAAACGTATAAAAATTGAATCATATCTGACTAGATGTTTTTCAACTGAGTGCATATTTCCGATGACGGTGAATTTTTTTCTCTTCAAAACCTCTATAAATGCTACATATATATTATATATACCGCCTCCATACTTTGCTCAGCGGAGCTTGACCAGACAGTAAATTAAGTTCTTAATCCTTAAAAATGCATGTCCATACAAAACTACATAGAAGCCTCTAACTTTCTCCAATAGCAGCCGCCTACATCGACTTTGCAAAAGTATTTCATGAAATCTTAATAACAGTCTTTCATCGTATTTTTTTTATATTATTAAACGAAGAGCCATCGAAATCTCCGCACCACAGACGCGACTCCTGAAGAACAAAAAAAATAATAATCCGACCACGCCATCATCACGTACGCGACAGCCACACGTCTCGACTGCTCATCAAGCCCGTAATACTCGCACGCGCGCATCATCCGCATTAATAAAAAGCTCGCGCAGCATCTCTTCCCTTCCTTTGTACTATACATATATAGATACACACGCACTAATGGAATCAATAACCGATGGAAAATACATCAATCGCCGTCAGGTCAACGGGTTAACTTCTTCTTCTTCTACTCTGTAAACACACACCTGCGTGTTATACTTGTCGGGTTTCCGCATCGCAAGGAGATGGCGCAACGAAAAGATGTATGTGTATATTTATATATAAGAGAGAGACGCCGCTGTCGCGCTGCTGTAGCGTATTATTGACCCGCGCAGAAGAGAGAGAGTCGAATGCGATTAAGCTCGGGATTCAAGTTCGCGGCGGCGCCGCCGCTTGTGTGTCTCCCGACACGAAAGTCGGGATTGTGATCGGCGAGGATCGATCGACGCTCTGATTCGATTATAAGGCTGCTGCTGCTGTCTTTTTCGTCGCGAGGGTTTACGAGCTCGTTGGAACAGATATGGAAGATATTAGCTCGGAGTAAACGAGTTATGCGTTTATTGAGAAATTACGGAGTCGAATTGGCCTCGTGGGAGTGATTGCTTTTGATTTCTTATCTTTCACGCGCTACGATTTTGCTTTTGAAAGCTCGCAATTTCGTTGAAACGAAAAGTTTGTCTTAACCGCAGAATTACCGTTTCGCTTATAAAAAGTTACTAAAAATCGATTCTCCCACTACACATCTTTCTCTCGAGTCTTCGACGCAATTTCACCCACACAACGTCGTATTTATTTATTCAAATCGTATATACACTCTATGAAGAGCCAAGTAGGTCAGTGCGTACACTGGATACACAATATAAACTGTTTGACACATGGAGACACTCGAAAAAGAGCTTTTTGTGGGCTAATGTCTCGTTGGAAGAAAAAAAAGAAGCTAGAGAATCGCGTATACACCGACAAACGCTGATTCACTCATTATTGTATGTCCCGCAGGACGACATGCACTTAAACTCCCTTTTTCACGCAAGGCCTGTCTCAATTGCCGCTAATACATAGGCGCGCCTGTGCATGTGTGTGCGTGGTCGACCCCAGCTGCTCGAAGAAGAAAAAAAAGCTACACGATACAACGCAAAAATAAATATAACGAGTCCATTGAGACGAATCCACGCAAAGCAGTCGAGATATTTCAGGGGGCGACTCTCACCTGCGGGCGGCCAATCCGTATTGATTTGTTCCGCGCACGGAGAGCTTGCGACTGGACTTTTCCCAGTTTGACCTTTTTCCATACTTTGAAGAGAAAGAATTTTTTTGTCATTTTCGTGGAGAGTAAGTTATTTTTTTGATGACGGGGTGGCCGAAAAATTGCATAGTTTTCGCGCGCGATGAAAGCACACGAAGCTTCGTTTCTAGGTCATACGTCAAGCTCCATGGAATGACGTTCACGCCTGGCTGTGGGTGTTCCATACGAGAGGTGGGTTCTGTGTGATTTTGATCAAGCTGTGTTTGAAGTTTTGTGGGCAATTTTGATTTTTAACGGTATTTTGCTAGTAACTTGTTATTTGCGCATGTCTTTATGAATATTCACGGATGCTTTTTTTGTTGTTATCAACATCGGAAGCGTTATTTTCTGCTGCGACTTACGAGTTTTTTTTAACAGCGAAGAGCTGTATTTTTAATCGCTTTAGTACATTTTTAAAACGCACAGTATCGATGACGAACACAGTTTTACGACTATTAATTAAAGCTGAAGTACTTATCGATCGACTTATTAAAGCGAAACAATACATTTTATTTAAAAAAAATTTATAATACGCTTATCGCCAAGATTCAAACTTGATACTGTAGTATAACAGAGATTTTCATCGTTAGTGAGTTACAGACTTTACCGAGAATAAAATTAATTATTAACCGGTTTCACACAGAAAAAATCAACCGAGAGGACGTAAAAAGAGCCGTTACGATAACTCAACATATACACGTCTACAAAATAATCAACGAGGAAAATAATTTTAATTTCATACAGTTCGTTATGCCTTCAGCGATTCAGGTTAATTTCATTAACTACAATCGTACGCTTTCAGCTTCTAAAACGTGAATCCACCCTGAACATTCACGAGTTATGAGATTATTCAACAAACAGTATTCAATGACGCCTACAATCAATACTATTTACGTTTTATGAAACATCGAAAAGCCGGATATTAATTAACTTTTCGTCAATAATACACATAAATATAAGCTCGAAAAGCATACAACAGTATCGTGATAATGTACACATATAGCAGCAGTATAGCAGTAGCATCGAACCCCGCCTATAGCGTTTATCGAACCGTTCCGTGCCTTCCCGATGTAATTCAAAAAACTTCTTGGCGCCGCCGCACGAAGACGACCTTATACACATCACACAATACACGTCTCGTGTGATGATGACGAAGATGTTGATAATTACCGCTCATGCTGTTGATCAGCTGCAGGATGAGTGGCCGCCTTGTCACGATGCCCGAACCTCTGGGTAAGAAGTCCCTGAAATCAGAAAAGAATACGATTACTACTGGATGTACATAGTTAAAGCGGGCAGTTTATTTTGCACCGTAAGATGACGCATTTTTTCAAGCGCCGGCCCCGGCAATTTGTGCCGTGAACGTTAACGCATCGCGAGCTTCTGACGTCAGACTCTTCGAAGAAGAAAAAAAGATTCTTATGTACAGACGCTGTGTAGATGTAGGTGAGAGCTGTTTGATAAACTTGGTAAGTTTGTTGCTTCCGGCGCGCAAATTTTCGAAAAATCGAGAGCGCAATGTATAGTATATGTTTTTACGACTATGCATTCCTTGGTAAGTGGAAACTTTAAATGCGAGTGATATGTGTGTGTGTGTGTGTGTGTGTGTGTGTGTGTGTGTGTGTGTGTGTGTGTGTGTGGAACAGGAGATCTTTTAAGATGATAGCGGAAACAATGCCGAGACACTCGTGTATACAAGCGGGTTCAGGAATCGAATAATATTACCTCTGCATCGAATTTATTAGTAGATGCTGATGTAGAATTCAGAATAGATAATTATGTATGTCACAGATCATATAGTTACGGATTAATTCTTGTTTTTGCGGAGAAAAATCAAGCGACAATTGCGGCTGTGATTGTAGACGTCCTGAGAAAATAAGAGTCGAGAGAGAACAGGAGGCTTAGCTCATCACTTGCTTCGAAGCGTGATTTAAGGATTGGTAATTTGCTACAGAAATAACTATTTTTACGTTCGCGATTTTTCTCCACAAGTTGATCACTATCGAGTTTTCGAAATTGATGTTTTTTTTTCATGACGTTTTAAAAGTTTCGCCTGGTCGCTGAGGAACTGGAGATACAATTTCAAGCTCATTGATGAATGTGTCAGTGTGAGAGAAAGTGTTTTTCATTAAAAATTCAAGGATCTAGTCGAAAGAGATGATTCGTTATAGAAAAGTTCCTCTACTTTAAATTATAAAACTCAAATTACCAGATGTATATTTTTCACCTCATCGTATAAGTTTTAATGCTGCTATAAACTCGTGTGTAATCAGCAAGTTTGCAAAACATAAAAGCATTCATTTGTGTAATGATAATATTGATTATGAAAACAATGGAATTGTTCATCGATATTTTTGTATACTGCAACAAATACAATGGAAGGCAATAACAATGAGTGTTGAAAATTAGGAGCCATACGCAGTTCAATCAATTCCGCCACAGTATCTATAAAGAATGTCACTGCTGGTTATATTAGGTTAACTACTGTAATTAAGGTCTGCTGCGAAAAACATGAAACCATCGTCAAGCCTCCATGAAATTATCAGATCATGTCGTTCGTAAAAAGCATGCTCCAGACGAATGACACCCCATCAAATTGCAACTGATCTCTGTGATAAGATATGGCAATCAATAGCTGGCATTGACTGTTGAACATTTGCATCCTTTACTCTTCTTTCTTTGTGAAAGGGGGTTCAACTAAAGTTGCATTAAGAGTTTTTATGCCAAACACAGAGAGGCTAAATAAAGATCTTATGCAAAAAGAAAACCAAAAAGAATAATGCTACAATGTGCTCCAGCAGTATTAGTCACTTGTGAGAACTTAAAACAAAGCTGAGAACATTTTTATGTTTATGTAATTATAAATAAAATAATTATAAATATATAAACTGCAGTATATTGGGATACATTGAACAGAAAAACCAGAAGCTTTCGAAAAAAACAACCTCTGATATTAGGCTAATACATGTTTACAAAGTATGCTATTAACTTTAGTGATGGGGAATTCCCCCTTGTAGGGGTAGAATCTGATATGAGGAGAGGGAATTACTCTTGCCAGAGTAGAAGAGCTGAATCTCCCTCATCTTTAGTAAACATTATGTAATATTATTTATGGATTTGATAAATGACTGGCTTATTTTTTTACTATACATATATTTTGACCATTTCAATATCAATGAAAGTTTTTATCATCATCATCGAATAGCAATTTTTGTGTGTAAAAACAAAATATCCTATTGCTCGGTTTCAAATCTGATGTAATCAATAATGCCCTATCTCGATTGCAGATTACAGGAATGTCAGAAGTGACTATTGAAACTGATATGGTTCTAGTTGAAAAAATAAATTCCAATTGTAACCGTTGCAACAACTTTAATAACCAGGAAGTAATAAATTGAACTTGAAATATAGTTTTTTATACGACTGTAATATTGGTGACCTTGTTCCACTATTGAAGTAATTATAAATGAAAATCGGTAATGGTTGTGCGAAACCTGAGCTAGAATCACAGAATGAAATTTGTAAAAAATGAAGCAGTTGATTGTATACTGTTTCAGCATTACATGAATCACTAGTGATTCATGCATTTTTCAACTATTAACAGTTACAAACACTTGCAAAACTCTTCTATTTGTATTTTCTATGGTATCAAACCAATAAAATTGAAATAATTCTGTAATATTATCTCGCACCGAGCACCTGTGTATCATGTCAAAATGTTAATTGTCCCACTAGGTTAATCAAATAAACATTGATAACCGCTACTAATTATACAATTAATAGCCAAAAGTATATGCAATCTCAATGGCTCGCAGCAATAAACTTCATGGCACTGCTATCAATCAAACTCCAAGGTTTCATGACTAAATTTAAACAAAAAAAAAATCAAACTATCTCCCTCTCTTTCTCTTGACACAAGTATTGATTACGTTAGCCCAATTTCAGCTCAGCTCTTTTCCAACAGAGCAGAGCTGAACAGACACACAATTCCCTCCAAAAATTCCCTGCCTCCCTCATTATCACAAAGCAAGAGTGAGACAGAGACAGAGACAGAGTGAGAGTGCCACAGCCCCGCAGCTGCCTACAAAAACGCCCTCCCTCTCCCTCTTTATCGCGAGCCAGAATCTGCTCCGCAAGAAGAAGAAGCATAGACGACGATGAGAAATCTCTATATCTCTCGCCGCAAACCGCCCCCCTCGAGGATGTATTATAGTCGCATCGTATATCGCGTCATCGCACACTTACTTTCCGACAAAGTTCTCGAGAACAGAGGACTTGCCAGCGCTCTGTCCTCCGACGACGGCGATCTGCGGCAGATCCAGCTGCATCGTGACCCCGAGCTGCGTGAACGCATCCTGGAGCTTGTTCACGATCGGGATCAGCTGCTCCATTCCCGTGTTCCCCGCCATCTTCTTCGAGCACTATTATGGATCCGAGGATGAGAATATCAGCTAACGTACTCTCTCGAGCCTAAGCTCGAGCCTCAGAGCGTCCGCACCAGGAACACGTCGACGCTCCTGCGTCTATCTTATGCGCGCGCTCTGCTACTGCTGCTGCTGCTGCGCTGCTGCGTGGGTACGTCCACACACTCGCGAATGTACGTATATACTGTGCAGAGAAGACGAGTGAGTGAGAGAGAGAGAGAATAGCAGGCTGATGAAGAGGGAGGGGGCAAAATGGCCGTTTTTTCGCAGGCGCGCGCGCGCGCGCACCAGCTCTAGTAGAGGACGTTGCCGGTGATGATGGGTCTCTCCCTCAGCACATCATCATCATCATCATCCTCGCACAGAACGACGACGATGAGGCACACTGCACCCGAGAGAGAGAAAAACTGCCTGCGCCACTGCCCGCAACCGTTTTTTTTCGGATGTGTATACTCTTTCGCACACACACACACGCGCACACACTGTCTCTATAGGCTAAGTATATAGCGACTCGGCCGCGAGCACTTGCCGTACTGCCAGAGCTGCCGCCGCGCCGCCAGTGCCGCGGGCCGCCTCCTTCTCCTCTCTTTTTCTATATGCTGAGTGTATGTGTGTGAGAGAGAGAGATGTACGGACGTCGCTACTGCTCGACGCCTCCAAAACTCCAAAACGCGCGGATCGGAGTTGAGCGAGAAGAGGACGCGGTGTTTTCGCACACTCGCTGTCTTTCTCCGGACTCTCCCTTTTCCCTTATTTTACGAACAAGAGCCAGAGATGCCCGTAATCTCTTCGAAGAACTCCGTCTTTCTCGCTCGGATCGTCTATCCGCGCCTGCGTAACTCCGGCTCCGTATTGGTGTGTCCGATAGGGCGTGCATGTACACATCAGGTTGGTCGATATGTTGTGCGCGCGATAGCGTGGATAATGTGTATGTAGGTTAGAGTCTGCATATATACATGCACGTAGGTATGCGCGAATACTTTATATATAGGTATATACAGGCGGCTGTCCTGTATGAGTAATCTCCCCTTCTCCGCATTATACAGGTGCTATATACCCATCGCTCGTGAGACTGGAGACTTTACGGTAAATATCATCGCGGGCGCCTCGATCACCTCGATGAAACCGATTTTTCTAACCTCAATCTTTAATCGTTATGGAGTTTAGCGACGAAGTGCATACTTGTAATGAAAATTGAGACGTTTTAAGAAGTTTGAATCTGAGAAAGGAAGAGAGATAGAGGGAGATGGGGGGAAGGTTGTCACTGGCCATCGTGTATAATGGAGATCGGGGCTAAATTATATATACTTTTATTTCGATTTTTAGTTCCCTATGGTCGAATAAAAATTAAAAATAAATCCTATGAGTTTCGAGAACCTAATTTCTAGTAGTTATATATAGAAATTTTCATCTCTCTAAAAAGTTACTATGTAAAATTGGTAATCTATTTTAATGTTTGTATGCGGTACTTATAGCGCTTTGACATCATATTATCGATCCATGCCTCTTATAGGTCTTTCTTATCACAGTTTTTGCAGCATCTGACATTTTTTTTGAATCGTAATAAATTTTTCCTGATCTATTTTCCTCCCATTTTCGAACGATTCTTAGCTGTAATCAAATTACGACATACTTTCGCAATATTAATAATTCCGCGTACATTTTCAAAATTGACCCCACACACAGTCTTCGAAAATTTTGAAATCACTGGCCCTGAGCGCATGACCGCCGCTTTCCGAAAAGTTCGACGGTCCGTAAACGTTTGTTTAGATAATATGAAACGTTATGCCCCTACAAAGCTTACCGACGCAGCGCGAGTGCACTATAACTCGAAAGATATGGAAGATTGACAAAATTGCCCCGTGTATGTACAATCGAGCCCCGGTCTCTCCCCCTTAAAAGTGTGTGGGTGAGGTTAGGTGTTCCATCTTTCTCGTTCGCGGGCTGCGCGATCGATAAGCAAAGCGTGCGCACTGGCAGCAGAGCAGCAGCGGACACACAACACTATACTTACGATTGCCGCGCCGTGACCCAGTTTTAGGAGCTCTGTTATATATAAGGTATATACATATATACACAAGACACGACAAAACGTACAGATCGAACGGAACGCAAGCGCAGACGTTTTTCTTCTCCGAGCAGACTGTGCTTGTGCTGTACTGTATCCTTTTACGACATGGGAGGGATATACACTTATGGCGAGGGGAGGAAATCGCATTGATTATCGTGACGAGAAGATTTTGAAATTTTGAGTGCTGGTGTATACCTTCACTGCTCTATGGGCTTTCTTTGGATGCCGTATTGATTTTCAGAGGGATTGCGCGAAGGAAATCGTGCAAAATTCGTATTTTGATGATGATGTTGGAAGAGAGAGAGAGAGAGAGAGCTATATAGTCTATGTTATGAGAAGCACTATTACTAGGTCAACGGAAATTATCTTGAACGCGTATTTGGAATTGATTATATATGTCCGTTATGTTTAATGCAGGTACAGAGGTTTTATTGAAAATAATATGCGACAATGCGAAGTTTATCCGACAGTCAGAAGATATTATCATTCCGCAGATATTGCCATTGTTGCAAAAGATTAGATAAAATTTGATTTGGACAAAAAAAAAATAAACGTCCTTGTGTGGAATTTTTTTTTGGATGCTAACACTTATACAGTATATCTTAAGTGATACATTTTCATTTTGTAATCAAGCTTTTTTATCTTTCAGTTCAGTGTCTTTTTACATCATTTAAAAGACATTAAACCATATAAAATGTGCCATTAAAGGCAAATTCCGAATTTCAATTTACTATTACTACACTTGAAGTATAAAAAGAATCGAAGTAAACTTCACTACGTAAGACATAATAACGTAGATTTTAAGCATTATTTCAGGAAAGCCGCAATAATAAAGGGGCAAAATAACGTTGCCGATTTCTTAATATAGGTATACACAACTGCGTCATTAACAACCCGAGTCCACAACTTTATTTTTACATTCATATCCAGTCTATGCCATCATTATCGTTATAGCAGTTTTCCTATAAATATCCCAAGCCATACAACTCGGAACAATAATCGTCTACGCTTATACTCTTCAACTGACAAAATTATCTCCCGGTCTTCAATAATTTACATACACACGCGTCCATCCATCACAAAACGAACGAGTCTAGCACGTGCCGCTATACACGTATAATATAGCTATACTCGCCTACACGAAGAAAATTAAAGGAGTACAATATAGCGTACTGCCGAGTCCGAAAATCCATAAGGAGGACGCGGCCGCGCACGCGACATAAATTTCCCTCTTCTTTATATGTCCACGTATATCACATGCGCCAGAGGATATTGACCGCTCGTGTTTGTCTCGCTTTATAAACGTCTTGGCGCCGCGTCATCGATCTCTCTTTCTCTCTCTCTCTACTTCCCGTTCCGGCAACTTTTTGCGCGTTACTTTTTTTTCCAGCTCGTTAATTCGATCGCCGATTTTTCGATTAATTTTTCGAGAGCTTTTCTTTCGGATCGAGTGTGTACGTGTGCGCAGTTCTTCTTTGGAAGATATATACTTTTGGTTCGAGCGTAAAAGAACTACTTGAACGCACGACTGCGGCTGGGGTATTATTGGAGGGTGTGGAGTGGATGGGGCGAGAGAAAAAACGAGGGGAACTGATGTGCGCCTAGTCTTGCGTGCCACTACTCTGCAGAGTAGGAGGTGAGATTATTGGGAAAAGTTTTGCAAGTTTTCGACGTAATTTGACTTTGCGGGAGGGAATTGACGCGTCATTCTTTAAAATTATTGATCGAAAGGGATATGAGGAGAGAGGGGGGGGGGCGATTCTTCTTCGGATTTTTCGGTTTGTGAAGCTGTGCGAGAGATTTTTAGATGGAGAACGTGCGAGGACTAGTTATTGGGCTGATTTATTGTATGCTGTTTTTGGTTTTTTAAATCAAAGTTATTTATGGCGGATAATATGTTTTCGTGACCCTATACTTTTACTACGAAATCCTAAAAAATTCTAAATGCACTAGTACTCGAATATTTCTTTGGAGGACTCATGAGAATGTATATATAAACGTATGAGACAATCTATATCGAATACTCGGCAGAAAAATTTCTCAAAAATTGACAAACGTAAAAAAAATTTCAATTTATTATTTTTGCAATTTTCTGCACTATATTCGCACTATATTTTCAATTGCTCGTAACTTATCAATGGATCATACATTTTGACGATTTTTTTCAAATTGAAGAGGTTGTCGTCTATTTTCTAAAATGCAAACCGCACGAAGTCAAAGAGCCCACTTAGCCCTTGGTATACAATTATACATCATATAGTTTTTATAAAGCGGAAATAAATGTGAAATGTTTCTACACGGCCATTGTACACTCCTAAATGTTTAAAAATCAAAGTTTGTAAAACTTTGATTTTTAAACATTTTTTTTAGCATCTATAGGTACAAAGTTCCGACATCCGAGTGAACCCACTTTGTTTGCTTTGTACCTATATATAAAAAAGCGTAATATGCCCGGAACAAAGTCCTGCGATTGATACCGATTGATCAGAAACGTTTTTCTTAATTTTTCAGCATACTTATGAACAAGGTAAAAGAGGTTTGGAACCAAAGATTGAAAAGAAGTCATGTAGTCAAGCTCATTTGCTATAAACGCAAGACCTATGTCCTTCCGGGAGCCATAATTAATTACAATTTAAATCACGCGCTTGAAAACAGTTTAAACTTTCCCGCTAGAGGCTAAACGCTGTCACATTGTATATATATACAATGTACAGATTATACATACATGGTATCAAATGTACGGTATACTCCAATATTACACGATTCTCTCCAATTACTATAAATTTCTCGGGCTCAACATTTCGGAGTAGCGAAACGCGCGACTTTCGTTTTCCGCGTGAGCTGCTCCGACTGATATCAAATCGAGGCAAAAATCTATTACACACGCAAAAACGCGCATCAACGAACCACGACTATGACCTCGCCGAGGACATTGTCGCCCTGAAAAAAGAAAACATCCTCGTCGTTTCTTCCCCAGTGTGCCTGTGGTGACTCTCCGAAATAAAGTGCACCGAGGCTGCGATATCGAATCGCTCGCAAATAATACTTATATATATATATATATATATATATATATATATATGCACTTCAGCACGTATGTGTATATACTTAGTTCGCGTGAATGGCGATAACGCGACGACGACGACGACCGGCGGCTACTCGTCGAGGCAAGTGCCACTGTTGTACACGTCCCGTCCCCGCAGTTGAGCGGCGGTACGCGCATACGACGAGCTGCTGGTATTAGTAGTATACTTTAGTAGCTTTTAGATAATACACATCGTGTTTAGCAGTGTGTAGTGTGTGTACCGTCAGGTTCTTACTTATCGAGTATTAGAGAGAGAAGAGAAGGTGCGCTCTGATATATATATTTATATATAGATATATATATATATATATATATATATACAGAAACATTGTCAGCCTCATCATCATCATCATCGGGCAAAATGTCAGACGTCGACAACTGGATCGAGATCGCCAAGGATTGCAAGTACCTGCCGGAAAACGATCTGAAGGTGAGAAACGCGAGAGTCGTTTTGTCGACTCGTAGGTTATTAACCAGTGTACGTATTTTTTTTGTCTCTTCTCGAACGACAGAAACTCTGCGATCTGGTCTGCGACATCCTCCTCGAGGAGTCGAATATCCAGCCTGTCTCGACCCCGGTGACCGTCTGCGGTGATATCCACGGTCAGGTAAAGGATGCAACGGATTCTAACCTCAAAAATTACTATACATCAGCTGCAGCAGCAGTTTTTCATTACGTTGCGTTCGTCGCACGTTTCGTTTAGTCATTGCGAAACGCGTGCTTTGTTATGCCATTTCGATGACTGCAGAAACGCGATGCAATCCGCTCTATTTTTGCCTCTTGCGAACGGCTTCCTTCTGTGCTATTAAAAACTGCTGCTATGCTATACTTGTAGTCTGTCTAGCCAGACTGTGTAGATGAATCTATGCTAACCGCTGCTAAACTGTTTAGAATTACTCGATCCTCTTATAGAGTGCTTCCTAATTGCTTTCTTGTAATTTATGTTGCGATGCTATCGTTATTTTAGCTGCATATCGAGGGCTGAGACGAAGACCGTACTAACTCTATGTCTTGTTATAAAAGCTGTTAACTCAGAAAATGCTCACACACGATGATATTAAAATGTGTACTTTATTTATGAATTGTTTTCTTTTAATTTTAGAGAAACAAGTTTTAAATTAAAAAATGCTTTTTAAAATCACTGCGTTTCAGTGTTTTAGCAGCTTTTACAACCAAGTTTTGAGTTGGCAGGGTCTTTTCTGAGCTATCAATATGCAGTATGTTGTTATTTTAGTTGTGTACACAATTGTTAAAATTTTGATTGTTTTCATGAAATTTGGAGTCATAGAAACTGCCCGATTCACCAACCAATCAAATTCTTTATGTAAAGATTAATCATAGAAATGAAATAATTGTTATTTTTTTCCATTGTCATAGTTCTACGATTTAGAAGAGCTTTTTCGTAATGGAGGACCTGTGCCTAATACAAATTACATATTTATGGGAGATTTTGTTGACCGAGGTTATTATAGCTTAGAAACACTTACCCGTCTATTAACTTTAAAAGCCAAATGGTCAGACAGGATAACATTACTTCGTGGAAACCATGAATCAAGACAAATCACACATGTATATGGTTTCTATGGTATGTAAGAAGAGAATATTAATGCATACATTTGTTTTTTGCAATTATTTCTATAACAGTTTATAATTTTTTTCTAGATGAGTGTTTAAACAAATATGGAAATGCAAATGCATGGAAATATTGCTGCAGGGTATTTGATCTGCTCACAATCGCTGCCGTATGTATCAACATTATATTTATCAAGTTAAACTAACTTTAATGCAAATTCATATAAAATGTATCATTTCGCAGTTAATTGACGAACAAGTCCTCTGTGTACATGGCGGTTTATCACCAGCTATTAGGACCTTAGATCAAATTAGAACAATCGATAGGAAACAAGAAATCCCACATAAAGGTAAATAATAATGTATTAGCAATATTCTTTGCTTGGTTAGATCATTTCAAACTTCAATTGAGAACTAATATATTTTGTACATTTTAGGAGCATTCTGTGATTTGGTTTGGTCGGATCCAGACGATGTAAAGACATGGTCAGTTAGTCCACGAGGAGCTGGCTGGCTTTTTGGTGCAAACATTACACACTTGTTCATGGAAATAAATGACCTAAAACTTATTTGTAGAGCTCATCAACTAGTAAATGAAGGTAAGATACTTTGCATTTCTTTTATGCCATAATATTTTTTCATATTTATTTTATGCCATATATTCTAAGTCATTTATTACGTTATTATGACATAAGCTATTTAAAGTTTTATTGAATTTAGTATCAACAAATACAAATTTTTCAGCCTAACATAGAAAAATCATTTGACAACTTTCGACATCGTTCGTTTGCGCTTTTTATACTCGTTTTTGTTAAATAATCAGTGATGACGAATTCAGCTTTTTTCATTCATTAGTCTCTATTTTGAAATAAAAAAAAAAACAATACGTTTTTCACCAGGCTTTAGGTACATGTTTGATGACAAGTTGGTAACGGTGTGGTCGGCTCCTAACTATTGTTATCGCTGCGGCAATGTGGCCAGCATTCTGCGATTCACGACGGCCGACGAGAAGAACGCGGTGCTATTTGACGCGGTGCCAAATTCCGACCGGGTGATCCCTCCCTCGATCACCACTCCCTACTTCTTGTGATTTATCTCTACGCTCCGAAGAGGCGAAGGAAGACGGCGAGTCTCTGGATCATCGTCCATCAGGCTGCGCGGGATGTAAATAGAGTTGCTGTTTCACGTCCCGTAATTTTAATTTTTCCCCTGTCTGATTATGGTTTTCCTTTACCAATTTAAAAACAAAGATGCCGAAACCAGCGGTATTCTAGAAGACGGGAGAAGAGACATATTACCCTCTTGAACACATCGATGTTTTGTAGTTTTTTGAGAGAGCTTTATGAAGTTTTTATAAGAGTAAAGAAATGATAATGAGAAGGAGCGAGAACCGGTGGCTGTAGGTACATATTAAGTCCTTGTATTTCTTCAGTGCGGAAAATGAAGAAAAGCTCTGCGGTCTAGATGCTTTTGTTGTTCTTTACCATGTACATTCTGTGGAGCATTCGCACGCCGGAGAGAAAGATGAAACGAAGCGTGTTCTCTTCTTTTGTCAAGCTATAAGAGCTTTTATCGAGATTTTAAGGGGAGGCGGAATTCAACGATGGACTGTTGTCCAGTCGAGGAGATTAATAAAGATTTTTATTCAAACATTCCGAGAAGGAGGCTCTGGGTTATGATGAATGCTTCTTTGCTATGTTGATTATCAATGGTGTGGAATTCAGGTTTAGCACTAAACGAGCATACAAATAGTATCGATAAGGTCTTCCTGAAAATGAGAACGTGAAAGGTCCATTTCTTTTTTGTACAATGCGCAGAGATATGAACCCATGTGGAAATGATTATTAAAATATTATTAAACGAATGTCAAATTATTGGCTTACCAATGACTTTTTGTTCTTACTTAAGGTATTAAATGAAATAGGCTATTGGAATAAAAATATCTACAAATGTGTTCTTTATTCAGAAGTTTATATTGTTATTAGTTGTATCAGTATGTTGAACAAAGTGAATGACTGCTGGTATGATAAAATATATTTAGAACTGCAAGAAAAAATGTTCTAGCGAACAACTACAGATGTTAACAAGAAGTATTGGTGACCCAGTATTTGTCTTGAACAATAGTCTCTTTTAGTACTTGTATTAATAATATACTTAATATTCGTTTCATCTGGGTAGGTGCATTCTTTCTTAAGAGAAAGTCGTGCGAGTAGTATTCTCTGACCAAGAGAGTCTTACTCTGTGTGTTCGATAGCTCATAGCAGTAGCCAAAGTTCTCAGTACGTAGTTGAATATATGCGTATTTTACATAATTTTACCAGGTATTTTTACGCAAAAAATATAATCATTGTTAAATTACTGTGTTGCTCACACTGTGGTATGTTTCCTTGTTTTGTTATTAAATTTTGATAAAACGAAAGAAATGAAGGATTAAGGGTTATTTAGGAGTAGTTTTAACAACATATATTTACGGTTGCTGACGTAATTTTTCCATTTCAAACACTAATTTTTTTTATTGAACAATGCAATAACACGTGCAGCTAGAGTATGCACAATACAGGTCCTTCGTAATTAACGGATCTTATAATGTCTAGATATTAAGGTTCAAAGTCGAAAAATTGCTTCGTCAACGGAACAATACCGTGTGCAAGATTTTACAAGTACGAACACGGATTTAGGCTATCCAAATATGTTTTTTTCTTTGCATTAGATTACACGATATAGACTTTAACGTGATTTACTTAATAATTATAATTGTATATTCTTTGCTACCATCAATCAATATAAAATCATGTAATGAATGTTCCAAGAGTACAAAGTGCATATTTTTAAACGAATGAAATAGTGTTCAACATTACTGCATTACAACTATATATTAATTATTATTAGCAATTTTCTTTTTAAAAATTTGTGAAATTTATTTAGATAAATTAGAAAATTAGATATTACCGTAGATTATTCATATCATAATATTAACAATTCAGTTAAATAGTATATTTTTTCATTAAATTTAAACAAAGAGTACGTAAAATTGAACAGTATTGGTCATATTAGCTTCAACAGATAATTATAACCTTTTCCGTAACTTCAGGACGTCACGAGCAATTTTATTTACAACTCCTACTTTAATCTTGGCTTACATAGCAGGAAAAAGTATCAAATTTATGAAACATCGATAGCATTTTAGAAGTGTTAAACTAATAATATCGCTTTTTCCCACATAAACTACCTAAGGAGCAAGAGACTTAACAAATCATTTTTCCGTAACTTATCCCCGTGATTCCTTAACGAGTCTCTGTTCCTAGCTGTACAACTAAAAAGAAATAATGCATAAACAACAAGAATAAAAAAGCAAGACATAACGTCTAAATGAAAATAATTACGAAATGGCCGAAATCTTGTCGTAAGCGAAAATAATGATTACAAAAAAAAATACTCTTTGTAGATAGTATGTTCTCGCTCGTAGGAGAGCAAGCGTGTTGTTTGAAAACGAGAACCGTGACCCTTAGCAATGTGCCTCTAAATTAGTAAGCGTTCGTGTGTATACATATATTAAATATATAGCGAAGAGAAGACGATTTAACAATAAATCACGCACTTCTCATGTGTACGATCCGACGAGCTACCGACCTATTTGAGAATTAATTATGTCGGAGTGTAGGTGCGCGCAGATGCACACGATGTAAGAAAAAAAAAGATTCTTGCGAGTGCGTGCGTGTGCGCGTGAGCATATTATACATATTGTACACCAACCTGAATTCCGTCACCGCTACCGGCCACCACACTCTGCTCTTTACACGAATCATCCACGTTCGAAATTTTCATCGCAAGCAATCGATTGTCGATTTTGAGAAATTGCAAATTTATCGAAACACTTAATGTTTTATAATTTTATTTTAAATTTTAAATTGTTATATACGCATTCCTACAGCGAGTGCTTGCGTTATTTTACATAAGCGATAGATCTTTTAGTTTTCTCATCATGTTCATTAAATATAATTTAATCTTCTCTGATTTTAGTTAATTCGTTATTTTTCAATAAATTTGTAAATCACAAAACGATGCGATAATGTATACTACTTTCATCTAGAAGATGAAAAAACTACTTAGAAGTTGAGTAAAACGTACTTTGAATTTTGAGAATTTAGTAACGTTTTCGTCGTCAAAAAATTTGACAGATGCATTACTTTAAGTACCTAATTAGGCGTGATATATTGTATCTATGATTTCTAGAATTGCAGGTTTGACTCTTAATTTTTACGCAGGTAGAATAGTTTGTATATTCGACAATCTATATTTTAATCAATCTGTTGTTTCTCTTTCATAAACAATACTTATTTTGGTAATTATTTACTTTAATAAGTGACAATTATTTCGCTTTTTTTGTCCAAAAGTTTAAACAGCAAAATAATTAGTATTGAAATAAAAAATTGTTTGATTATTGAAGACTCGATTGAATCAAATCTGTACATATGTTTTGAAGGAAATAGTAAATACCTATTTATTATGCTGCTTATTAATAAGAAAAAGGAAAATCGATGAAATTGTAATTTAATAAATTAAATAGACAATTAATTTAGATGATTGCTTGTTAATTAGGCTTATTTTTCTACATGAAAATCTTTTTATCACCGAAAATTGTGATAAAAAGTGAACAATCAAAGTGTCTTTAAAGTGTATTAAAGTATTTTTCTTTTTTAAAGAATTTGAATCATTTATTTGCATTTGGTATATAACAATAGCAGATAAATTAAAACAAAATCTACGATTTTTTAAGTTCCAATATATTGCATCGGTTTTACCCGTATATACTATAAAACAATGCTGCATTGGCATATTTCAAAATTAGCTGTCAAATCGAATCCACTCGGTTTACAACTTAGTATCTATACACATACGGATCTCACGAGGCTGCCAAAATCGTATGATGAAGTCGTCTTACGGACAATGGAAAAGTTTGCCGAAAAATGTCTGCTGTCCATTAAACTATAACTATTTTATCTTCGTAAAATTAGAATAATAACGTCATGCCTTAAATCTAAAATCATAAATAGACGTATTATCCTACAGCTATTTTATACGCAAATTTTAGTGCAAATTTTTGTTTCTCAGTTGTTAAATTGTAAACTTTTCCATTGATCCGGATGTATGAAGTTTCTTGCTCGCGAGTCGTTTCCTTGTCGTCTCAAAGTCTTCTCCTGATGCTTTCTATACATTGCGAAACCCCTCGAGCAGTGCCTTCGAAAAAACTCAAGACGACGGTCTACTAGAAAATAGTCTTTTGTATCAACGGACTTGTGACACATGTCGATTACGATCAGCTATATTGTGACAAGAATGTACAGCTGATGCAAATGCAAAAGAAATGTTTGGTCGAAAAATCGTACATGGAATTTGAGAAATAAAAGTTTCGTTGAACGTATCGTGCTGGAAATATCAAAAAATTATGGAAAAAATGAGAAAAAAACACTAGAACGTCGTTTGTATAAATCTTATTACGAGATTCCTATAGTGATGTTTAGGTGATTCAAAAGTTTGAAAATTTTATTTCTCAAAAGTACTTTGAAAACGTGTGTGCTATTCTCTATTTTGTGAATAATTAGGAGAGGGAAAGCAGTGATGTGAGCAGAAGAAAAGCAAATAAGCCTTAATTCAATATCCAAAAAGGCCGTAAGAATCATACAAGAAACATGTACACACGTCACTGCTTCTTAAGTGTCCCCGTAAGTAACCGTCCCATTTTTTGGAACCTCAACGCAAATATAACGAAACGTTCACTATAAATAATAATAATGTACGCGAGAACGTTATAAACCTATCATGGAAATTGCAAGTGGCCAAGGGCGTAATTTTATCCTATTGTTTATATTACACGAGTTTATTTGTTGCAAAGATCGATGATAAGAGAAATTTAAAGAACGATATTATTTATCGTTATCTTCGTCCGTCAAACGGTCGGAGCGATTGAAAGAACGATTAATATAATTGAATGCAGAATCTAAACAGAAAAAAGCGTGAATTTAAGTGTTGCGATCGAATTTTTCTGTACGCTCAGAGAGAACTTTGGAGAAATAATTCCATGGATATTACGAATTGCTTTGTAGCAGTGTCTTGATACTTTTCAATTAAAATATTCAATTAAATATATGTATAACCTCTTTTCGAGTGAGAAGTCGTGTTTTAAGAAAGTGAAATTATGTGCCTTCTAGAATTTTCACTTCAAACCAAAGAAGATTAAAAGCTGCGGTTCTAGTTTATAAAAATAGAAGTGAAAATTCTTCCCGGACTGAAAATAATTCACTTTGAAGTGGAGTTGCAAACCCATCACCATACGTATAAGTAAGTCCCAGAAATCTCTCTCGAAAAGCTTCAAACGTTATAATGATTTTCCCTTGAAATCAAAAAGTTTCTGCGATACTGGAAGATAAAAAATGTATCTCTTTTGCTGTTCAATTACTTTTTCTGACTGCTATTAGCTGAAGATATTTCTGTGATAGTTCAAGTAAAGCAAGATGTCAAAAACATGGAATCTTTAAAGAAACGCTCTCTGACGCAGAAGAACGATGCTGATGTGAAAAAAGTAAAAAAGAATAAAAACAATGAATAAGGAACTTGTGCTCTCGCTATTATAAGAGCATTCTTATCGAAAGGATGTACGCTATCGACGTTGCCTTATCTACCTCTTCTTCAGAGCCTATATGTGAATTTTTCCCTTCGACTTTTCATTTAGCATGTTTGTGTCTTTTTACCATGAGCATCATCGGAAAAGAGATTTCGACTCTTCGCTTTGAACAATACTTGCATGTCTTAGAGTTTACATTGGTATTTTCCATTCTCACAAAGGGATCAAACCGTACTCGTTAAATATCAGTTATTTGATAGTTCATTGCTAAAACTTACTTAGATGATTGAAAATACCAATTTCCCAAGATATGCAATAGAAATTCGCGAATTCAAAGCTAAGAAAGGGTCGCGATCTTTTAACGCTTCAACGCTACATTATATACGTATAATATATTATACACATGTTACACACATTATGTAAGTATAAGGATTCCTAGTTCTCGTCCCTTCGACAAGGAATTCGCCAACGTTTGCACGAGATTTTGACAGCCTCGGGCATGCGTATATAACCCAATACGAAAAACTGGCTAAACGCGTACATAATAATATATAGCGAGAAACAGATCGAGCTTTTTCAATTTTGCGCTATTCGAATGTGTTGCCAAAAAATATTATCTCTCTATAAATTAGCAGTATATATACGCATGCGAAACTCGTCGAAGACAAAGCGATTATTTTTTTATATGTATGATACACAGCTTTATTTTAACTTTGATAAAAACAAATTACATATCTGTAATTGGAAAGCCTCGATTCGAGCGAATTTGATTTCGAAATTGGATCGATAGAATCGATCCAGTCCATATTACTGTGTACAAATTAGCGAATGGGTTAAGTCTTCGCGGTAAAATATAAAAAAAATAGCGTTTCGAACAGCGCAGAGACGATCGAGAACGCACGAACCCCTTTAAGTATAGATATTTCTCAAGTATTATAGCGTTCGCGATTGTGGTTCTTCGACTTTTTCGCCTACACATTGAAAAAAAATTGATTAGATCAAAGAAAGATTTTAACGTCACCTTTTGTGATCGCTTTGACTTTAATCGAAGTGTAGAAGCGCTTGCGGCAAAATAGTTTTCTATACACTACCGTGTAATCTATAACGAAAATATTTTTTCAATTATCTCTTTACTTAGTTTTCGTGACTTTTTCCTCTCAAGGACCTCCAGTTCTTACGTCGTTGTAACAATTTTAATAAATAAAATTGTTCAAGTTTTCCGTAGACGAGCTACTCTACATTATAGCTTGGATTCGTTATTACTATATTGATATTATTATACTGTACTATAATAATATTTATATATAATTGTATTATTTATACTGTGAAAACGAACCACGCGTATTATCTAAAAGTGTATAGAAAAAATAAAATAATGAGAAAAATGCGATAAAGTAGCGAGTAAAATTTTACGGGTGATACAATTGTACAGGAATGTCTTATACATCGAGTTCGGAAGACTCGGATGATTTTTTCTTACATAATTTTTTTCCCTTGATATATCCTTGTTTATTATTAATTAATAATTATAAGGCTTCGCGCAGGAGCTTGAACACTGCGTAACGATCCTTAAAAGATCTCACAGATAGACATCATTGTAAACGATCATCATGTACCTTGAAAGTATAGGACTTTGTTATGTTAACGTAATGAAAACATCTGTAATAAAATGCGTGAAAAAAATATTGGTCGTTGCGTTGATTTTCTTCCTAACTCACCTTTCCTTGCATATATTTTCACTTCAAGTACAAAAAGACTTCTAATATTCATTTTGAGATGCGGCATAAAGGAATATTTCTCTGTTTATTACAAAAAGGATGATGGGTTTTATTTTTTCTGATAAAAAAATTTACGTTTGCAAACAAATTGTGAAAGACATTTACCAGCAGAAAAATACTTTGGCTTCGTGATTATCGATTATCTTCTTTGTAAAATGATCTGATGAGCTAATTTTGAAATGCGGTTCATCATTTTCGACTACCCAGACAGTTCCAGGCTCGGCGTCAGTTATCAAATCCATAATAGCGTCGCTTACGTTGTCGGGACTGAAAAAAAAATATATATATATATATATCTCGTATATTTATATCTTTGAGTTGATTAATTTAAAGTTCGAAAACTTACTATTGCAGTTTCGTCTGGTTGAACTTATCGATACTGTCTTGCGGAATGAAATCCAAATAATTAACCGAAGTTTCCACCGACAACTCAAAATTCAACTTTGTCCTTGTATGACCAGGACACACTGCTATAATTTTCACGCCAATACGATCGCAATTGTTCTAAATCAAAGAAATACGGGAATTATTTATCTGCATCACCGAACGCGTTGTTATCAACTTTAATAAATATTTCATATGCCTTTCATACCTTCATGGATCTAGTGAAGGAAACAATGGCGTGCTTTGATGCACTATAAACTGGCATCACATGGCAATTCAATAATCCAATGACAGAGGCTACGTTAACAATGACTCCACCTCTGCCGCCCTTGTGTTTTCCCATGTGTTCAATGGCTATTAAATTTCCAAGTATAGTACCTTTCTAAAATGTAAATCATAAAGCAGTTGGAGATTAACAATTCGCGGGACGTATAATCGCAGCTTCGTTGAAATACTTACCACATTTACATCGAGTAAACGCGCTGCATCGTTTTCGTTTGCAACGCCGGCATCGTTAATCAAAATATCGACGTAATGGTGCTTTTCGACGACTTTCTTAAAGTTAGCTGGAAAAGCGCAATTTTATTCGTAATAACGATTATTTATGGATATCATTTTATTTTAGATTGAAATCTATGTGATATATTATACGCACATCTGAAATCTTCCTCGTTTGCTATATCGCAATGATAAAGCTCTGCTCTTTGAGGACCGAATTCCTCTTGCAGTTTATCGGCAGTGAAATTTTCGGGTGTTATGTCGAAAATCGCCACATACTAGTAATAAAGAGTTTCGTAAAGATATACAGCCGAGTTAATTAAAAAATTATTGACATTATAATTTTTCAATATTTACCCTTGCGCCTTTTTCTAAAAATTCAAGCACACACTCTAGCCCAATTCCGTTGGCACCACCAGTTACGATAATAACTTTGTCTTTGATGTCCTTATACTCTCCTTGCCTCGACATGTTTGTATGAAATTTTTACGACAAACCAAAGGGAGCTTCAATTATAACAAATCAGTGAAATGCCAAAACTCGACTGTTCGAGACTGCAAGTACATGAGTAATATTGAAAGTGATAAGTTTGTTCAAGATAAGATAATACAAAATTAGATATCGTCCACTTATTGAAAGCCTAAACAATAAGGAAATAAAAATAAAAAAAAACAAATTAATATCGTCGAGAAAATTAATCAACTCTCTATATATATGTATTAATTTATGAAAAAACACTACAGCGTAAAATAAAATAACAAATTAATGAAATAGATAAATAATAGCGAGTTATTGTTGTAAGGATTTCAATGTCGTGATATATGGTGCGGATATGAATAAGCAACGCAGTATTTTATTAATCGTTAATCAGTTTATTTAATCGTAATAATATTATTTTTCGTCATGTATATAATAATTCTATTTACTTCTTACTATCTATATATATAATAATATATAGTGTATTTATGTTCATTATGTATAATATATTATCTACATTTATAATCCCTATGAAAGGCATCTCCAACCAGACTTCAGATTTACTTTTCATTTAAAATATCTTATTTATTCATAAAAATACAAGGGGCTCACGCAACCGAACGATCCGGACGCCGCTTGCCTTTTATTTTAAATGCCAATACTGCTGAGATTTTAATGCACATATATCTTACAATAATTATCGCAAATCAGTTTAATTATACGTGTGCGTATCTTTTCACGCCGTCCCTGTGATTTTCAGTTCATTTTTCTGCGAGGCAAAAACCACTTTTTGCGTAACCCTTAATCGTTATATCTTATATTCATCGTCTTTTTAAATCAACGTACCCTTTCTAAACGTTTTGAATAATGGACGAATGCCACTTTGAATATATGTCTTATTTCAACTGTCCTTTTTCGTATCAAATATACCAAATATTGAAAATGGCATTCGACGAGCAGTCCAAAAATACGAGTTGATACATTTTATTCTCACAAATACATTAACTACTATAATTTTAATGCTTTTCTGCGTATTTCAAAAGTTGCATTTACTTAAAAAACTTGATTATTCTCTAACAGTAGCTTATCGCGCGAGTTTTTTTTTTATATAGTCGTTAACTTTTTATTTAGTGCAAAAGTGTATTTATTATTTTATGATAAAATAAAATTCGTTATCTTAATTATTTTTGAGTACGCGTAATTTTACATTTACATTTTTATAAATTGCTTCTAACATACTATTATTTCTATCTATATTGATTAATCGTGTATATTAATAATATACGTGATAAATTGCGTTTAGATAATAATTAACTTTTCTTTATATATGACACTTCAATAAATAATGGAAATACATCTGGAGCAAACATATTTACCATTAAAACAAGCCGTTCTTATAATCCTTTCAATCATTCAATAAGAGGACATATACGACAGATTATCTTTTAATCGTAAACAATTTTGCAACGCCAGCATATATATCAACGATCGATTAAAGTCAAAGATAAAATACAAATCTTGAAATACGCAACTATTAATATGTAAAAATGAAAGAAGATATATATAGAAATGAAACCTCTAAAAATGAAATAAAAAGAAAACTTCAACCTCAGCATCGATCCAACGGCAAAGCGGCGTCCGTTCGCGGCGGCCAATCTCAATTATACAAAAGGAATAGTCGAAGGTAAAACGAGATAATAAAAAGTACATCCCTAAACGTAGGTAGAAATTGGTAACTTTGACTCACTCATTTGAAAAAGTATCGCGCCGAGAAAAAACTTTGCGCACTCGGCGAACTCGTTTCTTCTCTCTTTCGCTTTCTCATACTCGCAATCTTTCTCTCTCTCTCTCTCTTTCTTTCTTTCTATCTTTCTTTCTATATATAATCTCTGTGTTGCCTGCATGGCTTCTGGGTTGATGCGCCTGACAGCTCTCTTTCCGGTTAATAGATTTGTACGGATTAAAAGATTACGAATTTCTTTCGTCAGTCAGCTTTACGAATTCCACGCGAAAATATATAAATATTTCGTATAGCTTCTTGTATTATATATGTTTCTTCGTGCGAATTCCATTGTAGCGCGTAAATTCGAGAATTGAGTTATTGAAGGATATATCGATGAATCGCGCAAACTTGAGCTCGATTTACGCGAAAAAGAACGTATCTTTCTTTTCACATGATAATATGGAACTATGCAGGCCAGCTTCAATAGCTCATTTCCACGATATATCGTGTCCCAATATGTTAACAATGAAAATTCGCGAACAAGAGCAACTGTCTCCTGTCACGGCAAATATATTACGTATATCACAAATCGTGCCCTCGTCTACACCTCGAGCGTTTAGTTTTCAACTAAACGTTACCAATTATATCTGACACACATAATCAACAAGAAAAATATCGCCGTTGGTTCAACGACGATACATTTGAAATGCAAAATGCGCATGTAATTTATAACGATAGACTAGTACTTTCAACATAGTTATTATTTTTTTCCTCACTGAAATTATCGTTTAATTATTTATCGTATCTCGTGTACATTATATTATGTACAAAGCGCAATCAACCCAGAAACGAGAGACAACAAGAGCTTTTTTATCCATGTCTGTGTATATGAAGGTGTACGTGTGAGTGTGTGATTTATCATCTTTTTGCTTCGCTTATTTATTATTATTATTATTTTTGCTTCCTTTCTTGCTTTTATGTAACCTTTTGTTTTTCTCAATATATAAACTTTCACTCGCACTTAAATATTAAAGGTTGGGCACGATAATACTCTCGGTAGTAGTATAATGCCCTAAGTCTTGCTGATCCAGCGCTTTAAGCCATTCTTGGCGCGAGGCCCCTCTCCGTCATTCTCAGACATCATCGGACCGTATTATTATTTTTTTTTCATTTTTTCGTAATTTTTTCATTTATATACCTTATTATATACTTATTTATTTATACAATCTCAGATAGTCCGATTCGGCGATTTCCTTTTTTTTTATTTCTCTCCGACGCGTGTGGTTTCATTCGTGCGCGGGCTTTCACTTCCTTAAAAATGTATACTTGGGTAAAAAAAGTTTTGAAAGTTACTCTCACGAAGAAAGGTTTCTTATAAAAATTTGAACACGGGACAAGCCTTGATGTAATCCATTATACATATATATACTTAATTAAAATTTGAGTCGAAGTAAAAAGTGAAGATGATGCGCCGATGACAGATGAGAGCGAATGAAAATACATGCGCAAGCGTGATAGAGTCCAATAAAAGATTGTAAAAAATATAAGTAGTGCCAGTCGTTTATTCACGCTTCGTCGCATCATATGAATTTCTTTTACTTTTCTCCTAAATTTTGATCAACGTACTTTCGCTTTTCACGCCGATGCGTATGTATATATATATATATGTATATGTATATAATATGTACACGCGGAAATATCGAAAATTGACGGAGTAGATATGAATTTTAGATGTTTGGCGATACAATGAGAAGAACTGCATGGAAAATTCAAAGCATAGAATGTAAAAAATATGGGGAGAGAGAAAAGAAAGCGATACACAAAAACGACCTCATCGACCATCCAATTGAACACAATCAACGCGCGTGACGACGACGTCCGGGAATGTTGGAGAGTCCTCGCGCCTCGACGCACACTTCCTTATATCCACAAATAATATACAAGTTATTTAACCGTATGAATTATCCATCAGTAGTTTTTAAGTCTTATAATATGGACAAGCAGCCTCAGGCTCGGTTAGGCCCAAGGTCCGGTGATTTTTATTTATTTTCTTTTCTACATATTGTGTCGATCATTTTTTTTTTCATTTTCGTACTCCCAGAGGCGCTTCTGCTATACGTAACGGACGTCCTTTAGCTCGAAGTAATATGCCGATTAAATGCATTTCCATATATTGGTTGTTTAAATACAGTTCAATGAATTGTGATGATTAATATTGGAAACGATCGATGATTATCAAGATAATCGAGGATACGTATATGTATTATGAGATAGTAATGAGAAATGAGGATTTCGTTGTACAAAAAATAGTAACATGCTTGTTGTTGTTTTTTTTTATTTCAATATTTTTTTATTCGTATTTTTCTATTCAATAGAGAAATACTGCTTAAAAACTCAGCCTTACTTATATGCTAACCGTTTGAATCAATCAGTCGAGTATATATATATATATATATAAATATATATAATATAATAATGATGAAAATTAAGATTAATAGAAAACATATCCGGAGAGTTCGTTGCTGTTCTTTCTTTTTTCTTCCTTTCTCATTTTACAAATGCATCAAGTGTCTCTCTCTCTCTCTCTCTCTCTCTCTCTCTCTCTCTCTCTCTCTCTCTCTCGTTGCGGACGACCGAAGAAAGCGTCAGCGCCTCACGGTTTCCGCTGTGAGAAAAAATTCTTTTCGCGTGTGTAGAGAACAATTAAAAAACGTTCTACAGCGGCAAGACGAAATGAAGGCTGCAACGGCGTCGAAACGGTTATTCTCTCATACTTTTACTTAAAATTTGTTTTTTTTGTCACTTCTCTCGCTTCGCAAAAATCATCATCTCGCACCACTATATATGTATAACTCGCGCATATACATCATGCATACACCTTTCTCTCGGAAATAATATTCGAAAATTGATAACGTTTCTCTTTTGTGTCTCATCATCATCATCATCATCATCATCATCATCATCATCATTATCATCTTTCGTTTATATAAACTAGCTTCAACCACTGGTATACTTTTTCTCAATAACGCTTCTTTTAAATTCACTTTTAACAATTCGAGCTTCCTATTTTATATATAAATAATCGATCGCCGATCGCATACATCACGAGCGCGCGCGAATTGACGATCGAAATCTCTCTTCGCGTCTCGCGATCCCCGTGAGCAAAAGAGATGATGAAAACGATACCAGAGGAAATAATGTTTTGGAGGAACTGAACCGACGTTTATACGAACGAAGAATGTAAAAATAAATGCACGCTCGAGGGTATGATAAAACGAGTCATCTCATCGTTGCTGGTGTGTACTCGTTGATTAGTGGATTAGAAAAAAAGAAAAATGAAATTTCTACAACGATTGCGATATCACAAATTCTCACGCTATGGAGGAATATAAGCGAGATTCGGAGAGACTTCGATCGCGATCGGTTGCGCGCCGATCATTTTTTTTTCGACTTTCATGGATACAGTATGTTAATGCGGGACTTCTATACGGTGTATAACGTGTACGTGTTCTTTTTTTTTTTTAATTCATCATTCTTGGTTACTTTTAGCTTTACTTTTTACTTTAACTATGAGATTATCGTGGTAACTTGCATTATTATGTTCATTCACGAGAGAAACAAGAATCGGTAAAGTATCTTGTAACGCGTCGCCTCGATCGTGATTTTCTCACTTTACTTTTGACGATACTCTTTTTTTACGCGCATGTCGTATGCTGGGCTCGCTTTACTTTCTCGTTGCACTGGGAGAAAAATCGGTCTCTTTTTATTAAACTTTGTTTATAATAATCTTGCGAATGCCGATTTAAAGCATTTCTTTTTCAAGGGGGGATTAAAAATTGATCCGGAATATATTTACTGTTTTCTGGTTATTATTGTTATAATATTCACAAACAAGCTTAAAAACTTTCACATACGGAAACGCAATCTCAAAATAATCTATCGATTACGAAGTCGCGATATTTTTCTCACAGCGCATCAGAAATTGTCGCATATACAGAACTAATTGGTTAATTGTAATTATATAAATCAATTGTCAAAACGATAACATCGTCGTGTCCATAAAAAGCAGCGGCAGTTAATAATCGCACCGGGCACATAGTAGCAATAACAAGTAATGAGATCTTTTTTTTTTCGTTATTTACCGATAATTTATAATTTCTCTCATCTCTACAGTCTAAATTCGTCCGTTATATTTAGCCGAGTTTAAGTATCAAAAATATCGCGCGCGTTTTTCCGCGGATTAGATTTTCTAGTTTTTCCCTTCTCCTAGTATACCTCAGAAGAAAATCACAATATGTTTGAACCCAGCATACGCAACTAGTCGATCTACGAATCGTGAATTTTCTTTTTTGTTTCATTTAGCTGGTACAGTCAAAGTATTATGCTAACGTGAATAATTTATCAAAAAAGTCTAATGAAATCGCTCGATGTGTGAGTAGCGTGAGACGAAGATTCGGTAAACAATGAAGTATGCGAGCTAGCGTTTGTAACGATGTGGTATAATAACATAATCATCTCTTTCGTCCCATCGTACGTGATGATTTTTTCCTTTTGTTATATATAAAAATCTAGAAAAATTCATATTAGAAGCGCAAAAATTTAATTATGTATAGAGCTTTTTCTCTTTTCGTGCATATTTCCCTCATCAGACTTTCTGATTGACAACTGAACATACATGTATATGTAATAATATAATAAATCGTCGGCGCCGGTTTATATTGTTGACGTTTGATATTCGTCGTTATAATGATGCTTTCTCCAGATAACTTTTCCTCCCAACGATCATCATCGCGCAAATCATATGCAATCACACAATGATTTTCACGCTATATACGCATATATTAGATAAAGTGTTTGAAACAATTCACCGCGAAAACGTAATTTCGCAACTTTTTATAATTAATTCGCATATTATATCAAACAATTGTCTCTACTAAAATTTTCCTAATATTCTCAACAACAATATCCTTCGAAGGTTATTTTCATTCGACTAATAATAATATATAAGTTAAAGTTCTCAAGTTATCTGGATATGGTCTTAAAATTGATTTCGACGACGAGAATCCTAAATGCATATTACACTCGGCGCGCGGCCGAGACAATCGTCGCTTTGGCAGTATATAATTATAATCATCGTACACGCGATAATAAGTATACACATCTCGGTAACTGACGTTGGTAAAAACTGCCTGCTACTACTACTTTTTCTTCATAAAAAAAAAAAAATAGCGGCGGCAATTTCATAAATGATGACTGTTACAATGGCTATGCTACGGTATGTTTAACAACAATAATAATAATAATGATAATGGTATAATTAATTATAATTAATAATCATCGCGTTCAGACGTCGTTGTGAGGCTTTGACAAAAGGGTTATTTCGAAAAATAATAATAACGACCGACCCCGCGCGCGTCTCTGCTGTACGAGCTGCTGTATTTTCATGTGTGTGTGTATATATTATAATTGTTTGTTACCCTATTTTCTCTTATACAGCGCGTGTATAGGTGAATGTGTACGTGTGTGTATGTGTGAGAGAGTGTATGTTTATTCTTATATGCTTCGTTTTGCATAATTATTATGTCTTCTTCTATATACATGCGGTGGTGGCAGCCATAAGTTAGTATTAGTCCGCGTGAAAATATACGCACGTATATATATTATTATATATATAGTAATTAAACACATTTGTGGTATCCCCGGGACGCTGACATTTATAAAACAGAGTCGATTTGCTTCTTTTTTTTTCTTCTTGTACAGACGTTATGAGCTTACGTTTCTCTCTCTCTCTCTCTCGCTTGCTTTAATTCCGTTTAACTATTATAAATAGTTTGTATGGATAATAAATGTTGATGCTGTGTCGGCGGTAATCGGTGTTGTCTCTCTTTCTCTCAGCTATATTAATATAATGGTTTTACATAGTAGCCCTCGCTTTGTGTATCATGCTTTTATTCATTTATTTTTTACTCTCTTCTTGTCGACAGTTTAAAATGGCGGTATGTGTATGCGGTTTGTTAAGGTTGGCCCTATAACGATGAGCGCAGCGGTATGTACGTACATATAAGAGTCTTATTATCGATTCGGATTATGCAATGTGAACACACAATGACGTAGTTGCTCGACTGCGTACAGAAATATATTATTAATATAGTCTTTTAGTTTCGATAAAAAAGTCAGTCCATCTCGATTTTTTTATTCAAATTTTCATATCTCCTCCCTTCCTTTCATTCTTTTTTTTTTGCAAAGAGTTTCTCCCACGCGAATTTATCGTAATGCAACATCCCAGATTTCTTTCTCTTTGTAGCCTTGTCTCTTGGTATTTTTTTCTCTCCTCGTGTTCACTTCCTCGATCGTTAACAAATCAACCGATTAAAATTCACAGTCCCGACTCGCCGAATGTCTCCTATACTTTTCGCTCACAAACTCTCTCGCTCTCCCCTTCGTTCTGTTTTCTTTTATAGTTTTTTTTGTACAACGCGACGAACACACACATTTATATTATTTATATATTTATATATAATATTTATATATATTATAGTTATTATTATATACACAAACAGAGCCGGTTCATCATCGTCCGGCTCGACGCGAGTCCGAATGCACGTGTTATCATCCATGTCGTTCCTTCGCTTTGTTTGTTCAACTTTTGTCTTCTTTTATTTATATATGTATATATGTATAGGTAGTCAGCTTCAATCGTCAGCTTGTTTATTTACTATCTTTGAATTGTTGAGTTCAATAGGAAAGGAACGTAGAACATTTTACTTTCGAGTAGTAAAGCTGCCGCCGATTGTACCTGAAAAAAATAGCAAATTTCGATTTCGACGCATTAGATAACGATCCGAAAGGTTGCTCTACTATATAATAAGCTCTATACATGTCCCCGAAAAATCTGCAATTTAAAGAAAAATACGAGAAGTCAAGCTTACTTCGGGCAATCTGACGAGAAGATCGTGAAAGCGACTTGGCTGCGACGGAGCACTGTGTTCGACGAAACTTCGTAAACAGCACATATACCGTTCTTGTATGGGTTCTAAGTTCATTGTACCACCTCGTGCTGTAAAGATCGATTATTATCCTTCATTAATCGTACATACATCATTAACTGGCGAGTTTATTATCAGTCGTTAGTATAGTCGTCGACTTACATTTAGCATCTGCCATGGCAGCGTTAATTGAAAACGTTAAATTAATAATGATCATATAATAAGAGGCATCCCATTAAAAAAGATGAAACGCGACAGGTCGACATAGTATCTGTATATACACAAAGACGCCTACCTTGCGAAAGCATTGTGATGACTTTCAGGCAGACGTACTCCTCCATCCGCAGTTTCACCCTCCTGAACATGAGGGTGACGTAAGTGATTTTCTCGACCATGAGACCCACGTCCTGCCGCAATTGGTCCATCGTAATCGGCCGGCCCATCATGCTGGTCAGGCACGCTTGTAACGTATACATGTTGTTGGAAACCTGAAATTCCATATCGGCTCGTTGAACTATCTTCGCCGCTTAACGGAAGATCGAACGAGAAAGAAATACGATGATTATACCTCTTGGTTGAAGTTCGCGCCCGTGGCATCGTTGCCGGAGCTCGAAACCTTGTGCTGTCCGTGCATCGCCTGGTAGGCCGATGTCGTGAGCACCAGGAGCTCGTGCCACTTGTGCGTGAGCATCTGCGTGTGCACCTCCACCGGCAGTTCAAGGTAAAACGGTAACCTCTTGGTCCACTGCACCAACTTGTACACTATGCTGTCGCCTATCTGACACAGCTTGTCGCTCAGGTCTGATTTATGGTCCAGCAGCTCGTCCAGGTTCTGTCGAGTAAAAAATTAACGGTTCATATGTGTGCGCGCGCCGATTTTTCGCGGTCTAACCTATAGATCAACGTACCCGTAACGTGGCGATATCCTGGAACTCGTCGCAGTCTATGAGGGTTTGAATCATGGCGAGTGTCGTTTCCAGAGGCATGTGATCCCGTGAACTACTAACCAGGGCGTTGTCTAGCCTTTGTCGTAAATGCACCACCTGAAATCAGTTGAAAACGTCGCGTTTAGTTCTTGATTAAATCGTTGCTGGAAATATCGCATTGGCTTTAATAGGAAGTCACGCATTGTTCGCGGTTTTTGCAGACGAAAAATATAAACGAGCTGCGCAGAGAGTGAGAGTTATCCATCTAATTGTCCTTTTGTTCAGTGCGAGTACCGTAACGATACTCCTATCTATCAACCGATCTTCAGATTGTACATACGCACGCACTCGTTGCGGCGCTTCGAATGACGGCACGTGTCCTTTTTTGTGAAAGTTCAGGCGTCTGAGTGCGTGTGTACCGTCGAAAGTTTAAGAATTTAATTGTCTCGGGCTATGCGTTTTCTCTCGGCTGTTATTGTTCCTTATGGTTTATCAAATCGTTCTTAAGCACGACAAAAAAAACCCGGATGCAAGAAATAGGTCGAACCTCCAAAGAAGAAGAACAGAAGAGTGTACGTAGAGAAAAGAACAACGAATCCCGAATTTCGTGCGCTCGATCACGAGCCAGAGCAAGAGAGGGTGTGAGGTCAGTGTCCCTTGCTGGAGACTTTCACAAGTTACGAAACTGCGCGCGGCGGAGCAAGAGAAAGACGAGAGAACTGCCCGTCCTTGGCACCGGTTGCCGCTGATTTTCTATTGTCCTGTGCATTTTCATTATTATTATATACATCTTTGTGTACTATATAGGATCGTCATAGAATTTTTATTTTACTTCGACTTTTTCGACTGAAGAGCGCAGACGTGAGAGTTTAAAGTTCAAGAGAAAGTTATACTTGGATACGCTCGGCTTTCGTATACACAAGCTGCTAAGTTAAAGAAGAAGATATCAAAGAGGAAATAATAGGCGTGGATTCGTTGACTGAGCGGACTTTTAGAATTCGCAAAGACCAGATATAGGTTACGCTCGTTTGTAGACTTCTTCCAAAGGCTGATTATGTTCTACCTGTTGGTCTACTTCTTTCGGCTGCATTTGTTCATCTTTTCGAAGTCGAGCCGCACTAGCTTCTTCTTCTCTTTTTTTATTTTTATCGGTTCTTTGCAACAACAGTCGTTGTATCATAACTCGCATTTGATCGATGTCAGAATTAACCCCGGCCGTTGATCCTTGAGGGTCGGTCATCGCGTCGATATCACTCCTTTCCACGGAACTTTTAACTAATACCGCAATCCTGAGCCTCGTTGGGTTGTATAACACGTCGAACTCCGTTCAACTCTACTGTGCGTACCGGTTTATTTTGGCTACTGCGACTTGCCGCGTATTATTGGAACGGGCATATGATGCTTCTGCCATCAGTTATTCTTCTGCGGTTTGAGGAGAAAGTGTCTGTCTCTATCCCCACTGCTGGGTTTGGGCTTTGATTGTGTCTCATTATCGCTAAGCGTTCGGTGTCTCTTCCTCCTCAGCGTTAGTGTCTTTGTGATTTATTGTCTCGTTGAACTCTGTTTACATTTTCATACGATGAGGTCAACGCGGATCCATACAGTTCAGGAAGCATTTGTGTACTAATTTATACTGTAAATCCTGGCTGAACTTGCGATTTGTAGGATCAGCTGAACGAGTTTATGTATACGAATGAAACAATGACACAGGTATCGTGTACGGAATCTAGTGTACACCAATGCTATGTTCTACCGTGTTTTGTTGTATATTTCTTTTTAAGTGTTCATGATAAAGTTTTCTCTTTCTTTCGCTCTGTCTCTCTGCAGCACTGGCATCGCTTCTCACACCTATATGCCCAGGCTACTATCTCACGCATACTCTTTCATTCCCACGATATATACATGTAGGTTACAATGCAATTCAAACTTCGTCACTAGTTATAGTAGGTATATATATATACATAACATATTACAATTCAAATTACCGAGATACGAAGCTCGTGAATATAACTTCGATGATATGACCAAGTGTCCGCCGGCATAATTACCACTCCTATATTATCCGCGATTCGAATAAAATACATTTCTACGTGAATAGAATAAGAAAATTCTCATTCGAGACTTTGCTATATATATATATATATATATATATATATATATATATATATATATATATATATTATATTACAGACCGTCTGTAGCTTATATCTCCAATTTCTAGAAAAATTTACTCGCGTACAAAAACTGACTTGCTCCAACCGTATACACCGATTCTACGACTCAATACATATATCCCCCAAACGAGACTATCAAAATCGCGCAAAAAACCGCTTCATCGGCACTTCCCTCTAAACAAAACCAATGTACACAAAAGTCGCGCTCTCGGAAAAAGCAGGTTCACCGCGAACGATTTCTCAGCTGTGTCGGCTGCGCTGACGTCAGTCCTCGTGGAATACAAGCGCTCGGCCGGCAATATTTCTCCAGTCCGCTGGGCCGCCGAACCGGTATATACGATGCCCGCCTCGGTTTCACTTTTGGCAATGGCCTTATACTTACTCTCGCGCTGCCGATTTGCATATTATATTCGACGCGCAGCTGCTGCTTCGTTGAGAAGAGGAAAACGAAAGTTCTTTTCGACGCGCGAAATCGAACGCCGGATGGCATGTCTTTCGGGGCAATTTTTCGGGAGAACCGGCATCAGGTGAATGCGGATTCAAAGACTCGGGTTCCGGAAGCGAGAGGATTTTTCCATAGGCTGCAGCTTTCGAATGATCTTTTTATTGCGCGTCTATATTAAACTGTTTATAAATATGAAAATGTATAAATGTAGTTTATGCCGTTTAACCGGCTCTTAAAGTGAGGAAGTTTAGTTTACTACATGTTCGTAAACAGCTGCTTAAATATTAGATTTATACACGTATATATGAACCATACCGAGTAAGAAGCTTACATAGAAGTAAATCGAAAGTATGCTTATTAAATATAGATATAAGCACAAAACGAAAAACGCGTTTCGAATTTAATTGCTTTAGACAGTGTGTATGGTTTTTATAATATACATTTATTATACACACACACACACACACACACACGCGCGCGAAGTCAAGTCAAAGCCGCATCAGGAAAGGCAATCACGTATTATAACCGCCGCGTCCTAAGAGAGAAACTTGCCGATGGTTTTTTTCCTTACCTTTGGGCTAGGGACTCGTGGTGGGCGTTTAGCCCGGACGGCTGTGTCCCGAATGCTCGCCAGAGGCAGTGCGTGATCTTTTTATTTGGAACGAAATTTTAAGAGATTGTGTGCCTTTATGGGAAATCGCCGATTAGCCAGAGATATCCCGTGAATAAGTCGACTGGCTAGTTTTCGTTGGTATATATATCAGTGAAAATTGTGAGGAAAAACGACTTTCTAACAGCTCGAGAGGTGGAGTGCTCGATTAGCCTGGTATATACGAATTTTCGTCGAATAATAAATTACAGACGCGCCGTATTAAACTCCAGACACATGTCTCCCCGTATCTTTCGTAACACGGGAAACCTTGATTACTTACGCAAGCCGTTATATACACACAGGCGAGCTAGGAAAGTGAAATTGCAGGCGCGGGAGTTCATTCATTTCAGGCGAAAAACCGCCTGAGTGTATACAACGCACACACGCGCGCTTATGAACTTCCACTTTTCCGTCTCTTTCTCGCGCTCGCCGAAAGTTCATTACGCAAGCCGTGAGCGAATGCGATCCTCGACGACTACCGCGAGATGCGAGTCCGTTTGTATTATATGCGTGCGTGAGAAGTTTTCCCGAACGAAGACGGCTCTTGACTGACTTGTGAATTCCTGATGGAACTTTTCGCACGAAGCTTGTGCGGCTTTCTAGATCCGGATTCTTGATTAGACTGATTTTTTTTAATTGATATAGCTTATATATCGACCCTTCTAGGGAAGATTACGTGGAAAAGACGTACAGTTGCGGAGAAATATCAGAAGAAGAAATAAAGAAGATGACGAAGTAGAAGAAGGTGCGATAGGTTACAGACACTTTTACGACAAAGTCCACAAGTATATTTACATAGAAAATTCAAAATATAGAACTTACTTCGGAGGGGTTGGTAAGGGCCGTCTTGAGAATGGTCCCGTTGACCAGATGTCCCGAATGCGTGGGATGGCTGGGCGTAGACTGGGAGTTGACCACGTCGCCTCCTGACGAGATCTTGTGATGATGCAGAAAGCCTCCGGTCATCTGGGAGTGTTGCTGCTGTTGCTGTTGTTGCTGCTGCTGTTGCTGCTGTTGTTGCTGCTGCTGTTGTTGCTGCTGCTGCTGTTGGTGGACGGCGGCGGCCGCGGCGGCCATGTGCTTGTCGAGCATCGCTGTGGCCATGCTGACCTTGCTGCCAGCTCCGTTGACACCACCGCCCATGTGGCCGCCCGTACCGGCACCCATTACGCCCATGTTGCTCGTCACGTTGCTCTTGTTTGTCTTCTTGTGCTTCTTGTACTTGACCTGTGGAATATTCGATTTTGAAAACTTGCAATACTGCAATATTGAGATCGAGCAGTGGATTTTTTCGCTAGACATGTGCTAACCTTGTAGAGATTGTAGACGGCTCCGGAATTCCTACCGCCGGGCATTCGATCTTCCCTGACGGCTTGGAGTACCATACCCTGTTCAATGCACTTTTTAAATCGACAGTACTGACACCTGTTCCTCTGCGCTTTCGTGATCTCACAGCCACCTTCCGCCACGCAGGTGTACACCCGCCTGTTTTGCACTGTCCTTTTGAAGAAACCTTTACAGCTGTTGACGCAAAAAGAAAAAATATTGTTGACTTTTTGTTTTTTCGAAATGTATTCATACACTCGCTATCGTTTACTATTGCGCAATTAAGTATTTAGTTCAGAAGAAAAATGCTGCCGTTTTATTTTAATTATACACGACGAAGAAATAAAGGTGCCCAGATCTCGGCTCCAGGAAATGGATAAATACGCGTGACCTTAAAAACGAGAAACACCTGCCCGATGCGACCAGGTGCTCCCCGAGATCAAATCAAATTAAATGCGCAGACGCTACACTTTAGATAACCTCGATACAATCTGCGTCGAAACCTTTTTCATTCGACGAACGCGTAGGTCGTTGCGTCTGGCTTTTTTTCCGCAAATTTATTCAAATTGCAACTATTTAAAAAAATAACAGTCTATTCGAGAGCAAAGAAGCTCACCCTTCACACGTAATGATGCCGTAATGAAGCCCAGTCGCTTTGTCCTCGCAGATCATGCAGATCATGGGCGTCTCGTCTTCCTCGTGTTCCTGCTGGGGCATAGGTGGCGCTGGCGGCGCCGCCTGGACTGCCTGCTGCATCTGACTCCCAGGATTACCCGACTGAGCTGCAGCTTCACTCTTGACGAGGCTGCCATTCCTCACCCAGGGCTGTTGCTGTTGCTGCGAGCCCGAGGCAGTGAGGTTCAAAGCCTGCATTTGCTGGGCCGCGGGTAACTGGGTCAGGTCACCGGCCCAGAGCCTCTCCATATTCAGAGGTGGACCGGACGAGTAGCTGGAACCACCCCCTCCCGTGCCACCGGAGGGTTTGCTGCCCCGGGACTCCTGGCCCAGATTGAGCAGAAGCTGGGCTGCCGACTCTTCGCTGGACGAGCACGAGGCCGTCGCCGTCCAGGAGGCTGCGGGTGGTGGGACCGGGTCCATGGCTGGGGCTGACCAGATCATCGTGCGGACGCCACCGACTTCACCCATTATCACGGTGGGCGGTGGTCGGGGTGGCGCTGGTACTGCTCGTTGCGCTGGTGGCTTCATGCCCTCGCCTACGTGGATCGTAGAGGATGAAAGATTTTAGTTCGTGAAACGGATAGAATTCTTTATTGATGCTTCGGGATGGGATCCCATATTAGAGCTACTCATATAGACAGGTGGCCACGCGCCGGGAGCCGTATTTATACAAGAATCTCGATGGTTGCGTAAAAGGTCATCACTTTAGGCTATGATTACGGTATATTGATGAAGGGTTCCCTCGTGCCTCCAACATCTGCCGCGCATTCCCTTGAAATATTTTTTACACGATAGATATCAACTCACCACTGGTAGTATTCGCACTGGTGACGTTCGTACCCGCGCTCGTGCCGTTGTTCCCAGTGACATTGACATTAACGTTACCCGTCGCCCCGTTGTTCCCCGTCACATAGCTAACAGCACTGCTGATGACACCGTTGAGCAGCCTCTGAGTCGCGAAACCCTGAACGTTGGGCGCCTGCGACCAGAACTGATGATGACTCAAGAGATGAGGTGGTACCGACGGCGGTCTAGGCCTCGGCGACGTCTGTTGCTGCTGCTGCTGCTGTTGTTGTTGGTGATTCGGACTCGGACTCGTGTTACTGTACTGGGAGGAGGGGCTGCTCCGATGCACCACCGACTGCGTGCAGTTGTTGCTCTCGGGCCGACCGTTACCATTGCTGCTGTTGCTGTTGTTACCGTTGCTGGTGGCGTTGTTGTTGGGGTTGTTATTGTTGTTGTTATTGTTATTGTTGTTGGATGTGGTGGAGCTGCTGGTGGTGGTGGTGGTGGTGGTACCTCCGCCACCATCGAAGACCGAGTTGTCGGACTCTTCCTTGGACTGGGTGGAGGTGAGGTTGTTGCCGCCTCGGTCGGGGGTGTCGCTGCTGCGACTCGTAACCGAGGACTCCTGGGGCATCGGCGTCGACGGCGTGCTCGATACCGCTTGTCCAGGTGAATGTGGCGATGACCTGATAAAATCGAAGAAGAATATCGTTGTACCGACAGTGTCTCCGTATCAATGGGAAAAGAACGCACGGATACTCACCTCGTCGGCGCAGGCGTACAAGATCTCTGCTGTTGCTGCTGCTGATTGTGATGGTGATGGTGATGGTGATGGTGATGATGGTGATGCTCATCGGCCTGGTTACCAGCATTACCCATCCCCTGGCCAGCCAGTCTTGGACTCGCGAGATCGGGAAAAACCGAGTCCGGCGAGGCTCTCTCCGTCAGCGCCTCCTGGTGTTTCGCCGTGAGTTGTTGCTGCTGCTGCTGTTGTTGCTGATTAGCCTGTGGCCCTCCACCACCGCGTTGAAGACAGCTGTCGCGAGTCCCAGGACTGGGACTGCCGCGCAAGTACTCGGACTTGACCTTGACGATAGGGCAGCCCGGCGAGCCTGGCATGTTGGCGTCCGGCGACGAGGTCGAAGTGTCGGCCACACTCTCCCCTGGAGCAGGAAAGTTTATGGGTGAGGGCGAGGCCTCCTGCGGCTGCAGCCCCAGCGGCGAGCCTGCCGATCCGAGGGATACCGGGGAGTCTGAGGAAGGTGGAACCGTTAAACTGATGTAATTTTTCGATTTTTTTTTTTCATCGCTCGAGGCTCATGACGACGCGGATGATTTTGCGATCGTTGAACACGCATTAGCCGATCTTTACAGCAAGGATACCTCCATGCTATAGGAGGCGCTCCCACACGTGGCGAAAAGTTAAGGAGGTCAACGATTCGCCGAATCTTTATATCGAGTTCAACGATCGCCGAACTGGTGCGTTGATCTTTTGCGGCCATCGGCAACGAAAGTGGATGAGCGTGAATCGGTGGGGTTCACTGATGAGGCTTAAACGATTCGTCGGGACGCGAATATCGGACGATTCTTTGAGGACTGCGATGCGAACGATGATGCGTTTATCGAGTTAATTGCGATTTTGTCGGGAGTGTATATAACCATTGTTGGTATATTCGGCTTGATTTCTATCGTTAGCTCGAGCTAATTATTGATTATCTTCGGCGCCGCCTGTATTGATTTTATCTATAATTGAAACCGTTGTAATTTTGAGTGATTACGCGACGTGATTGCCGAGAAAATCTATAACCGATGCTTACTCAATGCGCTGCATCGTGCAATCATTAGCCATCCGGATGATCAGACTACGGCTGTAATTACGCTCTGGTGCAGTGTATGATTAGAAATTCACATGGTTATGCCATTATCATCTGCACATATAACGCGAAAATTAAACCGCTCGACGAGACATAATACCTTTCCTTCGAATCCGCAAACATGCCTATGCACATCCAAGAAAAACGTTACCAGAATCATTTGCACTCGTATATCCTTTAAAAATCAACAAAGAAATCGACTCACCGCTCTCGCGAGGATTTTATTCTATAATGCGCTCGCGATCGGTATATGTATACACACACTGCTCGGTACACGGTGTAGGTCAAGGAAGGAATGTAGTTGACAAGGCCGCGCGGACCTGCGAGATTGTGCACCGAGAGCTAACGCATAGGGCATGTGCTTCGAGGCTATTAATAGTTACGACAGTCGGTATAATATATATACATGCATATGCGCGTGTATACACGTTTCTATATATATGTATTGAACATTGACCAGTGCTTTCCTAATTAGCCTATACACCTGCCGGAACAATCCCGATGCTATTGCACTTGAAAAAAAAACTGTCTTGATGCCTCATTGGTTGGAAGCTGTGGCTTTGGATATACAAGAGCGTGCGATGATTGATTCGATGAGACGCTGCGGTTGGTGGGATATAATTGTTCGGATATGGACATTTTTTTCTGTTAGTGTACTTAATACCGAATAGAGCTGAATAACTCGCTGATGGCCACGTGGAAAGAAAAAGTTCATCGCCGAAGAAGCTAAATGGATGGACGAAAGCTCGAGGCAGCCAATAACTGTACAGGCCGAATCTCCAGTAATTTTCAGGAGATGCCGGATACTCTCGCGTTGTGTCAAAAGTTCCATTCATGTTAGCTCGGGGTAGCGTGTTGAAATTCATCGTTATGTCATTCATGATAATTCCGACACCGCTTTTCACTTTTTACGCGAAGCTGCTCCCTTCCTTTCACTCGCTGATATAAATCGTTATGCGCGTTCACGAGCGGTTGGAACATTTTTTTAATCAAGCTGCTTTAGTGCAACGGAGCTTCCACACTAAAATTCGTTTGCTCAAAACAAAAAAAAAAAAAATCAGACAAGAAGCAACTACATCTAGACACACACATACACTCTCTCTCTCTCTCGCGAGCTATTGCATCGAGCGCCGCGCGGAAATGCCGCGCGAGTCGCGGCTGTCGACGGCGATCACCTCGAGAGTGTCGTTGAACTCGCGCGCGAGTACACGTAAGCGCCGAGGCCACCGAAAGGACACTCGGCTGCCGCTTTTTTCCTCTATTTCCAGCCGCTGCTGCTGTCTTTCTATGTCGAGCGCGAATACGCTCGAGGCTCGTCGATGAATTGCGCACGAGAGGTATTTTTTTTCTCGCTTTTTTTTTTGTTCAGCGTTGAGATGGAGTTGAAGTTGATTTGTTGGGAATTGCTTTTCGCGTTTTTCTTTTGTTGGACTTTATGCTAATTGGCTTTTAAATGTTGATATATAGCGAGGCTTTTTTTGTTTTCGACTAACGTGCGTAGAGTCGCGTATATAAGCGACTGTGCAGCGTTGTATTACGTTCGCGGGATGATGAAATGCACGATGGAACGGAAACATTTTTCTGCGTCCTTCGAATCGTTCTCCATTAACGAACGATTAGGTTTTATTTGATTTACAGCTTTTTTGAATAACAACGGAATTACAAAGCGATGCGCTTGATAGTTAGGAAAAATCGTATACGGGTTCCAAGATCGATCATACGTAAACACAACTTTTATCGCGGTGTATTTTTAGAGATAATACTTTTACAGCGGCGTATACGAAAAAAAACTTTTCATATTATTTATATTCCGACGTGTCTGGCTCCAATACCTCTTTTCCACTCGTGCGCGCTGAATCTTTTCAGTAGAATAATCTAATTTTAGTCAGCCCCTTACATGAACGAAGATCTTCATCACACCCCCCACAACGATATACTTATACCTGCCGTATTATTTGCGTCGTATTTACGCGCGAACAAGCACATCGCGATTCGATCGATTTTTTCAGGATGCAGTGCGCGATGACGTCCGCTGTATTTTCATTCATAGGAAATTCCCCGGCCGGTATATACGCGGCGCGTCGGTGTTATTATTTTCGTGTTTCGGATTTTTTGGTGATGGTACTTATTGCGCAAGAACATCGCCGGAATGATTCAACGGTGGAATGAACTTTACGTAACGGTTTTTACAGAAGCTCCGTTGCACAATAACGCAATTATACGCTTTCGGCGATTTTAGTACACTTTTCGATTATGAACCGGTCTTATTATCCTTCGTATACAATAATTCACAGAATTTTGATAAACACACGCTTCGATTAAATCGTAATTGACGCGCCATCGAACCAACTCCAGCATCTCGCGTGGATGGGGTGGAACTAACCGCGACGCGTTGCTACTGCATGTCCCGGAGAAAAAGCGCGTGGGCGTGAAAGTGAGAGAACAACCCACGTCGAACCGGTCGGGGGGTTGCTGCACGTGCGCGACCCGGACAGGTGCATGCGCGTGTGGCTATTTAGGGTTTTTGTTCGATGGAAACTTCTGGATGATTTTCGAAGCACGAGGAGACTTTAAGTAGTGTGGATCAGTGAGCGATCATCCTGTGTAGTTGGTTTTTCGGGATAAGCGGGGGCAAGACAGTGAGGTATCGGTAAGATCGATGGTTCACTTTAATTTACGTGTTTGCTCCTTGTGGCTTATTCAAGAAAGTGCTGGTCCATCGTTTTTCTCGCTTAATGTCGAATCGTCCGAACGCGTTGAGTCGAAATCGAAGAAACGAAACTTTATGGAGATGAGAGTGAGATGAGCAGAAAGAGCATTGAGAACATCGTGACTTACCGTCGCTACTACATCGAGAGTCGACCTTTCTCCTTTTCAACTTGAGGTCTTGAAACAAGCTCATGTTGTCTAGCTCACACGGGCTGCTCGTAAGGGTCATAATTCCTGAAACACAGAAACAGAAGACTCGGATCAGCAACAATGTCGTCGTCGCGTCAATTATAACATATATATACATCCACATTATACTAGTAGCTTTCGAAAAACAAAGGCGGCGTATCAAGTAAAAATAGCGCCTGTATATAAAGGCACGAGTAGACGCTGTATTTGTCGTCGTAGAAAATAGGCGTAATTGACTGCGACAGATAGCATTCCGGAAAGAGCGCGATCAACTCGTCGGATTCCGAGAATATATATATAGCTCTACACTTATGGCGGACATGTGTGGCGCGAAGAGTTTGAATTCGTTATGTATAATAGGTATATAAACTATTGTCGTGAATGATTAGTGGCAACATTGTGCGGGCTAGACTGAATGATTATCTAGGGTGTCGCGTGTGTCGAGACGATTGTAGCTCGTTTAAAGGGGATTCTCGGGATTTTGTGGGAGGTTTCGAGGCGACGTCTTGGAGGCTGTTCGATATATTTATGTTTATTGCTCGGTTGAATACTGTCGTAAGAGGCGGTGCATATATGCGTAAGGCTATTCTCAGAATTTTTTTGTACAATAATACTGTTTTGGAATAGATTTACGTACACGTATTTACGTTAGCTATGACTTTAATCAACGACAATTAGAGCGATAAATTAGCTTCAAAATGTTATCATCGATCGTATCATCGTCATTAAACGCGCCATTAAAAAGTCTGCGCATCATAAAAGTCATAAAACGGCACCTGCTCATCCAAAAATAAAATCAAAACATAACACCGAAATACCGGTTCCAGATCACAAACACACATGCATAAACGTTGTCTAACGGCACTTTACAACGATAGACCGAATTCACGAGTCGTTCTCCTCTTTCTTGTCTCGCCTTGACACGTAAACTGGATAACGCATTTATATATATATAACGCGGTAGATAGACTCCGTCGCATATACACACACAGTTTCGCAACGTTGCGGGGCACATAAGCCGGTCGGCGGCTCGAGAAATAGACAAAGAGCGTCGCGCGGCGAATTTAAAAATTTGCCGATGCGACTGTGGCGGCGGCGCCGAGGAAAACAAACGGGGCGACCTTAACCTCTTAAAGGCACCTGTTTGTCTATACGCGCGCACACAGCGCGTCGACATTTCGTTACGTAAGAAGAGACGAAGAACGAAAGGAAAAGGGAATTTTTTTTCCTCCTCTTGCCTTTTTTACTAGCTGACGTATTGACATAAATTTTCGTATGCGTTGACTACAAAACGATGATATATATATATGTATATATATATACAGAGGACTGCGCGGGTGGAAGAAAATTTTCGGCTTTTAAATTTTAAACGTTTTACCGTCTGTCATGTGGCTGACGCGTGTGGGGCTACTTTCACTCAATTTTGAAGAGAGGCACGCTTGCGTAACTGTTATACGTATACGATGTAGAGCGACGAATTGCGTGATTTTAAACTTCGAGAAAGATTGAAGTGCAAATATGGAGCAGCGCGCATTACGTAAACGCGAGCATCAATTAGACCTAGAGTAAAAAGTTTGGTGGAGTATGTAGAACGTAAAAGCTCTCGTTTTACTTCGTTTGCGTGAGAACAAAGTTTTTTTTAGCATCGCACTCAGCTCGGCTTCCCGATGCATGACGTTTCACGAAGCTCTCACGTGTGGCACAGTTGATATGACAGTCCGGTTGTTATTATATGCGAAATTTCCATAAATCGAATGTTTTCATACGGAATAAACAGCATTGGATCTCACTTTCGTGATGCAATTTTTTTCCCGCGTTTAACGCAAAGTAAACAGATCCATATATTTAAATAAAACACTCCGAGAATAATAAGATATACGTCGACCCCGATATACGAAAGGCGTAAACAAAAGGTAACAAAAATCGCACGGGATAGCTTATCTTACAAACCCGAATGAATCACAAATGTTATTACGTTATCCCGTAATCCACAAACGAGTCACCAAAACACTCGAGACCCCGGAGTTTCTTCAAAGCCGTACGCGTGGAAACGTTCAAGGCTCAACATATATGCGTCGTATCTCGGGTCGCGAATATCGTTGCGAAATTTTCTATTTTGATTGCCTCGAAATTGTATAGCTGCCCCCTCGGGCCACGCGTGTGCGCGAAAGTGTGCGAATTTCTTTTTTCCTATCTCTCATTCGCGCGCGTGAATTCGGGGAATCCCCGGATTTCGCAATACGAGCTACGTCAGGCCCCGCCGTAAGCTCGAGTTGTCAATGCACGCTGGATGGTAAATATTTACTACGGAATTTCCGAGCTATTGTTTCGGTGCTCTCAAGGTGATCCGTATATACTTTAACAGCAACGTCACGGCGTAAACATATCCAACGTTTTGGCGCGCAATTCAAAATTCGTTGACTCTTCGCGACAACAAAAAAAAGTCATCCACTCGATTGAACGATCCACAAAAAGCTTGAACGCGATAAAATTGTGAAAGCGGCCTAAAACACGCAATCTCCCATCTCATCCGCCAGATGTCGCGCTGGCGCACACGTGCGCCGCGCGCGCACTCTCTCGCCTCTGCCTATACTCTTATTTCCCCCCACCTACGAGTATACACACATACGTATATACTGAAGTGCTGTATATCGACGCACACGGCCGCGCAGCCGCCGCTGCAGCTCGCGGTCCTTGCTCCCTGTGGCCGTATGTGGGTCAGCAGTCTCACACACGCCAGCGCTCTTGCGTAACCAATGCATGCACGCGCTAGCTCGCGCCAAAGCGTTTGTGTGCATGCTGGCTATACTTGTATATACAGCGCAGCGCATCGATGTTATCCACTCGGCGTGTGCTTCTTTTCTCGTTCACTCTGGATTATGGGGAGACATTTTTACCATTTTTTTTTTGTTTGTTTTTAATGGCGGGCTGTTACGTTTTTGCGCTGAACTTGACGAGTGTTAAAATCAACTCGACGACGCGCGAAGTATTTTGCTGAATTAGCGGCGAATCATATATACTGTAACGAACTGCTGTCGAGGCAAAAAGTCCGAGGTGGGATCGATAGCCGCTCTGTGTTACACGTACACAAGGCTGCCCTTTTGTCGATGCCGTTCTATATATACATGTAACCGCGAGTCCGAAGCTGTGTTACAGGAAATTGTTTCCGCGTACAGATAACGCGATTTTCCGGTACATTTATAAACTCTGTATTTAAAAAAATATACGATTTCCTGGATTATTCCTGTTTCTCGAATCCAGCAAATAATTTTACGCGTGCAGCAAGACGCTTTGCAGCAACCCTCGTCTTTTCTCAACGCGTGCGTATGTTATTCCCCGTTATACTCTCGCTTTCTCTCTCTCCTTTTATTTATCTCCGCGTCTTCTCGCGTGCCCCTTTTCAATCAGCCCCCTGTTCCTTTTGAAGAGCCACAATGACCGAAAGGGGGACACACGGCGAGCTGCTTTGTCGTCGTTTTGTATTATGCAAATAGCGCGTATAATACTCTGCGCGCGAGAAAGTGTGTCTTTGCTCTGGTATATACGGAAAGTAAAATGACGAGCGAGGAATATAATAAGGGCGTTTTTTCTTATACATATACGCATATAGCGATCATTGGAGCGGCTTGTATGTCCGAAGGGTTTATGTAACGGTTTCCTTTCATTTCCGAGAGCGATTTTTATTCCGCGAGGTGTGTTACTCGCAGTGCCGGAAAAACTGATTTATTGTCCGACGGGTTGTACAGGAGCTGTTATAGTTGTCCCTACTTTTTCTTTCGAATGAACTGGAGAAGAATCAACTTTTTTCGATTAAAAGATCTTCGCTTGAACTTTTCGGCTTTCTAGTCTCTGGTTAGCGGCGATAGATAGCGCGTAGGCACTTTCCTATTTTCCTCGACATTTTGTATATTGTACAGTTTGGCTAGATTTATGGAAGCATGCTTGTAATGAATTTGCCACTTGACCCATCTCCGCACAGAGAGTAAAGTCACTATCATTCCTTTCGGAGAGATCAAGGGTGTCGCATTGACTGAAAATTTCGTAATTGAAGTATTGGGCCACTCTAGCTGTGGCAGGTCTTAAATCTCACAGAAAATGGACATTTCATCCCTTTTTTTCCTTCTTGCTATCAGATCTTATTTCAGATAAAGGTTTTCTCCCCGACGTATAAAGTAATACCATGTGTAAACGGGTTCAATTTTTTTTTATTTCAATAAACTCAAACTTTATAAATCGCACGCTCAGCTTGTCGGTATTCATCGATTCGATGGATAATTAAGGCAAATCAATCAGACGTACCGCCAAAATCAATCACTACAAATTCCAGCCAGGGAAAATCCCAATCGAAAAGCAAAAGTCATCGAAGATCGTCACTTCGTAGCTCGTTATGGCGAGTTGTAATATTATAAAAGTGTAGCTTATATCCACCGCGACAGATAGAAATAAGCATCGGAACAGGCGCGGCTTTCACGAGATGCGCGGCGATGATTTTTCGTCGACATGTGAGCTCGGCGAACGGAAAAAGAACTACCGCTATTTTCGGAGACCGGAAGCTTTCGCGTAAAGAAAAGTTACGGTTATTATCACCCATATATACTAGAACGATTTTAACGCGTTCGGTTAATTCTCTCTCGCACATTACGTATACAATTGTTAAAAAAGAAAATCCAACTGTGATTCAATCACCGCGCGGTGCAAAGAGAACCGAGCGCACTTCGCGAAAATCCAATCCGACATCCGCAAATAATTTCGCACTCTGACGTCAACGCGCTCCACATTCCCGAATTTATATACACTTCCTCAATCCCTTATCACTCTCGCGTTAAAAATAAAAGAGAACCTCTGCTTCTCACGACAGTAGGGAACATCAGGTGGTAGGGGGGAGCCCTACATATCGTCTGTGTAAAGCATAACGGTGTGTGTCTCACTCTCGATGCGGCGAAAAGTAGGTGATCCCGGCGCGCGCGCACAGAGACGATTTTACGAGCTGCGCTCGGAGAATTTACCGCTATGTACGAAACGGTGAAAGTGACTCTCCCACGCCGTGACATCTTAGTATATATGGTTGCGGGGAATCGGATGTATTTTCCGCGCGTTTATTGCATCTATCTTTCTTTACTGCATCGCATACTCGATTATTGATAAATAATCAATAATTTTAAAAAACCTTTCCTCGCACCCGTTTTTTATATATATATATCTGCACCTACACGAGTAAAGCAGCTCGGATCCAGTCTGATTACGTCGAAAGAGAATAGAAAGTGCTTTGCGCGAGTTCACCAGCCGACATTTCCGACTAATGTCGCGTTAACGCTCTTTCCCTTTTTTGTTCTCTTATATATATATATATATATATTCTCTCTTTAAAGTCGAGATCTCCTTAACTTTTTTCCTAGCCGGATTGATTTATCGGGTAAAAAGATTTCTTCTTTCGTACACCACAATCCAAGTAGCTTTATACACGAGCGCATAATTACACCTCGCGCACGCGTTCGTGCCATATAGCTTTTCATTTTTCTCCTTCGTCCCGCGAGAATTTATAATTTCCGCTCTGACCTTTCACAGAGAGGCTTATATATTATTTTCGTAGCCTCTCTCGAGAAGAAAGAAAGAGAAATTTTTCGACTAGCTCCAAATGACTAGTCGAGTTTCATTGTTTCGAAAGCGCGCCTCTTTAATGACAGATTACACTCGCGCAGTTGTGCAGGAGCGCGAGCGCAGTTGACAAAGCTCGCGGCTGCGCGCCCGTGACGCAACTGGATCAGCCGAAATTTCGGATAAAAAAAGAAAAGGAACGAACGGTAGTAACGGCAGTCGCGCAGCTGCAGCGGATTCGCGATGATGGAAAAAGAGAAAGGAGACGAGGAGAGCAGATATATATACATCGCTCTCGAGTCCTTTTTCCTCGGCGGCGCAGCAACGGAGTGAGAGCGCGCGCGAGTGAACGAGGGGACGTTGAACTTTCGCAGTGAAAGTTTCTATTATACCACTGGCCTTACCTTACTTTTCCTGGCCGCGCGCGCGAGTTGGTTGTGTCATAAGGCCCCCACGACGACCGGTTCGCGAAGGAGAGAGAGAGAAAGACGCGCGCGGTTTCTATATATCCTTTTCTCTGTGGGTTAATTGCGTGTATGGTGGATTTTCGGATGAGCTTTTTTCATCGCCGTGTAATTATTTGTCTCGGCTGCGGTGAGGGCGGTTAATTAATGCATAATGCAACCGATATGCGCGCGGTGTCACATCGAAGGAGGAGGTATAATTTAATTAATTTAAGCCGCGCATAACTCAGCAAGCTTATCGTCGTCGTTATTATATTCTAACCGATAATGTGTATTATACATATATATATATATATATATATATATATGACACGCTTTATTGAGGTTGGCGGAATAAAGTCGAGTGTATATATCGCATTGACTTCCAAATGACGCGTGTCTGAATCATCGATTTAATTATTATAATCCTCGTACATACAACGATTATTTTTTTCCGCTCTACGCGCACACACTTGCATCTCCCATAGCTTAGCATAACGATTAATATTGTAAGCTCTCCTACTATTATAACGCACGCACCGACAAAGTAAAATCGCTAATTACCGCCTCCTTACATAACCGCGCGTATGTATCTCAAATCTCGTAACGAAAAAACAAGAAAATATCCAGCAACCCTCCGATCCACCTGCAGCTCGAGAATATAACCGAGTCAGTTGGCAATTGCGATTTGCAATTAGCGAAGCGTGCAATTGTGAAATCGCGCTCGCGCGCGTTCGCGGTGTTATTGACCCGAAGGCCGAACGCGATCATGATCTCCCTGTGTATTATAAGTGCACGGGTGCAATATGTACACACACACGTATATATACATATATACGTAATATCGAGAAGTCATTAGCCTTTGAATATTGCACTCGCGAGACATACACACGCGGACGAGGCGCTTGAGCAACTGACGTATAGAAAATGTTCTTGAGATTTGCTAATAGCTCGGCTTTGTCTCCAAGACGAGTATGTGTGCGCTGAACGAGATGTATATGAGAAGACGCTTTGATTGAAGTTCGGTGTGCATATTTACCCAGTGGAAATAATAAGGAAATCATCAGGAGCGCAATCGTTTTTTTTCTCAAACGGCCTGCCTGAAATATAATTTACAGAAAACAGAAATCGTACCTAAGTGTCGGCCGTGTAGCACACTCATCTTGGCGCACATCATATGTCAGACGAGCTTTCGATCGACAAAAATTCGAGCTCCTTCGCAGAAGAACCAAAAACTCTAAATCCTCAAAGTTCCTTATCGTCTTCCATCTCTCTCACACACGCACACTCCGGAATACGTACTCTCCTTCTCTGTCACCAAATATATACGATATCACAAAATCCACCAAGGCATCGTCAGAGTCCCTCTCTCTCTCACCACATGACACACTCTTGGCACTGCGTATATACCTCGCACTAGCTCATCGCGATAGACTATCGAAATCCCAGCAAACCAAAAAAAAAAAAACTATACAAAGTCGGTGTACCGTTCGCGGAGGAGGCTCGACGCGGAGTGAGAGTGGCGTTGGTTTTTCGGCTGCGGGCCCCGGGCCAGTTCTCTCTCTCTCTCCCTCTTGCGAGAGTGGCGGCACCACTGACCTCGATATGTACGGCCCCCGTCAATGCCAAAAAGCCGCTCGGCGAGACACGCACGCACACACACACACACGCGGAACTTTCACTCTTCTTTCTTCTTCGCGCCAGCGGCCTCTTCTTCTTCCTTCCTCGGGGCCTACACTTTCGTTCTTTATTTCTCGCTCTTCGTACGCGTATTACAGAGTTTTTTTTTTCGACCACTGCGTAAGCAAAGTCGGCGCGAGCGTATAGCGTAGCGGCTGTTATCAGAGCCGATAAGCGCGCGCCAGTTGCTCCAGTTAACTCCCTCCACTCGATGAGCGTCGAGGGGAAGAAGAAAATGGTGAATCACAGCCGAATTTTCCCCGGGAACCTTGATGCGAAACGCGGCCCGTTGAAAAACCCGAAGGTCGAAAGTGCGCTCTTCGATGAAAGCGAGTGTCTCGAGTGCGCGCGCGCGCGCGAGAGAGAGAGAGAGTAAAAGTGAGCGCCGAAAAAAATACCGGTTTCTGGACGATCCTCGGAGGGGAAACGCGATACACTTTTCCTCTCTGTCCCTAATGCAGTCGCTCTTCTTGCGTAACTTCTTCCTCGCTGTTTGCTGCATATGTGTGCATAGGGGCTCGGGAGGAGGAGGAGGAGGAGGAGAGGGAACTAAATGCACTCGTTCAATTTTTCACAGCCTAATACAGAGCGGTTCACTATTTATACATACAGCACTTTCATTAGTCCTAACGGAACGCACTGTATCCCGAGAGCACTGAACAACGAGGAACAACAATAACAGTCAGAAACATCCGAAAATCCACTTTGACACACTCGCGGCTCTTCTTCTTCATTCTTCTCCTATAACGCATTCACCCTCGCTTGCAAGCTCTCTCTCTCTCTCTTCTTTCTGGCAGTGTGTGTGCCGCTCGCGAGTATCTCTCTAGCTGTGTTGCCCTCGGCTAAGCTCAGAAGCAGCGTAGGTTCGCTCGTTTCTCCTCCTCCTCCTCCTCCTCCGCACCTCCTCCTTCTCTCTTCGAGCGGCTGCAGCGCGAGCGGTCGGCCATGGCATACTTACTAATGTCAATCACACCGCGCGGCAAGCACTGGCATGCACTTTTGCACGTATAGGATGCATTATATACATATACGTATATTGTGCGCGTGCGTGAGCTTGCTAGTGCGCGCGCTCGTTCGAGAATATCTTATTTACTTTGGATTTTCATGAAAATTTGATCGACGCTTTTCTCCTAATCGACGCGTGATAAATATCAATGTATATAAAAAGTATAAACTCTCCGCGGTACGCGTATGTACAAGACAAACGGAGACTATACCGAGCGCACACAAACAGGTGTGTTTATCGAGCCTCTCTCTCTCGCTGTGTATGTGCGACTCGGGGTTTCTACGTGCACATGCAAGCGAGCCGAGCGAGTTCAAGACTGTTCATTCGCTCGTGTGTTAGTGCGTCCGCGTGATATGCTCTACGTCTAGTTCTGAATGTCACTGCGCTCGGCTCGCTGCACTTATCTCTCTCTCTCTCTCTAACTCTGTTCATGGTATATGATGATGATGAAAATCGCGAGCCGATATGTGCGTCTGAATGTCGACGGCCCTGAACCTTCCGCTTTCGGAAAAACGTTCGCCCTTAACCCTCTGAGTTTTTCCAGACGTTTTCTGCGTGCGTGTGTGTGTGTGTGTGGAAAGAGGAGCGGAGATTTATCTTTTTTTTCCGTTGGTTACGTAAGCGCTGAATTAATATTATCCAGTTTATCGACGTACCCCCGACTTGTTCTACTTAGACAACGCGGCGGTATATCGCTTCGATGTTTCTCGGCCTGCGGTCAAAGTCCATCATTGACCCCCATTGTGCAGAACGAGAAAAAAATAAATAAGACACGGTATAATAAAGATTGTTGACAAATAATAAGCGTACAGCAACAAAGTGCTTCGCTTCTTCTTTACCGATCGCTCGTAAAATCGTGGATCAATATCGCGCAAACAAGTGCCTCGTGCATGTATATTGACCGACAATACACTAATATAGTCGGCGTATAAACCGACGGGATTTTCACTCGATTAAATTCACCGAGTTTCCGTTCCGACGCGTCTACATATAGTCGCGCGAGGTCAGGACCATATCGATTTCGTTGTTTGTTTACAAATCGGGATTGATGATCGCGCAAAATACTCGAAGCAAAAAAAACCCCACGATGATAAACAACGAAAAACCCATCGACACTCTGAGCAATGCATTTTCTAGAAATTCATCATCGCCGCGGCGCTTGTATCCCTAGACTCTAAGCGCGGCTGCTGCGAGGCCGCGAGAGAGCGTGATCGACCTCCGCGAGAGGAGAGTGTCGACACCTTGCCGTCACGAGACGACTGCGGTTCTGTATAGCGTAGACTCGGGAGTTTTGCTGCACTTGCTCGCGTAACGTTCGCTCTTGTAATGGGAGAACGCGTGGGTGGATCTATGCGTGGCGTTTTTAGGGAAAAAATAGGGAGAAAGTAGTAACGGGCGAGCTGGGTCGGACGCGTTCGTTTCGGATGATTAATGTACGCTTTTTCCGTGGCGGGATTAGCATATAGGGCTGAGAAAGTGTATTTTTATTTTGCGTAAATACAAGAGATTCATTCATCTTCGGATAATACGCGCAGTGCGTCTTCCTTGAGAAAATGCTAATGCTCTCCGAGGAAAATGAAAAACCGTCGTGTCTGCTCCCTCGTATAGTTACAATGATGTCACCTGATATTTTCAGTGAACTTGACTCGCGTTTAACGCTTTATAATGAAATGCATATATATATATATATAAAATCCTTCGCGGCGTTCTCCCGCTGTGAAATATAGTTTCGCGTAAAAATGACTTTCGCGCGGCTGCGAGGAGCATCCAATGCCGTTCCTAAAAATAGACGTATCTCTTCGATGCCGCGAGAGAAACGTTTATAGCTATATATTTGTATATATACAATACACGACGCACAATTGAATCGTGCTGTAAACCAGAATATTCGGAAATGAAATTCGTGAAAAAAAGGCCAGGCGAATTTCACGGTCAACGTCGACGAGAATGAAAAAAAAACGTTCTCTGCGTCAATGTGCGCATTATACAGGCGGGCGCTTGGATAAATATTCAATCTCGGCGACAGTAGGCTCGTTTTTTTTGCGTGTACACTTGGAACACCCGAATACACCGGTACATTGGCGCGTGTCAAGGTCACGCAGGTCTGAGAAGGAAGTGCAAGAGACGATAATTTATGCGCGAACCGATGGATCTTTCTTTCTTTCTTTCCCTCGATCCCCCATAAGTCGTCCTGTGGAATTATACCGGAGGTTTTGCATATTATCTAGAAACGACTGGATATTTTAATTTTAAAAATGCATGTACTCCGTGCGTGTGCTTTAGCTGAAAGAAATACACTTTTACGAGCACGCATAATTAAGCCTTTATCGCAGGTATGAAAAAAAAAATTCCTGAACGCGATTTCGTGCGAGTTAAGGTCAAGGAAGACCCTGATGCTCGTTCACCTCGACGAAGCTCTCTGACGTGTGCGAGAGACTCGGCTGTGTGTGGTGTTTTTTTTTGTGAGAGTGAGAGAGTTTTGATAGCGAAGGCCTTGATAATTATTGCGCTGTTTTTTATCAATGATTTTTTCCACTTTCTGCCTGTATATATTAGAATGACAGATAAGATCGGTATATACAGCAAAATATTAGTTTCGATCGACGCTGTAATTACGAACAATCCGGCTTGACACTCGTCGCCTCCGGCGACGTTATACACGATAATGTATAGCATAGCACGAGCGTAATTTGCAAAGGGTATACATGCAAAATGTCGAGTTCGCGCCTTGAAGGCGTCGTAAGCGAATGCGAGCCGACAACATTGCCGATCGCTTTATGCGCGTGATTCTCTGTACAGCGCTTGTCTAGCAGTCTGAAAAACTATGTAATTTTCAAACGCAAAAGAAGTTTACTATATATTCAAGATTCAATAACCAATGTTGTAACGGCTAAACGAGCCGACCGGACCTGCGAAAGGTCCACATTTTGGCATCGGCCGTCAGATCGCAAACCTGTGTATTGTATATATATATATATAATACGTTGAGCGAAGCAACGACGCCGGCGGATATATTTATAGTGGGAGATTGGCATAGGTCGCGAGAATGCGCGCAGCGTCGTTATCTCGCTTCTGCGCATACGCGGCCTCTATATACATATATATCTATATATGCCACTAGCCGGTTATAGTCGGACGCCACTGCGTCGAGCTTTTGGGCTTGTTATATTGTATATTATATATAACCAGAGGAATACCAATCGATCGTTTCTCTAAATTTAACGGGACTTTTCATGCTTTTGGAACATTGCGCAATCGCATTATACAGTTACGCACATTTCCCTTCATTATATGAGCTTTCGTAACAGGCACTTGCCCAGGTTGCATAATTTCACCGATTTTCTCTATCCGAGTCTAATTTATCTTTTTCTTGAGTGCCTATATACGTATATTCGAGCTATATATATATATACTATCAACCGATCCTGCAGAGAATATATAAATATCACGAGAAAGCCGCGTCACAGCAAGGTTGGCTCCTTGATTACGCATCTCTCCATAGCATATCCTCATACTGTTTAGCAAAGTAAATTGTTTAAACAAACGATCGATCGTATACACAAACGCGTACCGATTTCGATCGGTAAGGTACCGAATTCGCTTGTCGTCGTTCCGGGCGTAAGTATACATAAGCTGCGCGGCAGCATTGTGCACGAGCGAGTTGTGTGACGTTGCTCGAACCCGGACCTATCCCAACCTCGCTCGTATATATAGATATACACGCACACGTTATACGTCGAGTCTGCGCGCGCGCCGCGACGAGCAGCTTGCGCGCATTTAATGGCGCTTGCGAGTATAACTTGTTGATTATATACGTTGACGAGTGGTTTAACCTTTTATTCGTTTGTTTTAGAGACGCGTAGGATGTATATACACGAGAAAAGAATATATAACGCACAACAATCGCGAAGACTCGCGGCTAGACTAAAGCATACAGCATCGCAGGCTAGATTGGAACGTCAGGCCGACGACTGCGCTCATCCGCCAGAATAGCTTCTCTCTCTCGCTCTCGACTCTCTGGTCTATGGCACGACGACACACACACACACACACACACACACACACACAAGCTCTCACTGCAGCATAGCGGCTGTATAATACAAGAGAGCTGAGGTCGTTGCGCGCTTTTCTAGATATACCATATTGCTCTCGCTGCTGAAGCTTCCCGATGACGTCAACGAAAATATTATTTTCAACCGAATTGGGGCGAATCTTCCTTTTTTTCTCTCTGTCTCTCTCTCTCAATCATACTCGAGTTCTTTTTGGTGTATATGTAGGTGAGGCGAGGTTTTTCGAGGTGAGATTTTCTTTTATTTTATCGTTACACGGTTTGGCGAGTGTATATTATTTTTCCGAAAGACTGCAGAGAGTATATCATATACAAACGCAGTAAAAAAAGCTTCCGGTTCTGTGCTGTTCCTCATACGTCAATCAAACCGGTCGGATTGAGACGTTAGAACAGCCAAGTAGCCGCGAGAATAACCGATAAAAAAGGCCAATAATAATTGCATTCATTTCGTTTTGCGAGCGTGTTGACCCTGTGTATCGAGTGGAGTACCAGCTTTAATACGAATCTTTTTATTCGCCAACGATATGTGTGATACTATATACACATTACATTAGAGTAGAATATACGAATATACAATAACTCGAAGATGTACGCGCGGATTCGAAAAAGCGAGCTGACCCAATGACATTTCGCCCGAATCGACACGACGGTCTATTTAAACGAAAATTTTACGACCGCTTTCTAAGGCTACAATATATACACCATTTGACCCGGACTAAGTTAGCTTTAGAATTAAGGGATATGCGTGACTGGATACCTCGGTATTTCACTTTTGCTCAAAGTTTCGGAAACAAGGTTTACTGGCTTGTATAGCATTGGACTGGACGTTTTCGTTATGTATTAGCATAATAAAATCGCCTCGCGAGAGTTCGAAAATAGCTTTTGGACTTATGGGATTTGGTATGTAGAAGATGATTTGCGATTTGAAGAAGCCAATGATTAACGCGCGTACTCTATACACCGAGACGAATAATTCACTTTATCCAACGATATTCTAAACGAATATGTATATGATTTGCAGCCTGAAATAAATCGTCGGACACACTTTAAAGAGAAGTACAAACGATTTAAGGAAGGTTTCCAAGTGCGTCAAACATATTTCACTCTGCCCCATCGCATTTCGATCCTTCGAGGGCGTTCCTCGCTCTAAAACCAGAAACAACGATATTTACATTTGCAAATAAAATTTCACACTCCCACAATGAACAAAGACGACGCATCGATCGCTCGCTCATCGGAAGAAAAGAAAAAGACGCGCATCGCTTGTCCTTGCGTTAAAGTTTCTTCCTCGTCGCAGCGAGGCGCGATGTGTGTCCTTGCGGGCGAGAGCGAATTCGTTAAGCAAATTTCGCGCGATTTTCGGCGCACGCGCGCGACCTAGACCTTCTCGCGGCTGCTTTATTATTATACTCTCTCTTTCTCGCCGAGATCCAGTCCGCGAAGGCATTCGCGTATGTCATCATCCTTTTTTTTCTACGCGAGAATACACGCTTCGAGTATATATATATAGATCGGTCCTATGAGAGGAAGAAATGATAACTCACATCTTTTTCTGCTTAAAACATCCAAAACACGAAAACGTCAGCCGGCAGGTGCTGCGAAGTAAAGAATACGGGATAATCCGCAAAAACTCTTGCCGGAGAATCACTTTCTCTCGAGGCGATGCTTCCTCTCCGCTCTTCCGTCCATATTGCCATTGCCGGAAGGAAAGGGTTGCCGCTGCTGTTGTTGCGACGACTCTTCGGCCGCAAGCAAATAACTGGGTTAACAGCGCCGGCAGTGTCGGCGGCAGTGAAGATAACGGTCTCTATGTGTGTGTGTGTGCGTGTCTCTATATACTGTTGTCGTCTCTAAGAGCGAATATTTTCTTTTTTGACCGACGCTCTTTTCTTTCAGGCAGTTGGCTTGTCTCGGAGGCTTTGGATCACGCGTGTATCGCAAATGCGCGGGGTGGCAATTTTCACGGACAGGTAAAGTCCTCGGCTCCGATTAAATGCGGCGATCATCTTCGGCTCGCGCGCCGACACTCTTGGAACAATATTTCGCACATAACGCAACCTGTATAATAACACAGAATTCAGTCAGTCCGTCAGCACTTTCGATTTCACGCGCACTAGTTCACTTGGCCCTGGACACAGGGGAACATCGGAGGAAACGTCGGGACACTCGTCGAGCACACTCGCAGCTATGAAGTTCCGAAGCGCGGGATTTTCAATTCGCGAACACCGCCGCGCGGGCAGCGCGCGAACGTATAAGGCCGAGAGTGCGATGCACCTTGTCGCTCTATCGAGCGACCCGCTCTCTCGCTCACTCGCTCTCTTGCTTTCTCCCTCTCTCTTTCTCCCGTTCGCTAACTCTCTGCACACGGCTGTACGCACTTTAAGCTCCCCCACCTCATCTCGCGTGCTTGCGCGAAGCTCCGCTTCCGCCTTGGAATACCCACACACGCACGGATATATATAGGTGTGTGTGTGTGTGTGTGTGTGCACGCTCTCGTGCAGTTGTATCGTAGGTGTATGTGTATACATATACCTAGATCGATGCACTCGAAGATCGGGGTTATCGGAGTCTCTTGCTCAGAAGAATTTAAGGGTTTTCCTCTCTCTCTCGCTCTTGCTTTGGCAGTATGTATATGTATAGCGGAGACGACAGCGCGTATGAGAACTTTCACTCGACTTTACTTAGCACGCGCGGCAGTATGTGAGTGTATACGTAACTATCCGAGTTCATCGACACGAGGTCGCCGCTACTAATCAGTCGTGTGTGTGTGTGTGTGTGTGTGTGGCAGTGAGAGTATATATTATTATATACTACGCATCGAGATATTGTATATCGGAGCTAAATGTGACAACAAGCCTATGCGTGTAGTCCCATTCATGGTATATATAGCACTGCCACGTGATAACCGCGGCATCAGCATCCGAGTGAGAGAGAGAGAGCTTAGAGAGAGGCGCCGAGCGTTGCTCGCCGAAGTAGGGCGACGACTGCTGGGCTGTTGCGCCGGTGCCGCCGACGACGGCGGCGCACCGCTGCAGCAGCGCCCGGGTGTGCTATCCGCGCGGCTGGGGAGGGGAACAGCGCACGCTCGCGTTCTCCAGGGTCGGACGCGGCGCAGGGTGGCAGCGGTGGGGAACACACGGTTCTCTCGTATTTCTATGCACCTATATATATATACATACATATGTAGTTCTAGTGTGCGCGTCTGTGTCGCTGTGTAAGAGCGATGCACTCGACGATGCAACGGGTTAGGTTGGTGCTGTGCAAGGGGTTGGGCTTTCTCTTTTCGAGGAGCTTGCAAGCTCCCGCCAGCTTATTCAATCGCCGCACCGCACGGATTTCGCTCGAAGAAAGGCCCATCTGCTCGATGGCAAACCGCAAAAGCCAGACGATATATCCTCCCACACACGCACTATATGGAACTCTCGCTTTTTTTTCTTCCTCCGCACACACGTGCAGTACTCGCGCAAAAGAGAAAGTGACGCTACAGCAGTACTCCGCTCTCGCGGTATAGGATGAGCCCGCCGGCCAGCAAGCTTGGGTCCGACGAGCTGCAGCGCACGGTCTAGGCCACGCTCGCGTTCGATAACCGAAAAACTTTCACCTTCCGTCATATATACATCGGAGCTTTCATGTGTGCATACGTGTGTGTGTGTGTGTGTGTGTGTGTGTGTGTGTGTGTGTGCGAGAAAGGTCCACGGTCAGCGGGCGTTGACATTCACTTTTTTTTCTGCCGCCGGAGTATAATGTAGCTCTCCTTTTTTCGACGATGCGCGACGCACGTATATATATATATGTATATGTATATGTATGCGTAAGGAGGGATTGCATTATAATGGGCGATATTGCAAGAGCACACGGTCATGGGCGCAGGATAGATTTTGGAGAGAGAGTGTGCGTGCGGTGAGTTGACGATTTTAACACCGACGTGGATTTGCTTATATATATATATATACGACTGCAGGAGTATATAATTATGATGGAGATTGAACATAGAGAGGAAAAAAATTCCGACGCCCGGCTAGTTCTTCTTCCTCTTCGTTACAAAACACTGGAAGGATAAATAATTTCACTCGTGGAAAAAAAGAGCCTGCATAATTAATGGCTCTTGCTTAACGCGTCTCTCACTCTCTCATGTACACCGTGTACAAAGTTCAATCTCGTTGATCGAGAACGTATACGCACACTCTCGAATTTTTTTTTCGAAAGGAATTAATTTCCAGGCTTTCGCGTCCGTCAGTGTCAGGGACTTTGAAGGCTTCCATGGATTATGAATCCTGGACTGCAGATACGATTTTCATTTGAATTTAACGAAAGGACGCAGAAAAAAGAATCGAGTATATGGAAACGAAATCCTCCTGGCAGGATAGGTATTTTGACCTCAAGAGAGAAAACTTACGTAATCCCATCGGTTGTATCATAAATATCGATGAATTTTTTAAAGAGCGCGCGTTGGATACTTTTACTCTCTTACGCGGATTGCGTAATCCGTCTATACTCACACCGCGTAATTTCAGTAGAATCAGCCAGGCGTGGTAAGACGCGCGTTTTTCCTGCTAAATTTATCCAGCATACCGGCTTTCTTCCTAACTATATTTGGATTAACTTTCGCTTTCGGAATAATCCATATAAAATGCAGGATATATATATATATATATATATATACAGCAAGTGCATTACACAAGGAACTAATACCTCTCAGAGGAATGAAAAAAAATAAAATATGAGAGAGAAGGTCGCCGTGAGCTATACGGCTTCGAAGGAGAGACTCCTTGGTCGCGAGCGACGTCGAGACGCAACAAGGATCTCGTCGTTTTGCCCTGACCTCAAAAGAGGCCGGTTTGCGCTTAGCTCGAGAGAAGAAAATCGTTTTGCTACATAATACGGAGGAAAAGTCGCACATGTGCGTGAGCTACGTTTCTTTGTTCGTAGCCCAGATAGAGGGAGAGAGTGATGAACTCTCGGGTAAATAATTTTGAGTATAATATAATTTATGTCCCGGAGAATTTTAATGCGACGCGTATGCCACTTACTTTTTTTAAACAAATTTACGATGATACTTTCCGATTATCATAAAACGGCGATTCGTATTAAAATAATTCTTCGCAATTTTCGTAGATTCTACTATTGAATCATAATATTCTCGTGTGTATTCCAATGCATCGACGGCCATAACGAGAACGAATCCATCACTCCGCGAATCGTATAGCGTATAGCCTCTAATTTAATATGCGCGATTCGCGTTCATCCGCATAATACACATCCTTGAAGCCTTGCACTCTCGTATCAACAAACGTATAAGTGCATATATATATTCAAACCCGTCGATACAACCTTCGGGAGCCATTTAACGAAAGTGTCGCTCTCTTTCTCGCGCACAGTCTATTACGCAGATATATAGCACATATAGACCAACCGCTGCGACGCCACGTCCGATCGCATTTTCAAGTCAGCTTCACTTCGCTCTGTGTGTTGTATATACAATAATAACGTTTCTCGGAAATTCGACTCTACCGCGTGTGCGTATGCAACATCAAGCTCTCCCGCTCGGCTATTTCGCTTGTACGCGGAAACTGAGCGTTATTCATTTTTGCGATTTAGCCTATTTTCGCTTCTTTCTGCGACGTTTCGGAGTCGTTGCGGATTTTATCGATGGCCCGGGTGTGTTGTTGCACTTTTCGCGGAAATCGGAAAACCGATCGAGTTTTCGGCTATTGAAAAACAAGCGAAGTTTCAAGGGGATACCCTGAAATATCGATATTCGCTTGCGTCAGCTTATTATCGTCATGCGCACACATTGTTTAGCCTTGATTTTGCGAAATATACCGCACGAGACGTTGTAAAAAAAGGTCGTTATTGCACCGCTTCCCGAGTGTATATAGAACGACACGATTTGCATATCTGCGTTTATATATATATATATACGTACGTTTATACTACAAAGTACAAAACTACACGTAGCCGAAAGATCCTACAAAACGAAGCTGCTATAACTAATAGTATCCACAGTTTAATTAAACTTCGACGATCGTTGTCACCGCGTAGTCTCAGCAGGCAATTAATAACAAAAGCAAACTTCAAATTTGATCCACTATCGCGTCGTCGGCGACACAATAGGCGACGCAATAAACTCGCTGACACAAAGAAAGCGCGGCTCAATCGAGAGATTTTTAAAAGCCGCTCGCGCGCGCGTAAAAAGCGCTTATTCATTAAGTATATACAGTATAATGCGACAACGACGATTTCTTCGCGCAATTTCACCCACGGGCTCATCCTCTATAACAGCCGCCTTAATATTTATCTCGACTATTATTTATCGATGACTAATGCTCATAATAATCGCGGTGGGCAATCGAAATTTTCTTACGCATCCTATAATAGTTCCACGCGCACAGGTATATATATACATACCAACCAAGCATATACGCTCCCGCACACAATGAAAAAGAGTCTGGTATATATATATATATATATATATATAATACACCGTAAGCCCCACTGACTCACAGAACTACTTTCCCTTCCTCTCTCTCGCGCGCGGACGCTTATAACGGGCCGCACACCGTTATTCATGAGGTTAGCCGCTCGCTCGCTTATAACCGAGAGTGAAACTCACCAAAGGGGGGCTCTTGCGGATGGCCCGTTCGGAGAGAAAAGGAGCAGCGACCGATGGATGCGCTACTCGAGTATATTGCATATACAACGCGCATTTTCACTTTCTTTCTTCGGGGCTTTTTTGTTTTCGGGCTGCGGATGAAATATTAGCAAGCGAGTATCTTTCGCCTATAATAATGTAGGTAAAAAATGTGTACCAATCCTACTGCGTTAGATATTAAGCGCTCGAGACAAGCCTCTATATTTATCCGAATATCAAGAACAAATATCGCTGAGCGCGGATTCCAGTATATATATATCGTGTCCCGGTATCGAGCTTAAAAAAATGCAAATAACGACTCAATAAATCAACTCAGCTTTTCCCCATAACGCGATATATGATCTCCGCTCCGCGCACACATATAATAACGCGTTCGCTCCAATTATAATCGCTCCCGTATACACGCGGCTCCGAGCAAAAATCGCATTTATCTGAAATCGCGCGCGCGCGCGCGCGAGAGAGAGAGAGAGAGAGAGAGACACGCGGAGCAATTTAGAAATCGACAGGTGCAAAAAATCAGCCCCCGCAGCTTTTCAATGCATCGGATACGAAACCACGCGCAACTTTCCCCCCGTAAATCAGAGGGAGAAGACTTTGTATATATAACGTCGATGCCTGCGCGAGATTAATTCCGGCCGCCGACGAATTGAAAAGCGACGAGTCCCGCGTTTTATACAATGTTATATAGAGCGCGATGCCGCCGATTTATCTCGGTGGGCGTTCGATGCGGTACACGTATTGTATACGCGCTGGATGTACGTGTTTTCCTCTCGATTTACGTAAGCCTCGTGCGGGGCTTTTCACGCTATGTTTCCGAGAGTGTGTGCGAGATTCGCGGAGCGATATTGCGAAAGAAAGACATGTGAATCTTTGCGCAGTGTGAAATTTGGGTGCAGTTTATATGTGTTCGCGGTGATAATCTATAGTTTGCGAATTTGATTTTTGTGTCGAGAAATGTACGTGCGGCTTGTTTATAATTAAAATATCTTATCGTCTGGATGCTTGTATTATATAAAAATGGATTGTTTGTACTACCGACGGACATAGTCGTGTGTGTATACCCCGATAGTGTGGGATATATGCCTTGACGGTCGATTGCTCTAATGAACAATATTTGAACTGAGATTAAAATTGAGAATAACGATTGATAACGAGGTGATTGATACAAGGAAGAATTTTGAAACTCGAGGAAATTAACTGACTATAATTTAAGAATTTTTCATTCCAACCCGCGTTTATGTTATATTCTCGCAACGCAAGCCGCTTCAACTGTCATCTCAATATAAGTACACACACACTTTGAATCGTCGTTTTCAATCGGAAGATGTTTTACATGTTTTTTCCCCCCGCAGTCAAGGCCTGTCCGTAGTCCTTTCACTTTTATACATATTAAAAGCAAATATATATATTGCGGTATATACACGCGCACGTCTGTCCGAGAGCATGTCTAGACGCCGCGCATATTTGATGGACGTTATCCGCTGCTAATCCGCGTAACCAAATATTATACGTTCATTCGCGAGCTGTTCCTTTATTACACCAAACAGACCGAGACTCGTACTTTCGCCTCGGGGTCGCGCGGCGATTCTAAAAAATATATATACGCGCCCGTAATACTCGTGAATTCGATGAAAAGCTCGTTTTAATCGCAGCGGTCGTTGAACATGACCGCGAAATAAAAAGTGGCCCTCAATTGGCCGGCAGGCGCGCACACGGCTCACTTTTTCTGGGTCAAGATTCAAGTTCTTTGGTAGAGCGCGTATCGGACCCCTTCTGCATTCACGAATTATATATCAGAGAGCGAGAGGGAAATTCGAGTGGATTATAGGATTATGGATTTTTGTTTATATATAGTACGAATGTGACGCGTGATATAGCTTTGAAATTAAAAATGATGAGTGACTATCAGGAGCATCGCGCAGTACTTGGCATTGTTTGTTTATTAGAAGCGAATAACTCTAGGAATCTAATCGTTTCGTGAGACTCGATAAGGAATAATAACATTGAAGACAACAGGAAACTTGCTGCACATCGAGTATATAGATAGTATCTAGCTATGCACGATGAAACTTGTATAAATCATCTGGTGTGTCAAAAGTGTTCGAACGAAGCTTCAAACGTGAAATTCAGGATAGTCCAGAAAAGATCCGAATAGCCTACATCCGGAGCTCAAAAATCTCGAAAAAATATAGTACCATAAAACTTGGTGGGACCGATCGATTCGCGCCGGTGTACAAAGGGTGAAAGCTCACCGCGACGAAGACGATTCTTTGACCCTTTCGTGATTGATGTCGACTTGGAAAGTCTGCTCTCTCGATGGACTCAGTCGAAACCGGGACATTATTCCCGTTTATATTATATTTTTATTCTTTTTTTTATTATAGTATAACTTATAACGCGTAAAATATATGCAGCAACTGTTATATATTGCTACGCGGAACTGAACCTCGATGCGATATATATACACATGTATATGGTGTTACAATTTTAGAAGGAAGTGAAAGTCGTAATTATGATTTTGAGAGGTTATCGCGCCGACTGATAAAGTGATATTCTGCGACATTTGAAAACTTGAGAACATGTATATAATACACGTTCAACAAGTGTGCACACTCGATATCGACTGATTATAACGGAACGGCCAAAATTTTCTATGTCAAGAATATTTTTTGTTTTTTTTTTCGCGCGATAACACTATGTCTTATACATACATGGATTATTTCTGTTAATTGAAAGTAAACGAACGTGATGTATGGAAATCGGTGAAATTCGACGTAATCCAGCGTACATACCCGACGTCACCGCGATTTTGCTCGAAATCGAGTGACGCAAGGAGAAATAAAAAGGCACCAAGAACATCGCGCTCTTTTGAAAATCGCGCCACATCTAAATCACCCCCGCGCGGGAATCGCGCGATATATCTCGAATGCAAATTTTTCCGAGAGGAGCAGTACACGATATATATCCAAATCGATCTCGATCGATCTCGTGGGAAGATTCCCTTATGCTTCTCACTCCGGCGCATAACACCGGCAGTCGAGAGACAAAGCTGGCAAGTGCGCATAAATTAAGAACATTATATATACGTTGTATGTTATATATATATACCGAGTATCGGGAGAAAGCGAAATAAGGCTCTGCCCTTAGGTATATAACGTACGTGATTTCACCGAAGAAAATCGCGAGACGATTAATGGTCATCAGCTTTTTTTTCCTCTCAAGGGAACTGTGACGCGCGCGGGGTATTCAAATAGAAAGTGTAACAACGGATTGGGAGTATGTGTGAGCATTTTCTATGATACATCGGGAGTAATTTATGAGGAATTGAAATGTGAGGATTTTAAAATTACTGTGCGCGAGTTGGTCAAAAATTAATACGCGCAGTTTTTTCCCCTCAACATTATACACAGTGTGTCGGGTATACACCATAGACTGCAATATTCGTGCGTAATCAGACTGTCTGCAGCTAAATAAGAGAAAAAATACATGTATTCTCGTATACGCGTTTTCACCGAGACAAAACGCGATGTGCCATTGTGCCTCTGTAATAATGCGCGCATATGCGGTGAAATCAGCCGCGAGCGCGTGTATATATATATACCGACTTCAAAGTCAGACCGACGATTGTATGTAGTCTATCTTATGGGTATTGTGGTTTTACGAGAAGTAATAGGAGCTTTTAAAGTGGAAGTGTGTATTAATTGACAAGTAAAGATTCTTATGAAAACACTGTGGGTATCATATGTATGTATATAGTGGGTGGTTTTAGTGGTCGTTAATATATAAAAATTGTTTAAACGAATTTATAAAGACAGCGAACGTAGTCAGACGTAATGGAGGAGTGTAGGAGTTGGAGTAATAAAGAGTATAACATTGCTTCAGAGCTAGATATATATGACTGGCGTGGAATTTCTAACGACGTCTGTACACTAAACAAAGGAATGCTCTCGAAAGGGATCATTAAATAAAGCAATTAATTTTCATAAATTGAAATCTACTTTCATTACAATTTTTTTCCTCAAAAACAATAGAACCGCTACTATACATATACATGCGTAAAGAAAGAATCTTAATTAAAATATACAAGCCACTCTCGACCCATTTGAAAACTCCTCTCTCCACGGCACCTATAATACGACTCGAGCGGAAAACATAGCCCTCGCCTATAAACGCATCGTAGGCCGCGCCGACACTGCTACTCTTAGTCGTCTTCGCTATATATACGAGGCCGATGTCGCGCGCAAGAGAGGAATGCCCGGGACGAGAAAAGCTCGCTATACGAGTGCGAGAGACCCAGTTTCGAGATCGGTCAGCAAGTATTCGTGAAGGGAATTTTCGCTCGAGCTTTTTTCGTCTCCCGCTGGATTTGGTTCTTTTGATTAACGGATCTGGGCTACGCTTCGAAATTCAAGCATATGTATGCATATACGAAAAAATGTATCTATACAGAACGACGCGTAACAAATCTCTCAGTCCGCGTGGAAAAAAAAACTTTTAAAATCTAAATCCAGGACCGTCGCAACGACACACGAGCCCGCGCTATCATTTCTAATTAACCGCTACGCGCGCATAAGATCCACTCGAAGCGAAAGCAAAAGCGCGGAAACTTTCCTGCAGAGCCTGCTGTGCAGTGCGAGAGAGAAAAAAAGTCGTCGATGCTTTTTCCGCGATAACAGAGCTATATAACAAAACCTAGACACATACACGCGCACATATAGCGAGTTTAAAGCATTATAGGACTATGCGCTGCTTCCGGCAGGATGTTACGAGGCGAATGGGAAGACTCTCTTTGTGCTCTAGTGCAGTGGTGACGTAGAGCTGTTTCGACACGCTTTCCCGGAACGGGTGCGGGAAATTTCGAGGCGCGAGCAGCGCTCTGAAAAGTTCGGCGGTCATTGGCGAGAGAAAGAGAGCTGGAAACGTTTTTCTTTTGTTCTGGCCGAGTTGATCGTGGCTGGGGATTTTCGTTTTGGAGTTTGGTGAGCGTCAGTTACCCTAATGGGATTATTTTATTAGAATCGCAGGCGGACACGATGAAAGTCGAGCGAAGTTGGCGATTTAATGGAAAGGTGAAAAATGAAATTCAAAGTTGCAGTTATAGCATGAGCCCAAGCCTACAGATGGAATAATACTCTATACATATACTCTGCGTCCAGATATTGCTAAGGGAGCCTATGCGCCACCTATCGTCAAAAGACTCAAGTTTCTAAAAATCTAAACTTTACACTCTTCCTCACAGTAATCACATCCTCTAACAAACTCCATCCACAGACATCTCACACTGGCGCACAGCGATAGTAACGCTCGCGTCTAGAAAGTCACAGAGCGGCTTATTATTGTCGAAGAGTCAGAAGCAGCATTTCCTCGTCTCGGCGCATGACCTTTCTCTCTCTCTTATATACACTCGCGCGCGGCCGACCCAGAACGTGTCGAGAGCCGGCGATTCACTTTCGAGCTCCTATGGCTTGGTTTCTATTCGCTACAGGCATTTTGGGGGTGTGTGCGTCTCAGATGGCGATTTAAGATTTCCGCGGGATTTTACATAACGGCTGCGCCGAATAGAAGAGATCATATTTCAAAGAGGCCTTCGCGCTCGGGATACAATGATTTTGATATAGAAGCTTGGATTTAATTAGAGGGAGTATATAGCTGCACGATTATTTTGTATTCGTCTAGACTCTAGAATTTGATCTTTTGTTATCCCATCGGAAAGTCTTCAGCTTTCATCGGCATCCCAAGTTTTCCCAACTTTCCACACACGAGCCGAAACTAAATTGTCACTAAAATAAGGCGCAGTTCAACACAAAGCCTCGCGCACAGTCAACTCGTTCTCGCTCCGTATTGAAGTAAGTGCGCAAACAAAAGCGCGACGTCCTTCCGCGCGCGACAAACGAGCTCCTCCTTCGAGTTCGTCGACCTCTCGTTCCTTCTCATTTTTCCAAAACAATGGGGAAAGTTTCGCGGAAGAAGCTAATCCGTTTCGCACGCTCCGCGCGAGAGAAGAGGACCGTGTCTCTCTCTTTCTATATATACATGCATTTACATACGAAAAGGAAAAGGGAATCACCGAAGCCTTTCACCGCCGCTGCAGCTCTGACCCCCCCCCCCCCCCCCTCACTTCGAGCGGAGGATCTCTCGGGCCTTAATTGGCCGAGAGATGCTTGCGAAAGAGAGCTCAAGTGGAATTCGGCCGTATATATACGAGCGGAAGGTCAAGGGCTTTGAGAGATTTGTAGTATATATATATAGTGGTATGTATGTATAAGCGAGCTTTCACTCTTTCGAGTTTTTCGATTATATTATAGGTGATGATGAATTTCCTTTTCGAAATTATTATTCTGTCCGCGTGACACGCAGTCTTCTTGATAATTTTACGATAGTTTTAGAGGCTCGCGAGGAGAGTGTGTTTGCTGAGTTCATTTACAAACGAATGACTTCACTTTCTTCTAGGCGTGTGTATATATATGCGATCGCAGTTTTGTATATATATACACAGAAAGTTGTGGGATGGCTCGCTTATACAAAGTTCACTATTTTTTCCACAAGATAAAATACATATTAAATATTAGGCACCGATCGATCGATCTCTCTCCGCTAATTTTACGCATTTCACAAGCCCCAGCCGCAGTGTAACTTTCTAAGAAGCAATGCGTACTTACACAAAGACAGAGGCGTTATATAACGAAGAGCATAAGAGGCGTATAAAAGTCGAGAGCTAATCTTGCGTCTAAAAGTCGCTAATAAACGGTAATCAATGTGAGCGTATCCTTTAATTATGTCTAAATACACGAGATATACATCCATAGGCGATCCTTCACTTGTTTACTTATCAGCGGGAGCTCACTTTACGTAAGCGAGTTATATCATTCGACTTAGCATAATCCCTTAATTTTTTCTCATCTCTACTCTCTCACGTATACGCCAATTCACAGATTCTTATCCGTGAATTATTGGATTCCCGGCTCAAGTATAACGCAAACTTCACAGCAATTCTCAATCTCCAAGATGTCTTCTCACTCACCTCAATATATATGTCCAGATAACGTCATCTAGACATCTTCAGTTTGCATCAACGATACGAACAATCAATCTCGTGTCGTTACAACCGAAACGCAACGTGTCTTACGAGAACCACCGCAACGCACATGATAATTCGCGCATTCCAGCACTTCATTCACACAAGGATTGTTCGTTTCAATGGATGTAAACCTAACGACCATCCGCGAATCCACGAGGAGCAATTACATGTATGAGCAAGTGCACGTAAGAGGCAATAATATATACATGCGCGCACAATTACATATACGCCAGTCGTTCGCGCGCGCGCGCACTTATGGATAATATACGTGTGCTGCGCGAGACTATTATAGCTATATGGTATATTATACATGGCCGGGTATGAATTGCGTAAATGTAGGAAGCGTCGATGCATTCACCTTTTGTGCAACCTTGCCGCCTCAGTGGTTCTCGAATCGTGAGTCCGCCTTGATTTTACGCCGCTATTCTCGATGGCGCTTGATGCTTTTTAAATTTTATATACAAATCACTCTTTCAACTCAGCTCGGCGTCTTGTAATATATACAAGAGCCTAATCTTCTCGAATGATCCTTGCTAACGTTACGTAATAGATGTAAAGATATATATATATATATATATATATATATATATACTCCTCCGCATGTATACAGAACACTCCCTAGAACATAAATTACGAATCCAATTTGTTTCATCCTCGCGCAGCACTATTCGAAAACTACCGATCTATATCCGAGAACAATATAACCCATTAACAAGATCACGTGTGTACGATTAAGGCCGACTGAGCTCGTAAAATCTAATATATACGCTGAAAGAATGCCGCTTATATATACATATATGTATCAACCTGAACCCACGCGCCGATTCTCAAAATCCTTTACCGATCTCTCTCGCGCAGCCATGCGCGCAGACGCAGTGATTTAATGTAGCGCGTAAATCAAGTTGGGAACTCGCGAGGTCGGTAGCTTTCTCTTCAGCGTCTTCTCTCGGCGCGCGGGCTGCACTCGCGGGTCAAGCATGAATAATACACCGGCGTCGCAATCGTGAGTCAAGCCTTGCCAATGCAGTCTCGCGATATTGACAATGCCAGTCTATGGTGTAGGTTGGAGGCTCTATCGGTTGAGGCTGTTTTTCCATCGAACTTGCGTTGCGCGAGTTTTATTGAGCTTCCAAATTCTGTAATGCTAAATTGAATCTCACCCGATGTCTCGATCCTTACGTCGCACATTATACTACCTATATATAATATACAAATCGGAAAATCGCTCATTGCTAGATTTTACGGGCGCATCGCACTCGCGATCACATTCTATTTCCCCAATGTTCACTCGAACCAGTACAAGATTGAGTGGACACTTTACACTCGCCACCTCTATATACCCGTCTAGCTTTACTGTTATGTCAGGGCTTTTACGTCCGGCGCAGTGTACTTTGGAAAATTTACTCTCGCCGCGAGTGAAATGGCTTTCGAAAATTAAATTTTTTTTCCCCTCTTAGTACTCGCTATCATTACCGCGTCATATAAGCATAAAATCAGAGCCACCGACACTCGATATATAAATCAATTTAAAATCGAGAGAGCGCGAGACATAATGCGAGCGCGTAACTCGGCACATTTCCGGGGACATTTCACTTTCCGCCGCGCTGACGAGAGAAAAGTCAACCGCGAAGGAAAAACCGGTAGCCGATTATTAACGATCGTTAGCTGGTTATCGCGGGGTTGATATATATATGTGTGTGTGTGTGTATGACAGTGTAGAGTGCGATCGACCGGAAACTCTCTGCGGCTGATTATCGGTAAGACGTGTGTGTTGCTAGACACATTGTGTGCATATAACCGGTAGGCTTCGTAACTTGATCGGCCGGTGTATGTGTATATACCCCCGTTGTGTTTTCTCTTCCTTGTAAACGAGCTCTCTGTGACGGGGAAATGGTTATTGATCGACGCTTGCTCTAATCTAGTTACTCACTGGATTTTTCGCGGTTGCAGCATTGTTAGGCGGTACTGCATGTTTAGATTAATGCGCGTAGCTATGGCTGTTTTTACATCCGTAGTTTATTCTAATTGACAATTATATCTCTAGAAAGCCGTTCCGAAAGCTGACGCTCGATATGGGAATACTAAACGTTATTGGCACTACGTTTTTCGAATTATTCGAACGGAATGATCGGTTGAACTTGATCAAATATATAATACGTATGACAGCAAGTCATGTCATGGGTAAATGTATAGTTTTCTAATTTTGATACGTATCTCCGGAAAGCCTTTTCACTGTAACGATAATAAGTTATTAATACTCGATTAACCACGCGATTTCTAAATTATTCGAACCAAGCGTTCCGTTGACTTATGAACAAATTAATTACTATCTCTCAACATTCTCGGTATCACAGACCGGATGAAACCAGCTAAAACTATATACACTTTCTTCCACAAAGACCTTCCTCTCCATCGGAAAGAGTAGGGGAAACGGCACCACCCCTCCACGTCGAATCAAGGGGTAGCTCGAGTGACGTCATCCTCTGAGTGGGGAGAGATGAGCTCGCGCATGCGCAGTGCCACACGACCATCCGCGATATATACAAAGAGCGAACGATCGGAGGGGGGGGGACGAGTCGGTGTGTATACGCGCATCACGGGGTGAACGACCGACCTAGACTCGCGAGCCAGCGAGTCAGGGGTGTGCAATAGTGCCGCTCGTTCGCGCTACCGTCTCTATATCTATATATCTATATATAGGTATATGTCGAGATGTGTGGAGTATATACACGGAGAGAAATTTCGAAGGCTCAGCGCTCCATGTTATTCCGGCCGTACAGATCTCTATCGATCGAGTGTTTTGCCGTCTATTCTCGTCGTTCCCGAATCCCGAAATTTTCCGAACTCTGGCGGTACGAACATGAGCGTCTACCGCTTCGACTTTCGAGCTCCAGCCAACACGCTATAGTATCCAAGTTTCGAGGTCTGAGACTGCGAAGCGTCGAGTCCCTGCGGTACGGAGAATCTTGGAGTCCCCACTCTCGCAATTCGACTGCTAATAATATCATGTCTCGCTCCGTACATGCACGAAAATCGTAGAGTATCTATACTTCGAATTCGAAGCCGTGTTCCCGTAGCTTCGAAAGTATCGAGCGCTGAGCCTTCGAAATTTCTCTCCGTGTATGTTAGAGAGAGCTGAGAAGCCGGCAGCGACGCGCTGTATATGTGTGCGCTCAACCCTCCTTGGAAGCAATCTACAAGGGTAGGGTTTGCACCTTATGCACGTACATATATGCTGCGCCTATGCGGTGATGCATCGAGCGGAGTTTTTATTGTGTGGGTGGGCGTTGGAATTTTTATATTGTTCCGATGAATGTTACATAGACAGCGGAAGATCGTGCAATGTAAACGATCGATTACATTTTATTACATATATCAAGGAGGAAATTCGATAATATCCGCGAGTCATCTACATCGATTACAGCACCCTTGCAAAAGCAAATATACGCCCCCGCAAACTCATTCACAATCCATGCGTATCTAAAAATACCCCCAAACCGGTAGTAGCATATATAGGCAGGGAAAAAAGCGCGACGACGATAAGAAGCGCAAAAAACTCTTAAAGCTCGGCAGTATAGAGCCCGCAACCGTATATCCCCGCGCACACACACATACATACACACACCACGTGGCCGGTATTGATCCCCTCGACGCTCACGACAAAGAACGCGCGCGCGCGCGCACACGGAGGGTTGCCGCTCGCATATATATATATATATACATACACGAGTCTCCGGCGAGGGTAGCAGCCTAGTGCCCCTGCCTCGCCGGTCGTTCACCCCGAGCGCGTGTCTATAGATATACACGCTCGGGTATGTATGTATATATACATACATATACAGCAAGGAGCAGTGAAGCTCTCTCCCTCTCGTGGACTGTACTTGACCCCGAGGATCCTCGCGTATGTGTATATACATACGTGCGTGTGCATTTGCGTGAGGGAGGAGTAGCTTATATATATATATATATATATATGTAAGACGAGTGGAATATTGCGAAAAAGCTGATATGGCCCTTTGCAGAAATGATCGGCCATTCGAGGTGAGATTCGAATCCATTATGTTGCGAGGTTTTTTCCGGGCTGCTGAGGTGATTCATCGCGAGAGGGATAAGGCCTGCGGGGGTGTGTATGGAAAGAACGATTTTTTTTGAGTGTTCGCGTGCAGAAGACGATTTTATTTTAGCAGAAGGCTGTGATTAGTTTGATTAATTAATTGGGTTGCGGCGTTGGTAACGAAACGGAATCGGTGATAAGTATTACGTGCGCGTGAAAGTATTATCGGTTGATGATTATCTGTATATACATCGAGGGGTGACGAATTACGCAATAAGGAAACTTCAAAAGTCTGTCAAAGTCAATTACGCTGTGTATATATAGGTACTATACGGCTATCTTACTCACGGTAAATCGACATGGCAAATTATTAAATCAGAGTACATACTATTCTCCTCTACGTCCTTGTGACAGCTTACCTGAAAGCAAAGGATACAAACGTTATTCACATTGATAATATAATATCCAGTTTATAAAGTCCAACTAAAAAATTTACAGTGTCTGTAACATACAAGTATAGCCGATAAATATTCATCTCGCCGTGATTCAACGCGAGCGCTGTAATGTATGTATAAAATTTAGACCTGCATGCGCGCGCGTCTTACGCACGTGAAACGCGACGAATAAAGAAAATCGAGAAGTGAACGGCGAGCAGCCTTCGATCGTATCCCTGACCTCCGCGGGCCGATTTTTCCTTTTCGTGTATTTTTAGACGCCGATCGCATTTGCAAGTTAAATATCACTGGACTACGTGCGGATTCGGCTTCTTTCTGTCCGTTTACACATACCAGACTCGAGGAAAATTGGGAAAGTCGTATAATGAAAAATGAGGCGATCGGTATGTGTGGTAACGGTGCTACTCCGTCAGCTTTGTTAATGGGTTGATTCAGAAAGTTTTATTTAGTCGCGAGGTGGCCAAGCCTCGTCGCCTAAAGATCTTTAGAGGTCAATGCCAGAATCGTTTTGAAACGATGTGCTAATTTGAATCGTGAACTTGAAAGTTTCTATATACGAGACGGAATATTTAAAAACAAAAATTTGTTGCAGTACATGTGCCAGAGGCATATATTCGGGAAATCGAATTTTCCGGAGACACAAAGAAGTTCGTCTACAAGGAAGAAGAGAAAGAGTCGGGGTCGAACCCTATACTCGGCCATCCCCTTTCGAGGGAAAGCCCAAGAGGAAGAGAATATTGGCGCCGGGGAAAATTCGAAGGCTTTGTTAGGCGAGGGGAGTTTTTCCGGAGCCGACGATGTAATGCTTCTAGGAGAGAGATCATTTTTCTCTTCTTATACAGCAGAAAATGCTATTGCTATAAGGTCGTGCGGTGTACCTTCCGGAAGATAAGACAATGATATCGTTGCGAGAGTTATTTAAATCGCATTCGTGTAATCGGGCGGATTCGCAAGTGTATTGGAAAATATTATATACATATAGACGTGATACTCTCGAGTATAATTTTGCACGCGCGTGGAATTAATAATTTGAGGTATCTCGAAAAGAACTTCTAATCAAAGTGCTCGAACCCTTTCGACGAATTCGACATTAATATTGCGCCTCTAACGTATTCAAAATTGAATTTCTATTATATCCCAGCGGAGCAACACGTAACTCCCTACAAAAAGCCACACTACATTCCTGTCATCACGCTTACGTAAAATTACGTCAACGTAGCCGAAAAAAGGCCTATCGGTCAATTAGACCACGCCTATATATAGCGAATAAATTCGAGCGAGCGCGAGAGCGTCCCAGAGTGCATTAACCCCGCGCTCGCTCCCTTATACACAGAGGGGATGACGATGTTCTCGCTTCTTTCTCTTCTATACACGCACACACACACACACACACACACACACACACACACATATACGCGTATAATACATCGTATATATACATAGTCCTCTCTTGTATATGTATATATATATAAGAGCACCTGCGACCTCCTCTAATCCACGTGGCAAGCACGTGGTCCTCTTTCGACTGTGTGCGTGTTGTAAAAAAAAATGAACGAGGAAGGAAGAAATAAAGAAGAAGATGGGTTATCGACCATCAAGGGCAAGGATGTGACGGGATCGTATAAAGACTGTGCGAGAGAAGAGGTGGATATGTATACGTGCGAAGGACGGCGGAAGTAGCCGGCCAGACGGTTCGCTGATACGAGGACGCGGTGTGGGCATTTAGGTATATTATTTTGGTTGAAAGTAATTAATGGGCATATGATTTTTAGACTTTGCCGGCAGAATCGTGTTCATTATCATCTATATATTACGTTACGTTTTTCCGTATATGAAAATCAAGATAAGCGATCTATATATTAGTCGATAAGCCGAAAACGTGAAGATAAACAAAACAAACCTCTCGCATAAACCTCCAACGAATAGGAAAAACTTTTCCGCACACCAAAATCTACAACCCCTTCGCACTCCCGACTCTCCCGGGAAAAAGTCAACTCCACGGCATAACCGGCAAATGATCGACACCCCAGCTTGAGAAATTCGCCATAAAGCCTCGCGCAGCGCATCGACATCCGTCCGGCTCACAATCTGCGCGTCTACTACCTATAATACAAGAGAAAACCCCCGTCGTCGTCGTCGAGTCAACGAACGTCAAATTGGGTCTGGCGCTGCCGCCGCCGTTAGGATTTTGGACAACCCTCGCGTTCGTATCGAGCGGCAATGCCAAGGGCAAGGGCGCCGATGTGCGCGCGCGCGCGTGTTCGCTTCCTCTTTCTGTATACTATATAGCTAGGATGTATACTTGACTCGCGCATGCGCCGACATTTTCGGAATTTTCGACGACCCCTCGCTATACATATATATATATATGTGTGTGTGTGTGTGTGCGTGTGCGAGTCGTTCGCAAGATTGCCGACTCTATGGGGGTAGGGGATGGATGGAGGGAGAGAAAGAGATCAGCTGGAGGGTTTACGAGGGATATGGTGGGGGAGTGTCGGGGAGTGGTTTATGGTGGTTGTTCGCAGGTGCGAGGATTAGTGGTTTTTTTTGCTTGGATTGTTATAACGGGTACGAGTGCGGTTTTTGAATATTTTTGTGGTTTTCATGATAGGCCATCGGGCGTCGCTGCAGATGTTCAGGCTTGAAAGGATGCCCGACTTTATAATGTGATTCATCAATTTTTTTTTGTCCCGCCGACACATATGGTCGATCTTACGCATATAGCGGTACAAGGGTTGCGAAAGTCCCTTCCATCATATTTTCATCATCTACAACGCGTAAAGATTCGATCTTTCATCCGAACATGCCGGTCCTATTTTATATACAGCCCTTTCGAATAACGTTTATATTTACGTCACGCCTCCTTTCGAAATTTCACGCGCAACATGAATTTTCCATCTCGCACCAAAAACCACAAAATTCACACCTCCGATTCTCGTCGGATTTCGCAACGAGCTTTATATCCGTCGATTCACGCAGCGAAAGAAATGCCGCACACGAGCAAACGCGCATAATAGAGACCGGCAAAATTTCATTGCCGTAACGGCGCGCGCATTCGCGCCTGTACTATATACACCGTACAAACTATCCTCCGAGAGAAAGCTGAAAGGTTAACGCACTCTCGTACCTTTATAACGATGATGTTTCTCTCTGTGGCGTTGCGTAAACGAGACGCAGTCGACGCTGCCTTTTCAAGGTATAGAGCAGCGCTACGCAGACGTGGGTAGCGGGAAATCGACGAGCTTTACAGTGAAAAGTACCTATATATATATATATATATATATATATATATATAATAGAAGTGTGTAATCGGTAACTGCCGTCGTGATCGATGCTGGAGAGGAAATCACCGGGTATTGAAAGAGTTTCACGAGGATAATATTGGATTAGGAAGTCGAGGAGGAGAGCGATGTAAAATTTTATTCGTTTACGCGAAACAATTTGCTTTATCATCGGGAATTTATGTGTTTTCGTCGTTATAAGAGCAAATCCGCAGATGTACTCGAGAGCGGCGACGATATAACGCTGCGAGATAAGGTAAACATGCGAATACGCTCGGATAAACGTAAACACTCTGTGAAGGCGGTATACACGCAAAGGAAGCCTCCGTCCAGGACTGAAACGATTCGTAATAATTGCCGATGCACAGACTCGCTGACGCTCGAGTAATTAAAGCCGTGTATGTATTTCCACGAAACAGGCCTTTCATTCGTTTGGACATTGTATGCGCAATTTATTAAGGCGTTAATTTTTCGGTATACAGTTTAGAAAATTTTACAACTCATGCGAATCGGCAAAAAATCAGCAAAACCGCACTGTACAGCTGCCCGTCGAATGATAAACGTGTATTTACTATCGAGAGTAAATCAAAAACCAATTACGCACAATCATTAAACCAGCCACATGTATATACATAAAACTGCTCTCTCGCGCGCACGAAAAACTGGCAATACGCGATCGGCGTACTAATGACGCGGCCGCACTTTTTTCACACCCGTTTCCTAAACGATCCGTTTTCCGAACGATATATATATGTATATATAATTGCCCTGACCCACACACGCGCATCTGTGTGTGGAAGCAGGAAGCGCAGTTGAGAGCCACTGTGGAAGAGGAGAAAGTGCCCGGCGACCGACATATTTTACGTTCGCTCGGTTAACTCTCCGTGTGTGTGTGAACGCGCGGATATATATAGGGATCGAGTGCAGACGGTGGAAATCGAGGTGGAAATAGAGATGAGGTACGATAATTGCTCTGCAGGAGATGCGATCGTCGGTTCCGGGAGGAATACTGCTGCGGTGTGTAGGATGGCGCTGACTCTCGTAATTAGATGTTTAAATAAGAAATAAGAAGCAGACATGCACCCCTGGCACAATTCTTGTTCCGCTTCCTCAAACGCGACGACAATAATAATAAACCAAACTCACTCGATTCCCACATCGCCCTCGAAGATGTCGAGCGTCAAATTCCCGCAATTTTTTTTTTCCTTCCACTCTCTTTTTTTCTCTTCCCTTTTATATATTCCACAGGGCGCCGGGCAATTAGCGCACACATGCTTCGCTAGACGTGATCAAAGGACTGGACTACACCGCGTGCGCGTGTGTGTGTGTGTCATTCTTATTTTACGGGGTGCAGCGCGCGAATGTAGGTCACACAGTTCTTTGCTGAATAGAGAACGACTTGTTAATGAGCGCGCGTGCCGGGAGGTTTTTTGCTTGTATTGGATTAGCGGAGGCTGTTAAAGGAGAGAAAAAAAGAAGAACGATTATGTCGTTGCATTTTTCGGATAGTCCGGTGAGAGTGAACGGTTCGAGTGATATATATATATGTGTGTGTGTGAATTACGCGTGAGTCCCCGTAATATCTGCGTATGAAAACCTGTCTCGAGCAACTTTCATCGCGAAACCTTTTCGTTTCGCGAACTTGCCCAGAATGAGACGCATGTGCATACTTATAAGGTGGCTGCCCCGGTTATATATTACGTTTCGCTCTCCTGCACTTTCTTCGACACTCGGAGAGATAAAGAGATTGTTTTTATGGTTAGTTCAAATATTGATTTTAGATGGAAATCGCGCGATGAATGATCGTAGCTATATATACATACATACATAAAAGAAAAGCTCGAAGTATATATTTGCAAGTATAGTTGCAATTTTCAACGCGAAAGCAAGTAGCATTTATATTTATCTGGGAATTTCTATCGCACGTAAAATAAACACGAGCCAGCAGTGGTATATACACTCGAGACACTGCACAGCAGTAGCTCTTAACGACCGACTAAAATAATTCCAACAAATGACTGTTCGCGCCCGAGTAAAGTCTCGGCTTACGATCGAGATTTATCTCTCTTTCCGCCACCTAATAACCGCGACACTTCTCTAATCTAAATTCGTACCGACCAAAATTTCACACCCACCTATATAGCTATATATATATACTGCAGCAGCGGATAGAGTAATATACCTCGACGAGTGCAGCGCTTATATATATATATATATATATATATATGAGTCACTTTCGCCTCTCGCGAAAATAATATATACGTGACACGCATACGAGGTCACACACTGTACAACTTGTGCGCAGTGTATACGCCGAGCTGTGCATTAGAAAAACAATTGTCGCCTAAGCCGAATGGGAGTAGGGGGGAAATAAGAAATTCAGCGCGCTCTTTAAACAGCCGTTTCAGATCACTTTCGCAGATGTAGAGCTAGTCGTAAAGGATAATGGGATACGAGCGCGTGTGTGCGTCGAGTTAATTTGCTCCGGTGCGTATACTATACGGCTGATTTTTATCAAACGGACGCTCATTGTGTATACTTATATCGTTATGTGCATATTTTTTTGCTAAAGATCCTCGCAGTATCGAATAAATCAAAGATTTCCCAATAAAAACAAGCTTGGAACACTCCATCGATCGTGCATCTCGAAAAATCGTGCAAACCCCAGAGAAAGCCTGTAGCGAAGCTTCCTTACCATATATACACTCATACGCGCGCGTGCTTTTATATTCTAATATAGCAGAGCACGTGTAGCCAGAAAATCGCGACGATGATCTTTATCGCTGATATCGTCGTGCTTCTCTGAAAATCCCGACGCGAGCATTTTCGCAAGTGCAAGGTAGTATACGATGCAGTTGTTCGAGCGAAAGTTTCTTACGTCACTCGCTCCCGTGTATACACACGTGCATCTGCGTTTGTGGCTCTACTTTGAGAGTGTGTATATATGTATTATAAGCGTCAGGTCTGTTCGTCGTTTTTACGATTGCAATATAACCGCGATGCTTTTATTTATGACTGGGATTTTCGTTCTCGCCGTTGCTGCGAAATTGATTTCCTTTTCGAGCTTATATACACAGCGGATTTCATTGTGCACACGAGCTTTTTCGATAAATACTCGATTGCCCGCGCGTATGCGTTTGTGTATATATATATATATATATATATATATAATAGAACGAGAGAGAGAGAAAAAGAAACGTATATTCACTGAATATAATAAACGAAGGAAATAAAACGTCGACAGCTTATATTGCCCGTAGGCTGAATTTACCCGAGCTATTTCCATTAACCCATTTCTCTTTCTCGTGTCTCGACGCGCTGTAGCATATAGCTTGCGCGCATATTTTCACACACCAGCTTCGCGCACTTGTTTTCATGGAGGCTATTTCGCCGGCGGTCTCGAGAGTTAATCACAACGACGTTTCGCGGTTTCAAGCTCGTATTATCGATCCGACTTGACGGCTGCGCGAAAGTTGTTAATTTTTTAACGGCGAGTGTATATACAGTGTATATATATGTATGATACAGCGACTGCTCCACATTCGCTGTGCCGCTGAATCATTCAGACTTGTCGACAGATATGGGAGGCGCCGGTTCTATAGCTTTACGGTTTAATAGATAATGAGAGGCAAGCGAGCGACGCGCGGATGTTATGGTGAAGTTATTTTTTTTTCTTTCGCTCTATCGAAATTATCGCTAAAGTTCGCGAAGTGTATGTATACAATTGCATAAAAGTACGCTCGACTGACTGCATGTACTTAACCCACATAGATAAACTTTATCCCCAAATATATACGCGAAGAGTGCAAGTGAGGTCAGATCCACGACGTGTATATGGAAACACAATTTAAGTTTATTTCAGAGCGCAGCCTTTATGTAGCTCGCGCGCGTGTGTGTGTGTGTGTGTGTGTCTTTAAGTTTCCGAAATGAAAATTCTAAGAGGATCGTCGCGTCTCCGCAACTTTTACAATAAAAAAACTTGGTACGTCGTGTCTGCGCATTACCTCCATAAAGTAATTAAAACTCCGGTATAGTTTCGAAATTGACATAAATTCACTCTGCCATTTCGTATAAATGAAATTTAATATTCGAAAGAGCGCAAAAGAACTATGTAATACATCCTCATCGTCAATAACGGATTTTATCTTACCGCGCGAGTATTGTACATCGATTATCGCGTACATAAAACGCGAGATTATAACCGTCCCTGCTATAATATTTTCCTCTCCGAACAAATATTTGTGGTCAAAGAAATTACGTAAAAAATATATATATATATATATATATATATATATATATATATATATATATATATACTGCGAGGGCCGAACGTGACGACGCTACTGCAGCGGCGGCCGGAAGCGATAACCGGTGCACTGGTCGAAACTGAAGTGGGTCTCGATAAGGAGTCCGACCTCGAACGTCAGTTTATCCGTGAACCGGAATAAAATCAGCTCTCGCGTGCTCTTGTTGTAACTTTTTTCCCCCGTAGATTATCGCTCGGATACGTTACATGTCCGATAGTATTATTTGAAATATTGTTTTCGATTTTATATACGTATACTAAAAACGATCGATGACGACCGGTTGAAAAGTGAAACTCGAAGCGTATTCGAGTATATCCAGCCGTTCGACTCGTTGTTATTTCAAACGTCGAGTGATCATCCTTTTTCCGGTTTCTCTCTTGTGGCGAGAGAACTGATGGGCGCAAGTGAAACCGGGAGGATGATCGATCAATGAGTAAAAGAGCGTGAAAACAAACGATCGGTTACAACACCCGCGGGTCGACGAACTTTTGCCTGAATGGCTCTGGTATCACAATCGCGCTGTCACTGCGTACCCGGATGCACGGCATAACGCCTAAAAAAAGCGCGAGTCAATTGAAATCCATCGAAGCAAACTTTGCTCTTCTCTCGACTCCGCATCTGTATTATAATAAAATCATCGTCGTGTACGCTCGCTCGAAATAAACTATATATGTATGCAAGTTCGTCGCGTCGAAGCTCTAATTGAAATTCCAGAGTAAGATCAAAGCCAGCCGATTATACGCGTACGTATATTCCCGCAGATGAAAATTCAAGAAAATCCAGGCTTTTGCCAATCCAGAAAGAAAGTTCTGCAGTCGCAGCATAGTTATGAACGAAGCTTTATAACGAGCGGCGGCGTCGCGTCGCCGACGTCGTCGTGTTGCAATGGCCCAGAAGCGGTAGCTAGGCGAAGGGTCAAAAACACCGAGTGGCATGGTTTCTAGGCCACGTCGCTGCTATCTATAAACCCCTGCCGCCGCCCTCTTCCCTCCCCCACTGCACCTCCTCCTACTCTCTGCCCCAGACGTCGCCACCTACCTACCTACGCTGCAACTGCATGTGTGCGTGTCGAGCTGCGGTGCTTGCAGAGCTTGCGAGCGCGCGAGCTTCCTTTTTACCAGGAATATACCTGCTCGTCGCCTTGGAAATTTCAAAATAATATACTGTTTGTGTAATTTATGACAAAATTCATTGATTACAGATATATATAAACACGAGAGTATTGTAACCGATCGGTGGGCGGAGCCGGAGGAGAAACGAGGCGCCGATTACGGTCGCGAGCTTTAAATAGAGAAAGACAGAGCTCTAATATTTCCGTTTCCGCAGAGCGATCATACGGAGCAGCTCTTTTCTCTCATCGGACGCGCGAGAGAGAAGGAAGGAAAAGCCGGCCGACCTAGAAGCCCGATGGATCATGACCGATTCCGAGTTTTTTGACATTCACGCCCGCGGGGACGTATACGGATCGATATAGCTGCTGCTGCTTCGAGAGCTTTCGCGAAGCTTTTCGATATACCCGCGGATTAAAAGCTCGCAGGCCAATAATGTCTCCCATGAACTTTTCCACTCTATATATATAACTGAAAAGCATCCATCGAGCGGCGCTCTTACGTAACCGGTATTACGAAAGCAGCAGCTCGGCATCTAGAAGGCGGCGCGCACACGCGTTACATTAACTCGGAGAAAGTGGCAAAGGAGCCCGCGAGTGGCCGAGCTGTTCCAGCAGCAAGAGAGATCGAGAGGATCCACGAGGTGGATGTACCAGTTGATCAGCCAACGGATTGATCCTCTCTCGCTGCGTTGTGGCCCGCGCGTCATGGGCTAAGTTCGTAACGGCCAGTTGTGCTAGCTGCACTTCCTTCATGTCTATATTTGCGGCTAATGGGCCGCGCTCGTTTCGGATCCCATCGAGGATGACGCGATGCGGTAGAGCGCACTGATGGCTATTCGCGCGGCGACTCTAACTAGGCGAGTCTCTGATGTCGCTTATATATATGTTTCTATTTATTCATCGATATATAGTCGAAGAAATTTGGTAATTCGCTGGATATCCCTCGACTCCATAGATTCGTGTAAGAATCTCACGAAATTCCAAGCATCCCAGCCTTCTCCCCCGACTTCAAGAGCGTCTGGTTATCCGGCGCGCGGTATACACGGTATATACAGAGCGTGTGTAGACTTTTGCTGGTTGAAAAGCGCCGTGAGCCGCGAGCCAGAGGCACTTTCACTATTCCTCTCCTCTCGTCGTTCGCCACAGACAAAAGCCGACGACGGGAGAAAGAGACTTCCTGAACACGCCGCGACGGCCTGGTAATTTCACGATTGACTTGAGAAAACGGCAAGAGGAGCTCTCTGCGGATTCCATTATATTCGCGTGTACGCGCGAATACGTAAGACGAGATGGCCGAGAGTTCGTAGACCTCTTTCGAAGGATTGCGAGAGACGGGGGATATATAACTTTTACCGCTTGACCTCGGACGATAAGCAAGGCTAATTAATTGCTCGAGGTGAGGTACAGTGGAAAAGTTAAGCGCCGACGCCGTGTTGCATTGCTCTTATGTAATATTGAGCTGCTGCTGGCGGCGACTGTGTAGTGCGCGCGGGTGTTACGGCGGCTGGAGTTTCTCGCGTGTGAATTCTTGGAAATACTGGGATTCTTGGCTTGGAGGTATTTGTCTATTTCGTCGGTCTTTTTATTTTTCCTTCGAAAATTCAATAATTTTCCTTTGAATTATACGTCTCAAAGCGTTATTGCTTCATATGCGTTACATTTTTCCATTCGTTCGTCCCAACGAGTTGCTCCTCGCAACAAGCTATATTATTCCCTTGAAGTCACCGTACACACACATACACCTCTCAAATCCCTCAGCCCGAGTAGAGTCTACGCGGTATAACTGCTCCAACAGGTCATTTCTTTTCCTGTTGCACAACTTCCCCGCTAATTATTTACCCGCAGTAGTGGCGGCTTGAGCTGCATGAAAACTCTGTATAGCCCACTTCTATAGCTACGGGCTGCTGCTTTTTATTTATAACAGCGCCGTCTGCTGCTTTTTCCACTTTTACATTTTTGCCGGCCCGCGTTTCCTTAATCAAATAGGAAGTGACTTTATCCGATTTTAATTAAGGGATTACGTAATTTGAGAGAGAGGGGGGGAAAAGGCGCCGCGCTGCACCGAGAGCCTTTCTATTTTTGCGCTAGGAGTGTACTGAAGGAAATCGCGCGCGCGCAGTTAAATGCGCAGTGGTGCCCGCGGATGGAATCAAAGCGCCGGCGATGATTTATGGGATATAGAGTCGTTAATAATCGAGAGTTTTTACGTAAAAGTCCGCGAGGTGCATAAAAAGTAATTTTTTTTATTTCAACATTGTTTATATGGATTGGATGAAAATACAAGAATGTTTCGCTGATATAGATACACCCGCACCATACAGAAAATCTATATATACGTATACCGTCGGGTATACACAACGAACGACTAAAATTGCATAGGCCCGCGCGAGCGGTTGTATGGGCTAGATCTGGGCAATGGTCGTTATATTTTCAGCCCAAATGTTCCTATAATAGAACCCATGCGCGATGATGCTGCGAGTGTATATAGAGCTCTCGGATGATAGGCGAATAATTAAAGAAAATAAAACACGCCTGGGATGACGATTCGAGGTTGGGCTGTGCGACTGTACGTGTATACCGCCACTTCCTCGTGCGTAACCCAATTAAAGCTGATTATTTAAGTACGCGCGCGTACTAACTCGCGATACCCATATATAACGTATAATTTTGACGCTTCTTTAATCTATTGGGCAGGCTGTTGTGTGCTTTTATGGTTTCAAGACTGTGTTAGTTACTTTAACTCTACGCCAACCGAAACAAAGCCTCCAAAAAAAATCGTCCGTCCCCAAGCTTCCAAAACCAGCGTGTAATATCCCAACTCGTTCCAGCACGTGTGAAATGCGTCTGGCCTAAGCCAGGTCCCTACTACTTGCCGCTATATGTATATATGTGCTAACGCAGCGCTTTTCTGAACACAGAGTTCACTGGCGGTCGTCGTGACCGAAAAACTTTGGCAATAAACTTACGCACGAGCCGTATACCGCTCGCGCGCAATCGCGCGGGCATAGTTTCACCGCTTGCGTAACGTATATAACACACAGAGCTGCCGCCCGCTCGAGTTTGGCTCTCTCTCTCTCTTTCTCTTTTTCGAGAAAGAGGGAGAGAGAGCCGAGAAGTTCGCTGCAGTCGCGAGAGTCAATGGCACGTGGAATACAAGATACTCGATAATCGCTTGGCCCACTTGTTCGAGATATTTATCGCGTGTGTGTGTGCGTGTGTTTCACGAAGGTCAAGACGAAGATTCGTCGATGCCGTATTGTTGTTCGGTTGGCTGAAAAATTATTCGTTTTATATTTTCAAGATTCAATTAAATTGCGAAAATGATTAGAGATGTTGAAGGTTCCGCGAATACAAAGACCTCGCACGTGACGTGCGCGCGACAAACAGAAACTTTTTCCCCGCTATACGCGTCTATTCGATTGCGTGCATCGACCGAGCGCGCTCTCGACGGAAGTGAAAAACACCTCTCACTCCCCTGCACAGTATATCGTATATATATATACGAGGCATAAAAGAGATGTTGTTGCTATTATACCGGCGACCTATATTTATACGCGCGAAATCGACGAGGCAAATAAAACGCGGCTGAACGAGAAATAGAGAGAGAAAGAAACGCGCGTTTGCCGTTTTAATAACGGTTTTAATACGACCAGCTGCTGGTGATTAAAACAAGTGTAACATGGCACATGGGGGTATGCGGTATATACGAGTGTTGTGCCGAAGAGTCGCGTAAAAAGTGATGCTACCTTTTGATGATGATGCGCTGGGATTTAGGATTCGTTATACATATAGGTATATAGCGACGAGATGATTCGTGTGGATATGAAAAACTATTCGAGATGAAGGTGGTAGAATGAATTTTTTTTTTTAATCTGGGACACTGTTTCTACTTGTTGTTGTGTTCGGAGAATCGGACGAGGTCAAGGTTTCCGAGGAGAAAAATACGGCGTATTGGGCAATCTCGGCGAAAACTACTTTGTCGTTATCCAGCTTAGCGATCTTATAATTTATTGACGCGTAAAACGTATACACCTACAATTGACTTTGCTGTAAAACAAATTTATTTAAAGGCAGTGCTTAATATACAGAAAATAAAATTTATCTAAAAGCAATCCACACGACTGAACACCTGTGTAATAAATATTACTCGCGCGGTGGATCCCCACAGACGCTCTGGCGATAGTTTCTCCGGTTGCGCAACTATAATACAGCAGCAGTATGCAGTGCCACTATTACATACGCAATCCAGGAAAAAAAAGGTTTCTGCATTACCGCTGATCCGAAAAAATCGAAGAATATTCGCTATCGCGAATTGAACAACTTTTCCTGCGCGAGAATCGGTTATACGTGTCTATAATATAGAAGTATATAAATACGATATCAGCGAAAGCTATGATCATGCACTACATCGTAACACGATGGTATATTAGAGATTGTTTTCAAAACAGGGTATGGTACTATAGAACGTGGAATAGACACGAATGTGGATACAAATGGAGCTTATTTAACTCAACATAAACGGCTCAAGCAACAGGCCCGACAAGGCAGTTTTAGCTTAGGTGACATATTTACTATATATACATTCTACGCTCAGATGGAGATGCGGGAAAGGGGAAGTGCCTACGCGCCATCTATCGTCCCTGTCCGGAGACACCGCTAGCCCGGCGAATATTCGCGCAGTTTAGTCGCGTTTTGAGATAATGCTAATGTCGTTTTGACATTATGGTTATGAGAAACGTTGTCAGCTGCACGCGTACTTACTTTTGTCGTACTGCTTCAGCGGATGCATCTAATTTCTATTATCGGCGTTTTGCTGAGGATGCAGTTTCAACTTACCTGGAACATAAACGATAGATATTACGTTAGAATTATTATGGTTAATAGAACGTTCTCGCGAAAGAAATTAACTCCAATATAGTGATATGATTCGGTTACATAAACTTTGAACTCAGAAATTTCCAAAATTTTCCCAACCCATAATAAGCAAAAAAAAATTGTTCAATAATTTCGAACCCAGTATAGAAACAATCGGACACGCTACGCCGACGCAAGACAACACAGCAGCGGTTGAGCACCGCTGAGGCATGTGCAACGCGGCGCTACACGTATATACATATGCTTGTAGTGTGTGTGTATGTGTGTGTGTGTATATATATATATATATATATATATATATATATATATAAGCTCGCGAGCGCTCGGGTCGAGTCGCGAGCGGAGTTATGGCGTTGCGCAAAGGTTCGAAAAGTTCATGATACAAAGTCACATTACGAAAAAGCCCGACGACGCTACTTATTGTGTGCTAGAGCAGCGATGGCGTATTATCGCGGGTAATAACGGGAATTGATCTAATCGCAGAGGCTTCTTTTTTTCTTGGCGTGTAAGTGCGTGTATGCAAGCTGGCCTATTTTGGGAGGTTTATCATTTGATATTTTTTTTGCGGGGTCTTATCGGAGATGTACCGATTGATTGCGGTTTTATTTATTTTAGGCTTGAGTGTACAGAAAGAAAAATCCCGCTGTATAATATGAAATAATAGACTTTCAGGCAGCTAACGAATGGCTCAAAGTATTCCCGATTTACAATTTTACATGGTTTTAATTTGTTGTCCTAACTTTTAGTTATTTATTTCTTCAATCTTATATAAAAAATATATTCCGAAATTTCAAAAAACTCCATTTGAAATAATTTGAAAGTATGCTAAAATGAGCAGTGCCGCGCATCGAAATAAATGAATGCAAGGTACCGAAGCACCTTATACGCAAGGAGCAGCGGCAAGTAGCCGCTTAGTCGTATTTACTATATTATATAAAGTTATAGCACAAGCGGGCCTAAGAGCAGGCTGTTCTGAGATAGGTGGCACACCCCTATATTTATTTTCTGCGCGCATATTCTGATACTGTGTATTGTAAAAATGCTCGTGCGCCACCTATCGCCGTTAAACGGAGACTAGGCGATAATGTTCAAGCAGTGGGAAAGAAAGGCCCGTCCAGAATATCCAGTTTGCGTGTGAAAATCATCTGAAAAGTATATAGCTCGTTGTTATATATATCGAGTAAAGTATTCATCCTTTAATTCATGGTAATAAAATATTGATGGTGGTTAGCAAATATTAATATACAGTTGGTAATAACTGCAGACAGAACTCCGAATAAACTCAGCTATTATATGAATAAATTAAAATTGCCTTTACTTCGGTATAAAATTTTAAATTCGCTATGGCAGATTATGCTACTTTTTTTTCGCTCGATTCTATATCTGTCACAAATTTAACAAGAATGAAAATTTTATTTTTAAATCACGGTAAACTTTGGGTTTTGCTATATAACTAAAAATAAAGAATATACATTAGATTTACTTTTATAAAAAGATATATATCTGCATGACGTGACTATAACAATGCATGTTCAGTATATAAAGCTAATGTCTATTTAGATATCACGATGACGAAGCCGATTCAGCAGCGAATTTTTCTCGGAAATAATAACTTCTTCCTTTCGGAAACGGTTGACCAATATATATTTTCCAAAGTCATCATATCACGCGGCGGAACGTTCGCGGTGATGCGGTTTTATGATTTTTGGCAAGAGTCCCCGTGCCCTAGTTGTCACCGAAAAGTTAGCTTTATCGACGTCCTGCCATACACCCACTATATACCTTCGCCAAATTGCCTGCGCTTCGAAGGCTACTCTTTTTATGGACTTCATTTCTATTCACTTCCATTTTATTAGTTCTCTTTGCACATATTCCATATGTATACGTGGTATATAAGGATTATCTACTCAAAATAAGGCTATCCGTAAACCATGTGCTCGAAAAAAATAAGCAAACTCCCACGACGCCGTGAGTGTCAAACCTAGGAGCAATATTCCAACGTATTTCCCGTCAAGGATCGAAATCACAAACGATATACTCAATGGTTTCTCCGACCTCGTCGTCAACGCAAAACGCGCATATAATATATACATGATGATCCCCGACCTCGCGGGCGAAAAGGAAACTGCGCGTTATATTACAACGAGGGCGGAAATACGAAGGTTCGCCGTCGTTTTACGAGGAGAACGTGAACAACGTTCGACCGACTTCTCGTACAGTGATATCGTCACGAGGATCGATAACGCGATATTTTACGCGCGCGCGCGCGCATCTCATTCTCCTGCATCATCCTACGAACGGGATTTTCCTTGCAGCCGTGTTGATTTGGAGTTCAATCTTAGTAATGAACCTGTTTCCGTACGTGGAAGCGAATTTTCGTACATGTGGAAGATATAATAAACCAATAGTTGAAAATGTTGTGAATAACGACGCTATGTGTATGATGTTATTCAGGAAGAATTTTAAACTGATCGACTGCCCAGTGTTAGCAAAAAATTTAGACTGCGTTCTTTAAAATCACAGTCGCACACGAACTGACGACATTTCAAACGGATCCCCTCATGAATAATCCTAGGAGAAAACCCATCTCAAAGTACCAACAAAAAAATAGACACACACCTGATGCGAATCATCCAAAACCACGCTCACCGTTACTCAACATCACGCGCTCACTCGTACACACGACGAAAAACCTCTTGCATAATAATCTACGCCACGCATAACTTCCCCTCCACGAAGAAGCGTAATAAAAACACAACCTTCTCTCTTATAATAACGGAATTATCAAAGTGTAAACACGTCAGGAATTTTCGTGACGCGTCGCGTGGAGAGTCATGGGTGAAATTCGTCGATGTTGCAATTTCAAGCAGCAGCAGGCTAGTATACAGCGAGAGAGCGATTCACCTCGTGTGGCCTAAATAAACAACCGAGAATACATCGACCTGCGCCGGTCGAGCGAACTAACGCCTGGCTATTTCCCTCTTTCTATTTCTCTCCCGCGCCTGCGCAAGTATGCGCGTGTCTGCCGAGTCTAGACTCCGTGCGGCTTTGCGCTGTATTATTAAGTGCAGTGGAGCTGTATAGACTTTTTGCGACTAGTGGGAGCAGTTTTATTTTCCGGAGCTTTGCTTGATATTCTAAATCGACGTTGATCGATGATAATTTCACGTCCGACCATACCCGTCGCTATCTACTTGAGACTCCCTCAAAAAAGCTCTCTTGAATCTCAATGCGAAATTCTCTATTTTCTTCAAGCTCCCCTAGTCTCAGCGTATATAATATCCCAACAGCAAAAACATGCGTGTGCACACACACACGCGCGCGCGCGCGCGCGCGAACAGAGACACATGGCATCGGCGCCGCGCAGTTAGTTTTCGCTATCGGCGGCGGCGGCAATTTTTCCGCCTAGTTTTTCGAGGTATTGACGAGAGACGTTTTTTGCCGGCCTACTTGGCCGTTATCGGCAGCGCAGCTTATAACACACATGCAGTCGGGAAAATTGCCTTCGGTTTCTTTATCTGCTTCTCGCTCTTTCCGTCTCTCCCACGTATAAAGTGCGTGTGCAGCGAGACAGTCGAGATATCGCCGCGAGAGCTTGTCATTGAAAGTGTTCAAGATCTAGTGCAGCTGGCTGTTCGAGCCTATACAGCGCCTGCGCAATGCGTGAGAGTATGCTTCGATGATGATCGTGAGCTCTCCGATGTGTCGTTGTATTTTAATTATTTTACGCGAGTTTGATTCGTCGTCGCGACTTTTGTTTTCTCATCGAAGAACCGTCGTTAATTATGTGGAGAATTCATGTGGAAAAGCTAGATTGATAGAATAATAAGAAATTGCCGCGCAGTTTGAATTTCTATGATAAGCTACTCGGCTTAATTGCTGTGCGGCTGATCCAATTTCATGCGACGATCGATCTTAGCTGCGGAAACTTTGAGATTGTAATCCAGTTTTCACGGAAGCTCAGTCGAAACTTCGTGCCCCACGCAGATGTACAATACATACTTTCATCACTTAGCGGAGGCCAATAATTATGCGGGAATTCACGGTTCGCGAAATTTCGCAACGTATATATATATATAGCTCACTTTTCAAAAGTCTAACGACGAGCTTCGTGACACGAGTTATTGCACTGTTAAGCTCGTCTAATATATAAATTATAAATCAAGCTCTCTCCGATCCTCCCCGCGATCATCACCACTCAACAATGGCGTCCAGATAAAGACGTGCAATAAAAGACACACCTTGTACACTTCGCGCATAAATATACATTCAGCGAATTTAACGAGCCATCTTTATCATCGGTCACGAGCAAACACTCGCGCTCCAAGGCTCTCGCTCTCTTGCAACGGGTTAGTCGCTTCGTATATTAATACATAACGTGTATATATATGTCGACTTTGCGCGCGGGCGACGATACGGAGAAGCTGACCTAGTATATCTATAGCGATCCTGGGATATATCGGAATCTTCATTCTTTTTTGCAAACTACTTATTGACAATACAATAAGCGATATATACATCGCGCGACCAAGTTTAGCATAGATAAACGAGGCTTCATCGGAACTTGGCGAGTAAAGTCTACTTCAGCGACAAAGCGCTTCGCACGAGTAGAGATAAAGAGCGAACTGCGACTACAGTGGAAAAATAAGATACACGTCGATTAAGCTGCCGACTGTTTGCGTCGCGCTTCTTTTCTTTTTCTTCTCATACACGACGGAAAGAAGAAAGAGCGAGTGATCCTCTCAAGGATTTCAAATACTTCTTGACCCAGATCTTGGCGCTGCCGGCGACGAACAATCGTTCGGTATAAATTGTTATTGGCAGGAAAACCGAGGAAGTCACGCGAGCGAGACTTCGTTTGCGCGAGGAATTTTTTATTTTCAGAGCTTCCCATTTCGTCCTCGAGGATTATAAAGCCAACGTCGTTCAGTTAATGAGGATTTTCTCTTTTATAATTAATATTCAATATTACATTATAATTTCTTATAAAACGAGTGTGAGCTCGGTCGTCGATAATGCGCAGCTTCAAGATTACGGCCGCGGTCAGAGATGCAAAATTTATGCACGCGACCTTCCGTCATTTATTTTATACTCGATTCTACGTGGAAACTCTCGAAGAGCAATTTGCGCGATAGTCATATAGCAGTAGGAACAAAAAAATTTGTTACGTATGCTATTTCAGCTCCGATATAATAATTGCGATTCGACGAAAAAATGCATCTGTAAACGCTTCGTCGTTTATCTATCGATTCGACAACCCATTTCAAGAGTATGCACATGAGAAAATTTAAATCAGCTCGCCCTACCGATGATCAATATGCCGCGATTATTCCACACGAGCTTCGTGCGCCAAAGTGGATGATCGAACTGGGTTAAACATTTTCGAACTGAGAAAATTAAAGCAACTCTAAACTTCATTAAGACGCGAAGGGAAGAAAGAAAAAGCTTTTGCGCATAAGAATGCTTGAATAAGCTCTAGGTAAAATGCATATATATATATCCCTGTCGAGCGACGCAGCAGAGCTAGTTTTAAAGTTTGCGCGGGCCGGATCTCGGGATGTTGAAATATTACACACAAGTCTGCATATTAGATGAGCGTGCCGCACGCGATCGGGCGCGAAATAGGACTATAGGTCTTTGACGCGCAGTATATAGTGGAGGCCCTTTTTTCAGTCAAACTCTGCGCAGCTTCTAATGATATTCGCGAGCATAAATTAAACATCGGCAAGATGATATATATATATACATGTGTGCAGTTGAAGTCGGGGAAAGAAAAAGCTCATTAAGTCACTGAGAGATGTCTGCTGGAGAACGGAAAAAGAGGAGTAAAAAGTGCGCGCTAAGAAACGAAGGTAAAAAGCGAGTGGCGTGCTCGGGAAAGATGACGACGAGGAATCTGAGAAAGCAGGAGTTGAACGTAGCAGAAAAGATGGAGAAATTCGAAGGGGCAGCCGGAATGAGCGAACAGGGATAGTTTGGAGTTTCGGAGACTTCCTTTTGCTTATTATATATAATACCGGAGTTTCCGCGAACGGTTGCGGTATATTTTACAATAATTCAGTTAAAAAGATAAATCGCTAGATCCTCCATATAAACATCCCTCAAAGAAACTTCCACCTATACATCCTACGTATACGTAATCGCTCAGCCCATCGCGTGCACATCGCATAACTCGCGCTACACCTCCTCTCTCTCGGTACATCAGCATCAGCATAGAGCAGCTTCGCAACTCGTCAGAGCGAGTGGTCACGGACGAGAACAGCATGGCGGGACTATATATATACACACTAGTAGCTGCAGCGGTATACAGAGGAGGGAGCGGCCCTCGGTGTAGAGAGAGAGAGAGAGAGAGAGAGAGAGAGAGAGAGAGAGAGAGAGAGAGAGAGAGAGAGAGAACGGCGGGGAGGAGGGTTATGTGCTGTAGTATCGGTCATTACCTCCGAGCCGCGTAAGTAGGTCAGTCGTCGCACGAGATGCGCGGAGGGGGAGAGAGACTGTGAGCTCTGTACTGCGCGCGCGAGCGATGCGTCGATGAGGTTCAAATTCACGGTGCGCGCAAGCGAGCGAACAGCGCCATTGACGCGAGGCCGAGAGCGAACGACGTTATGTATACGTCGGATGTGGGTGTGTGTGTGTGTGTGTGTGTGTGGAGGTATAGAGACGCGATGCGGGAGGAGAATGAGAGGGAAACGAGGCTCGATGGGATTGGACTTTATACGGGGAGCTGATTTTAGAGAAATGTCGCGGATGAGTTTCCTCGCGTTTGTTAAAAGTTTTGAAAAAGCGCATAAAACTCAGCCTTGCAGAAACACACAGCTGCATTAGCTGCAAGTCATCACAATGATCATCGGGGGAAGCGGGGACCTTGAAGGTCGGCCGCGATTGGCCGACGACGCACGTGATTCGCTGTTAAAGTCCAAGACCTATCCTACGCTCGGCTCTTATATATATATATATATATATATATACACTCGCTAGACGTTATTTCGAGTTCATTGGAGCCGAAGGTCGGACAAAGTCTCGGCTTGTCGTCGTCGTCGGATTACTACTTGTCCGAGTTTCGAATCTTCCGAGGAGAGGATTTGAGGAGACTCGAGCGTCCCGAAGGTGTATTGGACCTTTATCGAGAGCTTCGAGCTGTGTATAATTTCTTTGACCCGATATAGGAGGAGTTTTAGGCTGTGGTTGGCTTTTAATTTGGTTAAAAATCGATATGGTACACAGTGTGGCTGAGATATACATAGTATATGAGTTTGGAAGAAAATAAAGAAAAACGAGGAGGAGGAGGAGGAGCTACGTGATCCAATTCGCGTTTTGCGCGCAGACTGGGTTAACGATGATTACCATAAGCACGTGAGAGCTTTGCTGGAATTTTCGTGCGGCTCGTTTTATGCGAAATTATATATACGGAAAGTTCGGCTGCGGCAGTATTTTTCAAGATTAAAATACCGGTTTAATTTTCCATAAAGCTCTATTACGATATATATATATATATATATATATATATATAGATAAGCTTGAATTTAACGAAAAAGTATACGCATTCCTACTCCGGAATGTATTAATTTAAAACGGAAACTGCATCGCGGAAGGACTTTCAATTCCTCGCCGGATATGCTCTCGACGTGCCCCATTAAAAGCATTCTCTCTCTCTCTCCTCTCGTATCAAAATTCGCACCGCCCCCTCCGGCACCTAAATATTCACACGGATCGACCTGAATTTTCCCGCGCATCTCGTATAATTCCACGAAAAATTGCGCTTCCAACCCCCCCACACACAATCATCTCATGAAACCAGATCATTTCCATACGGGAGAGGCTCGTTTACGCGATTTCCATCAACAGACGACGAAACAAAAAAAATCTTACACCAACGCTCGATTTCCTCGAAAGCTCCCTCTCGCGGATCGAACGCCCCCGTGCACGCGTTGCAGCGAGCACGCGCTCGAGCGCGTGCTGCCGTTGCAGCTAGCGAAGCATTCTGGGGCAAAGGTTGAAGAACGCTCCCCTCCGTAAACCAGCAGCGCTACCCCTGCCGCCCGATCCTCTCTCTCTCTCGCTCTCACCCTTTCGTCCTCGACCTCCATAGAGTACTTTCATCTTTTACCCCGACGGCATCAGCCCTCCGATTCTCGGGGGCCTATGTCACGATCCAGGTGAGCTGGTATTGGTATATATATATGTATATCGTCGCGTTCGTGTATTTTGTGTGTGCGTATATATAACGGAGAAGCTTTTTATTTCGCCGCTGATGAGAGAGGATTTTCACTGCAGTTTTAGAGGTTGGCTGTATAGGGGGTCGATGGATTCTATCTGGGTCGAGGTTTCCGCGCGATGTTTTTCTGATTAGCTGCAGAGTTCGGGATTTTCGTGTGGTAGAGAGAAAGAGGGGGCACGAGTTGGATGTGTGCCGATGGGGTCGACGCGCCGTTTTCGGGTCGAGGTTCAGTGCTTTATTTTCAAGGAACGCGCGATATTGATATCTCTGGGTGCGCGCGGTATACGTAGCGAGTTTACTTCTTCTTTTTTTTTTTTTACTTCGCGATTGCAGGGGAAATTTATGGCACGACGCTGTAGCTGCTGCGGTGTACGTGTTTACGCGATAGCCGAGTAAATATCGGGGATTCGGCTGTGGAGTATTGATCGGAGAGCTTCGACTGTGCTTTAATTTTTTATCCGGGAAAGCTCGCAGACACTTGTGTATATGGAGAAGAATTAAATCTAGCTCAAGACGAGAGACTTGACAGAGTCAAAAGCCACCTTAATTCCATGATCACCGAAGCTTTCCTCGACGAAAAAGCTGCACAAAGCTCCGCGCGACTTAATCTCTTTTTCCGCACGTATACGCCATACCGATCTATCCATTCTTCTGTTCAGTCCTCTTCGCCCTCGACCCCCATCCCCTATATCCTCTTTCTTTTGCGCCTTGAGAGGGACGACTAGATACGGAAGAGGAGCTTTTCGCAAGCGTAAGCTTCCTTTTTACATGCGCACGCGGTGTATAGTTCGCTCGTCAAGTGTACTGCTCGCGACGTTTGTTGCTCCGCATATGTAGAGAGGAGATAGTCGGAAGGATGAATTTCGTCTTCCTTCGCGCGAGGAAGAACGGAATAAGGTCGTGATGGGCCTTTGTGCGCGATCGGCACGCGGTATTTTTAGATTCCGAAGAGCTTCCAGCTTCTTTGAGTATATTAAGCGATGCTCCATAGCGGTGCGCACATTCCAAAGGCATATCATTACAAGTATACAAGTTAAATATTTTTAAATTTTTCATGGAATCGCAGAAAGCAAATATATTCCTCTGCTGAAAAGAGCTAAAAATAGCGAGGAAAACACGTTCGCCGCGCGCGCAGCTAGAAAACATATTTTTCCTTATTTAAACAAGCCGTGCACACCGTGCTAATACTTTTTCAAACTAGCTAGAGCCGGTATACTCGCAAAAGCATGCATCACGTTCCACGTATATATATATATATATATATATATATATATATATATATATATATATATACATATATATACATAAACGACCTGGCCTCGAAAAGCTCGCCGCCGCGCTTTCACTGCGCTGGTCTGGAAATTTTCCTGACGTTTACAGGCTACGCTCACACACACGCGAATCGTCGAGTGCTTAGTTGTGTTAGTTTCGATTGCCAATGTTGATGATTCTAAAGCCTCTCTCGTTCTCTCTCTCTCTCTCTCAAGTTCAATAGTCACTGTCGTTTTTCCTGCGGATTTGCCGAATCGAACACGATGTCGACTCCAAGCGAGGAACAGAAACAAAATAAATATTCACACACCAACGTGGAAACGCGAGGAATTAAGGACACGCATCCGAGTATCATCTTAGAGTCACACTGCACCGAAAAAGATCGATCCCCGCGCAGCGAACAAACACCATCTAAAAATTGGGTTACAGGCCAGTCTGTGGCGCGCAATTAATTCGCCGCGCGATAAAGACGATTACGATCGCCTAATCCGAGAGTAATTCTCTACTCACGTGTGTATACCTATATAGCCAGTGTGCACCCCATGCATCACGAGTCCAAATCTGGCACAAGCTGAAATGCATTGGGTTTGCGGCATTATGCGCCGGCTTGGAATAATAAGGGAATTCGAGGGAACGCGTCGCGGGTATAATTCGCTGGAGGCTGCGCGTGTGTGTGTATATATATATATATATATACAATCGCGTGAATTTATATGCGCGGCAAAGGTGGCGATGCGTGAAACGTGCGAGAGCACAGGTGCGACATTTGGTTGCTGGGTTGGCTTTTGAGTTTGGCGATGAAAAAAAATTTGGTCGTCGACTAATTATATAGACTATGTATAAATTGCTCTTTATTAAAAGAATATATATATATATATATTGAAAAATGTATAAACGTGATGCTCGACTAGTTACGCAACTCGTATACGTAAATGATATAAAAGAACAATTCCTTTCGCAAAGCATCCAACAAGCCCGTATACCCCCCCCCCCCCTCAAAAAAGCAACACACCTCCTCCCAGAACCTCTGGGAACACAATGAAAAGCCCGGAGAAAAAGTCCATCGCTTAGAAAATAGCAAAAAATAAAAAAATACTCTTGCGCGCATCTCTCACAGTCTATACAAGCTTGTCGCTGTCGCTCGACTCGCTCGTTCTATTCGTTCGCTCGGTAGCAGCAGCAGCAGCGCTGATAAAGCGTCTATTTTCGAGGCGTAAAACCGCCTCTGCGTGAAGAGGGTCGCGGCACAATGCACGCTGACCCATATACGGGTCGTTGCTATTTCAGATCCATCCTTTCCATAGAGGAAGGTCGTATATGCGCGCGCGCAGCAGAGTCTCTCTCTCTCTCTCTCTCTGCGGCAGCAGCAGCGGCTCTCTTCTTATATACGTAGAAAATGCCGTTACGTAAGCGAGCAGCTAGCGCGCCTTGTTTTCGCTCGCGCGCGCGCGGATATATAGAAAGAGAGGGAGAGCTTAGAAGCGCCGAGAAAACGGCCGGCAACGCGACCGAGCGAACTGCAGTATGGCTTTCCGTCCAATGGCGCGGTTACGTCAGAAATTTTCTTTTCGTGTGTATATATATATATATATAGACTGCTGTTTTCTGATAATATGATTTTTTTTCGGTTTGGAGTGTAGATATGGTGAAAGAGAATTCGTTTGAGATAAGAGCATATTGTGGATCTTTGTTGGCGGCTCGGTGATGTTATAGCGCGGTGTGGTCTCTCATTATTCCACGTTGCCAAGTTTATATACACGTGTAACAATGAAACAAGTTTCCTAAAGCGTTTGATAAATATACCTATGCTACACAATAAATTAAACGGATATAAAGGCTCGATCCTAACCAAGTTCCAAGGCGAGTCTGACCTCGACGGATTTAAACTACTTAAAAATCTCAGCTCTCCCGATAAAGCCCGCATATATAAAATCGAACAATCCGCGCGCGCGCGCGCGCTAACGACGACAAAATTACAAATCGCCGCACGGAAAAATACGCATCTAAAGCTTCTCGTATACCCAAAACAATTATTTTTCTCGATCAAAATTGAAATTCATTATACCGCAATCTTCAAAGCGCTCATCGATTTCGCACTCGGCCGCTGTGCAAAATCAGCCTATAATATAGCACCCACAGGCTCATCGATCCGCGCTCGCGTGTATGTATATAGTATATACAGAAGCAGCAGCGCGAATCTAGCTCAAATCGGTTTAACGAACAGCGGCGCACTGTGATTGCGTCAGTATACGTATGTAGGAGCTTTGCTATATACTCTGGACCTGCTCGCACATGCACACCGGGGCGATTTTCAAAAATTACACGTTGCCAACTGTACATACTGACTCGCGCGCACGATATCTTCGCGCGCCGCATTACTTTCGCCGTTGCGCAAAGCGGCAGCAGCTTTTTCTCTTCCTTTTTCTCAGATTCTACGGCACAGGATGCTCTACATTTATAGCTCTGATATGGATTTAGAAGCGTACACATAAACTCTGATGACGTTTGGACGCGCACCGTGAGAAAAATATTCTAGAATGCGGTTATTGTTGCGAGAGATCGATCTACGAGTCTCGAAAAAAAAACTCCGCCTATATAATACTTCCTCCTCCGTATATCAGTCTCGAAGCTCGTCAAGCCAAAAGCCGCATCAAAGCAGTAGATGAAAGTGATAAAATGTATTATATACGAGTAGGTGCGACAATGTCCGTCATATCGTCCCACGATATATCTGTATAGTTCTCAGAGCGATATATAATATAACCCGGGAATCGCGCGGGAAGAATAAGGAAGAAAAGGCTATCGCATCGGTTATGCAATACCACTTCCCTCGTATCAGCTATCTCGCAATTTCATCCCGCGAGAGCACTTTCTCTTTCGAGTCTCTCTCTATATATATACGTGTGTGTATATGCAGGAGAGCATTCGATCGTGTATATACGTCTAGCTACTCGTTTCCCCGACATGCACGATAGTCATGATTTTGTCCACGGCAGATCGCGATGGATTATAAAAAATGCAAAGGTATACTGAAAAAATGATAAATAATTCATCGTCATCATCATTCTCGCAAAACTACGGCATGAGATCGATAAGGCAGAAACCTATACCGGTATTCTCGCAAAATCCACAGCAGCGCGAGCAACAGTCCTTCTCTCGAGAACGACCGAGACTGCCGCGGCATCGGGAGCAGTGTCGCATTGGCGCCGTGACTTTCTCCGGCGCGACTGCGGCCAGCGGCCGCTCTTGTACTTCCCCGAGGCCTCGCTCATGAACGGCTTGCGCGAAGGAGGAAGGGGAATCCCCTCCGTAGTCTCTTCTATGCACGCGCGATGCACTACTGCCACTGCAAGCCCCCACCACGGCGCCCAGGCTTCCCCTCCAATGCCGCGGCTTCGTCCCCACTACCGGCGATTTACCCCCACTATCAGTCCTCCGACTCTCCCCTCGAACGGCTTACGCTGCTGTCTCGCTCTTTCATAGTCTATGGGATGCATTGTTGCGCGCTCTCTCGCGCGCGAGCGAGTGCGTTTTTGCGGCGAGTTATTAGCGCATTGTCGTTAGAGTTTATATGCAAAATTGTTCTTTTTTTGTGGATTTTTTGAACTTCGTCCGCGCTTTGAGATGTAGGTTTAATTGGTTAGTAGCACGTATCCGGAAAACATGAGAGGATTTTTCATGTATTTTTTAAGTACGAAAGCTATCGCAACTCTTTCAATGTAGTTAGGAAACTTTTCGGCACAAACTTTTTCTATTTACGTATACATGAAATACGCTCGTGAACAAATGCTATTCTGACGTACACAGCGACGACATTTGTATTTCCACGAGCTTATTGTCTTTCGTTCTCAGCGAAACTCACCGCGTGACTTCCTACTTTCACATTTTTCACCGACACAGTCGACTGTAATTGTGTCTTATGCTTCCTCCCCCGATTTGCTCGCTGCGTGTATACGCGCTTAAGATTGTTGGCTCTATTGTATCGTTGCTGCACTTGACGAGCGTTTAAAGGGAAAACTACTTCACGGACTATCGAGTAGCTTATGGCGGTTGCGCAAGGAGAAAGATTTGCAAAAGCCCAGATATTTTTCTTATAGAGCTATTATTGCGTTAATGGCGGGGATTTAAATTTATGATTTCAGTTGCTTGTCTAAGCCTGGCTTCGTTTACGGCATTGCGTTATTGCATTTCTATTGAATAATAAAATTTGTTTTGACCGTTTAAAAGGTGATTGTCTTTACTTGGAAGCTTCAATGTATAACGTGCTTTGCATAACTTATTTCAAAAATCAATAAATTTGTTCGTTTCAAAGGGCATTCTAATGAAAAACTATTTTCCTAATACGAACATTGATTTTAGTAAAATTCGATTTACAAAAATGTAATAAAAAAGGATAGTTTCTCGTTTTTTAAGTCGTACTAGAAAGAACAAGGAAAAAGAGAAAAGTTACGGTAAAAAATTTAACCATCGCTCGTAATGAGCACAAAGTATAGCAGCTCATTTTTATAAGTAAATCTCAAGCATAATGATTTCTTATAATTAGAAATAGGAAAAAAAAGTAAAGGAAAGAAGTAAACGAGCATAAATCAAAATTATGCTTTGACTTACGTGACAGAACTATAAGCAGAAGGATTATGTCTGTGACTCACCTGTAACAGACAAAAAGTTTACATTATTATCGGAAACGAAAACATTCTTCATTCAACAAGTATCCCCTGCCAACCATCTAAAAATCCCGTAAAAACTCCCGACTACATAACCCAGAAAGCAAAAGATAGCCACAAAAATTCAGCAAATTCAGACATCACTTACATCTCCTCCATCTCTTTCTCCTCTCCGCAGCTGACAAAGAGTCTTTCCAAACCTCCCTCCACCATCTTATTCCCCATCCCATACCCCCACCCCACCGCCATATCACTTGCAGGGGTAGAACCTACCCTACGCGGTACAAACGGGGGATGCACTTCGGCGGGGTAGAGCGTAGTCGCGCAGGCGCAGCACGAGCCTGGGCTATGCCACTGCTCGGCTACTTATGGCAGGTCCGGAATATAGGTGCACATGCGCGCGCGTTCGGCTACGTCACACCGAACCCGATGTGTATGTGCATCGAGTTGGAGGTGGGGGAGAAAACGAGAGGGGAGAACGGCTCAATACCGAGGCGCCATGGGTTCAATGCACAACGGCACCGACGTTGACGCCATTTTCACCTATACCGCTGTGTGCGTGTATGTGTGTGTGTGTGTGCGTTGATTTTGCCCGAAGTGCGGGGACTGTTTTTTGATGTTTTTTACGAGAGCTGATTTTTTGAGATTAGTGGCTCTTTTTGTTCGGTTAAGCGGGGGATTTTATTTTCAATTAAATTTTTGGAGTGATCGATTATTTTGTTGGTTGGAAATTTTTAGCGATGGCTTTTGAAGTACTGAAATTTGATTGACGTAATTGTCTCTTCAATATTCATCAAAGCTAACGTCGTTTGTTACGCTTCAACATTTTCAGAATAATACATTGAAATAATTACATCAGATTTTATATGCGTATTTATTTATTTACCAGAGTACAAAGACACACAAGTTTACGTCAAATTATACAAATGCGAAATAATTATACGCATCTAAAATTAATACGTCACTAAATACTAACTGCACGCTCGGCGGCAATAATGAAACTCTGCGTGACTAAATAACCATCTCATAAATTAATACGACCTTTCCGACCACCCCGAGCCCATAAAATACAAACGGCGACAAAGCGCATAACTCAACAGTTGCCAAACCAGTCGTCCCCCTGGTGTGTCGCGAGCCCTTCAAAAATTCGCAAGGTTCCGTGCAGGGGCTCCCCGAGTCGAGGGGTTCATTCGCAGAAAATCGATGACAAGAGCGAGAGAGACTAAACGTTGGGGTAGGCCATTGTATGGGCTTGTATGGCTGCAGGTGATGGCACTCGGTGATCGCACTGATGCGTTTTAGGGGAGCGGTTGACCTTGGTTAAGCTGCATACGGGGATCCTTTAATCTGCATTAATAGACGCCCTCGAGTCTGATTGATAGCGATGACGATACTCGATGGAACGAGTGAGTTTTTTTTCGTGAATGTCTCTAAAATTAGATTTTTCGGGAAACCTTTCGGTCGATCTACCACAGCTTGAAATTGGTTGAGAGCTTGCGAGCCGTGTCGGGTATATGTTTCTGCCATAAAAATGTCGCACTCGCGCCCCCGCGTGATACTTTCGAACTTGAAGCAGACGCTGGATCGCTGCGTCCTGTCGTAATAAAGAAGAGAAGGAAGATAGATGTCAAGTAATATAGGGATACGCGGGAAGGTAAAGGAGGAGGAAGCTTTCGAGCAGCCATTTGTCAGGGAAATTTATATACGCAAGCGCGCGAGCTTTTTACGATAGTGCTCTTTTCAACAAGGTAGCTTTTATTTTTAACTTTGAGTCTTCAGCCAAGCTTCATTTAAACTATACTTGACACGAACAAAAGTCCTTGAATTAATACAAAGGTAGACTCAGTTGTAGTTATATCATGAATAGCCCAATCAGCATGATACACTGCTATGTATGTATACATTCTGCGGGCAGATTCTGATGAGGGAAATTAGAAAGTGCGAATGCGCCACCTGTCGTCGCTAATGGGAAATCATAGGGAGCCGCTAAATTCAGGGCGTGGGGGGACAGGCTAGTCCAGAACTATTTTATTTTTTACATTATTTAAGCTTCTCAGCTATCTATACTTAGCTTTTAAAATGATCGTACTATATTTGCAACTTTGTTTCCTGATCGAACAATATCCGATAATGCATATATATAATACGAAGCCGGAGTACCATAGGAATGTATCCGGTGTCAATTTCCCGCAGGATATTTCAAACGACAACCGTCGCACAGACCAACAAGCTGACTCTTGCAATCAGAGCACACACGATTGTCCGGATCTCTCTTTCTCTCTCTCTCTCTCTCTCTCTCTCTCTCTCTCTCTCTCTCTTTCTCTCTCTCTCTCTCGCTCTTTATGAGCTTATCAGGAGTAGAGGTTCAACGGCTAGACTCGCTCTCTTGGTCTCCCTGTTATCAGAGCTGTCGACAAAGAAAGAGAACGCGTCACCTCCGTATATTCGTTTAATTAGGCGACTAACGATGAGAGAGAGAGAGAGAGAGAGAGAGAGAGATACACGTATCGAGGGTTAAGGACCTTTCGCGACATATAGCTCGATGCATAACCCGAGTGATGAGTACGGAGAACTTTACTCAACTGCTCGGTTTTCTTTTCTCGCTGATGGGTTGTATGTGTACTTTTTGATTAGAGATATCGAGTTTGTGCGTGTGAAGATGAGTGTGTGAGGTTTTATTAGTTTGAGATATACAGTTGTTTCGTCAAAGAAAAACTGTGTGCTTATATTTATGAAATATTGTAATTCGTATATTTGTATTGTGAAAGATGATAAGTCATCGTGCAAATACATATTCTCTCGTATCTTTCCAAAGAAAATTCAAATTCAAATATGGCGCGCTCTAAGCTCGTAACGACACGACGATGATCCCAGAAGCTCACTACCTCGGGAATCTGCCATTGACGAAATGCGTCGTATACGTCGTCGGAGATACGTCGAAATTGCTGCGACGTGTACGTGTTTGAACTTAGCATTTCAGCTCGTAATACATCGAGGATCGGGAGCTTCGTCATGCGGTGTATATATATATCTCCGATAAATATTGTTACGCTACGAGTGTTTTAGGTGTATTTCAAAGTTTTTCGTGCAACGCGATACCAGATTTTTTACTAATCTGCGATTAAGTATCTTAATGTGTTAGATGCTGTCTCTCGACTACTTTACTTCGAACCGTTCGACAGACTGTATATTATTCAGGCTCTAAAAGTCAGGCTAATCTAGTATTTACCCAGTGATTCGCGGCGCCGAGATGATTAATCATTAACTCGGGAGATTTCTCACGGGCGTAAATCGCGTTTAAATAAATAGTTTCCCCAGCGAGCCGTCGTCCATCATGCAACAGCTCAGCTCGTTTTTCTCCAAAAGCTCGTCAGATATGGGAATCACGCGCGCAGAATAAGACTCCGCGAGAAAGTGCATATATAAAACGGTTTTGCCAGAGCCGACCGTAAATTCTTATCACATGTAATACGCCGAGCTCGCAGATATGCACTCGCAGATCCATTATATCGCAGGAGAAAAAAGGATCAAGTGTTCAGACAATCGTGTATATAAAAAAGAACGTTATCAACGATTTTATCTGAAATATTTAGCTGGAGTTACGGCGCCGCTAAAAGCGTATAACAAAAATGCATTTTCTATTGTTGGGGACCGTATATCCCCATAGAAACGTACCCTATATCGAGAGTATACACTTTTCAGAACATAACATACAGCGGTACATCTGGCACCGACATATACGAACGATTAACGCGTCATGTGTATAATGCCTTGCAAGAGGGAGTGTGGACGTTGCGCGATACAAAGGCTGAAAAGACGGAAAAGTTCCTTGAACTGATGACGAGGGAACGAGAGATTGAAGAGAGCGGGAGTGAAGTGCGAGGAGGAAGGAAGTGTATATGGTGTTTAAGATTCAGATCCGCGTAGCTCGATGAACTTGACTATTGTTTCTTGTCAGTTTCTTCTTTTCTTTGCAGCTGTTGCTTGAGCTCAAGTTTGAATTTGAAAACTATAGCGAAAGTTCGAAATATCTGACTGAAACTCTGAAGTTTGGCTGTGCTTGAAGAAGAGGTAAAAGTATTTTAATCAAGCGTACATCTGTTGCTTCAGTAGTAAGCCTTCAGTGCGGTCAGACGTCTTCCAACGAAATAGGTTCGCACCTGATAAGATTCTATTTAAATTAACACACTGACATATCAGCTACACTCAGCAAAAGGTTCTCCTTCTTCCAGCAACAACATCTCGTGAATCGTTGCATTCCGCGACCGCTGCATTTCTCTCAGCGCAAAAATCAAAAGCCATCAGAGCTGAACAAAGAGCACAACAATGCAGCATGTATATAGACGAGGGGCAAACGAACGAACCGTTAGAAGAAATCTGAAAGGAAGCCTTAGAAGAAAAAGGACGAAGCCGCGGAGAAAGAAATAATTGTACAAGTTGTAGGGGCAAGTATAAAATCGATGCGATTAAAAGTCCTGCTGCAGCCGCACCGATGTAAACAAACTCGGGGCTGCGCAGCGCACCGCTTCGCTCGCGGAGGTCAACGACCTCGAGCACTGCTGCTGCCGCTGGCGGTGGTGGTAGTGAGCGCGGAAAGAATGGAGGGTGAAACGGGGAAGGGCTGATGCGCCTGTGTGTGGATGTGCAGCCGGATGGGGGGAAAACGTGAAGGGGAGGGGGACTTGGAGTGAAAGGGGTGGGTTATTGCGAATGTAGCGCCCGAGGACGATTAACCGTGTTATGGAGCTCTTTTTTTCGAGGCGAATTATTTCGCACTAAAGGTCTCGCGGCGCCAACGATTTGGCTTTACGAGGGTAAATAATGTGGATCGTCCGGAAAGTTTTTATACTATGCGAGCGAGAGAAGTTGGCCTGGAAGGAGAGGTCTTTTGTGGCGTGAAGTACTTATCGCGCTGCTGATTGTTGATAAAAATTTAATACACCAAATACGGATTCTTTTATTCTTGGAAATCTGTCGCTGAGACTTTTCTTGGATCGTTAGTAAAAGCGCGTTATTGATTATAGGCAGACTGAAATAGAAACTAAAATAAATATTGCAAACAACCCCATTCGGAGCAAAGGGACATTCAATTTGTTCGCATAATGTAAATGAAGTCGCTATAGATCATCAGTTCGAATCAAGGATAGTTTTCTATACAAAGCCCTCTACATCTACAGCCCGGCTGAAGAGCCAATAAAACAGGCATCGGCAGTAGAAAAAGAAGAAGAGACATCGCGATGGAAAAGCCTCTCGGCAACAAAAGACGCTGCAACGCGAGCTCAATCACCCCGTGAGAACAGCCCAAGGTGCAGCAGCATCGACCGGCTGCTCAGCTGTGCTGCTCTTCTCCTCCGGCTCCCCTCTCTATACTCTCTAACGGATGGCCCGGACCTCGCGCAAGCACCACCACCACCACCCGAATCGACGCATCGCCGGGGATGCTGGTGCTACTGGCGCGCAGTGAACGTGACCCTCAAAACGAGAATGCATGTACCTCCCTCCGACTGCTGCTTCTTTCTCGCGCGAGGGGGTGGAGATGTAACCCCTTCGCACAGCCCCACCCCATGGCAGTCGCGACGGATGTGGCTGAGGGGATGCTGCGTGACGCGTATGCTATACTCTGTGTTTTTGCATGGCTGAAATTATTCGAGGGTTGCCTTCGATGGCTGGTAACTATTTCCTGGGTTTTGGAAATTATTCGATGCTCGCGGGGTTGATTGGAGTTGATTTGCGGCGTTTGGCTCTTTACGCGAGTTGGCAATTGATTTCTTTGATGGTGGAATGATTAATTAGATGCTTCGAGGTCGTTTTTGATGAAATAAGGGAGAATTTAAAATAAGTGGAAAGTTGGGTGTATACGCACGTATGCATTATTATGTCACGGAACGATCTGTATAATATCGCCCTCTGTACTTGTGAATAGTCAGTATCGGTATTTTTTCATTGAAAAGACATTCTCCTCGATATTGGTTTCCAGTTCAGTTACATATTAGAATTGAACTTTGTGAAAAAATTCAATAGCAAGTATACGTTCGTACATCATTCTTATTAAAATTCAATGCGCCATGAAATATTCAAAACCTCTCTCCGTCGGCAGTGGTAAAAGCGCGAATACAACACAGCTTCCTTCAAAACTTCCATTTTTCGCCTAACCAGTAAAAAGCTTTCACCTCGACACAACAACTAGTCGAACGTTTCCACTATCCCTTTGGTTTCGTCTGTCGTTACACGTCCAAATTAATGAATGTACGTCGCAGCGGACACTCGTCAGACACGGGACCTACAGTAGCGCTGCAGCAGGTGTACGCATATAGGTATACAGCGAGGGATAGCAGACTGGCAGCCCGGGAACGCAGACCGCGCGACACGCACCGACGTCGCACCGCTGCTGGAGATTTCGTATGCCAAGGATTTCCGGTTAACTATCGAACGCTGCGGCCGCGTTGCGATGTTACATTGCCAGAGCGTAGAGAGCGGATCGAAATTAGCGGGCCTGGAATTCCCTTGTGTAAAAAGGACAATTGTAGAGAGGGAGAGAGAGAGAGAGAGCTGCTGTTGGGGATTCATTGATTACGATGATTTATGCTTATTGGATTTGAATTTGGATTACTGGTTGTCAGTTACTTTACTGGAGTTTGCTTTACTTGGTCATTTTATCGGGATTTAGAAAGAAATCAAAATATTAAATAATCGTTGCAGAATTGATTGTATAAGTATTATGAAAATCTAATGTTTTTTTTTATAAAGTTTCCTCCAAAAAGAAACGAATTTATAACTTATAAAATTAAAGTTATTATTAAAGATGTATAAAAACGTTGAAATATTGACATTGCACGTAAAACGATGTAAAAGTAAATAACAATGAAAACAGTTATTGAGGTTTTATTTAAATAGTAAACAATATTTTTCAATATGACATCAATATATATCACCTAATTAACATAATTTCAAGGCTTGAGTTTTCGCATGTCAAAGTAACTCTGCCAGGGCAATTGTATGTACACACATTATTTATACTGATTACATAAATCATTTCGTCGCTCCTAACAAAGACTGATACATATGAAAAAATGCGTTTTTTCAATAATTCACCTTTAATATTTCTCCCCTAGGGGAAAATATTCCATCTTTATTTATCATCTGTTTACAAATGGTATTCCTCACTACTTTTTACAAACACGCAGTTAGAAATTACAATTTCCCCATTTTGTATTTTTATTTGTGTTCTATAAAATATTACTCTATGCGATTGGTACACAATATACTATTATATACACTTTTTAATATTAATGACTTTTTTTGTAAAGTTTTTATGATTTTTAAAGATTAAAACACTTGAATGCACTTATCAATTAACGTACTGAATGGATCAACTAAAAAAACACACGCTTGACTGATTCCACAGTGACTTATGTAAATACAAGTGCTCGCGGTTTACCGAAATTTTCTTATAGAGCAGGCTGGTATATAAAGGCCGAACGTACGATGGTGCCATCCTATAGTTTAAGCTACCTCACCACGCTCACACTGCGGAACGATATACTAAAGTAAAACAACTAAGAAATACTAAATACTAAAGTAAACAACTAAGTCTATAAACAACTAAGTGCAACGTGATTTTGGAAAATTCAGATCAGTACAGCTTAGGAGCTTAATACGGATAGTTCGAGTAAACTCAGTAGAAATGTATAAATTATGAATGTTGAATGTAAAGAAGATTTTCATTCATTTTAGACTTGCGCATATGCTCAACATATTTACTTTTAAATCGTATCTGAACATTGTTATCTAGGAATTTATAATTTTCTGGTACGATAACTGTATATAACTTTGTATAACGTTCATTGCGAAAGTTTTTTTTCTTACATATGAGCATTTTGATATCGATAACTTTAGTGATATCATGTACAAGCTTGTATTATTATTAGCGATTGTGCAACCCAGAATTAATGCTCAAGATATAGCTTTAACATTTCCCGATGGATTTCTGATTGGAGCCGCTTCATCTGCACATCAACATGAAGGAGCATGGAATATTAGTAGTAAATATTGATCAATTTTTAATTTCAATTTACTACTTTACTAAATTAAGGGGATTGCTATTAAAATCAATTTTTCATTTTTTTGACTATTGAAGGTGATTCCGTCTCCTTTACGTTGTATTTTAAATCAATTAATTCCAGATAAGGGTGAAAGCAATTGGGACTATTATATCCATAACAAACCAGAAATTGTATCAGACAACTCTAATGCAGATGTGTCTTCTGACTTTTACCATAAATATAAAGAAGATATAAAGCTTATCAAAGACATTGGGGTAAGCCGTTTTTTTAGAAAATGAATTAATAATCAGGTTACGTTTCTAAAACGAGACCAATTATCATCATAAATTTTTTGTAGTTAAAACATTTTCGTCTTTCAATAAGCTGGCCAAGAATCTTCCCGTCGGGTCTTATTAATATTCCTAATAAAAGTGCACTTTGTTTTTACCATAAAGTTCTAGATGAACTAGAAAAACAAGGCATTATACCTTTTGTAACAATTTATCACTGGGATCATCCAGTAATCTTTGAAACATTTGGTGGATGGCAAAATGAGAGTATGGCTTATGCATTCGCAGATTATGCAAGATTCATATACAAAGAATTTGGACATAGAGTAAAGTTTTTTATCACACTAAATGAGCCATATATATTTTGTCATAACATATACGAATTGGACATGTTTAGATTAGGTAAACGTTTTTTATTTAATACTTTTGTATCACTATTAAAGCTATTTTTAGTATTTTCTTGAATCGTACTAAGGAAAGAAATCCCATGACCTTTATGAATTCGATTAAACTGCAGAAAATGACTTTACAGTGGAAAGTGATTTTTCTGGGATTCAGATCTGTATGTACTTTTAGGTCAGAATTTGAAAGAATCTGGTAAATATTTATGCATTCATAATATGCTGAAAGCTCATGCTCTTGCTTATCACATATATGATAGAGAATTTCGCAATAAACAAAAGGGTCAAGTTGGTATCGTTGGTCAGTGTGCAGCATTCTATAGTAAAGACAAAAATGATGTGGAATCAGCTGACGTGGCATATGAATTTGAATGCGGTGTAACATTCAATCCTATTTATTCAGAGGCAGGTGACTACCCTGCCATCATGAAAAAAAAAGTTGGCGAAAAAAGTATTTTGGAAGGATTACCTGAGTCGAAATTGCCATCTTTCACAACAGAATGGATCGAGTATATCCGGTAATGGGTAACAATTGCGTTGATTCGTTGTATATATTAATTTATACACATCAATATGAAGCATGTATAATATTAATATTTTATTGGGCCTAATATTTTTAGAGGAACCGCGGATTATTTTGGATTGAATTACTACACGGCTAAAATTGTCGAACCTCTACCGTTGAGCGAGCAATCAACGTGGCCAAATGATGAAGGCTTAATTTATTCAGTAGATCCTAAGTGGCCTACCGCTCAAAGTGAATGGCTGAAGGTACTTACAACAGCATTTTCAAAATACAAAGTCAAATTCAAATTTTATAAATTCAATAAGCTTCTGTACAATCTTTGTAGATTGTACCCGAAGGATTTGGTAAATTATTGCGAACAGTGAAAGAAAAATACAACAACCCACCAGTTTATATTCTAGAAAATGGTGCGTCTGATAGAAATGGTACAGATGACGATTTAAGGCTAAATTACTTATACTCACACATGAAGGAAATGTTGATTGCTATTAAGAAGGATAAGTGCAATGTGAAGGCTTACACAATTTGGAGTTTATTGGATGGTTTTGAATGGTTCTCAGGTTACCAGTAAGTAAACGTGCTAAAATTTCAATTCTCGGTGAACTTAGTAACGGCAAAGTATTTTTGTTTCAATTTTAGGGCTGCATTTGGACTTTTGGAAGTTGACTTCGATAGCAAAAACAGAAAGCGTACACCAAAAAAGTCAGTAGCATGGCTAAAATCTGTCATTAAAACTAGAAAACTTCGGTTACCAAATATTTGTAAATACCAGCAATAAAATAAATTACTCTTCCACTCTCATGAATAGTATATCAGACTACCGAAAAACAACCTCTTTTCATCAAACTTGGCCGCGAAATAAAATCTGCTCTATTTTTCTAAACGGTCCTCTACCACCGCCTGCACGAACGATTAAATCGAGTCAATCAAACTTTAATCGTCCAGGCTTTTATAATACAAAAGCCTGAGTCGTCGTCGCTCTCTTTCTGACTCTTTCTGGCTGCCTTTCCGAAGCCATCCCCTCGCGGTGGTTTCGCTCGGTTTACGACGCAGACCGTCGTCAGTCTGGCCGGCATTATATACGTTATACGAGCTGTGCTATATATCCGCGAGCAGCATCCGTCTGGGCTTTCTCTCTGGGAATCCTGCTGCGGTATATATAGGAAGGCTGCATGGCTCAGTGGTGCTCGTGGGGATGCTACTTCTTTCTGTAGGTGCTATACTAGCTGCTGATGTTTTTGTTTTTGTTTTACTCTGCGGGGATTCGGTTTGATTTTCCGTTAATCTCAATTGAATATGTCGCTTCTTTGTTTCCGCATTTGGTATTGTACATTATTTTTTTAAATATTCTGAAAAACGTTATTTTATATAGAAAGTGTGAAAGAAAGCGTCGATTGTATATTTTGGTTCGTAAAAGTCTATGTGGCTATGCATCGACGCCGAAAACACGAGACAGGCTGCACGAACCGTGGCAAAGAGGGGTCACGTTCCTCAACCCCCCTCTGGCACGAGGCTCGTCTGGCGAGACGAAAAAGTTTTGAGGCAGGTTACGGCTGCAATTGCGTTAGGTCACGGTGTTGTACATATATTATATGCCTCAACGTCTTTTTCGTCTGTCGTTAGAACTAGCAGTTACATTACACGAATTAATCAGACGATCTATAATACACGAATAAAACACCGACTTCCAAATCCACTCTCGAAATACACTACTTCATCAAAGATCCTCGATCATAGTCCAACACGCAAGAAACTGTGTACAAGTCCAACTCTCGAGCGATAATACACACACACACACACACACACACACACACACACACACACACACACACAGAAGAACGAAGCTCGAAGTTCACGTTCAAGCTCGCAAGCTTCCTTCCCCCGATACCAAAACACTCGAGTGTCAACGACCCCCGCGCGCCCCACGTACACGTCTCTATATACATATATACACACACATGCACAAGGACCCTCTCAGCTAAGGAATTCCCGTGCGATATCGAGCGCTGGCAACAACACATCTTTTCTCGCATAACACACTATAACATCCTGCAACGACGGGATGTGCAGGGTGTACCTATTATATATACATGTACTATAGGCCGATGCGTAGCATTATAGGGCTGGGTCAGTGTCGCCTGGCAACCCGCGTGCGAGGCTCCCTTCGCGCTCTTTTTTCCCTTTTAATCAATGCGCCATTGTGAGCGCCACTGGGCGTTTCGATTATTTGCGCCGAGCTCTCGCGTAAAAAGGGTTGCGATACCGGGGGGGAAGGACGATGATAGTCGGATTGCGGAATTTGGCTGGGTCGAGTGGAGAACTCGCGAGACAGGTTTTTTTTTTTTAAGGGGTTGGACCTGTTGGTTTGAACGTGCATGAATTTTTAAACGGCTGATGTGCTTGGCTGGATAAGAGTATTATGGTTCTTGATGACGCGTGTAAAAAATCGGCGACTATTAACGCATCACGTTAATTGTACGCTGTAGAATGCGTGTAATGTAGCAACAGTCGTTCTTCTCGTGCCCTTAAATCAACGAGCACTTTGACGCTAGGCTTTTTTATGGCCCTTATCTGTTCCCCCTTTTCTCGGCAGCGATAATGTTTCCAGCATTTAAGCCGCCTTATCACCGAGAAGCATTTAATATAGCGCTTGTTGGAGCGTTTATTGCGGAAAGGAGCTAAATTTATCCTATATCTCGTACGTTAACAATAAAACATAAAGTTTTACAAAAGTTACACGTGCCTTTTTAAAATTTTTCAACCTCGACTCGTGTAGTACACATCTTAAGTGACTCGATGAAGAGACAAAAGCAAACTACATCTCACCAAACTCTGACTCTGTCCACTTCCATTAACCATCCACAATCCAATGCACATCAGCAGCACTTAACTAATTCCCTCATCCCCGCAGAGTAACCCCCGCAAAATCTAAAAGCCAAATCGACCTCGTCCCCACCAAATCCTCTTGTAATACGCATCGCGTGTAGCTCTCAATTCGCGCACGTCTGTAGTTCGCCGCTCTCGACGGTATATACTCACACACACACACTTGCGCGTGGGCCGTTGTGCAGAGGAATCGGGTTAAGCTGTCGGGGCTATTATGACAGGATGTGATTTGGTCTCTCTCTCTCTCTCTCGCTCTCTCCTTCTCTTCCTGCAGGCTCTTTTCTTAACCGTCAATTTCTGCGGAGCTATGAGGCTCACGCCATCACGCACGCGCGCGGTCACGGACGTATATATTGTATATTAGACACGTTCGTGCTCCGTTCGGATTTTTTTAAGAGCTGATTGCTTTGTCGGCGAGAAACACGTGCGAGAAAGAAGGGGAGCTTGTTATTGTTATGATTAGCGAATTAGCTGCTGCGAGTCTATATACATATGTATATGGTTGATGGTTGAGTGAGACGTTGACGAGGAGGTGTAGAGCTGGATATTTTGGCGTATAATGGCTTGAAAGTCTGACGAAAATCCGGATGAGTGAATAGTTAATTGGTATCGGTAAATAATCTTTCGCTCCCTCGGCAACGAAAATCCCGGTGACCACGGACTAATGATAAATTTTCATCGTCCAGCACGCGCGATCGCCGCAAGCGTTCCATATATACACGCACACCATCAAATTCGACGTGTTTGTAATTGACTGTGCGTTATCGTGAATCCATGCGTTAGCTGCGCGGCTTTTTTCCCTCCGGAATCTTCACTACACTCGGTGTCAACAGATAAAAATGACCTGTCGATGCTTCGAAATAATTTCACATTTTTAAACCCGGTTATAAGGAGAGAGACAAGGACAGCTTACGCGAGAGAAGAAAGAGCTTCGTCGTTTGTTCGTCGTCGACGTTGTCGTATCGCGCGATTGAAAATTCAGATTTTTTTGCTGTTTGGCTTCTATATCGTACAGGACTGAAACGAAACTTTTCGCGAAAAGTTCAAGCTCTCTCCCCCCGGCCAAGTCCAATTATAAACAGCGCGTGTGTACCTATACAGAGTTGAGTCCACAATTTGAAAATGGCCTAAACAAGAATGAGAGAAAGTCACGTGCCGACGATTAGCGAGGACGGCTCTATATGTATATACACGTCGCACAGCATTGGCTCTCCTATTTCCGTGTATGCGCACTTCTGTCGTAGCGTAATTTATGCACGCGTGCGTGTGTATATGTACCCGCCGTGCTGGCACTCGAAAACAGAGGAGTCTAGAAGTAGCCTAGTTTCGCTTGAAATTATGCGAAAATTAACGTGTTTAGAATTATTTTTATATCGAATTTGATTCGAGTTGAATATATATATAGTTTAGGTTTGTGAATAAAATATTTTCATGCACTATGCCTGAGAAGTCCGATATGGGATATATGAAAATAAACTCTGGAGACACTCTTGCCGTGTATATTCTTAATAGATGTAGCGATGCGTTCTTTGCGTCGTTTTTCTTCCAGTCGTCAGCTGAAGAAATTTTATTTTTGCTCTACTGTACGTGTATATAAGATGTGATCGATCGACTTGTACTTGACGATATTGACAAAATTCCTCGCAACTTCCTCGTATAGCTGACAACTATAATTTCTTGATAATAGAAAATCGATCTGTTTTCAATAATGAGTAATCTAATTAGGCAAGGACAACGTGTACGTCGACACCACGTTGTATTATAAGGTCAATGTATTGTTACGCAACGCGCGCGCATTTATTCTAAATTACGCTTGCTCGCTTTCGAGATAACGCGCACTGATTACACACGTTTCCCCGCGCAAGTCACCGGTGAGTCAAACATATCTTTTTTTCTATATTATATATTTTTTTCCGAAGTCGAAATGCTATTGATCAGAACAAGCTAATTTTATATTGTACAGGATATTCTAAACAATAATCATTCTGCGTTATTATCACATTAAAGCAACGACTACCACAACCCTTTTATACATATTTATCGCCGGCAACCCTTGCCAAAATCTCCCGCAACGTTAATTCCTCTCACAAAATCCCCCAAAAGCAGCAACAATATTCCCAAACCGCAAGACTACAATATATATATATATATATATATACCGCTGTCTCAAAAATCCCTCCCCCCTGCCTCATCATCACAGAAGGTAAACCCTGCACACAGCCCCGAAAATCAAGTCATCCTCTCTCTCTCTCTCTGTCTTATCGTCGCATCCCGCGAGCGACCAGGTATTTACAATACAAAGAAAGTCCGCAGACACACTCTTATATACACCTACCAGTCGAGTAGATTAAATCGAAACCACTGCAGCAGCAGCAGCGCACGTTTGTGTTTTCTGCAGTTTGGAGCAACGCCGCAACGGCACGCTTAGTATAGTGGTGGTAGTGCTGCTGCTGCTCTACACGCACACATACACACATCTATATATATATATATATATATATATAGAGAGAGAGAGAGAGAGAGAGAGAGAGAGAGAGAGAGAGAGAGAAGAGCAGCAGTAGCAGTAGCGCCAGCAGCAGCAGCAGCGCGGGGTCAACGACCCGTCTATGCTCCGTCTCGCTCTCGCTCGCGTATAACCAACACCCCGATGCCATACACCACTACCAGATGGAGTGTTCTCTCTCTCTTTCTCTCTCGCGTATTCCGTCTGTCGCACTCGCGCTCCATTGTGTACACCCGCCGCGCGCTGCTCTTGGAGGAGAGAAACCTAGCCGAACCTAGGCTAGACGAGAGAATCCCCGCTGGTAATTCGTGTTGTACGGACGCGATATCATACACAGGACTCGCGCCTTTTCTTTTGCCCTGCTCTTATATGTCTATAATCCGTGCGGTTTTACGATGCGGGCGTTGCTGTGCGCGCGTTTGCGGTTATCGATGCTAGGCCGACACATAATTTTCCCTGATGAGCGATACTAGGCTCGAGAGTGTCAAGGACAGAAGAATTTGGGGAAAAGGCTTATACGCATTACGGTGATGGTGTAACGAGAAAAGTAAACCCTACGACATAATAACCAGCCTCGTAAATTGCCGCAAGCTCGCAGCGGGTGGTTACGTCACGCCCTCTCTCACATGCACATCTCCTCACAGCCAAGCTGCCTTCGCCTCCCTCCCTCCCTCTCTCTCTCTCTCTCTCTCACCCTCCGAAAAACCATACATCTCTTCTATTTTTAAATCACCCCCAAGAAGATAAAGCTGGCTATAGAATCGAAGAAAGATTAAAAATAGCAGCGCCGAAGAAAATCAATTCCCCACTCGCGCGCTCGCGAGCTCGTACGAAAAAAGCTGCTTTCGGCAGTCGTCGTCGCGCGCACGTGTATAGAGAGAATCATCCTCTCTCTCTCTCTCTCTCTCTCTCTCTCTCCCTTCCTTCTTCGGAGTAGGGGGTGGAGAGCAGCTAGATAGAGAGAGAGAGAGAGAGAGAGAGAACTCGCGGCGGGGCATGAATGTATGCGTGAGCGCGCGGATGGTGGGGAGCGTGGGTGGGCGCTCGCTCGTTTTCACGGTCAAGCATATTGATTTTCCGAGAGAGCGTCTGCGGGGGCGCGCCAGCGGCAGCATTGGCGGAAGGAAGAGGAAAGAAGAAAAGCGCTCTCTGTCGGCTCTTGGAGTGCATCCAAAGGGCGTTGAACCCGTGAGGCCGCCCGCCAGCTATATAGCCAGCGAGCTTTTCTGGCAGTCTCTCTTTCTCTCTCTCTCTCTCTCTTTCTCGCTCCAGCATTATTATATAGTGCGTTATATGGAAAGAGCTGGGGCGCCGTATAATGCGATAATTGTTGAATACTCGCGAGAGAGGCGCCGGCTGTGATATATATATATTTAAGTAGAATATAGTTATACTGGGCATCACGTATATTGAAGGGTATGAGATACGCTAGGAGAAATTTCGGGGTGTAAAAAAGTCTATTCTCCTTCGATCAAAGTTTCATACTTCCTAATAGACACACATTTCTCATTCACTATTCAAAACTGCAAAAAGCTTCCAACAACCCATGCAATATCGCATCGAACCAGCATCAGCTCTCCAAGACCCATCGCGATTCGCCAAGCCGAGCTCTCCTCTCGAGCTAAGAGCTAGATGCGAATCCCCGGAGCACCTCTAATTAGACACAGCATTCGATCAGCGCCGCTCTCGCGAATCACATCTTCCCGGTACACGTTCATCCCGTGAAGCTCCTTCGCGCGCGTGGATCTCCAACACTACCACCGCAAGTTATATATACGCCAAATTGGCGGTAGCAGCAATTCTCGAGCGAAGACGCCGATCGATAGAGCTCGATCATCATCGCGAGAATTACACCAACAAGCCTCGAACAAAGCTTCCCGAGAAACGTGCGCTATTCCCCTTGTATACATCCCCCCGCGCGAGAAAATCCCATAGAAACTCCTGACAAACGACGTACCATCTTCCCCAGTCCTCCCCCCTTGCACAAAAGAAGCACGTGCTCGAGCGCGCGTATATACTCCATTTCGCTTCAACTTCGACTTCAGCTGTGTGTCCTTCTCCCTCGAAAATCCCCTTTGCCGATGTTCTCGCCCTTGGTTGGGCTTTTCCACGCCTGCACAGTCCCCCGAGAGACATCTCGCGCGAAGAAAACAAACGAAGACGCGCCGGGAATGAGGAAGAGAGATCAAAAGAGATGCGGCCGTGCGTATGCGCCCGGCTAGTGTTTATCGAGTTTAGGCTTTGAGCCGAAAGCACACCGTCATCGGCGCGTCCTTTTTGGCGAGCTTTGTACACCGATATAGAGCGAAGGGTTATCGATCAGAGTGCGAGGGCGGGCTATTTTGAATTTCGGATAGAGCTTTTTGCGAGCTTTTACGTGCTTTCCGGTGAGTTGAAGCTTAACGGTTTTCATATCTGTACACGATGGAAAAAATCAACAAGTGCTCGATGTATAATTACGCACTCGACGTACAGCGCATATAGGAGGTAAAAGTATAGCAAAAAGCTCGAAGATACAAAAGAAGAAGAGCGCAGCATCGCGGACAGCATCGAGTATCGAGCCGTCTAAGAAAAAGATGCGAGAGACTATATATATATATATATATATATATACGTATAGTGAGAGACTTCTGTACGTGTGTATAAGGCAAACGATCGTTCGCTATATAGAGTAAGAGAGAGAGAGAGAGAGAGATAGAGAGGGGGAGAAGGGTCGGAGGGACGCATGTGCGCTGCGCGGGCAACAACGATGTATTTCGGTGCAGCGCTCGGCATGCACCGCTCGAGGTCAATGCCCGTCCTTACTCCCGACCCAAGGAACAAGAGACAGAGACAGAGCACATTCTCGCGCATGCGCACTTCTCCTATTTCGCTTGTGCGCGCACACACACACACACACACACACACACATGTATATGTGTATGCACACACACGGGACGTGGTGGGGATATAGGGAGGGAAGCGAGTGTATGATATATACCGCGGCGTAAATCGGGAAAAATGAAGAAACACGCATCGAGGAAGAGCTTCTTTCGCGGAGAGAGATCATCTGCTTTAAAGCTCGTCGTATTATGTGTGCTGACACGTCATCGAGGATGCAGTCATCGATTAACATTTGAATCCGGAGGGGTTGACGCGCGGGGTCATCTGATTTCGCACAGGGCTCTCAGACATGCATTTATGCCGGGCTTCTCTTTCCGTGACGATGTGTGCACTATACTTCGATTTTCAGGATTTTCTTTCGGTACACGTATGTATTATGTATATCACGGACAGGGAAAAATATTACTTCATTGTTGCGGTATGCGCCTTGTTATTGTGGGCTAAGCGGATTCCGCGTGTACTATGTATGTTTGCTATTAAGCGACGAGCGAGTATATATATATATATATATAATGCTCGATAATTGGATGGTTTGTATTATGCTGATAGTATGTACTCACGATAATGGGGAAGGAGGGAGAAAGTTTGAGACAGCTGTGACGTTCGACTTACCTGAAAGCAGAAAATAAATTTAGATTAATTTTTTGCGCCGTTATATAATTAAGAGCACATATTCTTATATTCAACTCTTATATATATATATATATATATATATATATATATATATAATTTTTCTTTCGCCGCCATCAGTCACGTTATACAAAAATACACCGCGTCCTCTCGTTATAATCATCGAAAAGCTCGATAAAAGCTCTAAAAAGCCCGTAAAGAAAGGTCGCATCAGCACGCAATTATTACCGTGACAAATAACACGAGCCGAGAAATCGCGCGTACGCAAGCCTCGAGTGTACACATACACAAAGACAGATAGGCGCGCGGAGAGAAGAAGAGGAGGAAAAAGAGAATCGCGCGCGGTAATGCCGTACGACGTATGATCCGCTGCTGGAGTGTAGTGTGTAATGCTCAGTGGTGAAGTAATCCGCCGGCAATGACCGGAATGAAAAAGAAAAGAGGGAGAGCGGATGCGTAAGTGTCGTGTGCTGCCCCTACTCTTCTCTATGTATACTCTCTTGAGAGAGAAAAAGACGCTTCCCTCCTCCTTTACGTCGTTTATTAATTGTGAGACGCGAGTTGCTGCGGGTATTTTTATGCCGCCGTTGCTTTATTTTAAAATCGAGAAATATACGTGGAATTCGTTCGCAGTATATAATCGAGTGTATAACGTAATTTACTGGCTTGTAATACAGTCGCGCGTATAGTCGTCTCTAATAATATTCGATATGGAGATAAAGGGGTATATAGTTGGTAAAGTGCAAGGTACACACGGCTTTACACGAAAATTACAAGCTGAACTGCGGTGTGTTATTACCCTTTGATGATATTATTATTATCGTGCTCTGTTGACTTTTTTCCGTTAATTCAACCGCAATCGACTTCGGAAGGACGCCGCGATAACGATTGTCGATGCACGACAAGAATTTTAATTATGAAACTCGCGGTGAAAGAAAATCGAGGCAAAAGCCAAGAATGCGCAGGAGATTGAAAGATTGCGAGAGACAATATGATCGAGCGAAAGAACCCCTCGTAGCTCCCGCTCAAAGGATTAAAGGAGTAAAAAGTCCGAAGGGGCTTCAGAAAATAGGAGTAGAATACGTACACAGCGAAGGGAAAAAAATATCTCACTCGCTGTTGTTAAATTTTTCATATATAGTTATGGTTTAAATGTATATAGACTGCTCACCGAGCCTCACCTTTCATTTCGTCGAGCTTGCATATTAAATTATACATATATATATATATATATCAAAGCAAGTATAAATGACCGTCGTATTTCGGCGAGAAATATAACGCCGTCTAAACAAACAGTTGCTCTCTCTCTCTCTCGCGCGCGTCACGCCGCGCGATTTGCGCGCGGTCGATCGTAAAATTTCGCGGCGTCAACGAGCTCGTCGAGAGAAAGAAGGCGAATCGCGCGCGTAAATTTAGGAGCAGCGGCCGTATATATACTCGACAAAAATACGGAATACTCGTATATATATACGCGAAAGCTGTAAGGTTGTTAGCAGCTACTGCGGCGTTAAGGGCTCGCGTATATACTTCCGATGAGATTTCTTTTTTTTCGGCCGCGAGCTTTTGACGTGTCGTTGAACCCCTTCGAGTATCTTTCTCGTGTATATAAACGTAAATTACGTATATATCTTGTCGGCAGTGCAAAATAATATCTCCTACCGCGGGCGGCCTTAAAAGCACGCAAGCTCTCCAAGCCAATATAACTTTCCTATCCTGCAATCGCCGAAAGCTTCGCGAGCTTTCATCGATCAATCCAGTATAGCGCAAACTATCTGAATCAACGCAAAGCCCCGCAACTCTTCGTATACAACATCGTGTCGTTGCCCTGTGTATTATACGTACGTCATTCGCGCGGCTGTGTAAAGAAACCGGCTAACTGCAATTATTGCGATTGTCGCTTATGGTGTGTTGTTATATATGTACAGGTGTATATTGGTCGGGTCTAGCGCGGTGTACATCAGGCACATCGAACCATACGTAATATACAGGGGGTATAAGGGTCTGCTATATACAGCGTCGATCCTGCAGTTGGCCGCTGATGGTAACTGTTTGATAATTTTCAGAAAATAAACGATACACCTGTCACACGGCCGCATAAAGCATCAGGAAAGATAAGCGCCACAGAGCAGCACTGACCCTGTCACAGAAACCGGAGCTCGCATAAATTAACCACCAGCCAATCGTCTCGCGCGCATGTCCTCTTGGCCCTCTGGCATCGCATATACGCACTTGTGTTACGTCTCCGGTCGGGTAATATACGCACCAGTGAAAGTTGGCCGGGCTACTCGCGGAGGTCGAGCTTTTCTTTTTTGCTGTCGCGGTATGTGTATATACACGTGGAGATGGCGACGCGTAGACTCGCGTTGTATAACCTGCTGCACTGCTCTAGATGGTTCGCTTCTTTGCTGTTGCGATTTTTTTTTTTGCTCATTGCGGAGGAACGTGCATCGTGCGGGGTTTAGGTAACGTTGCCTATTTTTCTTTGCGGGTGTAGGTAAGCGGTGGTGGAAAATAAGAGTTTGACAGTGTATTTTGTGTGTGTGTGGGATATTAATCGGTCGTCTTATAGATATTATATATTTTGAGAGGTAATATCGCGCGGGGTTGTATATTTAAACAATTTAATATTGATCGGAAGCGTCGCGAGCGTAATTATATACTATTAATTAAGCTCGAAGCGGCTCTCGTATATCATTATATATTAATTAAATCGTTCGATCCGAATTGGTGTATAGCTAAGCAGTTTATTTATATCAAAAGTAATCGGATGTAAAGCTAGAAATTGAAAAATTGCTCAAGCGATATATACGTATATATAATAGAATCCGAAGTTGCGCCCGTAACGCCGAGAGTTCAATTTTTCATTAAATAAAGTCATTGCCACTCGAAAGGCAGACGGAGAATTGGAAGCCAGCGTTGAAATTGATCTATCCAGTCATATAGATTCAAGTCGCGATTGGCTCACTGCTACGGAGATCACGAAGATCGTGATGCGGAAGTCGCTGTACACGATTTCTCGCTTTTTCTCTTCCATCTATTATTTCTGTCTTCCCTTTTTATAGCCGCGTAGTCATATCGGACTTTTGTATATATATATATGCATTTCACTTTTGCGAGTATTTCGCAAACTCGGATTTTAAAATGAAGCTTTTTCTATTACTCGAATGCTAAAATTGGATGCATAATCAATCCGGATATATAAGTCGCTCGGAATGTTAAATTTTGAGCACCTTTTTAGAATCCTATAACGATATATACAATATATTTTATTATTACAGGTTTATTCCTGAATTCTCTAAGTATTTCACGATAACGTTTTATCTCGATCGTACAACTGCTTCACATATAAATGCGATAAATTAATTCGAAGCCTAAAACTGCGATAGTCGATATTTCTGGTTTATCAAATATAACAAAATACGTTTTCAGATCGCACCGCGCCATTATATCTTTCCAATTTTATCTCTCCACAAAAATAAAAGAAATATTAATTTCCCCCGCGAGATAAGCACATTCTCTTCTCTTACGTAACCATCGGCAACAACGATCACTCGAGAGGTTATAACACATACGAACGTTCTCCCTAGCTGTACACATCTTTTTCCGTAAACAAAAGCGATGATCCACCGCAAAACTCTGCCGCAATCCTTCGAATCCATCATTCCAGACCGCACGAAGACGAAGCCGAGAAAATGCCACAGGCGACCAATTACACAGCCAGTCCAGGAAGAACGACGTTGTTGCGGCTCTGGAGTCGATGTGTAGATATTATATGCTTTCACCTCTGACCCAGTCGGTTTCGATTTTTTTTTTTAAATTGTGTACTTCAGTGACGAGCTCTCGGTGTTACTATTGATGTGTGATTGGATTCGTGCGAACACGAGCTATCCATCATTTACTTTTTCTCGAGCGAGCTTTTATTTATAAAATTCCTTCAGACACGAGCATAAGCTTCACTCACTTCGCGCATGATCAGTGACATTTCGAATATTCAACGTTCAAAACTCGATCAACAAGACTCGAGTCCGCTTATCACCAGCGGTCATTTTTCCCAAGCGCCTCGTAAAAGCTCTCCATGCATCGCTATCGCGTGCATATGCATGTGTGTGTGTGTGTAGAAAGAAAGGCTCGAGCAAAAAAAGAGGCAGCGCAGGTCAGTAACCAGGTCATTCTCGCTCCCACCATGACTGTATACCGCGAGAGCCATTAGTACCGACTACACCCCCCTGTCGGCTCTGTCACGTGACCCGAGCGTTGATGATGCAACGAGTCGTGCTGCGGAAAAGTGCATCGTCCAGCGGCGATCGAAATAGAACGTTTCCGCCTTCAACCTGTATACTCTCTATACCTACTGTGTGTGTGTGTGTGTGTGTGTGTATTGAAGTTGTCGGTTGGTTTTGTGTATATACACGCGATGAATGTATGGTGAAGCTTTAAACCGCGCGATTTTTGAACGATCGATGATATTATGGAATTGACGAATGATCGATGAATAGGCTGCTTCGAGCGCATAAACGTGGAAAGGTATACAAGACATTATGTATGTATATATAGACGTGCGAGTTTCGAAAGGCACTTTTCATTGGCTCAAAAGTGCGTCAACAAAATTCCTCGGATTCCGCGGCAATTTCGCGAACGATCTAACAAGCTATATACTCTTATATATGAATGTCATGTATTAGAAGGATAATTATATGCACAACGGAGCACCTGTTTCATATATAGTTGCATAAGCCTTGATGAAATGTAGCGTGTAATAGCAGGAAAATACTTGGGTATAGTTCATAGCAGGACTTTGAACTTTCTCGCACTTATTGGACGTTCCATATATAAATTCTCGCCTGTATAAACTTTATATACGTTATACTGAAACTCGAAAGTATATGCAAGAGAATCGATTTGTGGTCTCTGAAATATATATATACATATATATATGTGTGTGTGTGTGTGTGTGTGTGTGTGTGTGTGTGTGTATGCAAAACCATTGAGATATTAATTCCTATACATATATAGGTATATACATTGCACGCCAAGGTTTAGGTTACACCGTGTACGTGTAGTAGGTATACCACCCAACAGAGAGCGACGTATTACTCGAGTCGGAAACAGGAAGTCAAACAAGGCGGTTGAATGGGAAGGAGCGGCTTTTTTTCTCTTCTGGGTTGGGTGTACCGCATAAGGAGGAAGGAAGCCGGACTGCGCTGTTGATTGTAATTGATGTATGTGCTTTGAAAGAGCCGCTTTTTATCGTTACAAGCTTCTACTCTATACGTATATATATATATATATATATATATATATATACATTGATCGATTATATAACACATATACATATAACTCGATTATTAAAAATACAGCGATCCATCCGCAAATCCTCGTTCATCTGTTTACGAATCTCCGCGGCTGTCGCTCTCTTCCGACTTTTTTCTGAAAGTTATATATATATATATATATATATATATATATATATATACATACACACACACACACCCCCGCGAGAGCGTGTATTTTTACGCCCGAGTCATCGCTCCCACGCCCGGTATTTTTGCTGCTGCGCTGCAGTAGTCGAAGATATGTAACGACGTCTGACGTTTATACACGTGTGTGTGTGTGTGTGTGTGCGTCGGGGAAGGAGACGAGTTATATGGTATGAGAGTATACAGGGACGTAAAAAGAAGAGAGTAATTAAGCGGAATGACAGCGCGAGGTTGGGAGGAAGAGAGCAGGAAGGTTGTATAGCTGTATGTTTTCGATGTTTGTTCGGTGTATTGTTATCCGCTGTTTATAATTTCTTTTACAACGCGAAGTTTGAATGTTATATACATCGATACAAAATTAATTAAAAACACGTCTGATGCCCCACGAAAAACAAAAACAACGAGGAAGCTGCAGGAAATATTCACGCCATCTTTCTCTCATCCGCGAAAGAATACTAAAAGAAGACCGAGAGAACGAAGTTAAAAGAGTGCGCGCGCGCGCGGGAGAGATATATACGCGGAGAAGTGCCGTGTGCCGAGAGAGAAAAAAAACGAAACGTCCAAGGGAGAGGAAGAATGAAAGAGAGAAAAAAAAGTTGGAGAGACGGGAGAGTAGTCGACGCGGAGGCGTCTAGTCTCGCTAAAGATCCCGCATTAATTCTGGCACTTCGCGGCGGCGGCCGAGCCAAGCGAGAGAGAACGTTTGAATTCCACGCGACTTTCGAATCGCCGGGCGAATTGAGCGGGAATTAAGTTCCTCGAGGCGCTTATTGTTCTTTTTTTCAGAGATGAATGGCTCGGAGTAACTTTTCTGATTTCTCGAGAGTGGCTGCGCGAGGTTTTTATACAACTGGCGTTTGGGGTATAATACGTCAAGTTTATTATATCGAGATTCATTATCGACGTACAACAGGCATACCGAGTGTGAGGGTACGATAAATAACGAAAATCCACTTTAAAAAATATCATACACTATATACGTTATACCAAAACCGTAAACGCCCATGGCCGAGATCACGCACTTGACCTCTAAAGATCCCCTCCGAAATTCGCTCTCGCGTTTTCACGGCTAATAACAAGGCTCCCGGTCTTCTCGTTCATTCTCTCCCCAGAAAAAACACTTCGCACATGTTCGCCTGCAACGTCACTCCTCGCTCGAGGAACCAAAATGAATCAAACCCACTCCCCTTTGCTCGTATAATAAAGCTCCGAATTAACTGGAAACTCAATAGCACCGCGTGGCCTTTTCCCCCGCAGTCGAGGAAAAAAATTGCGAGAGAACCGCGTAAATTATCGGGATCAAAGGCGAGTCGTCAGAAGCAGAGCGTCGCGATTTTTTGTCTTTCCGTCGCGGGTGCGTTGAACCCGTGGGGAGTTCGACGACGCTTTTTCGACGCGCGGTATAATCGATGAATCACTTTCGACAAAGCTCGCGCGTGCGATTTGTCGAATTTATCCAATTGCGTTTCGCGAGCAACGTTCTTGCATTATTGTATTCTAGGATATTACGAAAGTCGCGTACATTTTTATATAACCGTTCAATTCCCCGGCAGTACACCGAGCCCGAACTTTTGATAAAACCGTGGCCTGAACTTGAGATACCGTTTACATATCTGTTCCGACACTAGGGGAGGGGACCGCACGAATCGTTCGAAAGTTCAAAAACCTTCGAATTCCTAGTTCAAATAAAATCGTGCGCGTCGCTCTATTATTATCGCGCCTATCGTTTGCTCAGCACGCGCACTACTTCCGCTTGTATATTTTCGTCCGTACAAACACATCGTGTATATATATAAACGTGTGCATTTCGGGTATATAGATAATGAGCTTGTATAACGGTCCCGTTCAGCGATAAGAGGTTTTTCACCTGGCCTGAGAGAGAGAGAGAGAGAGAGAGAGAGAGAGAGAGAGATAAGCCCTTGGGCACGAAAAAGCGAGCTTGGGACGAGAGAGTCGGTAAGTCATGGGACGGGACACCCGGGGAATTTGTAATTTTAACGAGGTGTACGTTGATTCGCGCTAGTGGTAGGCTCCGGCGATGGTTGTAGAAATGATTAACAATTTAACGCCTATATAAGAGTTACGTAAAAATATTCACGCGTACGTGTACGTGCAATTAACCGAAACCGCGCAGAAAAGCTTATCCCCAATTTTCCCATTCATCAAGTGTATATATTCTTCATTACACATCCAATTACCATAAAAACTGCAGCTACGTCCTTACGTAACGCAGCTCTTACGCAACACGGCTTCTTTCGCACTCTCGAAAACGCCGGGGATAACTCAAAAATACTCCTTCATTATTCCCGCACGCATCCTCCCATCCTTTGAAAAATCCGGAAAAGGTTACCAGCAGAGAAGAGGGGGGGGGGGTCCGAGAGTGCATCGTCCTCGAGGAGAAAGTGAGTTGCGACAGAGACTACTGCGGATCAAAGCCGCCTCTAGTGCAACCTGCGCGCGGATCTGTTTTCGCCACAGAGAGTTATAGGTGCGTTTCGTAACGGCTTGTGTATATATATATATGTACAGGTACATAGGCTAGGTATACGTGTTATAGCTGGGGGAGTAGTCGAGGCCGGAGTGTTTCCTGTATCGGTGCTGGGTACTTCCTAAAGTGCGGATGTGTATATAAGGAGTCGACTTCGGATTTGATTGCGAATCGAAGAAATGATTTGTCTTTTTAATTGGCCTTGCTGCTGAGTTTGCTCATGATGTAAAGTGCCGAGATCCTTTCGAAATAAAATTATATCAATAAGGAATCATCACTGCTTGCAAGAATGACGATTTAAAAAAATCTAAAATTGCTACAGTGTGTCAAAAACAACCGACGGCTCATTGGTCGTATTTCTAAATCAGATGAAACTCACATCAGTAATACCGCGCTGCAGACATGCACTATATAAGCGATATATACACAACGGAGTCAGCCAAAGTAGACGATAAATTAATATACACTATATCCACCTCCTGAAAAGAAAACTATCCTCCAGCAAACTATCCACATATACGTCATAATATAGGACAGCGATAGAGCAGTGGCCGATTACGCAAGACGCCCGCAAGAGGAAAAGCCAGCTTTTCCCCGGCGTTTCCCACAGCCGCGCGAGAAGGCAAACGACTGCCCTTCACCTCCCGAGGAGCCAAGTTCTCAACGCGCCGCCGCAGCCGACCGAACAAAAGGATAATGCAATATATTCGCTATATGGATCCCGTGTCTTACGCCGCGAAAATCTACGCGATACGCCGTTCACCTGCTGCTCCGCGTGTGGGATTTTCGCTGATGTTCTGGAATTAACGATTTAACGAACGTGGAAGAAACGTCGTGTATAGAGATACAAAATCGATAGTAAAAATGCCATAAGGATACTGTTCGACGTTAAAATTCCGAGCTTACGTTTTAATACGTATATCTATACTTATGTAAGCGGAACACGGCGAACTGCGGCAAACGGTCAGTTTAGAGCGCTACGATCACGTAAGACTTTGTTTGCTCGAATGGAAGGTTATAAAATTAGTATACGCGGGATATCGGAGTGGTCGATGCTTCGCGAAACTTCTGAAATTTTTTTAAAATTCTCAAACTACGCGCACGGCTCGTAAATCAATCAAAATCGAACCGTTCGAATTTTTCAATCTCCCCGTATACTAAAACCATACACGAGCCTTATCGCCTCGACTCTCCAGCTTGTACACAATCGCAGACGGCTCGAAACGAGTCCAGCGTTTTACAGCCCCGGCTTGATACCTTCCCTCCTTTCGGCCGGTATCGCACCTGTAACCCAGTTAATTTTAATAGCTCGTAAAAAAAAGGCAAAAGAGAGCATAGCACTGCATTGTGTTGCTCCGCCGCGTATAGCCTTTTTCCCCTTGTGGGCCAGAGAGAACAACGCCCATCGGAGAACTGCGATAAACTCGTGCGTATGTGCGTGACAATTTATTGGAGGAAAAAGCATAAACTGGTCTCGATGAGTGAATTGATACTTTCACTAATATAACCGTTTACGAGGGGAAAAGCTTGTTTTTCTTGCGCCGCTGGCGGTAAGCTTCCAAGTTTTTAATCGAAGAACAATAGCCGATCGAGGTGTAACCTTGCGAGGGAAGCACACACGGAATAGTGTAAAACAGTCGATAGCGGAAATTCTCATAGATCGGGCTGTCGGCATCCCGGGAGATACGAGCTGACGTGTCGTGGTTGATAAAACAATACATCAAGAGAGCTAGAGATATATTGGTGTTACATATATATATATAGCAACGGCCCACAGGCCGTTGTTTTCCCAGGACTGATTTGCAAGAACGAAACAATGCACTGTGTACGAGGATATAAGACGGAATACGAGATGAAAAGTTAGTGTTTCGATGAATTGATTGGATTATATTAATATCGTTAGTTTTCTTCAGCGAGCGAGCCGTCAGTCTCGCGAGAGGAAAAAAGCTTCCGAAATTAGCTTCTAAATGCGTTTTACGAGAGCAAAACATCTCTGATACAGAAAAATATACAAGTGTCTCGCGTCGAACCAGGAAGCGGTGAATGGCTGCATTGAGCGTAGCTCTAAAACGGGAAATAAGGGACAAAGGCGATTGAAACTATCTTAGGAGACGTTGGATCTGTTTAATGTTTCAGAAAATCCTCTACTGTTGGAGAGCCAGCGATAAAACTCGCTGTATTTCCAATGAGTCAACTGAATTTATCGTATATAATGGAACGGTATCACATACTTCATTGTTGTATTGTCTGATCTGTTGAACGCATGCATTGAATTATAATTTTAAAGTTAAAAATTCCGAATCATTATTTTTAATGGACTCGTTCTTTCCAGGTCTAATTAAACGTTCGCAATTAATACGAGGCACATTCAAAACACTTTCTTCTTTCTCAAAGGAAAAGATCCTCCTCGACCCTCGCACTCGAAGAACAAACAAGAATCATCACATACAAACATTTACTCCCGTTTCACAACGACTCGTCTTCTCCCTCGCGATATCGAGCCGCGGATTTCCCTCGCGAGCTCTCGCTCTCGTGTCCTTTCGCACAAGCGTTAATGACGCGTGTCATATGCGGGGAGTTATAAAAGGCTTTTTTCCGTCTCCATTTCTCGCGCAGTGAAAGCATTGTATACCGATGAAGTAACGAGGAGGGAGATCGCGTTTTTCTATTGCCGAGATCGAGAGATAAAGATATTCTGAAAATTTGTTTTGTTCTGCTGGCTGATAAGGATCTGGAAACAGGTACCTCGCGTTAGATTTAATTTGTAAGGCTTGTTGGACGACTTTTACCCGAGGATTCGATGGGGAATTTTATGGGATAAAGTGGATATGGTAATGAAGTTATAAGTTTTAGTATAAGTGAGTGTTGTAAGTGATCGTTTTATGCTCAAGTATTTAGATTCTTAGCGATAAGAAGTTTCAGAATCCGGAATATTCTCTTTCTTTATTTTCTAATTGAATAAAGCGTGAATCAAAAGTCGTTGCTTGCTATTCATTAATGCGATCGAAAAGATAACACTGGATTATAGGAGGCAGTAAAAGTGAAATACGGAAATGTTCGTTCTGAAGCTTTTTAAAAAAGCTCCTTAATGTGTTTTGTATATGTATAAAATATTATTTTATGTGCCAATTTCTAAAGTCTGTAAAGTAAAAATTTCTTCAAATTCTCATGCTAGTAGATTAAGTACGTCGATTAGTTTTGAATAACAAGAATTTGCTCGTATCACATGGTCGTACTAACAAAACATAAAAGAACAATAAATTAGTTCAGTCTATGTATATTTATAGTTACGTATACATATTATAAATTTAGATATATACTATAAAACTTAATGTATTCGATTTTGTAGTATATTGAGTTCTTTTTTCTTATCGCCTATATTATATACTTATAATTAGTCATATAACTTCAAACTTATTTAATATGTAATATTTTTAGAATTATCGTTTAATATAGTTTTTGTTTTTAGTTTTAAACTTCTCGGCGATAAAAAAAAATAAATTCAAAAAAACGGGGAAAGTACTCAGCTATAGCCCGAGTAATCCATAAGTAGTACGCGTACGAACAAGACAGGTTTAGCACACCGCCCTATCTAGATGAGGGAAACAGAAACGTGTCTGTGCGCCACCTATGTTCGCTCGATGGATATTAGAAAACCGTAATGTTCAAGCGGCGCTGAGACAAAGGCCGGTCCAAAGCTGTTTCGTTTTATATGATTATATCATACCATTCGGTTTAATAATATGTTCGGTTTGCTCGCCGAGCCTCAGGGTGGGTTAATTAAAAATTCTCCAAACAAATTCTTCGATCCTGTATCATTTTCACAAAAAAAATCAATGCAATTCAATTTAAAAAAAAAATCCCACAAAGCCTCCATTACAGAAAAGCTTCACCCACGCAACCTTGCACACAGAGCCGCAGTCTTTGTACGAGCGCCGCCTAGACACAGAGTGCGATGGCCTGACTAGCTGCACCAGCGCGTCTACAATCTAGCCCGGCAACTCGCGAGTGAAAGTCCGCGAGCTAACCGAGGCTCGTCGTCCGGAAGCGTGCGTATAGTCCCGCTCTGTAGCGTATACTCACGGTACCGCTAGCTCTCCGTCTCTATGTGTGAGCAGCACACTCGCTTTCTCTCCCGACGCGAACTGCATGCCGAGGATGAGCCGCGATGGTTACGCGAGAATGATGCCGGAGTTTGCTTTCGATGGGCTCGGCCTCGCTGTCGCTTTTCTTTCGATGATGGGGAAAATTTTTTTTTTCTCTTTTTTTTTGCTGATGGTGAAAAAATCGTCGGACGTGAACAGCGATTTATGGCAGGACACAGCTTCTTTGTTGGATGTATGGGAGAGTAGGTTTTTAGCGTTTATTAGAAAGTTACGTTAATGCGGTATGGGGTATACGCGTGTCCGAGTTTTACTCTGGAAATTTATGGTAAATGATGGTTGGCCGGGAGGAAGACTGGATGGAGTGTATTCGGTTTGAGCAGCTGTATTTTGCATAGTTTATCTTTCGAGGGTGAATTTTATGATGATATTTTCGTATAATAATGTATGTTTTCGAGGGGGAAACAATTCTGCGATCACGTAAACGGAATTTATAGTGGTGTACCTGGAAGCACTTACATTAGGATATACTTTTTCGGCGTAACATTTACTATGCAGCAATGATTGTGAGAACGGAGAAGGTTATTGCTCATTACGTAAGGCAGTTTTTAAATTCATTATTATATACGTGTCCATATACATAACATTAGTTTATATAACCAGAAACGCAAAATCTTTCTAACGACTACTTAATTCGCAATAAATATATCAGTCCCGAAAATCCGGGAAGACGTTATGCCAATCACGAAAACTTGAGTAGCTCGAGCTGCAGATGCGCAACTTTTAATGAACTTGAGGTATTTTCTCTAATCAAGTAAATCGCCTGCAAGAATGCAATTAATCGCAAAAAAATCGATATAGGAAAGGAGGAAAGTTTGAGAGCTATAAGAAGAAGAGCTTAGAGTATGCCGGGATCCCAGCAAAAAAGTTGAAAAGCTATAATTAAGCGCAGAATGAGAAAAGTATGCAGCTTGAACAATTTTAACAAAACCTCCTGCTAATTTCCCGAAATTAATACCTCGACACGATGAATTACAACCGCTGAAGCACGAAGGCCAGAATATTCAGACGAGCCTCGTATAGAAGGAAAAGTAGCTGTTGTAGAATAAGAAGACAATCGGACCGACGATGAGGCGACGCAATCAAAAGTCACGAATTATCCGACATGCATTATGCATCCGGCTATAGTATATATACATTTCGATCGAGCTTAAGTTTACGTGAAAATATACAGCTCGTAAATAGCTCAGATACACCGCTGGATCTACGTGCTAACAAAAATCGAGCTTTTTTTCAACTTGAGAAAAGTCGTTCTATAATCATCAACTTCATCTCAACTTCCAGTACACTCCGATATGTATACGTGTGTCCCGGCAAGAAAGAGAGTAACGAACGAAGCGAAAGAGAGAGACTCAACGGGGGCGAGTCTCATATAGCTCGACACGGAGTGCTTTTGCTCGCGGGCGGTCCTAAAAGCGTAAAAAGATAAAAATCGGCTGGTAATGCGACGACACGCGCGAGATTTTCAATCGCCCGGTCGTTCGCCTTTTGTGTGTTATTTTTTTTTCTCTCTCTGCCCGTCGAGACTCGGGCTGCACTAAGTAAGCGTGTATAGGTATATAGAAAAGCATCCTGGGAATTGGTTGAGATTGACTTGCGTAGGTGTCTGGCTTTCGGCAAATAGAGTAAGAAATGATTTGTTTTTGACATTTTTTTTTTCGAACGTAACAGATATTAATGCGGGGAAGCATAGCGAGAGAGAAGAGAAACGGTAACGAGGGTTAACAGCGATCTGAATTCATCTGGACGACACAATGGGAGTCTGTGCCACGGGTATACATATTCGAGTCTTTGACAATTGACCGTGACAATCATATTCGGCATAACGGAATAATCCTGCACTTGTGTCAATGTATTATACTGCGGGAGAAGTTCGGGACACACAGTGGAGTTCATTTAGGACTTTCGAGACTACAAGCCTGCCGTTATTGTGCAGAGAGATAAATTGACTTTACATATATTTTCTTCATTGGCTCTGGGAAATCCGAGCTTTTGCAGTTTTAATAAGCATAGCAGCAGCCGCCCAGCTATCGGACACGTCAGATTTCACGAACGTTAAACGTGAAAGTCCCGGGAGTAAAAGTAAATTAATTTTAAAATAAATCCATCAGTGAAAGCAGTCCCCGAGATTGTTTTCTCAAAACGCGTGTAACGCGTTAAAGCCGTTCCGTATGTCCGTCTAATCCGAAAACTACTTTTAGGAGCAAAAAAAAAAAAAAAGAAAACTATATCTAAGCCACGGCGAAAAAGAAAAAAAAAGTCTCGCAAGCTCATCCGCGCGCAGAAGCCCATCTCTCTGCCGTAACATTACAGCAACGAAGTACAGAAAGAGCAAGAGCACGGCGAAACAGAGACGGCGAGATAATGAAAATTGAGAGACAGGGACGAGGCCGCCGCTCGTGACGTTTTCGCCGCCGACGTATCGTCGTTTCTCCACCACTGCCACCCCTCCACCGCCGCCGTCTCCCACCATACCATCTCCCGGTACGGCAGTGGGAGTAAGAGCGGGGGGGGGGGGGCTCTCGCGTAGTTGTCGGTGTCATTGCCTCGGCGCTCGGGGCGGCCAGTGACTCCATCACTGACCTAGTGCCGAGCTTGGCCGAGCCGCTACGGCCGAAGTCAGCCGACCGGGAGGACGTTGAACTCGGGGCTAGCGCCCGGGGAGGGGACGCGCTCGCTCGGAGCGCAGCACGGCTGCACATACAGAGAGAGTCGATGCGGACGAGACGGCTATGAGAGCTTGCCAGCAGCGGCAACCAGCTACTGTGTAGGATCTCTCTCGATGTGGCGAGAGAGAGAGAGAGAGAGAGAGAGAGAGAGAGAGAGAGAGAGAGAGAGAGCTTTTTTCTGTTTGGGTGGCTTTGAAATCAGAGCTTTTTGACGAGCTGCTGGTCGTTGTTGTTTCTTTTTTAAGACTGTGTATACGAGATTTTTGAATTTAGATCGACCTTTACTATGCTGAAGCGGTATTATAAATTTAGTTCATAATGGCAGACTTTACAGAAGAATCTACGCGAAAGTGCCCGATTATTATCATTGCACCGGTCATTTTCCTTTTACCCTCGAACTGCACGCGAGTTGAGAAGTCAGCGGTTCTAACGAAAATTTCGCGATCTCAAGTGCGAGAGCCTTTGTTAAAATAACTCACTATTTTGAATTTGATTGATTTCGCGATTACACAACGCTCAAGTTCAGATTCTACCGCGCGCGCGCGCGCGATCTCTGCTGAAAAAGGTCAACGCATTGTTATCAGCAGCCGAGTTGTATATCATAAAATATGATAAACATTGTTATTCAATAAAACGTACGTACTTTCACAAAATGGCAATTCGCTCGAGTACAGATTACGAAAACGTTGCTTAATCTTTTCCTTTTAATCGGGCAGATGTTACATGCAAGGATTCTACGAAAAGTTCGCTGCACGATGACGAATGCAGCGACGAATATTACATTACCGTTTCGCTATATTAGTTGATAAAATATTGCTGAAAAGAGAGCTCGCAGCGTTACGCAATTGTACTACTTAGAACGTATCGAATGTCTTATCCATCCATTCATCCAAAATGCGTATTCGTGCGAGAAAAATGATGAACTGTACACGCGAAAGAAGACGTGTAAAATCCGCACTTGCAGACAACAAAAACTTGTTATTACGATCATGCAACAGGCTATTTCCTCCGACGCTTCTCGCCATTTTATCGTACAACTCAAGAAAGTCCTACATGTGTATATATACAAGAAAGCCATAATAGAGCTTTCCTTCCCCCGTACTCCGCACACGACTCTATCGTCGAAAAAAAACGTCCCTTATCCGACAACACAACGTGTCCATGAGCGCGTGTATATGTGTATAAAAATCGATATTCAATCGAGAAAACGCTGCGACTCAGCGGGATGCCGGGCGGAGGCGCGAATTTTGTAACGCGTAGTAGAGAGAACCGACGAGGAAATGTCTCGTAATCGCGGAAGCGCTGCTGCACAAAAAGCCAGAGAGAGAAAGCAAGAGCCGACGCGAGTGTTCAGAGGCTTTTCACACGGGCTCGTCGCGGAGTTATTGACTCGCGTTCGATTTTTCTACCTCTCGGTTTGTTGATTGTATAAAAGTCCGTTTGCCGTGGGATGAACGATTTTCAGTTTCGAAGCTGGAGAAGCAACTGACGACTTATCGGAACGTAAACAGTCTGAGATCTAGCCGTATAATGTATATACGTTTGACGCGATGAAAGTTAAAAGACGATTTATCACTCTTATCAGCGTCTATAATTGTGCGTTTATATATTAGTTTATCAAATCTATTGACTATGCGATCGTTGCACAATAATATAACGCGTCATCAGATCGTTACACTGTTATATGGCATCTTTAAAGTCTTCTCGTCATATATCGACTATAGTTTCGATTTAACAAGCGATAAAGTCTACCGATAACGTACACACTCGTAACCGTACTAAATTCTAATCAGCCTGTATTTTTCGCAGTCACGCGCGAGCGTCAATACGACTCGACCGAATAACAAATTGACAAATGTAGCTTTTACAAAAATAACGTTCCCGCAGTGACAAAAAATAAAGGCAGCCACACAAAGAAATACACATCCCACATGCCCATTTGTCATGTGTGTATGTAGACGACAGCGACTCTTATTCCCGACGACGATCCGCACGTGCTTCGTCTAACTCTCGCTTAACGAGTACAAATTGGACATTAGAAAGTAAACTCGCGCGTCCGATTCTATGGTGTCTCGCTTTTGCTCTTCGTGTATATATAACATACGCACGATGACGCGGAACGATATGATGACGAAATCTGGGTCGTCTCGAAAAAAAATAAGTGCATCGGTTCGTTTGGGTGACATGAGAATGTATGGCGATGCACGTGTATTATAGAGACGAGGAAGAGAACGAGATAGCGGATGGATCGTATATATATATATATATGAATGGGGAAAGTTGGCTGCTGCAACTATCTTTTTTCCCGGTTATGCACTCGCGAGATGGAGGATGTAGGTGATTTTGGATACGTATACGTCGAAAGTTACCTAATAAAAAAAGTGTCGTGTATGAGAACCTTAAAGGTGCATATATAACTGTACCAACAACCTGTGAAGTATTATACTCTATTTTTTTTAATTGATTTGTTTAATAAACGAAAAATTATGCAGCGCATAGGTTATCGTTGTGTCCAGTCTTCTCTTCGAAAAAAAAACACATTGCACAATCATAAATTTTCGAGCGAAACTCACCCATCGAGCCTTCGATATATATCCATTGTATATACGCGGCGACTGCTCCGCCTTTTTAGGTTTAGAGCCGTATAGACGAGATCGTGTAAACGTAAGATACGCTTTTTTCTCGCGGTGTCGAGAAAGGAAACGAACTGGTACACGTACACCGCGTTCTTTCCTTCCTTGTTATTATTTAACGGAGAGATTACGTGTGAACCGATGGAATGTGTGTATGAAAAATGCAAAATGGTCTAATAATCGATGATGAGGTATAGATTTAATCTAGAAAATTGTTGTGTTCATTGGTGCAGCTACATCTAGATCTGTTGTTCAAAATTTCAGTATATATAAGCGTTCGATTATAAGACGATCGTTCAACGCAATTCGCGTATTGTCCATCGATCCGGTATATATGATACGAATGGTAAGTAATGTGTAATAAAGTTAATTGATACGGTATTAATTCAGTCAACGATCGCGAATTCAATCACCGATCAACGAATCCCCCCCCCGCCCTCTCCCTTGGCGCGTGTAATTGTATCTTTGTTGCAGCGGATTGCTCTCGCGTTCGTCGAAATTGCGCCAGAAGATGTATATAAAATCGTTCCACGCATTCTTCAATATAATTCATTCATCGAACTTCGAACCACGGAAAAAGCCGTTAAGAACACGTATCCAAAGCCAGGTCCAACAAAAAAAGCAAAGCCCCTATTAATCTAAAAAAACGGTTCTAAAATGCCAGCTGTATACACGTATAACAATATTCGCGTAAACCCTTTCACATCCCGTAAGAGAAAAAAAAAGAGACATTCTCGCATCAGCCGAACCCTCATGAAAATTAGCTTCGACCGCGCATTAGAAATGCTAATTACAGTCGCGCTCTATACACCCATATACATACAGCAGCAGCTTCGTAACGACGTCCGTCCTACGCCAGCTATATATCGAACGTTACGTTGTGCGCGAAGCTAACGAAGCTATAATGAAGGGTAATTTGGCGGGGAAAAAAACGGGGATGCTAAAATTCGAGCGCGAGACGCTTCCGGATTCTGGTGAAGAGTATGCACGAAGAAGGAAAAAAATAGAACGAGTGAAACTCGATGTACAGCAGCTTTGTACAGTCCGCTTCCTTTTCCTATACGGCGCTCCTTGGCTGAACAAACGAGTTATGTACGCGCGAAGAGTGCGTATATATGCACTTTTATATCGGCGCATCGAGGATGCGTGTCAGTGGCCTGTTAACGACGGCTTTCGAACGATGGGTTTTTGATGAATGAGATATTCAGCGCGCGCTACAGGCGTAATCGCGTAATTTTATAACGAAAACGGTATTTTAGGGGGGAGGGGATGCAATTTTTGCAGAAGCATATTTAAATTCTTTACTTTATGCAACGCATACATTGTCTCGGACGTTAATGATGATTGCTCGCGGCTGTGTTTGCGAGATAATTCACGTATTGATAATTGAATGGCTGCAAAACTTTTTGACATTTTACATGCAGTTACGTAAGCCTCGGCGTATATGTTATACACCTTAATAAGTAGTTCCAGACTTTCTCGTCAGCCGTATTTTCCAGCGGCCGGGTCTTTCAAAATAATTCGCGTGACTAAAACTCGATAGTTGGCATAAACATTCACGCGTGCGTATAATAATGATCGTGAGAATGAACTAAGAACTATTTCATCTACGTATACACATCGTGCAGGAGATCAAAATGCAAAAAATAAAGGTGGACATGGGGGTGAGTGCATTGAAAAAAGAAAACATAAACGATAAGCTGTCGCTTACATTTTTGTCGCGTCGATGATCTGCCATCAATGTAAACGCCAGCTCAGCCTGTCGACCCAAAGAAGATAGCGTCCACTTCCGCCTCACGAAATAAAGACACTCCGCGAGAGTCCACAGTCTGGGACCGGCGCACAATGCTTTGTATTTGTTATGTAATATCGAACGAAACAATCCCCCTTTATTTTCGTATTATTATTATTATCACACTGTCTCGAGAAACGAACAAGAACACAACACAGGAAACTGCGTGGCTGTGGCCGACGATCTTCTAGTGATGCTGCATAACTTGACCGACGACACTCACGATCATCATCATCGTCATTTGCACGATAGTCGCTAGCATCTTTATCGTCCTTCTGACAGACGAGCGAATTTATTGAGAATCCCTCACGCCCGCGATTCGAAATCGCACTTTTATTATAATTTATTAATCGGCGTCACAACTGAATTGGAGAAACATAGAAATTCGGGTGTGAGTATCGCACGTGCGTATATACCGATTGTCGTTAGCGATGGCATATAGATACAGACATACAGACATCAAGCTTCTCCCACCAAAAAAAAAAAATACCAAGAAAAACGTCTGCCCCCATAAGAAAAACCCGCAAGGCCGGCGTAATAAAGCATCTCTCCCATGAAAGAAAGAGAAAGGACAAAGAGAGAATCCGTATACAACGGGAGGCTCGTCCCGACAGAAGAAGAAAAAACCGAAAGCCGCGGGAAAAACGGTTCTCCTCGTGCCGATACTATAACTCGTGTATACTCTCCTCGCGGCGGGAGTTTCACTTTTAAAATTCCGCTGCTGCACGATGCGCCGATGCTCGTCCCCCCTTTCGCTGCGCGCGTGCGAGCAGCCGTACCGTTAGACCGACTCTCCGTTTCTATACGGACACACGCCGGGCGACCGGCTCGCGCGTATGCGATGTACCGGTGGCTATGACACAGTGTACTAGAAATCGGTTGCTTCGTCTGTAATTCGTATTTTTTTTATTATTATTTTTTTTTTTTTTACAAAGCCGCGATCGCGCAATACTATGCATGTACTCGCTTTGAAAAAATTGACATTCGAACGATTCCAGACTCCTTTCCGGTCACGTGTATGTATATATATACCCTCAATGGAGCCCGAGGTTCAATGCGAGCGTTGTAAGAAATAGCTTTCCGGGTGCAGCTCGGCTTCAATTTCCGCGTCGCGGTCACGTGATATTATACGTAGACACCAAAGGTTCTCGTTTCCCGCTGCACTTCTCTCTTGACCGACACAATGACGAGCCGCATCTATTTGCGCAACGCCGATTTTCAGACTTTCTCCTCTGCGAGACGGCTGGTGTGCGTAAGAGCGTGTAATTAGCATAAATTTTGCCGATATGATGAGGAAGATTTATGGGGGGGGGGGGGGGGGGGGCAGAAAATCATATACTGCAGTTGTATCGGGAAGACGTACACACACACATATATATATAAGCTTTTCTGCTTTAAAATGCTAAGCGAATCGCCGTGGAGCACTTGACCTTCGCCGTCGAATATTTTGGTGTGTACCGGCTGCTCTCTTTTTCTCTACATAGCATCGCTCCGATAAAAGTATATATAAGCCCGTTTTATCTGGCCTTCCCCTCCGCTTTTTTTTCACGGGCGTAACCGCCGCGATAAGACAACTCACGATCGTTGACACCTAAGGCATCATGTGTATATTGAATAATCGGGCTTCTCTCTATACGATTTCTATTTTTTTTTATTGGTTCTATAGATCGGACGAGTGTTTTGTTCTCGCATTAGCGGAACGATTATGAAAGGCTAATCGAAACTGCGAGCCGAAAGTCTTGTTTGGCCGAGTTTATTGTCTCGAGAGATCGATCGACGGAAAATGTGAGGGAAAAGCAGCTGTGCGTTACAAGACTCGAGGCATCGTCGGTATATATACCGGGCGTTGACTCCGATCGAAGCGGAGAAATTTTCGACGTAGAATTTAACATCCCGCGGGATTATTATTATTATTATTATATACTGTATTTATGCGCAGAACGTCGTAATGCTCGGTATTTACCATTTAAACTGAGTATCTAAAATAACATTTAAATTTATTTACACTGAATTAGAATCGGAAAAAAAATTAGATCACGCAGCACGATTATCCAAGCACACACACAGGCAAATAGGCAGAAGGCAGTTCTCTACATACTACACAGCTCAGTCGCGCGCGGTGCAACAGCCACTTTCACGCGGAAGTGCGTCAGATCGTGCGTGCGCGCGATTAAATCTCGCGCTTATGTATATATATATATATAGACAGAGAGAGAGAGAGAGAGAGAGAGAGAGAGCCGCAAAAAATCGCGACAATCACATCTGCGATATACACGCGCATCTCTTTCACTCTCCGATGATTCTCGCGCACACGAGTGTACTATGATGCACTATATATCTATATATACTGCGCGGGTGGTAGAAGCATGATGTATATGTGTGTGTGTGTGACACTGCACTGATACTTTCCAACTCGTTGTTTTCGGCGATCGGTGTATACGCGCGTGTGTTTGCGTGGATAAAATTACTCAATCCTATCTCTTTCCTTCTCTGCGAGAAATAACCGATGCAACGAAATCGATCACTGTATAATATACATATCACACTGTTCCAGGCATTTACAAAAACCAACAACAACAACAACAACAACAACGACGCCGACGACGACGACAGTCCGGAGACGAGTACGTGAAACGGCTCGCGCGAAACGGCAAATACACATGCACTAGACTCGCGAGAGAAGAGAAACGCCGACTACGACGACGACGACAATGAAAGTGTCTGGGGCCGCGCTGCTCTATTCGCGAGCCGGTGCAGTCTCTGCTGCAGCGGCGCGGGAGAGAAAGAGAGAGAGAGAGAGAGAGAGAGAGAGAGCGAGGCTAGGAGAGAGAGAAAACCCTTTCTCCGCAACTGCTTCGCCGTTGCATAGAGAAGTGCATAGAGTTGTGTGTATGTGTGTATATATATATACACACGAGGAAGTGGAAGCGCCGCCGCGAGAGAGCCGTGCGCGCCGGTCAGATCGGCCGCGAAAGCGTGTCACGTTGTGTATACATATATTTGTACGGAGGCTTTTTTTAGGGGGTTATTTTTTTTTAAGGATTTTAAGGTCGGCTGTGGATATGCATATGCCGAGGTTACGTGAGTTTTGCTGAAATTTTCGAGAAATACAAGGCCGTTCTCTGTCCCTGTATATAGCTGTGAATCAATGCTGTGAAAAGTACCTATATTTGCGATTTAAAGAAGCACGTTATATTTATTATTACACCCTATCGAATTAAACAATCACCGCAGCGGTATGCGAACGCACGAACGAAAGCATCGAGAATCTTCCCGGAATGGAGATTGATCAGTCTTTAAAGTCAGGCTCAGTTTTTCACTTTCACTACAAACTAACGTCTCTCTTCACTGTAGCATCCAAAACAAGAGGAGACTACTCTTCGCATCAACAACGCGTACGAATCTCGAATCACAGCCGAGAAAAAAAAAACTGAGCCATCGCAAAGCTCATCAATTCCACTCCCAGAACGATAAATCCACCACCTTCTCGAAGGCACTTCACACAAATTGCTCGCACTTACTCTTTGAGAGAGAAAAATAAGGCGACGAATAAAACGACCGATTCACCGTCGTCGTCGTCGTCGTCGTCGTCGTCGGGTCCGCTCTTCCTCTACACCGGTATATCTCTCACGTATATATATTCCCTCCGCAGCAGCAGCAGCAGTAGCTCCCGTCGTCTCACAATAATCTCGCACAACAGCACACTCGTCGTCGCGCACTTCCGGCACATGGGCTCTTCTGGAAAATTCGTCCCCAAACATGGGCACAGACACACAAACAGACGTGCACACCGCGTGCGATTATCCGACAAGTCACTTGCCAATCGTCCGGCGAATTTCACTTTTCACGAGGAAGAAAACAAAATATCAACGAACACGTGTGTGTGTGTGTGTGTGTGTACGTCGAGTCTCTCTCTCTCGCGCGCGCACGACGACGTCGTCGTCCTCATAGAGCAGGCGGATCAGCAGCGTCGTCGAGGACGGCGAGCACGCCGAGCAGCAGCAGCAGCAGTCGGCAGCGAGCCGCTGGGGTCAATGACCTGCCTGAGTCGTCGCGCTGAGCTGCTCCTCCGCTGCTCTGTGTGTATCGTATCTCGTCGTCTCGCTCGCACTCGCGCGCTCTGACTCTGACGCAGCTCTCTGGCCCCCCCACTTTGCCTCCTCCTATATACTGCCCCGCACTCGCTCCCCTTATTCGCGCCGCCGCCGCCGCCGCCGCCGACGAGAATTCGTCGTTCTACATGTGTGTGTGTGTGTGTGTGTGCGTGGAGACTGTGTGGAGGGGAGTGTATACTGCCACCCCGCTCGATTTTCCGAATGTGTTTACCGTGTGCTTCTGCTGCATCGATGCGTCGAGCTTTTTGATGTATACACAGAGTGTGTGTGTGTGTGTGTGTGTGTGTGTGTAAGGGTGGAGTATTTTTCGAAAATTCGTGCCTTTCTTTTATAACGCTGAAAAATAGTGAGAAATCGAGGCAAAGACGGGAATCCCCCGACTGTTTACATCCAGCGCGACTCCCCCCTCGGACGTCGAGAGCTTCAGAGGGGTGGAACGCGAGCTGCAACGATTCTCGGGTGGGGAAAGCTCCGGTAAGGGTAGGGAGTCGACGGAGAGGAATATTGTGCAGTAGCGAAGTATATAGTGGTAGGGGAGGTCGACGATACTCGAGGCGGGTTCACTGGTACAGTGTACCCTCGACGGTGCAACGCTCGCTCTCTCTCTCTCTCTCTCTCTCTCTCTCTCTCTCTCTTTCTCTCTTCCTGATTCCGCGAGCACACCGCTATTTTTCGCTCTTAGCCGCGTGCTTGCGCGCTCCGGTTATCGAGAGGCTAAGCTTGCAGTCTACGCGAGCGCGTGTACGTCGAGGCAGGTGTTCGAGGACGCGTATTATTTTTGGGCTTTTCTTTCCTGGAATTTCATGTGAATCGATGAAAAATCCCAAAAATACACGCGCACGACTGTTCTATCTTAAAATAGCCTCGCCTCAGCCGTCGAGAAGGCGCATATACAGGCAGCTTCCCTCTACGAAAAAAAGTATCTCTTTTTCTCTCTCTCTCTCTCTCTCTCTCTCTCTCTCTCTCATCGCCAAAGGAATAAAAAGGTCAAAGCGAGGGTCAGACTTAGTATCCGGTATCCCGTGTCCTTGCGGATCTGTGCAGCTTCCGCGAGTCTGTATACCGCTGCTGCGCGTCTTTTTTAAGGTCAACGCGCCGATGTTGCTCTATCGGCGCGCGCATGTGTGGGATGATAAACTATTTTTCCGTGGATGTTTACAGTATACTTTCTTTCCTTCTTTCTTTTTTTTTGGAAATATTTCTCGGCGAACGCTGCCGATCTCAATGAGTTATGTAAATAAAAGACAATACGCGCTCTTATCTGTATGCTGCTTGCGGTCAATGCACAGTTCATGAAAATAAATACGGTGAGTGTGTAATAAAACTGCGGATGTGCACATATCGAGGCGTTAATCTCACCTATCGAGTTTCACGACCTATCGTGTGTGCGTAAAAGGTACGCGCAACAATGTGGCAACGACATTTTTTCAACGTACAAATTTATAAGCGTATACACGACTCCGCGAGAATTTGAACTTCGCGCGCAAATTCCAAGCGCAGATCGGCGGCGGGTCGAAAATGAGAGACGCGCAGCGCCAGTGCTTTATAGGACATTGACTTTGAGATATCGTCGAGGCGCTTCGTCGTTGACGCGAAGTGAAAGAGAGAGAGAGAGAGAGACACTATCTCTCGCTCGAGCTTATCGCACTTGTTCGCCGTATACTCACCTTATCTTTCCTCGTAGCTATTCGCTTTTCCTTCGACGAGAATCATGTCTGTATTCTCGATTTATAATGGTATAGAGGTATACGTATACGGATGACGATTTTCGAGCCGATTTTTCGACTGTGAACTTGCACGTTGACCTTTGCTAATGAATTCGACGCGAATTCTGCGCTGATGATTCTTTGAAGCTTTTCTCGCGTTTTCGAGGAAAACATTTGCATCCTTGTGTAGACGATAGGAGATTGTTTATCGAATTTGTAATCTGGGTTCATCGACTTTGTCGCATATGTAATGGAATTGTGTACCATAATAATAAGCTGTTTTCTTTTTTTTTATGAAACTGATTTGTCAATCGGTTAATCTTATCGATGAGCATCGAGTCATCAATACTGTTTATTAAGAAAAAAGGCGAGTCTAATTATCGTCTATTTCGAGAACAGATGCAATCGATAACTACTTTGTGTTTGACGCGACGAGCGATGGTTATTTATATTTTAAAAGAATTCGACGTTGACGCTGCATATGTATGTACATGCGATCGTTACGTAAGGCCTCGTTTATCATAAAAAGTTTGTTGAACTTGTATCGATAATTCAGCTCTCTATGCTGTCACTTATCCAAATTTGTAAGAACAAGATAAACAACTGTTTTTCCATTCCACTTTTCTCATTACGATCGATAAGTAAGACAAAGTATTCCGCTAATCCTAACAAGAAGCCGAAAACAATAAAAGGAAAAACCGGCGAACAGCAGCTGAAAAATTCGACGAATCAAAATTAGAATAAAAGTAGGTCTAAGTCAAGTCGCGCGGGCTTCGTATGAGCCTCGACGCTGTTTTCGAACGTTAGAATGTCATTATCACGCGATAATGACATCAGGACCGCGAAATTACGTGCAAGGTCGCCCCTCCCGTTCGTTCGGCCAGATAGTAAACGTCATGCGTATATATATATATATATGTGTATATATGTATATTACCGCACACTCTCTCGAGACCGGGAGAGTCAATGACCCGCCCGCGAATTTCTTTTTAATCAATCTGCTTTCGAAGCGCCGATTCGCCTCGCGTGCTTTGCGACCGCACGATTTTTGGCTTTGCTGAAAAAAGTAATATCGACGTCTACTGTATTTTTCCTCGCGCATAACATTGAAAATAATCGGCAAATCGAATATCTCACCCGATCTAATATCATCGAAAAGTAACGAACAAAAGCACGATATAAATTAAATCACAGCAACGACACGCTTCGTCGATACAACAATATATACTCCCGGCGTCTCGCTCTTCTAATTTAGCCACGACCGAAAATAAAATTCTGTCATCGGGGCTTCTGTTGGTCGTGCAGCGCGCGGAAGTGAATGACGGGCTCTCCCAAATCCGTACAACTCGTCGTCGGTCCCGCTGCTGCCGCTTGAAGATGGTGCATCGACCTTTTCCCTCGTGGCTTCGCGCATGCAGTATAGCAGAAGCTCGGGAGAAGAAACGGAGTGACAGAAAGAAGCCGAGGGAGGGAGGGGGGGGGGAGATTGTTGTCGAGTCGGAGAGAAAAGAAGATAATGGAGGAAGAGCGTACAGTAGGTGCGCGTAGAATGATCGAGCGGACGGCAGTTGATGAAATGAATTTGACGAGTCATCGTTTTGTTTCGAGAAAAAATTCGACTGTGAAAATAATAATCGATCGATAGCGAGTGGGATTTTTTTCTTGCTGTCGAACGCGCTCGGGGCATATGTTTCCGCTCGGGCTTATCGATTTTCCCGGACGCATCCACACGTTGGTGGGGGCGTCGTCTCGATTAGATTGATTAGATGGAAAGCTTTTCTCCCCCGTTTATACGCTTTTTTCGATGCCGTCTTTTGCCTGCTTCTCTCACGCGATGATGCGCTTTTTCACGTACGCGTGTACGTACGGTCTGTTGATAAGAGGAATAGGGAAGACCTTATGCCTCGCCTTGTTTATTATCGAGTGCATAGGGGAGACTATGTAGGGAAGATCGAATATTGGAGATTTATCTTCTGGAATGGGCTTGTGGGGCTGTTGAGGTTTGGGAGAGGTGAGAAGTCGCGAGAATGGAGAATTCGATGCGGATGGTTCGATTAGAATGCAAGCTTAGAAAGTTGAAAGCTCGAAGTTGATATACTGATGAAAGGAATTATTAACCTGTGCACTGATTGTGAGAAAGAAAAAGATTCTTCTCAAGTTTTTGCTTTCTTTGGTTGAAACCGGGGGTTTGTTATGTGAGTACAATCTTCTATATTATTTATTAGTATAATTAATTATAAAACTATAATATTTTTTTAACACATACATGATAGTTCAACCAAGTATATTATAGATTTTTATTAGTTAAATTAAATGAGGTGGAAGGTCATTCAACTGTTGATACAAGCGAATTCTACATTACCTACGTGGCATACGTGTAAAATACCACGGTCGGTATTGCATCGTTTGAGTGTATGTATATAGAGTCAAAGCACGTGTTACCAACCGGAGGATGTTTTTGTACAAGCATATGGGAGCGAATGAGATTAATTAAATAGATGTTATCTGGTGCTCAACATTTCGTGTAAACTTGAAACTTATTTCTATTATATTATTTAGACTGTTCTTAATATGCTTTGACCAATTGTAAGGTTTACGACAATTACTTACAGTGTTACTTTATTTTCAATTGTTTAATTTGCAGTCTACTCATTCTTTTTGAATTTACCATACACAAAAAATGTATGCCATACACAGGATTTAAATAATTTTTAGCTTACTTTCCCTACAACTTTTTTCCGATTCTCAGCCGTCATATTCCTAGTCTCTTCTACTCGTTGTTTAGAAATAAAACATAAGAATGATTGTAGTCTATTATTTCTTCCAAGTTCATTACTAATACTCGATCGCTATCCATAATTGCATTTAATCTGTGCGAACCATTATCTCCACGCGTATAGTATTTATTTGATCCCTGCTTGATAGACCGACTCGAGCGCGAAAAGGAAATAACACGTCAGGCGATAATTTTGCTTCTTGAGTGAGGCAGCGAGATTAACGCGACGGTTCGTCTCCATCAGCGGAGTGGAAGGAAGTGAGTGTTTGCCGACTTCAACCTAAGGCAGATCGATGGATATCCAGAGACCAAGAGTTATGATTCGAGAAACGCAGGAATGAGCTGAAAACCGCATGAAAAGCCACAAGCGGAGATACGACGGTTTTCGTACTTCTATTTTAATAGAGCCGGTTTGAAATGCTAGCAAGGTACGCGAAAAATCGGGTGGTATAGAAAACTATCGAAATAGCCCTTATCTGCAGACTTACAGCTCGCGAATTTCGACGCAGCTATACCACTAGACAGAATAAATGATTATTGAATGCGACCGTACAAATTGCTGATCCAAAACTGTATGAACATAGTCAAGCTATATAAGTTGTAGTTGAACTTAAACCAAACAATCAGGGATTATAAAGAAGTAGATTATTATAATGTATTTGTGTCTAATCATGTTTATTTGTTTGTGTAGATCTAATGCTTCATATACGCTTAAATACAATTTTCTATTACAGAAAAAAATATACGAAACTTAGGTAATGTACACGCTGTATATTCAATTTATAAATAGATATCTTTTGAAATTTTTTATCGGTTATAGCATCCATTGCGATAAGTGGTTAAATATATTAATCTCATGTTGCGGATGCTCTCTCGTAAAAGCTATAATCGCTTGATTCTTTTCACAAAAAAAGTATAAAAAAAGAAAAACAACAGAAATACTATTCCTATACAATATAATTATTCTTATAGAAAGAAAGTTTCTTTTTTTATCTTCAATAAACATCTCGACTCGATGACAATTCAATTGTACATATTGACGAAATAATACTTTTTTCACGGGATTAGACTACGTTAGAAATCTTTTCCACGTCACTCATCATTCGCACATGATTCGTTCTTTCGTACTTGTCAACATTCGCACGTCATATAATAAGTCTAGAATGATGCATAATCTTGTAGTTTAATGATGATTGTGATGTAAAAACGCAACGCGCTCGCATATGAAGGCGGTCAAACAAGTAATTGTCATGCAGTGCGCACATACTTTTTTCGAAATATTTGTTTTTCTCATTTTATCGTTTTTCGCGAGTGTAAAAAACACACGTTCCGATTTCTTACTTCTCTTTCACCTCTGTGAATTTTTTTCATCTTTTCTTTTTGTTTTGTTTAAAAAGACGCCATGTGCAAGAATCGCATTTACATTGCATCAATATATCGCATATATTAACTTCGTAAAAATCCGTGAGAATTCTCAAAAAACGCTTTGCGGTTCTTTCACAGCACGTGCCGTACTTTGTATCGTGCTTACTTAACTCCTCCTCATCTTCTTCCAAATATTTCACGCGAATATTAATAAAGAATAAGGAAAAAAAACGATGATATTTTACATAAATTCAAGCGACATTGTACAATGCAAAACCTTTTTCTTTTTTCTGTTTGTATATATCTTTGGTAGAAACTACTAAATAAATATTATCGCTTATATAAAGTACAGTTTTCCATTTCGAGGCTTTGAGGTCTTTTACACAGAAGCCCGACAAACATTTTTCGCGCCTTTGTGCGAGTTTCACTCGACACCCTTTCAAAAAAGTACGCGTACGCGTCATGTACAAAGGCGTTCCTTAGAAATGTGGAAAGAAAAAGAAAATGAAAACAACGGATAAGCAATCGATCGATCGGCTAACATGTTCTTCATAAAAAAAGAACACACATGTGTACTCTCGTGCATCGCGAGAAAAGAGTCATTGTGCGTCAAGGTAAACATTTGCCAAGTACGTTTAAAAATTTGTGATCGTCACTTATAAATTTAAATTGCAGCGTCAACTTGCTCCCTGCTTATTTTCTTTTTTCCCAATTCATTGGTGCCTTGAAATGCAAGAGAAAACGAAATAATACGCCGCCTTGCAGAAAATATACGTATGGTAAAAACTGTACACAATAATTTGAACTTATAGCGTCGAATATATAAACAAATATATCGATACATCGCAATTATCTTTTTTTCGATTAATCTTTTTTCTTGTTTTTACTCAGAGAGACTTTTTTCGCTAATCAAAAACGAGCGCTTAGCTACGACAAATTAGTCTACTCAATCAATAAAGCAGTGATAAATATCTCTTTTTCATTCTCCTCTGCCTAATTGCTAGGTAGCCTCTAATGCGCACGCATAAAAAATTTTTTACTTCAACAAGCAAAATTTTGCAGAGATGCTTTTTTCATAATATATATACTTTTTACATGCAAACAAGGATCCTACGGCATTCCTGCAATATTTTGTATTTTTACTGGCGTACATGATTGTATCGATTTTCCATCTTGCACAACCTACGATGTTGTTCCGATAAACGCTTTATGTGGTCTTATCTCGTCATTTTCAACAATAACAGAAGCATAAATGAACATCGATTTTTAAAAACGATTTACAAATAAAGTGCTTTTTAAACTATACAATAGAGCACAATATTAAATTAAAAATAACCTAATTAAATTCGGTTGAGTAAGATTGAAAATTCTTACAATCAGTGCCATGACGACTGGAACACGATTCATTCACCGCGCGCTTAATTGTTTTTATTTTCATCTCCCTTCGAACAAAATTTTTTCGCTTATTTCCATAAGGTTTTACAGAAACCTATCCTAAGCAAGAAACGAATCCAACAAAATAATCGAAAGCAAGAACCAATCGTGGTACTTCGAAACTTCTATTACTATTGATAATTTTATATTTCTTTGTAACTTTATGAAGTTACATCTTCTCTTACGTGTTTTTAAAGAAAGTAAAATTTTCTTAATACATTTATGGGTTATGCAGTTAACTATGCTTGCTTATACCATAGTTGACATCTAATATTATAATTAACGCTGTGTTAACTATAAATTAAAATATTGTAGTTGGCGTCTACAGTTTTTACCCACTGTATCAAAAATTTTCTTTTCTAGTAACGGGGATAATACTGATGTCGAATTTCATGACTCGGTGTGAAATAATTTTTACAGTAATGCAATACAATAATACGAACAGAGTAAAAATTGTCGAAGTACGTGAATCAGTTTTTGATCGAAAAAAACAAGGCAATTCATGCCTATTCAAAGTTAGCACGCACGACCGCAATTCTAAAATTTCATCCCTGGTTAGGAAACTCCTTTGAACACAATTACATTCAACTAAACTCTTGATTTTTAAGATTCAAGTTTTTCAAGCTTTTATGAGGTACTCATAAAGTAAACACTACATGTTGTAATAATATGAATTATTGAACAATCATTATATGCAATGGTATAAATGATATATCGCACTTGATTGTCTGTAAGCAAAAATGTACATTTAACGCAATTTTCTCAAAGTAGGTGTTAAATACCAACTTTACGCGCGTCGCCGTGCCTCATCGGCAGTGAACACGCCAACATATCTACAAAATAAGAATTCTTAAACGCAAACTTGATTGCATTTAAGTCGTCATAACTATCAGTGCAAAATATAGATAATAATTGCTCCTACACCTAACGGATAATCGTAAAGATATATAAATATACAGAACTTCAATCGGTAAAAATCGAATGATCAATCATAAACACAACGTCCTCCGATAACATCTCACCTAACCAGGGACGAAGCTCATTCATATACGATCCACACAAAATTTCCGCGAGATTCTAAGGCTACTTTTCATCGTCGAAGAAAAAAAGGTCGCGCGTCTAGCAGGTCGAGCTTTTCAACTCGCCGATGTCAGCGATGTTCTGAAGAAGCGCCGAGGCGTCACTGGCCTGGTTGTTGTTGCTGGCCGACGAGTTGCCGTTGTTAGACTGCTTGGCGATGTTGTTGCCGGTATTGGTGGCGTTGTTGGCATTGTTACCGTGGTAGCGCTCCCTCAGGGTGCTTAATGCGGACAACAGTCTTGTATTCGACGACATGAGGCGCGAGTTGGCCGCGTCCAAGGCGGCTATCTGCTGCTCCTGCGCGTCGATCACGCGCTGCTTGTACGACAGCGCTGCTGACATCTTTTGCTGTTCGCGACGCAGCTCCTCCTCCACGGATATCAATCTGGAAAATCGAGACTCTATTAGTTCATTCGCCAAAATTTTCAGCGGGGTGTGCCAAGTGGATGTTATAATGGAAAGATTCGGCGAGTCTGTTGTAGCAACACTCAGCTTAACACTTTAATTTGGTAGCAACGTTAAGTCGAGCAATGTATGTATGTATACATTAATCATTCTGCATGTATGGCAAATGATAATAATTGAGAAATAATTATAAACGATGCGAAACACTTCCTTTGGAAATTATAATCATACAATCAGATTAATAATACTCTATGTTTGTGTAATGATACAGTGTTTCACATTTTTCATATCTACTATAAGCATCGTACATAAAAAGCAAAATTTTAACACGGCAATCGTGTTAAAATTTTGTACAAAGTAGCTCTTTTGGTAAATAATCACAGGTTACTCTAACAAAAGGTCGCAAATCAAAGTTATACGGTGCAGGATTTACTCATTGTATATAAAAATCAAAGATTATTACAACAACTTGCACGCAACAAGAAGCGCAAATAACTGAAAATCGAGCAGCCAATACAAAGTCATAAAAAGTATCGTTGCAGATGTAACACAATGTTAACTAATAGTAATAGTATTAATAATAATAATAATAATAATAGTAATAATAATAATGGACAGGGGTAAAAATAGCTGATCGAATGCAGTGGTGTATTATCAAAAAATTTTCTGTATATGCCTGATGGATCGCAAATTAATAAGCAATGATAACATTACGAGTAAAACAATATGAGACCAGTGTGTATATATATAAATTCTTACGCAACGTTTTGTGGAGCGTAGAAGAAGCGGTTTTGTGTGTAGAGCGCGCTGTGACTGTATATATAGTATATATTTTTTTTGTAACAATCAAAAAATTAATAATACGACAATAGATGAAAATGTAATCATGACAATCAAATGCTAAACACGTGACATAGAATGTAAAAATGTTAGAAGCTTATAAGTATAATTTGACTCTTACACCAAGATCCAGATCAAGCCAGAGTATACCATTAATGCAGCGAAGAGAATGCATAGAAAAAGACAATCAATTAAAATACTGATCAACTTTTGCCAAGTGTATATATATATATATATATATATATATATATATATATATATATATATATATATATATATATATATATATATAAAATTAACAATGGCAAAGATTCAAGTCTACTTTTTATTCATCAAAATAAGTTGTTTTGGTATACATCGCATCTTTTATTCTATTTTACTCTGGTAATTAAATCTTGATTGTTCGATAATTATGCGCGTGATAAGATTTGCATTTGAAGCATCGATACTTGATATTTTAATGAGGACTGATGGTGAACAATAGTGATGCGCGATTTCGCTGAAAGATTGCGATCAGGCTCTATCGTAAAATCTATTTATTTGAAGTGCGGAAATTCCTTGCTCTTTCGTCGACAATCGTGCAAATATCGATTATTAATTACTCTGATTCCACTGAAAAGACGTCTACTACAAAAAAAGGAAACCCATGTTTGCATCTGCATTCCATTATTTACTCGCGTAATTAATATCGTTATATTAGTAAGTCTTAGAGCTTAATTTTCGTAAAAGCTTAGAAGTTTATATACTTATTGATACGATAGATTGTACACTTTCATATATGAATGTCAATGAATTTAGTAGCTAATGGAATAGTCAGAAAAAAAACCTGCGTTTCTGAAAAAAAACTTTTCACCAAATCAACGACACTCTCCTGATTAGTAATAATAACTCGCTTGACAACATATTTCAGGATTAGTCTCATGAAAAAAAAACATTAAAAACACCCCATAGTTCCATTAGTAGAACACGTTGCATTCCGTTATTACGCAGCCGAAGGGATTCGGACTTTGAGAAAGTGAACAGCGAGTGAGAGAATATTATCAATTTTAATTCTAAAGATACGAAAGAAGAGAGAAAGAGAAAGAAAGGAAGTTGGTGATCAAAGATTAGTACCTTGAGATAATACTCTTCATTTTGGTGTCGGGCCCCAAGCCGTCGACATCAGCGTCCTCGGCGGCGCCCAACCGGGCGCGCAGCCTGTCGACGCTGCTCTGCAACCTCTCGATTTCGACCTCGTACTGAAATAGCGCATAGAGCAAAAGAAGTTTGTTAGTTACAGAGTTAACGAGCAGGACGCGCGATGCGTGGCTGATATATGATGATGATGATATAGACTTAATCGCGTTAAAAACAGGGTTATTTAACATTGTTAATTAAAAAATTAGATATTTTAAGTAAGACAGTCTCGATTGTAATTAGAAAATGTCGAAAAATATATCGAAGCATTCCATAGATGAATTTTTTCTCGAATTAAATATAGTTTAGAACAACCCTCCTGAAGCACCGCAGTCATGTCAATTACCTGATCGATACTTCGATGGCTCCTGGATTTGCTTCTCCTAGTGGCGCAGCTCTCTTCCTCGCTGGTGTCGGACAGATCTCTCGTGGAGTCTAGCGACAGCCTTCTCCTCAGCTTTGTGCAGCATACATTGTTTTGACTCTGTTCGTTATTTCCCGGCCTGATGGCCGAATTATTCGGTCTCCACTGGTGCGCTTGTAGTCCATTCCTCTGCAGGTTCCTTGCGTTCTGCTGCAGTGGTGGTGACGGGCTCAGATCGACACCTCTCACGTTCTCCACACCACCGTTACTACCTTCTCGTTCGTCAGAGCTGGTGCTTCCTCGCCTGCCGTTCCTACCGTGATGGTTCGACTCCATGTGGTAGACCGGGTTGGCAAAGGCTAAGGGTGCGCTGTTGAGGATGTGTCCATTGGCGTTGTTACTGGTAAGATCTACGGGGCTGGAGCTCTGGCTGTAGGCGGCAAAGCTTTGGTAGCCGGAGGAGGCGACATTGCTCAGCTGTGAGATCGAGATCTGCGAGCCCTTCTGCGACTTGGACTCGCTGACCTCGTCGTCGGCATACCTCAACAGATCCGAAAACTCGTCCAGATTACCGTTAGCTAGTTGTGCTCCGGTTGGGTTATTGCCACCATTGGTTTTCGAATTGTGGTAGCTATTGTTGTTCGGCTGCTGGTTGATCGACAGGGTGATGTTTGAGCCGGTGTGGTTATTGGCGTTGATCGTCGTCTTGGAGATGTTATTGTAGTTCTGCTGGTGAGTTTGGTTAGCATTTTCCTCCTTACAGCAGTGGTTCCTGCTCGCCGACCTCGAGACGTTGTAGTTATTGTGGTTGTAGTTGTCTTCGCACCTGTCGTGAATGTCGAGATTCTGCAGCCTGGCGATGTTATGTCTGTGTTGAGCCATCGTGCTGTTGTTGGACTGAGTACCGGTAATATTGTAATTCGAGTCCTTCAGATTGCTGTGACTCTCGGACCTCGTGGGGCTAGTCGGATGACTAGCGTTAGTCTGACAGTGATTGACATTAGCTAAACTCGCACTGGTAACCAGCCTGTATCCGGGTCCAGTGCGATTGTTGGCTGCGAAGGCAGTGGCTCGTTGATGAAGATGTTGCTGCCGACTGATGGGCGTGGGTGACCTGGAGACGAAAGCCGACGACTCGAGCGGGTAGTCGTCGTTGTTGATCTGCAGCTGAAGCTTCCCGTTGGTGGGCATGTAAGCGTTACGGGGCAGTGTCGCGGCCCTAACAACATTCGGGCTACGTGTGCCATTGTTGGCATTGTGTCCAAGTGTATTGCTCTGAATGATCTCGGTGCTATCGCCGATCGTGCCGTTCAGAGTGCTGTGGTTGCTGCTGAGAGTCGAGGTCGCGGAGATAGAGAGGTTGGTGGTGCTGTTGGCGATGGTCGGGTCGTTGTAGCGAAATATGTTGTTCTGGATATTTGGATAACGCAGAGTCGAGGGTACGGGCGAAGGTCCGGGTTGATCGAGGGCCTGAGAGATCCTGTCGAGGATCTCGGGCAGACGAGAGGGTGGCGACGAGGGCGAGTTTGACGAGGTCGTTGCAACGCTCTCGCGTAGAAGCGCGTGGAGAAGCGACAGCTGCTTGCCCAAGTCGATGTATCCATCGTATTCCATCGAATTATTCTGCGTTTCCTTCGAACTCTGTGAAAATAAAGGACAATATTTTAATGAGTAGGTATTCTTTACGATATGGTTTAAAAGGAGATTCAAAGCGGTAACTCAGCTTCGTGTGCGTACTTAAAATTCTTTGATTGCGCACTTACAAGCGAGTTTGCTACAGTCTCCTCTATAAAACTCAGGCCTCTAAAAGTTTTTTCAAACTCGTAACGTATAAAATATAAATGAGCAGCTATTCGAGAGATTTTCTTTTAAACTGCCGTTTTAACTTTCCGATTTTTACATAAGATTGCATTAGAAAATAATTATTAATTATCCCACTCCGCAAATCTTTCGAAACTTCTCTATTGACTTTTAAAAGTAGAACGGCGAGTGCCCGGCTGCGCGCGCGAAATGAGAAAGTTTTCTAATAACTTCGTCAAACAAAAATTACCATCTCGCGCGTGTACTTAAAAAAGACTGTATCTATCTTGAAATAGCCTTATACTATACTTACGCTTATTAATTGCAAAAAGGTCTTCATCGAAGGCGCTTCACGTTCCAGGACGTCGTTCATAAATTCCATAAAATTCTCCTTTCCCTGGAATCTCGTAAAGTTCGCCAGAGTCTGGAGGGTCTTCGCCACCAACGTCAGATTTCTCGCGGCCTTTTCGTTCGGATACTCTGTGACAAAGCAGAAAAAGGCCGGACGTTCAATTTCCATCAAAGAATATATAATATAATACAGGTGAAATCATAATAGCGCGTTAATCGGCTCTCGTAACTTCAAAAGATTTTGTCGCGTCAAAGAGCTCCGTATTATTACAGTAAAAAGTAATCACCGCTGTATGGCCCTCTCTCGTTCCGCGTATTAAGCAAAGCTCATTATTAAAGTATAATAAGGGCTTTGCTCTTACGAAAGAACGAACTTTAGAAAATTAGCGATCGCTACGGCTTAACGGTCGCATTAAACGCGTGGAATGCCACAGTTTTTCCGGTACATCGTATTATTAATACACAGCGAAAAGTAAGTTAACGTCGTCGTAAATACATAACCACGTGCTATTCAGGCAAAAAAATACTCACCGTGCGTAATGTTAAAGAGCGACGGACTGAGGATCGCGGGGCACAAAAACCTGAGGAAAATCGAGGCCGAAATGAGATTGTCGGCCATGTCCTCTCTGCCCATCTCCTTCAGTCTCTCTCTGAATATGCGGAAACACTCCCTCAGCTCGACGGGGAAATGCGAGTGACTCGCGAGGATTCGGCTCCAGGCGAGTTCGACGGCGGCTCGAAGGTTCTGCTGTTGTTTGTGCAGCGCTGCGACGGAGGCCACCTTCAGGGGATCCACCTCGCAGTCGCCTCCCTCGACTGCGCCGCGAACCACTGGACCGAGCGTTTCTTGCAGATAACGATCGCCGGTCAGCTTCAGGTAAGCTTCCATCGCTTTGGTCGCCAGACTGTTGCCGCGGAAGGTCAGCCTTTCGTCGTCTGTAAGCAGCGTTGGAGATTATAAGTAACTCGCTATACAACATTTTAATTTTAATTTTTCACAAGCGCTCACCAATTCTGTGAATGTCCATCATAACGAGATCAGCCAAAAACTGGGGCGCCCTCTTCTCCCTCTGCATGACGGCGACGAGTGCGGTGGCGATATCCTCTTTGGCCTTGACGCCGATCACCGGCTCGAGTTTTTCGCAGAGAGCCGCGTAGTCCGTCTTCAGGTACTCGAGGAACTCTTGATACACTTGAACCGGTAATATGTCGACGGACTGGAAGCGACACTTGACCCGAAGTGCCGGGGGTTCCTTTAGTGGACCTTTGTCGCCGACCACTGGATACCATTTTTCTGTCAGATAGCGAGACGTTACGTTGTTCACGGGTATGTTCACCGAGCCTGGAAAATTGTAACAGAGGATTTTAGTTGTTTAGCGAGATTATATGGGGTTTTCTTTTGAGAGAATGCGGATTTTTTTTTTTCGGCGATCGGTTTGTTGGTATACGTTGAAAAAATTACGTTATGGATATTGCATACACTGGAATGGATATGGGGTTCTCCGATTTCATATTCCTTTCCCGTCTTCTTCTCTTTTCTTTGACTTTTGTATACATATAAGCGAGCATCAAACTTTCCATGAATAGCTGCAGGACGGGTGGGACTTTCCTTTTAAATTCGGAAATCGTATTTTCTATTCAAATTCGGAGGTGACTGGGGAAGGTCCGGTTCCTAAAAGACCGTTTCCTTCCTCGACTTTTCTTACATTATATAGTTATACTCATATGTAACAGCGCTACTCAAATGATATTTACATCAAATTATTTTCAACTTCAATAATTTACTTCATTTTTGTCAATTTCCACTTTCTGAACAACCGATCAATAGTACGTATAATCTAAAACAAACCGATCAACCAATCGTCCAAGAGTCAATCGCATCACAAATGAAATCGTCGCACCCTCGCGTCCGATTACCTACTCCCACTTCCCCAAATCCATAAATCGCCTCTCGAGAGCTATCAAATTCCACGCATCACAAGCGCCGTCCGTTCCATCGAGCCCAAGAAAACCTCCACTATTCCCCCTCGGCAACAACTGCATCATCGTCATCTGACGCAACGAAGATTAAGATTTACGAAAATCCGTACGCGCCGGAGAACAACGCGCGAGGGAGGGAGAGAGAGAGAGAGAGAGAACACAATAGCAGCAGCTTACCGATCAGTACGTTCTTGTCTCTCTTCTTCTTACGGTCGGCCTCTCTGTAGAGGTTCACCTGGATAGTATTGACGGCCGGCAGGTGATGGAAGTCGAATCTCTCGCCCCAGAAGCACAGATCGGCCTTGAGTTTCGCCGTCGTACGAGCATAGAGCGTCGAATCGAGACATACTTCGCAGAAGTAACGCTTCTTCGCCGGCACGCCCTTAGCCTCGAGCAGCCAGATCTGCAGCGAGTTGTCCGTGCGACGCGTCTGCTCGGCTTCCGGCTGTACTGATTTGCGCAAGCTGTTGCGGCGGGGAAAATTTCGAATTTTTTTATTGATTCTTTGAATACATGTTGCTCGTATATAAGGTAAATAGTCGAGTGGTTAGAAGTCTTGCTGTACACTCTGCGCGCGGGACAAAAGTGAATATGTATATATCGTCTTCAATGCGTCGTAAATTAAGTTTATACTTTCTAAAGACGAGTATTTTCTTTGTGGCGTAAGGGCGTACGTGACTCGTAAATTACCGGCGTTAATAAAAGCGTCGGTGTTTGTTAAATGTTTTAAAAGTATCAGTAGACAAAAAAGATACACGCGTTAACGAGAGTCTAAAAATATTAGGGAGAATATCCTCTCTTATCAAGCGACGGCGTTGCGTATTATTAAGACAGTAAAAAAAAATACGTATCCGAAAAAATAATCAACGATCTTGACACGAGCCCGCTTACATAACACAACAAGAGCGCGCGCGAAGCGGCAAGTCACCAAAGAATTTAAAAAGACCATCGCGCTCGCTCGGTCCATTATATCAAAGTGACTGTAATAACTCCGAGGCGCCTGTATTATAAGCCAGCTGTAAATTTTTTTTTCCAAGAACCACATCTATACACTACTGCTTCATGAATATTACTCGCGACCTCGTTCCACGCGCAGTAATTTTCGCGGCGAAATAGATCAAGCAATAAAAACAAAAAAAAAAAACAATAAGACCAACCTGTGCATCCACTGTTCCCTCTCGTGAGCGGTTCTGCAGCTAAAGTACTTTGGTCCTCCGTTGCTGGGTGTGACCTGGAAGCAATGAGGCCTGTTGAGGAGGCTCGGATGCAGCGGCGTCACAGCGGCCAGGTCCATCGAGGTCACCGCCTGGCCGCAAAGCAACGACTCGTGCGAGCGACAGCCGCGAAGACCGGCACCGCTGCCCAATCCAACTCCGCGCTGTTTCTGACGCTCGAGCTTCGTCACGCTCTTCGTCCTCTTCAGCGGATTCGATCGGAACGATCGCTTCGAGAAGAAATTCTGGAAGAAGGTTGACGGTTAGACATCGGTTTATATTATTGTATATTTATTATAGAGCGATATTTTGGCTGAGCTTTGATTCGAGCACGATGTAGAGTAATTGATAAGGTGTACACGCACCTGCGCCTACGATGATTATACTATCTACACAAGCGAGAGAAATTAATGGAGCACATCGTTAAAACGACTCCACGTGAAAAGTCACGACTTCACGATCAATCAAAATCTCACATACGAAAACATCCGCGCGCGAAAGAGAAACTCGCGTCGGGAGAGAAAAGTAGCTCGTGGTCTTGCTGGACCGAAGGAGGAGACCAGACTGTCCGGAGGCTTCGGCTATCACCGGATCTTCGATGCCACGGGTGAAAGGTATAGAGTCTAGGTGAGGGGACTGCTTTCGACGTCGTAGGTATATATATATACACGTACCGGTTGCAGTGGCTACACCGCGCGCGCGAGACAGTTGCAGGAAATTGTTTAATTGAGATCGATGAGCTTTTTTATTTACACAAAGTACGCGATACTTTGAGAACCAGGTAAACGACGTTATATGATCGAAATTAAAACGAAGAAAAAGAAAGAGCTAGAAAGTATAACCGCGACCTTGATAACGATCAGAAACTGGACGCTCCTCTTTCATTTCCAGGGGCGACAATTGAGAGATTCTGGAAACGCGATTTCTCTCGTCGAGCCTTTTTAGAAAAGCCTCTCCGTTACGACGACTATTTAACGAGGAAGTTAGGAAGGCCTAGAACCAGTTTCGCGCGAGCCGCTCCATATAATAAATATACGAGCTTGTCTCCGAGTTGATAATTGAACGAATTCCGCGTGTTTTCACTCTTGATTTATCCCATTCATTATACACCATCGGAGTCCCAGGCTATTAGCCTCGATGTAGGCAATTGGCTTGACTTAGTTTCGCGTTTTTTTTTTAACTTTTTGTACGCATATTAATAGCCGTTTTCGAGCTGCTTAGGCTGATTAACGGATTCTGAAAGTTTGACGATGTGAAGATTCTCCGCAACAAACGGTCCTTACATCTGTTCTATTTATTCTATAACCAAGCATTTGCATGAAAAAAAAAACACCTGCTGGAATAAAGCTACTCCTAATCGTGACACACAAAAAGCGTAAGTGTATCAGCTACTCGGTTATCGTTCGATTGCGCCACGAGATACGCGGCAACGATGACAGCGTAATTGTTTGCCAACGTCTGCCTTACCGACACTCTCTTACGGTCTTCTCATTCACTCGCTCTTACTCAACGCAACGGTCAATTATAATCCTCCTGTTGTAATTCGTCCGATAAGACGATTTTTTCTCTACCCTTCGATAACGATCGGCTTTCTTGAAAAAACGGCCGACGGCTCCGGAATAATAATTACCCTAGCGGTGAAATAACCAATGATGGCACTGACGACCCGATCGCTGCTCTCGCTCTGGGGCTGATCCTTAGGCTCGACGCACATCCTCCGCCTTCTCATAGGCACAAGACGCAGCTTGGCTAAGGCTCGCGTTAGCTTCGCGACGAGCCTTCTCCTTCTACGACGACGACGACGACGACGACGACGACGGAAGTAAGGCACCAGACAGCAAGTAGTACTCATGTAAGATGTTCGTGAGCATTGCCAGCGATGATGATTCGACGGATTTTCCTTTTGATCTTCTTCCTTCAACGTCACGCCGAGTTTTGGGGCTGGAACGACTGTGTGTGAGGTCGGAATTGATGATTTTTTTTTCCTCCTGGCCGGCTGTGAGGAGTTGACTTTCAAAATATTTTTTCCGTAGGAGGAGCGCAACAGCTGACTTTGGAATTACATTCTGCTTGAATGTTTATGTTAATAACGTCAGTGTGTTGGGCTACGTGTGAATGACTGAACAAACGCGTGGCATGTATAGCAACGTGGAGCGATTGATAATCAATATTTCGTTGTTGCAATATCCTGTTAACAATTATGAATCATTGAACTTCTGACGTAGTGATCATTATCGATTGCACTGACGCCAGAGCTGTACTTCACACAAACATCAATTTGTCCAAGCCTCCGATAAAAGTAAAGACTTTCAACGCACAATTTTGCAACGAGCACTTATAAAGTGTACACGCTTGAGCCTATACCGCATACGAGAGATAACGTTAAAAATCGACTTTGAAATCAAGCATCAGCGGTCCTCTCACTTTTCACTTTTTCCGAAAAAATATTCCACTCGAAAACTGCACCACCAAAACAATGTCCCGGTCGCTACTCCGTTAAAAGAAATCCAAGACTGACAGTAATTGCTGAGCTCCGACAAAAAAAGAGCCTCCGATAAGCACATACAAACACCTTGTTTGCACAGCCAACGAGTGATTCTCCTTCTTCACCTTATTTTCTTCTGATGTGTACAGTACACCGTTACACACAGCAAGTGTGTATATATGTATATCTGCCAGGCGTGTGGGCGAGATAAACGCGGATGGTAGCTCGTAGATAAACGTATTTTCTTTCGCAGCAATAATCTCCAAAGAGTAAAATCTTCTCGTCTGTCTCGCGCTCACTAATTCCAATAATAAGGTTAGAATTTGGTGAATCGAAAAAAAAGTAAGCTCGACATTCCTCCGTAATAACAGCCTCGAGGCAAGCCCGTACGAGAACCGACTGCCCGTCCGAAAGAAGAAGCCTTTGCTTCCTCCCGCTCTTTAAGAATTCAACCGGCGTATATAATACTGCGCGAGCCGCTGCTCGGTTGGAAGGAGGAAGTATAGCGTATACACACAGGTATATTTTCGGCCCGGGAAAAGTGGGCGTCAAGAGCGGCTATATGCCGCGCCGCAGCCAATTAATATCCGGTCGCGGAAAAGCGACGACTGACTCGCGCGCGTACGTCACTTCTCTCTCTCTCTCTCTCTCTCTCTCGATGTGCGCTCACGTGTGGGAGGAGTTTTGTAAATTTTTCAGCGCAAAGTGTGTCGCGCGCGTCCGAGTTTTGCAATTTCTTCGCCTGTCCGTGTGCACAGGTGTGCGGGTTTTTCTGGGTAGATGCTCCGGTTTTCTCGGCGAAACAAACGCAATCGAATAGTTCGGCTGATATATAACAGTTCTTCTTCTTCTTATAATTGCTTGAAAGCAGTAACAGAGTTCACTTCACATAACAACAATATTGGATAACAGTCGGATAAAAGAAACGTCAAACTTAAAAATCAAAACAACCACGCGCACAACGTTGACAATAGCGCGGGTAACAAGTTGGCGGTAACCTCGCCATTTCCGTGAAATTTCGCGCGCGCGACTCTCCCGCTGCAGAGTGGCCTCTCTACACTCCGCAAAATCTCGACGTCGACTGATCCGTATAACTCGCGCGCGCAGATGCTCATCCGGGGCCCAAGTATAGCATAGTCCATCTCTCTCTCTCTCTCTCTCTCTCTCTTGCAGCTCTGCAGAGGGGGATGTGGCCGGTGCGCGCACGGTCCCTATTGTGCCGCCGAAAAAGCGGAGCGACTCTGCCCCTCTCCATTCAGGTGTGCGAGAGACGACGTGTATACACGGCCCGTTTCTCTCTCTTTCTCTCTTTCTCTGGGGGTAAAAACGGCAAGAGCTAGACTGGGTTTTAAGGAGAGAGAGAGAGAGAGACAGAGCGGGTATATACAAAAACGTCTTCGAGGGGTTCTCCACGAGCACTGCTATATGTAGTAGTCGATTTTTCGAGGGGCCTGTAGCCTCTGCATGCTCGTGCGATATATATGCGGCGAGAGACTGAGTATGAGTATTGTTAAAATAAGGGAGACTTGGCTGTAGGGGCCCGGCTCATATATGGGCTCTTGGAACGCGCGAAATGCCACGAAGGAGGAAGAGAGCTGAGGTTTTTAATTTTGGAGTAATTGTAATCGGTCGCTGATGGAGGATTTTTTTTCATTTCTGATTCAGTTATGTGCTTCGTCGCCTGAAGAAAAAATGCAAAAGAGCTATGGACAATGACAAATGTGTAGAACCATCTTGCGCGTATTTGTCAGACGGAAATTGGTTTATTTTGGCTGATGATGAAGCCACGACGAAAATAGCAATATTCAAAATTATATACGCTGCTATTAGAACGCATTAAAAAAAAAAAGATAAGCATTACTCATATATGGAAAATAATCGTGAAACTAAAAGCTATCAAACCAGCTTCGTTGCATAAAAATATATCAGTTGTAAAAGAAAATAAGGTTTATTTTGGCAATGAGTACCGATGAATCATATAACTATATGTGTAATTGAACCCAACCGTACGTAAAAAGTGAAAAACCTACACGTGCCACTCGTAAAAGTACAATCGCTTTAAAATGCACCGAGCAAAAAAAATCGTATTATACCACTTACAAAACAAAAGCCGCGCAAACACGCTTTGCATAAAAAAATAATAAATTTCGCTTCCTGTCTCCGAATTCTCGAAAACGTGTACCGACTATATTGCACCCTAACGCACGGATTTTGGCCGAATGCCCGAAAATCCAAGTCCCCAAGTCGTGGCACGCGCGCGCGTTATGTATCACGAGGTAGAATCGGGGGCAAAGGCGTCGATCGGAATCTCTCTCTCTCTCTTGCCAGCTATGCACGAGGAAGCGCATGTGCATATGACAAAACAGGGTGACTTGGGGGTTTCGAGTGACTCGATGGGAGATTTTTGGGAAATCTTTTTTCCGGAGGCTTGAATGAGAATTAGATGGGGTAGGTAGGTAGGACGGGCATTTGAATTATTGATGGAACTCTCGAGGTGCAGAGCAGCGGTATTTGCATGTTTTGTTAATTTATAATTGTGAGGAGTGGTTTGTGCGTTATGTGACGTTGACAAGAGCTGTGGAGTGTCATGAATGTGAATTTATTTGAATTGCAGTTTGACATTCATAATGCTTTCTGTTGTTTTTTAATTTATTGAAATTCACGTTTGATAAATATTTATAATGGTAATATAACAAATACAGTGAATGACTATCATACCGGGTATTAGTATATAATCAATCTAATAATTTTTAAATATTCAAATGCTTAACGACAGAATAAATCAAGAGATGCGGCAGATTCTCGTTGACTACTTATTGGAGATTATCGCGTATTCCCGCAATAGATATGCGAATACTGAGAATGATTTCTGTTTTATCGACGTGGGTATTGCAAAAACTAATTTTTTTTTTTAATTTTTTCAAAATGTAGTAAACAAAAATGTCAAAACTATATAATGAACATGAAAAAAGGTATACACTTCGTTTTCCCTGAGTTAACAATAAATACAAAGTCGCAGCTATATCTATATTTTAATTTTACACCAAAGGCATTCTATTATTAATAAAATAACGTCTTTACTAATATTTAAAAGTATTTTCGGGTCCATATAAATAACAGAGCAAGCACTAAGAAGGATCATTGTGCAAACAAATTTTAACTATTTCAATTGAAACTTTAAAAATATTTAATACTTCGACAATTTTTCTACCACATTGCCTCAGGCATTCCTGCGCTCTGACTCTAAGCCAACATGTTATCAACTGACCGTGTGGCCTAATGGATAAGGCGTCGGACTTCGGATCCGAAGATTGCAGGTTCGAGTCCTGTCACGGTCGACCAATCTTTTTTCAACTTTTTTAAATTATTGATCGATCAGTAATTGCTTACTGCTATTACATGTATTAAACAAATATTAAAAATATAAATAATTATTGCAATAAATTAATTCACAATTTAAGCTAAAAAGTGGAGATTTAAATATGTAATAGTTATCGATGGCATTAAAGAAATATTACCAGCATAATATAAATAAACTATCGTGATGTTTTTATAAAGTTAATCAATATTTATAAGTACACTACAATAATAATGTATTAGCTTTCTTATATCATGAAATTTAACAACGAGTATGCATTAGAACACATTTTTTTGTATATTTATGTAATAAATTACTTAAAATATTGTTAAAATATATATTGATAATCAGAATAATTACATAAGGTTCATATTTTTGAATGTATATAACTACAGTTTTTTCTATCTCGCCTAACAGCGTATCCAACGATTAAAATACCAAAAAAGCATTATAATAAAATATTTCCTTTTGTGTACAAAAGTTGTTTAAACAATATTATTAGAAATAATTCCACACTACACAGAACTTTATAATATTATCGAGATAATTCCGCATTACTCTTCATTCATCCAACTGAAAAATATCAAAACATTCAACCGGAACCCAAAGATAGAAAAGGGCCTCTATAGCGCATCCCCCCAAGCAATATCTCTCGCAACGGCTGCTCGGATTCTTTACAGATAGCCAAGGAAGATCGTTGGCCGGGAGCAGCGTCATCTCTCGACGACATCTCGCGCAGAAAACCAGTTCTCTCCTCCCTTTGTTTTTCACCTCTACGTACGACCCTTTCGCGCCTCCTCTTTTGCCGCCGCGGCGAATGTCAACCGCCAAATCAGCGATTAGTCCTCCCGTCTTTAAACGATCACGCGCCAGACAGGCTTTCTTTTTGCCTTCGAGTGATCAATGCGAAATCCTTTTTTTTGCCATCAGCAGACTGTGGCAAAAAATTGCAAGCTTTTATCGGCGTAGCGTCGCAGCGGCAAACGTATTTTTCCGTACGATTAAGTTTTTCTCTTCGTTCAGACAATGGGGAAAGAGGATTAAATAATACGGTGTGTAGCCAGGCATTTCAATGCTTTCCATTGCTACTTAGCGCTGCGTGAGATTGCCGCGCGTGATTGCGTATTCATATGACGCTTAGCTCGCTTGAGAAAACATTGGAGACGTATATAATAAGATTTGTATTTTTTTTAGTACTCAACACGAGGAGATATTAATCCACAATTAGCTTGATTTATTAACAACATCGCCGGTTGCTCGTATATACAAAAAAAGTTCACATGCTCACAAGAGCCGACATGATTTTCCTACAATTTGGCAATAACAAAACAACCCTCCCATCGTCACCTCAATGGCCAGTCACACATAAATCACCTCAACGCACTCGAAACCTCAACAGTCCGAGATCTCAATTGTATGTAAGAAGAAGCAGCTATTCGATTCGTCGTATATATATAACTGTCTCTCAATACTGCAATGGGGAATATTTTGAATTATATCAGTATACATGTGCCGCGTGTAGAGGAATCCGCGATATTTCGTGTGTGAAACTGCGGTGCAGGGGTCGCACGAAAGGGAGCATTACGTGTATACATGTATACCGGATCGATATTTTCTTTTCTTGGCTGCAGAGTCGAGAAGTCGACGCTGGGATCTCGGTCATTTATATAGCCATACGCTCGATTAGCGATTGAATGCGGCTGAAATTTTTATGCGCGACGAGGCGGTTCCGTGATGGATATAGCGGGAAAAGAGAACTTTAATATTCCGCGACTTCTCGCTACACTTTGTGGCGAAGAAAAGAACATGCAGAACATACTATTCGTTATTCATCGAGTGCAGAGACTCTGAATTATTGGTCTTCTACTCTGTAATTTAAAATGCACATCCGACGCGAAAATTGCTATATCGGTTCGAGCAAAAGAAATTTAAATATCCGAAAAAACAATGCGCACCTTCCGCGAAAGCTCATCGAAACGAACTCCAGAACAATAACAAACAATGACGTCACACTGACAAAGGAAAGGGCTGCGTGGCGAGTCGAAAGAGGCGCTCCCAAAAAAAAGAGGAGGAACCACCTGCAGTAGCAGCAGGCGCACGTAGCGCACTGACTTCCGTTGGTAGCGATTTATCTGGTGAAATTCAAGAGATCGGAAGAACGTGAGCAGAAGTCCCAAGTCCGGATTCCGTGAGCCGAAAGCCCAAGAGAATCTCGCCGTACAGGCAGAGGTGGGATCGAAGGTCGACAGGAAGCGACACGCGCGGAGGAAACGAAAGAATGCAGACTTCCGTTCGTTCGGAAAAGTGCGCGCCGTGTTCTCCTTTTATATTCGGTTCCGCGAAGATTTTTACCTCTGCTCTGGCTTCTCGGGAAGTAGGTATAGTTCATTGGGCACGTGCTGCTGAAGGGACAACAGCAGGCACGCGTATGTATATATATACTATGCGTTTTAAAGAAGGCGTAATTTTCGGAGCATACTGCGATGCCCGAGATTCTTCGGGAGAATGAAGAAATTTGTCGGACACCTGGTGTTTTTAGATGTAATCTATTCAGCGAATGTTGCGTGTTTATATTCCGAGCAATTCATTTTGGGTAATTGACTGCATTGTTCGCGATTTTTGTACAACTATATATACTTTGTTCGTGAATGCAGGAAGAAAGTTATTTTGAAAAATTCTTACAGTAGCATCGGAAGATGACATAATCCTTTTAGCCTTGCATTCACCGACAGGATCTACAATGCGAGAGCGGAAACCGGTAGGTTCAACGGAAAATCCAAAGGGAGTCTCGCGAGCTCCTTTGTGAGGGCAAGACTTAATCTGATCGGCCGATTAATCTCTCCGTGGAATATGAATCGTGCCAGAACTAATTTCTGATAATGACAGGACGATTTTTCAACTCTCAGATTATGACGAGTGAGATTAACGCGGCCTATACCTGAGATGATGCACGTGGGAAAAAAATTGTTTACCTTTGCACGACCAATCCGTTCTTCCGAATATCGATGCTTCTCAACAGGAGATTCGAACGATTTTCTGCGTTAGAGTTTAATGAGACTGCCGTTTTCCAAGTTCCGTTTGATCACCTTCACATGAATAACCAACAGGGTAGAATCAAGCGTTCGATCTCCGAACTTTCAGCTTCTCACAAACCGTTTTCCATGCAAATAAAAAACTCTGTCCGGGTACAAGCAGATCGTCAGCGCGATTAACACGTTCACACTGACCAGTTTATCGCCTCCGATTAAACTCTTCGACGAAATTGGCTAATCAGCCAGAGCTCAGGGGAGCTCCTGGACACCGCGAAATCCCGATGATGACTAAGCGTCGCAGCAACGGCGCAGTTCCCTATACCGAACTACTTTATTAGGCTCACCGACGGCGTCGCAACGCGCTCTAATTAAAGCCGTGGGTATATCGACCGAAAAGCAGCAGCCGAACTTCTCGCGAGACGAGTACAACGAACCCTCGTCTCCTGAATATTCAACAACGGCGACGAGTAGAGTAGAGCAGAGTCGTCGCGGTGATGTGGAGAAGCGACTGGCTCGTTGCAGGCGAAAAGTTGCACGAAGAGACGATATCCGAGCCGCGTGATTGTGTACAGCAGGATTTGTTCTTAATCTGGATCGGAAATCGGTTTTGGGGGAGAATACGATTTTTTGGATGGGATAATCGGGAGATTTTATAATGGTATCAGTAATTCGATGAAATTTTAAGAATTCATATCATTAAAATTCAGCGCCCGATGGAGCAATCCAAATACACTGCCACCTCTGATATCCATCATCAACAACTCGTCACTGATGCTCGTAGCGGTTGATGACTGATGTTTTTTGGCTTCCATATCAAAAGGGAGAAAGATAGAGGGAGAAGAACCTATACACAACAACTTGGCGCACGATTCTTCATACGCCAAAAGTCTCACGCGAACCGGTACACAGCCGTTTGTTTGCCGTCGACTGCAGAGCGCATGTAATCGATCTCAACCCTCCGTCCCAGTTAATGCTTCCGAAAGCCCATATATGTACACACGAGAGCATTTATATAAGCAGCCGACGAGTCCGTGCGATTTTTACACGCGTTTCTAGGTTTTGCAGACAGAAACCAAACGAGTACATATACATGAATCTGGGTTCCATTGAAGCAGTGAAAAATCACCCGCGGACCGTTTGTTTGCGCTGGTCATAATCAATCTACGTTTCGCTGTGGAGTGAAAAATTTTTCGGACCGGTTCTCTTACCGAGGGGGCAGATTTTTATGGGGATGCGATATTAGCATTCAGTATCATTGTGCGCAACGATGCCGCGATTAGGTAATGAAAGGGTCGTTATTCGATCTGGTCGTGTTGATTCTTATCGAGTTAATAATTATGATATATAACGGCGTGAAATGAGTCTTTACGTCAGTATACTTATTACAGGTGGTCGTATACTGTTAATTCCATCGAAGCAATGAATGATCAATAATGCAAAACGGAATTTATTTTTATATTCGATAAAACCGTTAGACTGGTATAATAAGATTCTTTATACTTTTAATTAATTCTTGCACTGCAATCGAATTTAATGAACAAGTCTATCAAAAAATTGAAGAATCACTCTCGATCATTTTTCATCACACTGCCCAAACAAGTAGAGGCGAAAAATTCGCCGGACCGGTTGTAACTGTTTACACCGTCCTGCTTATAATATGTATAAATGTACGTACGTTCACCGTATGAGTGTAATCGATTTTATCCCTCCTTTGTAATACTAATTCCAGCGCAGACCCTAGAAAGGATTTTCGAAGGTGATTTTTCAAAACGAAATGAAGTTGTTGGGCTGGGCGGGGTTGTTGCGTGCAAAGGGGTTAAAGAGGAAGAAAATTTATTCATATAATTGTGCGCGTCGCGCCCGAAGCGATTCTTGTAAGTAAAGAAGTAGCGAGACTTTTTTGACGTGTCGCCGCATAATGTAAGTCAGTCGAGTCAGCTGGAGAAACAAACCACTCGTGGCAATCAATTTCGTATTCGGATTCAAGCGACAACGTACATTACGTAACATCGTCCACTTTGCTATTCAGATTTTTCCAGAACGCCAACTTTCAGAAATCCATCAATCTTGATCATTCCAAAATAAAAAAAATTCTCATCATCTACAACGCAAAAATATCTACCCCAAAACCGGAATCTTCCTTCTCGTGAAAATAAACGAAGCACTGACCCGTTAAATATTATGACCGTTTTCCGCCCCAGATAAGTCCGTTACACCCATGCGATATGTCCTCCGAGAAAATTTTTGATGAACCTCGTTCGCCTGTCTATTCAGCTGCCGCTGGTCTTGAACCCGGCTTTCACACGCTTCCCTCCAAAACTTGGCGGTACGGCGTCCAGGTGAATTTGCACAAAGCTGTACTGCGGTACATTATAGGGAGCGCGACGTGACTCTGATCGATGCGCCAGCGCTGCAGACACGTTCAAACTAGTAGCTCTTCTGGGGTTATGGATTTTCCATTGAAAGCAGCGCATCGATTTTTTTCGCCCTTCTCTAGATTGTGAATGAGCTCCACACGTCGGAAAGTGGAACTGACGCGAGGCAGTATTGACACGGGCACGCGAATATGCTAATGAGGTGTGTCGAAGGAAATTCTGGGCGTCTCGCCTCTTTTTATTCCGGGGACCTTTTCTTCGGCTCGAATGGAACGTGCGCATAACGAGGTATACTGAACTTGGGTCGTTTTCATCGATGGGTGGAAAAGGTGTGATACAGGTATATGTAATGCACTCGACAGGGTTGCCGAAGGGCTGAAAAAGAGTTTTCATTTTCTGATTGGATTCGTTACTTTATGATGAAGTGTCGGGTGAGCAGTTTCCCTTCGGTATATGATTTGAATAATGAAATAGCGAGCTTTTATAAAGAATCGTATGCAACGAAGCGAAAGTCTTCATTTGCATGCGATATGATTCATAGCTTAATCAAGCTGCGTTCGACAGCTCTATAAAAATGTTAATGCAACAAAATTATATTTCTTTTGAGTTTCAAGCTCAATCGTATAATCAATAACCTACAGCCAAAATATCACTCTTGCTTCTAAAAATACCATTATACTTTTAAAAAATTCTGTGCGCATAAATCTATGGCAGTCGTTGCCAACTGCACAGACATACACACACACAGACGCGCACACACACACACACACACACACACACACATACACATATATATATATATATATATATATATATATATATATATATATATATATATATATATATATATATGTAGAGTGAAGAAATTCGAAACAGGCACTTACGACTATACGATTGGGGGTGACGTCGAGTGGCCGTGCGCCGAGTACAGGGGTGGCTGGAGCACTGCCTCTTCTGCATGCCTTCTCGTACGAAGTGTCTGAAACAGGTGAAAGGAGAGAAATATAAGCACTCTGCGGTTTTTTTACTTGCTTTGCTTTACAATTCTAAGAAGTCTGTAAGAAAGAACGTTATCTGATCGCTTATAGTGCAATTTTACATGCTCAATTCACACTGCAATTGTTGTGAAAAATGTATTTGCTCAAAATATAGTCGAACGTTGAAAATGGGGAAAAGGCGGTTTACAAATTGTCGGTAGACCGCACCGCACTTTTTTTAAGCACCCGTTAAAATAAATAGCCTAAAAAAAACCCAAGTTTATGATGTCGTCCCAATTTTTTTCCGATTCACCGGACATTTTTACCTTCTTGTTAATTTCTACTGAATCGTGTTTACTCTGGGGTGCGCTTAACCACAAAAAACTCTCTCTCACTCCTCTAAAAAAAGGAAAGAAGAAAGAAAAACCGCCCAGAATTTATCTTCCCCTTTAATTTTTACTTTACAAGTAAAATCTCGTGGTCACTAAGCAACAGCCTATATTTCCCCCGGATTATTTCCCAAGCGAAGAAAAAAACAACAGAGAGACGACGAGGTGCGAAGTGAGCCAAAACAGGAAATATGGCGCCACGTCACAATAAAAAATCACCGGATGAAAATCCTATCCCCGCAACGCTGGCATTCTCACGCCTGTGCGCGCAGTCGACCCTCGCGTGCGTCGGCTATACTCGCGCGCGAAAAAAAAAGAAATGCGGAAAATTGGAAAGTGACGAGGCGACGTCGGCGAGGTTAGAGGGAAAACTGTGTAGTCGGAAGGATAAAGAGGGTGAGAAAAAAATATGAAAAGCGGAGTGGAGCCGACACCGGTGATCCGTGTGCCTGTAGGATTACGTCAGATACGGGATGTTGAGTTAATATTTCTGTATTAAGAGCGGCTTCGTTCCATTGTTAATAATGTTTATTATTAATAAACAAAACTTTATTAAGGGTTCACGAAGGTGTGAGCATTGAGAAAGGGGAAAATAAAAAAGTACTAGTAACTTTTCTTGTAAGTCGCAATAATGCGCGTCTGGCCAACGGTTCGGCTCAAATCAGGCGTGACTTTTTTCATCTTACAATATACCATGCATAGCAGCAGGCGATATACGTCAAGTAATTCCAAGGGGTCTCGGTTCATCGACGAGCGCGAAAACGCAAAGAAGAAAGGCGCGGCAAACAAGCCGAAATCGTGTACAAGACCCAAGCGAAATCCCCTTCGCAGCATTTGTTTCCCTCTACTTTACACTGGGGCTCACGAAGGGATTAAGTCGATGATTTAGAGGAAGTCCGTGTCTGGGTAAGACTATTAAAGTGTAATATCGTCCATCAGCGCGTCGCGTCTGACGATCCCACCACGATGATTTTATCGCTATCGAGTTGTTCTTTCGAGAATTTAACGACGATCGACGGCATTGCGCAAAGTTTTTTTCCGATCGCTTGGGAAAGTTCACGAGATATGTGTATAGGTAATATAGATGAAAATACGTTGTGGGTAAATGTTCGCACGAGACGTTGTTTACTATCGGTAAGTGCATTTGCCATGAGGAGTTATCGTAATCCGCTTTTGTAGAAAGCGTAGAAAGTACGTTCTTTTTCTTTCCGTTAGACCGCGCCTGTAAACACTATAAGTAAAATCACGAATTAAAACCGCTTTTCGAATTCCGAAAAATGCACGGCTTCAGCTTTAGAATTCAAATTTGAATCCTTTCACACATATATATATATATATATATCCCTACCAAACACGAGTCTCAAAACACACACTCAGCAGAATCTCGACTTTTTCACTTTCTCATCTCTCCGTATACATATACCTGTATACAATCCTGCAGTCGAAACGGCCACTCATTCTACCCTCCTTTCCTTCCAGCTCAAACACACCATATACATACACATACCCTACGAAGCAAACACACGCAGAAGCAAAGTTCGAAACAATACCCCGAGACTCTCTCGTCTACTACTTTACGAACGCATCGGCTGCGACAGCATTATAGACGACAATGGGAAAAAGGCGCGTATACATGCGCTTTTCACATCCTGCGCTGTGTAGTATACGCGACGACGGGAGGCCGAGAAACTCTCTCCGCGGGAAACGCGGCCAGCTTTTGTCGCGGAGCTGTGTATTCTCTCTCTCTTCGGCGGATGAATGGCGAAAATTCTAGTTTTTCTTCTTGGGACACGAGCTAGTCTTGCTTCTGCTGCTGCTGCTGTGTTGTAGACAACGAGGCCTTAATGGCTTGCGGTTTCGCGACCGGGGGACGTCGTCGTCTTGTGTAAAGGAGCCCCTTTGTGCATTTGAATATGGCTACTTTGCGTTATTTTTCGTGTTCGTGACTAATGGCGAGATGGCTTGAATGACCGCGGGGAAAGAAGCAGAGAAAAATTATAATTGTTCGGAGTGTAGAGCTCGTTTGCTGCGAGAGACGATAAAGTAGAGTAGGAAATTCTTTTATGCGCGCGGATTATAAGAGGGATGCTAATGAGTGTAGCAGAAAATTTTTTAATAATAACGAGCTGCTTGGTTCGAATACGGATGTATGAGGATAATTCTTTTGAAGATTCCAAATTATCTACACACGAATCAGACGAATAAAAATAAAAATTTTAAAATCGACTCCTCGGCTTCACAACAAGTGCTAAACGCGGCAACAGTAGCAGCACATTAAAAAAAAAGTCGGGCATCGAACCGTTCACGCCTCTCTACATAGCATCGGAAAAGTCTGTTACTCAAGCCGTCGTCAGCAGGGAGCAATTAACGCCCTCACCGAAGAAAAGCCAGTCGAGGTCAAGCTACCGGCCATTTAAATGCCACTCCTCGACTGGTCTGCTCGCCAACTTCGCCTTTGACTCTGATTTCTCTCGTATAGTCGCGGAATCTCGTTTATGCTTTTCGGCTTGTGAATTATTTCTTTTGATACTCTACGGCGTGAGCAGTGTGCGTACGCTTTTGTTCAGTCTAATGATTACCGCGAAAACCGTAAATTGTTCGCGCGTCACGATAAAATAGTTTGGTTCTTTAAGAGCTGAGTGAGTCACCTTATTGTTTTGCACTCGGTATTTCGTAATATTTTATTACACATTGCATATACTATATTTTACACAGCTACACCTTTGCACCGCAAAAGAAATCTATTCCCACAACAACCATACATTTTTTATCAAATCTCAAACCGTAAAGCAATCAGCAATTAAAGCAACCCCTTAAAATCTCATTTACCCCTTACCCGAAACACTCGACTCTCTCTCTCTCTCTCTCTCTCTCTCTCTCTCTCACTCCCCGAAATTTCAATTTAAACCTCTCTCTCCTTCTCCGCTCGTGCAATTTAAAACCGAACAGGGTACCGGTATACGCTGTCGCCGCTCGCTCGCAGCACAAAAGTCACCATTAAGGCGACGACGGGCGGCTCTTTAACGTTCGCCGGTGACGCGCACGTGCGTTACCTCGTGTGTATGCACTCTCGCCTTATTATGTACGGGAGTGTGTGTGTGTGTGTATATATATATATATATATATATATATATATATATATATATATACGGCCGCGAGTACATTCCACGTCTTTGCCGTCGTCTACTGGTCGGACGACGAAATTACGTAAGGGAATAGCGTCGGCGGCGCGCCACAGAGAGAGCTGACATTGCACTGGACATGCTGTATACGGATTTAGTGTGCGGACGGAACGAATGTACATGAGGCTGAAAAGTGTTTGGGTTGAAAGTCAAGTCAGCGAGTTTACCGTGTTTAATGCTTTTAAGATATTTAGAGCAGGATTTAGTTGGGTTTTAAGGTTTCAATATAGTTTTATAATTTTAAGAATTATAAAATTCATATGAAGTAAAATATTATAAATCTTTAAAAAGAAGTCATCTGTTTCCAATTTCACGTTAAACAAATTCGATGTTACTAACCATGAGAATTGAACGACTCCATTCCGACAAAGAAACAACGTATAAAAGGCGCCGCACCTACTAAACACCGCAGAGTTTCAGCCCCTTGGCATCGTGCAACCAGACACACGCAGCCGCACGTCGGCTGGAGAACTTTCACGGCGCATCAGACGAAGATTAAATACCTCACATTCAGCTGATCAGCCACTCTCCCACACCGTCAAACAAGAAACCAGCGAAATAATCAAGACGAACCCATACGTTTCCTCGATCATAATGCAACCATACTCTCGCAAGAGAAATTCCGCATCGTCTTCCGGCATTTTTGCGCCGTTTCTCAGAGTATACCGAAGAAAAGAGAGGGCATTGATTGCTCGCGCGTGCCCACCCATTACCGAGTCATTACGCGGAGACTGAGCTCGCGATTCGAGGTTAATGGACCGTGAGCCTCTCCCAAAGTACCGGCGCTTTCCAATTGATGATCGGCGATGCCGATTTTTGCTTCTTCTTCTTCTTCTTCTTCTTCTTCTTCTTCTTCTTCTTCTTTCTAATACTCGAGCTAGAGGATTCGTCTCTATTAGTCGCGGATTGTGCTTTATACTTAATCGATGCTGTTTAACGGGGATCACTCGGGGATAATACTGCGAGATATATGTGGTACTTTTGCGGAGTGAGGTCGATGGTGGGTGATGCTATGATTTTTAACTGCTTTATTTTGCCTAGCCCTAATACGATTGATTACGCATGCTGGCTATTTGTTTTTCTCCTTGATCGTAAATCATCAGGAAAGCATAAATTATCCTTTCAGACAGAAGCTCTGCCAAGTTCTTCGCATATAGGATCTCCTTCTCAGAAAACTAATAGTTCATTCATTGAATACAGCAAAAAATAGCATAACCACACTGCTGATTGCCACGACTTTTTCAATCAGCAGCGGCGGCAGCTTCTGACTTCAATGTCGCATCGTCCGTTTGATTCCCCGCTACTGCGTATATATATATATATATATATATATATATATATATATATATATATATATATATATACCAGTTGGAGAACCGGTAATCGCATTTACTTGCATTAAGCGACCGACGATTAGCTCGCGGGAAGGGAGCAGCAACGATGGCAGTTTACGCATCCAACAGGTGGCACTGACTCAGCGATCGCGTGTTAACCTGCGCAAAAATGCGCGCGTGTACGTATACGCGCATACATATATATGATATCCAGGACGGAATGGTAAAACTGGTGCGTTCGGCTGAGTAACGTCGCTCACGTTAGTTATGCTGCTTTGATTTTGAAAAGATAATATGGTGGTTGATTGCAGGATGCGTTACGTATTCTTTTTTTTTCAAGTATTATGCTAACGTTTCAATGAACTAAAATTGGTTATTAGCTGGAAATTGCTGCGCTCTGTTGTCGGAAATAGATATGGCAGGCAAAATCTTGTTGTTGTATATCGAGTCAACAAAAAGACGAGATAGTTTATGAACAAAATTCGAGATTCACACAGAGCTCGCCACTGGCTCGTCTATAGACTGTGCATATAAAATATAGTTTATCACGAGGCGCGCATACCCCAACCGGAAGACGCGATAGAAGTGCATAAATAATCTGCATATGCGCGCACACATGCCTACGTCTTGCCTCGTTTATCAACATTTATACCGTGAACGCATAGAAACTGTGATAAAATTCTTTATACGACTAGACCCGAGTTCGCTGGCGTTTCTTCCATGTGATACGAGGGTACGCTGATTAATTTTTGTTTTTATCACGATTAATTAATCGTGGACCGCGAGGTATGCCTGTTTACGTTTTAAGAAATAATACTATCGCTGGGGAAAACAATAACCGCACGGCGCAGTCGTAAATGCAGTCTTTGATAAAAAAGTTTGAAATCTATTTTTGAATCATCCGTAAGCACAAATACTTGACATTACAGGAAAAATTGTTACGTAGTAGGATCGAACGATTACCTTATAAGACGATGAACTAAAAAGCAGTAGTATCCGTCAACTCTTACAGCAATCTAAATTATCAAACAGTAGATATTACACGTATCTACCCAGTCAATCGGTGCCAGATTAAGCAATTGAACTTTCACAGTAGGTGGCAGAAGTATAAAAAAAAGAAACGCTCATGGCCATAAAGACCCTTGGCCCGAGGTAAAAAAATACTATACCAGCACAGAAGCGAGATGTAAAACGGGAGATCATTAATAACCCCTTCGCGGAGAAAGAGCTACTTTTGTGCAATCGTCCTAACGACAGTAACCTGATGTCTATCTTCTCCTGCTGCTGCATATAAATATAGCATCGTGTCAACCCTCTTGCATTTTTCGGGCCACCCTCAGAGTCGTTTTCATTTCGTTTCGATTTCAGTCGTGTAGCTCATGCTGACTCGTATAATAAGAAATGGGTGATACTTTATTGTACATAATGTATAGTGTATAGCTTCTGCAATTCTTGATCATATTGAAGTTTACCCTTTATATGCTCACCGAAGTTTTTTAAAGATAAGTATCATTTCGATAACAACAAGATTCAAACAAACGATTCAGCTACAAAAAGAACTCCATACCAAATCTTTCAAATTGAACTTCTTCTCCTCGGTATACATATATCTGAGAACTCAAAAACAATAATTCACCCATCCCCAAGTTTCTTGCATCAACTCACATCTCCGTCCTTCTTTTAATCCCCATAATTCGTTCTTGCCTTCTGCACGGCAATGTCATGGTTGCAGCGCGACGGCAGCAGCTGCAGCAGCTTTCACTCGGTTACACTCATAACATCGAGAGAAAAGAGGAGGAGAGCAACATTGTAACTGACGTAGGGCGAGTGAGAGAGAAATATAAGGATGATAATTATTAGGGCAATTGGTATTCACGACGTATACGACCAGCAACAGTATATAACATTGTCCCTCGTGGGCGTGGCTCGAAAACGTAGAAACCCTTTCGTTATCCCCTGATGTGTATACGAGCGATTTGAATTCGAGATCCTTTTTGCTTATTTTCTATGTATGACATGTGCGCTCGCATATACACGAATGTTTCAATCGTCCGGAATTCAAACGGTTTCATCAATTATTATTAGCCGAGTCGCGTTGGTCTGTGGGCGCGAACATTGTCAGGGTGTATATACAAAGGCGACAACGTAATCGTGGACGGTGAAAAAAATACGTCGATTGTCGCGCGAGACGATCAATCAAAAAATAGGTGTAATGTTACCTGACGTATTAAATGACTGCACGCATTGTGCGTGGGTACTACTTTAATAGACCCGAGCTCTCGTCTATAATGCTATAGTAAATTTTAACACAGGAAAGGCAACTGTTGTCATGAAGACAGTTGGAGAAATTCATTAATTTAAATATAAACGAATCCCGAGGAGAATACGTTAGTTCGGAAGTGTAAGAAAAAAAAGGAGTCCTTTGTTTGCTGACCACAGTCGACGTGTAAACTGAGAGAAAAAAAACGGAAAACAGGATTCTAACAAGGCGTATAAGTTACAAGATCGAGATTACAATACGCGTCAGAACTTTGTGTCGCGACAATGGACAATTGTGATTTTCAGGGTCGACCTTCTGCATTCCGTGGTGCATGACGTAACGAGATCGAGATCCAGAAGAACGACTTTCTAGTCCAGCTAAGCAAATATTGCAGAAGTAGCGCATGTGTGACGAATTGATTGACTTTTTTCAGATTGCCGATAATCTCTAAATTGTGAAATTGTATCTAAAATCAGATTACTCTGAAACTCTTGGACAATGACCTATATGGTATGTATTGTATAATTTTGTATAAACATGCCTTACGTGCAATGAATCGCACTTTAAAATAATACATACATGATGCGAATAAACTGGTCAATTGTTAATAATAGTATTAAATATAAAGTTCTTTTAATATTTACAAGGTCGCGCAATCCAATAAGCTCATTTATATAACCAGTAAAGAATAAATATAGCTACAAGTAAAAAAGTCAATACACCTTATCAAGAATTAGAATACAGGTCAACGAGTTTTTATGAAGCTTTTTATATAGTTTAACTCATCGTGTATCGATGCTTCAGTGCTTCAAAATAAATACGATAATTGCATGCATTTATCCGAAATACACACCTTTGATCGAACAACTCTTGTGTAAATCTTACATCATTTATTTTGCGTAATACAGGTAATACTTATTTTTAGATGAACCATTATTTGTAACATTCACTGCAATTTTCTCTTTGAATTAATAATCTTCTGTATTTTTTCAGCTACATCCTACTGTTCTTCGTATCTATTATCTACCCGATCACCCGCATAACTCTATCTCCGTTCCAGATCGAATCCAGCATAACGAGAGCATTACGAGACAATTATAAGGCAATCTATATCTCAACACGATCTTTCTAACCCTTTTCATCGTGCTCGATCTAGCGCGCTTATGCGCGGCTAAATCAACGCGACGACGACGATCGTTTCACGCTATGACTTGCGCGCACTGGTATATAACATCGAAGGCAAAAAAGACTTATTGCTTGTCCAACCGTGAGAAGAGGATAAGAGCATCGCTGTTGGATGAATAGCGATCACGGTCGCCGACTATCGGAATGCTGCGTTCTTGGTTGGATAAACAATTATCGATTGTTGGTAAACAAATGACGATTGATCGAGTTTATTTATAAAGGTGCTGTTTGGATATTTATATCTTCGGAGGTATAAACAAAAGTTTATATGCAAGAGAAGCGCAAAAAATTTAGAGATGTATTATTCGTTTACGTGAAATCAAGGGAGACCATGATAAGGAGGCATTTTAAGTACGATATGTAGAAGTGGCTGTGATCACTGCTGCTGACAGCTTCAACAAGAACATTATCTAGAAATGGCCAAACGACCTCCAACTTTCTCAGCAGTCAGACTTGATTGACTAAATTATCATCTCAAGAAGTACAATCAGATTTTAATTTTTGACTATTGATCGTGAAGGTTATACTCATTTACACGCGGATTAGAGCGCATAGAGACTTGTGAGCGAAAAAAACGAGAGAATATAAATGGATCTATTAACTCTCGGTAACCCGACGTCATAATACTTTCGTTTACGCAATAAAACTTAATCCTTGAATATGATTTTATCCCCAAAAGACTTTCACTTTTTAAGTGATTGTTACTGTAAGTAAAACCGCGTATGGTATAGAGTTTCTTATTATTAATGACCCGGTTTTGGATAACACAACATTATTTAATTCGTAAAAAGTTCACCGACTTGCCATAAAGACCTTTGAATTGCAAAACCAACTTTCAGCTAGACCCCCAGAGTATAGAGCTCGTGTTAAATTTCCTAGCGATAATGAAGCGATATATTTAACGATTAAAACCGGTAGGCCGCGATATAAATGCAATTTAATGCTCGAGCAGACTAGGCTTTTTTATCGTTGCTCATGCGTATAAAAGGTAGCTTCGCTGTACGAGCGGATTCGTAAATTCGAAGGTAAGTTTAGATTGTTCGCTGGCGCGATTATACTCGTTCCAAAATTCATCAGTCCGGAACGAGTAGTTTGAATTAGACTCAATGTGAACAGATCGATAAGTCCCCTATTAGCAGAGAGTTTGAGAACGACTAATGCCAGTGGAAAACTTGAATCCAAGGAATTGAATCCAAGGCTGCATCCATTGTTAATGAAACTTTTTTTCTGGATGAACTTTAAAAATAATTCGCATTTTACTGTAATCTTTTCAACACCGTGAAACTATCCTAACAATGCAGGAACTGAAGACTCAACGGCTCTCCTGCTTCGCCATAAAGTCGTAGCTCTAGGCTCGCGTACGAGCCTTGATGGACCTCGTCGCGAAATCGCGATCTTATCTCGATGCCACGGGGGGAACGACGAGTCGTCGCCATAGCGATTGGTTTACATCCACTGGAGAAGACAATGGGTCGTCGTAGACAAGTCACGCGCACTTTTATCTAGCAGACGAGTTACTATCAGACTGAGGAAGCAGCGGTACGTTTGATGATAAGCGAGAATTAATATACGCTCGGAGTGTACAATTATAGGAGAAGCGATGTAGTGAAGGGGAATTATTCAAAGGCGTGATTATTTTAGTACTGATTTTTAACTTGGCTCCATTCATCCTTATTAATTGTTAGATTCGGGTGTAAAATTTGTTGGTATGTGCAAACACATTAATGCCTTATTTAGTGTCAAACTAAACGTGATGTACAGTCGTGTTCCATTGAGTCCAGTTCGCACAAATTACTATATACGAATAGACTCGTGACATACTTTATTATCAAAATAAGCAAATATTAGCTATGCGCGCGTGACAAAACGGGTTCCTGGGAAGCCCATACAATTCTCAGTTCATTATTCGCATTCTATCTTGAGTACACCGTAAATACTATGAAATTCCGCCCATTGGCATTATATTGCGCGATCTCCATAAATTTCGCGAGCGCAAGCATTCTTTGCGTATAGAGACATTAGTGGCATTATTCAATCGAGTATACGGTGCGCGAGCGGTCATACAAAGTGGTTCATTGTATCCCGGCGCATCGATCACGCATCTTCAGGGACACTGTAGCGCGCTGCAGCTGTTATATATAATGCAGCTTCGTTAAATTGTGTACCGTTTGAAAATGTTACATTTACGGCTGTACAGAATCGAATGTATAACATTGTTTAAATTATAAACAAAGTATTTTATTATTTAACTTCTGTAAACTAATAATAGACTCTACGCCCTGTTGCATTTGACTTTGCGCGCCAGCCGACAACGCGCCGCTAGTACGAGTCCCGGCCGCTAGGCGTCGAATACCAAACTTTTGACAACACTCGACTAAAGTGGCAACCTGAAAGGCATAAATTCGAAGCAGAATCGAGCAGTAGCATCGCTTCTCGGCCTATTGGCTAAGATCAAAGTGTAGTATCTGTTCTTATTAGCTTGATATCTAATAGACCCCCTATTAGGGGGTCAAGAATATCGAACAGATTTTTGAAAAATGGCGAAGTGACCGGGGCTTGCTCCGACTTTGCCGCGAGTCGACCTTGCATTGCACTACCGCAAGGAACGGCTCACATTATCTAATTTAAACATAAAAATCTCCCGTTTAGTAGACTACCTTGTTAAATTAAAAGAAAAGTTTCAAAATAAAAGTTACGCGTGAAAACATTTTAGAATCTTACGTGTGATAACGTATGAAACATATGTACTTATGTTACATACAATAGAATGTTTCAGGCTTTGTTTATTAAAAAATAGCTCGTACACGCTACTACAGTACACCACGCCGTTGCGGACGCCATCATCGTCACCGTTTATACGATTTAGGCCATACGCGCGTTCAGCTTTACGTAAGGCATAAGAGAGAGAGACCGCGGGCGCGGATCGCACGTAAATCAGCAGCTACGATAAGCCGATACACACAAGCACCGCTCGCGTTCCGTTCAGCCTATCAATCGCCCAATTTGGCCGCAGGAGGAATACCCACATATACTCCTTATATAGTTGCGCGCACGAGTCGCCGACACGTCAGATCGGTTAAAGCGATAGCCTCTGAGCGAGCTGCGGCGTTTTGCTCGCTAATCACGAGAGACCAGGTAGCACAGTAGCTACGTTGAGAAACCAGGAAGTTACCTCGTCGTCGTTGAGTTGCGCACTTTGAGCGCGGACGTTTTGTAGTTTCTTTGTTAAATATTTTCCCTACTCTACTGTCTTGAGAACTTGTCTTAAATTTTGTAACGTTACTTCGATAACGGAGAAAGTTTTACGCAAAGCTTTAAAACGCAAAATGTAAAGAAAACAACAACTAATCCATTAAATTCCCTGTCGAGCGTATACAAATGTTTAGACATACAAAAATACTCTCTCTCATCGCTTGTTCAATCAAATGCATACCCAGCACACAGTTGCAGCGCGGAAATGTCGACACGAGCGCCAAGTCTGCATCTCGCGATCCCGTATCGGCGATTCGCGTGCGAATTTCTCATGATCACGCGCGAGGCGTGTGCTACGATTGACGGGCGTCTCGAAAGGCGTCGGCATCGAGCCAGCCAAGAGAAATTCAATTAACCGAGAGGGATCTCGTCCATGTATGTGAGTGTGTGTAAGTCTGTCCGCGTCTGCCTTCTATTTGCGAGTGACTTTCTTTATTTGTATCGAGGGAAGTGTCTGCGGAAAATTTCCAGGCGTGATTGAAGCCGAGGGAAGTATGCGCGGGTTTTCTCATAGAATTTTGCAACGTGGGTTCTGCGTGCTGATTAAAAGCACTTTTTTATATTTATATAATGAGAATTCGTGGTAATATTGCAGAGAGTGAGAAAATTAGCGCGAGTTCTGGAATTATATAGAAATTCGAAAAAAGATAATTATTATTTATATAAGAATACCGTCGTCACGAAATCCCATAACAAACAAAAGAAAGCCGTTCAATCCAAACACGGCACAGGCGAAGTTACTGTGTATATATATCCAAAAGATACAATCGCGAATTCGACTTTTCATCACGTCACAATACCCCTCACGTCTCGTCGCGAAAACTCTCCTCCTCCTCAGCTAATCTAGCATCTGCCATTGTCGCGTCTCGACGACACGCACGCGTGCAACTCACAATGGAGGCAGGCGTTTCTTTCTCTCTCACTCCCTGAATCCACCGACAACAATAACGAGACACACTCCAGACTCGCACACGTAATCGAGTAAAGCGGCACGCACAAAGAGGAAAAAGGGATTACGCCGACGTCGTCGGGAAATCCTGCAAACCTCTCACGTAGCAGACGCCTAGCCGCAAAAGGAAAAGGGGTTGCGCGAAGAGATTCGATTAGCCACGCGCCCAACTGCACTCGGGAAAGAGTCTGTCTGAGTTCGGGGTGCATATATAGGTATGAATTAACGCAGGGGATGCAGATTTTTATAGTATATATAGCCCGAGGGATTGATCTATGTGCGGATTCTTTGGGCTGATTAACTCCGCGATGCAGCGACAAATTTTAATGAATGGCCGGGGTGTGAACGAGTTCGTATACTCTCCTGTATTTATGGTGTTAAACAAAAATAGCGGTTTCATTTTTTTAGTCGCAGCAGTGGGAAATTTGCGGGACTCACCTGAAACAGAAAAAAAAACGTTCGTTAGTCATTGTTTGATATAGAACAAAAAATAACATTTTTATCAATAAACTAACGGCCTGAATCTCATTAAGCATTCACAAAAAAAGGCCGAAACGAAGCCAATCGCGAAAACTCGGCCCGCAGCGAGCAACAAACGACGAAGCAGTGGCATATGGATAACGTCCAGAACAGCCGGATGCATTATATGATACGCTGAGCTGCACCGCGAACGGGTTGGGGCGAGTCCCGACATGGGGTAGGCCGGCTGTTCGGATGGACCTCATGCTGACCCTTGTCGCGCGAAACTGCACTGGTGTGAATGCACGAACGGGTGTCATGGAGATGGATGATGTGTGATGGATACATTGATGAGGGAAACTCGGTTAAAGTTTAGGAATTTCGTGTATTAGGAGGAGTCTTTTGACTTGAGGTAATTGTGGGTGTGTGTGCGTGTAGCTTTCTGGGAAAATGGGTATCCAGAAGATTAATGACCCGCGGAGAGGTCGTTAACTTTTTTAATTTCTTAATGGTTCTGAAAAATTCGAGAGCTCTTTCTTCGAACTGCACCGGTTCTAAACAAGACTTTTCTTCTATTCTCCTACTAAATTCAGCGATCACGTATACCAGTATAATACACTCACATAATAAGAGCTCCGAAGGAATGCAATAAAAACCGAACACTCGACTTCTTAATCATCATCGAAGAATAAGAAAACAACTGAATCAGCGGTGTAAAAAATGGCCTGTATAACCGTGCGAAATGCAAAACCGCACTACATTCCTGCTTGGAAAAATGTTTCCTGCTAATTTTCTCTCATTACTAAACGCTGAAAGAAAAGACGTAAAGACACAAATCGATCGCGGCGGATGATGTATACATATAAAAGTTCGCTAACGAGAATATCGCCGCGCGAGAAAATGATGGTCGTTGCGCCGACTTAACTGCGTTCATCCGCAACGCCGCGGCACTTCCCGTTTGTAATATCTTTAGAGAGAAATCGACTATATATACTTATATATATCGTAAAGTGCAAAAATAGGCGCAGTATGAGAGTTCGAGAGGTGTGTAATGCGCATAAAGCGCATTCATATATTGCACGGGAAATTTGCAAAAAATCGCGGGAAAATGTGAGCGGCCGCGTGAACTCGACGGGTAAATCGAAAGGTAAGAGAGAAAGAACGGGTGCATTGTCCTTGGTTCTGGCGTGAGATATACGCGATAGAGATTGTTTTGTCGCTGTAATTAAATAAATAACGATGGTAGAGTTAGGAATATTAAAATTTTAGTTGGAGGTGTAATTGTACGATAAGAAATAAAAGGACTCAAGATTTTTTTGCACACGTCTCTGACGGCCTAATGAATACAGGGCCGAGCGTCTAATTTTCTAATTGCGGACTCGAGCTTAAATCGAGCATTAACCGATGCCACGACAGGCGAAATTCACGTCTACTTCCGGACGATTACCCCGTGAATAGATTTGCTAATGCGCTCTTGAATGTATAAGAAGAAAAAAGAGGCAGAGAAAGAGATAATCCATCCCCGGCTTAATGTGGCCGTAGAAAGAGTGGATATAACTTTCAAACTGCCGGTTTGAACCCACGATGCAAAAAAAAATCCTCTTTATGTGTTATTTCACCGCTGAGTAATAAAACTATTACTTGCAAAAAGCGTTATTACTATAGTTTCGAAACCATAGACATTGTATTTTTATTGACATGTTATTTACTCGGATCATAAAAGCAACACTTTTACATTCTCCAAGAAATTACACTACACACGACGATGCAACACACATATATAAACAGTCTAGCTAAAACGTCCAGCAGGATTTTCCGCGCCTATAAATTATCCCCCAGCACATCCCTCGTAAAGAGAATATATCCAGCTCGATTATGTTCGCAGTCTCACCCCGAAACTCTCGCGTAAAAATCCTCGTGCATATATACGAGGACTTTAAAAAGGGGTAAGTTTTATACTAGCGCGATATGCATTAATTTATCACTCTATTACGAGCGCATCGCGGACAATGCAAAGGACGGGCGTTTAGCGGACGAGAAAAAAGCCGAAGCGCGATTTAAGATGTCGTTAAAGTGTTTTATGGGTCGAGTCGCCCCCCAGGCAAGAGAGAGAGAGAGAGAGAGAGAGTTCGTTTTACGACGCTCTCGCGCGAAATTTGACGGGAGGAGCGCTACAAATCGCCCCGCGTGCGCCTTTTCAATTGTTCGACGTTTATATGCGCAGGTGTTGTTTCATGTGCAGACGCGTGAACTTTTTTCATAGGGTGACACCGACCAGAGTCGTCTGTGTGTTAAGCTAAGGTTTTTTTTTCGCTGCTGGCGACTCGCGAATGCGATGGTGTTATTGAGACGTTTATATACACGCGGCTGTATAAGAATTAGGTGCTGCTGGTGTTCAGGTTTACGATTACAACTTTATTTTTTTCATTAGCGTATGGCTTCCGCGTATTTTCTTTATACAAATACACGACAAGAATATAGGTATAGGTAGATTCTGATAACGATAGTATAACTGTTTCTTTTTTTTTGTTTATCGACTACAGTGTCCAATTATTTATCCTGTGAGAAAACACAGCCACAAATTATGAATTATCACGGTTCGATAAACCTTCTCGTATATAACAAATAGACTCGGGCGACTTTTTATCCGCGTTACACAGCCGCAGTTCTATTAAGTCATCATTACAAGCGATTATCAACGCCTTTTTCAACTTTTGTACAGCAGAAGCTCGCTTCTACCTCATCGCTTTTCAATAAAAAGCCTAGCACGTAAGCAAAAAAAGCACTTACTTCGTTTAGAAGTGCAAGTACTGCAGCACGATATCATCGACATATACTGTAAAGGCAAAAAGCGAAATGACTCGCAGGATCTTGTCGCAATAGCAAAATACACAATATCCCTTTATGCGCCCGAAACTGGTAGGCATTGTGTTTTCGTCACCCCCGGGGTCGACGCTACACCCCTTTTTCAACGGGGAGAAAGTAAAAAAAAAATACTGGAGGTCAGTCAATCGAAAAGCGATTCGTGCCATCCCGAAATCTCTCTTTCATTTTCTACTATATATGCGTCTGGCGCTAGCGACTGTCTTTGGCCAACCCTCTTTTATTCCAGCTGTCTGCTTCGGTATTGTGGTTGCCTATTTTTGCCGCTTGTATTCTGACTTTTTAATCAGGTTGGGCTTGGTATGCAGATATGAAGCTAATTTTTCGAGTGAGCCTCGCAATTTATATGGCATTTTCGATCACCGGTAAATTTATCGTACGCATTTTTATTGATATTTATGCGACACAAAAGTAGTCTCTCGAATAAAATGAAAATATTCATCGATATAAACCGATCACCCCCAAATTCTGCTATAATCCGCAAAACTCTCTCCTTTCAGGAGAACACAACACTACTCTCTCTCATACCATCGCAATCCGACAGCATCAGCATGAGCCCCGATTCGGACGTTCAGCTGCTCGTGTCGCGTAGCGCGCGTCCATTGTGCCCGGGGAATATTTATAGCTCGGGGATGACCAAACAATTTGGAGCGCGGCGGACATACACACATTGTGTGTTGCCTGGATTCGCAACCGGGTATCACGAGTGTGGATTTACACGAGAAAACGGATGTACACACTGCACAGGAGACGTATAGTACATACTCGGTGAAAAGAGTTATTGTCGTTTCGGAGAAAAGAGTTGTGTAGGTGTTTTGCTTGTCGCGAATTTTACATCTTATACCATCTCTATACTGCAGATCGTTTGCTCGCACATTTGAATAATACCATAAAATTCTTCTACGCTGTATATCACAGAGATGAGCGCAGCAGCATTGTAACAGCCGCTATCGGAACACGCACTAAACATCGGTAATAACTCGCAGCGCACAGTGACTTTACGACTTTCCAACAATCGCCTCCGAGAAGAATCAAAACTATACGGGCAAATCGAGCAACAATCGTACTCGAGAGCCGACGCATCGCCAGAGGGGCGTGCGAGGCTGTAAAACTCGTGCTTCCGCGTAGAGTCTCTCTCTCTCTCTCTCTCTCTCTCTCTCTCTCCCTCTTGTCCATAAATTTCCGGCGCCTTTGGATTCTGCTGCTGCTAATCGCGATCGCGATTTTTCACGGCGATCCAAGCCCGCATGATTTCCGAGTCGAGGCGCTTTTGTGCCTCCTTTTTCTTCGAGGATTTATATCGGTCAGATGTACTCGTATATATATAGAATGTGATGTGCAGCAATGACGAGGCGCTGTGTGTGTGGCAGATGAAGAGCGGAAATTGAGGGAAGATGATGGGTGGCACGTGGGGGCTTGGTGACCGTTGCAGATATGAAGATTTGATTTTTATTGAATAATAAATGTATATAAATATTTTTAAAAATATTCCCAGGTGACAAAAGCAGTTACTTTTCCGTACGAGCCTTTGCACATTGAATATATTTACACAAGAAACGTCGGTTGGACCGTACTCGACCCAGGATTTTTCCTCTGCAATCCGAAAAAAATACCTCCATCCTGGAGTGGACGTTTCTCTCGAGCACCCCACGGCGTTTTATACTCTCTCCGCGGCTACCCGTCGATACCGCACCAATACTACTCGATCGAAAGCTCTCTATATGTACGCACATAGCCACTCGTATAATACGGGGGGAGTGACGCGTCGCGTCGACTTTTGATACGATGTGGGAAAAATTCGGACGTGCGTCTCGTCGGTGATTTTTTGCGGCGTACGTATTCCCTATACGACGCGATGAAAAATGCACCCGAGCGATGTAATATTACCACGGAATTATGGCTCGCAAGCGGTCTTAAAGCGACTTTAATTTACTGCCCGCACCGGAGAAGATTAATTGCTGGGAACGAAGAGATTGATGATTGGTGGAAAAAAATGCATTTTCAAGTGGTCTGCGATAGCGAGAAAAAAATTGATGAAATTTTTGGTAACGCGTCGATTACAACTCGATTCATCAGAAACGTGAATTTATATCCTGTATATAGAATCCGAAATTAATACACGTTCCATCACGAGCTGTCAAATGCAGTTCTCGAAAATCCGCCGATTCAAAGGCTAGCTCGTCACTATATACGTACAACGTTATTCCCGTCTATATAAACGAGCTTGACACACGGAGACAAAACACCGCACGATGCGAAAGAATCCGCGCCGGGCGGCGTCGCTAATTTGAATCGATCACGAGTCAACGAGCCCATAGAAAATTACCAGAGCCGCGCTCGGTGGTCGATTCGAGAAACGCGAGCGCACTCGAGAGAACACGGATAAAAAAAATCGCGCTCGTTGCGATGATTGACGTTAACACGACGCCGCGCGTGTGCTGTTCGGGGGTTTATATCCGGAGCGTATTTCGTGTGTTGCCGATGGACGTGAGAGGAAGGAGTTCGTGACGCTAATCGAGGACGTTTGGGAGGAGGAGTTTGTATCAAGCGCGGATTTCTAAATTTGGATTTTGGAAAGTTTGTTTTTCTTGTTTTACTTGTACTGTACGTGTTAACTGTACATTTTGATTGTGTACAGGAAGCGATGATACACTATAGGGTCTATTTATATCCAATATATAATATTCTTAATTCTATAGTGAAATAATTCGTTAATGAAAATAATTCGTAATGAAAAAACGTATATGCTGGGACATATGCAAGTGGTGTGGGCCACACGTCGCTGCATCACTGCAGTTGACAAGGGCGGCTCCGGCAGATGTTTAAAGCTCCGTCAATGGACGCGTTACTCTCATTGTGATTCTCACTGGGCATCGAGCATTGACTTGCATAAAAAGAGCCGCGCGCTCGACTCCCGTCTCGCGGAGAAGTGAGAAAAATTGAACTTTTTTATTCGATAGATCCGATACTTCTTTGTCTGAACACGCAATTGGATACACCGCGATTGTGGTATCGATTGCGTTTTGTGTTATACAATTGCTTTTATTCATAAAAAACATAGATTATTTCGATTTACGTATTTCCATAAAAAAATAATATGGTGATGAATATTTCGTAAAAGTCCATGAAATTGATACTATTAAAATAACAATAAAAAATATTAACGTACTCTCAATTTGCATACAAAAACACTACGTTTCAATCCATCAACAACCGTATCGAATTATAAATCAATACACAGCTCGCCCGTAGCCGTCCCTAAATCAGTCAAATTATCTGAAGAATAATCCCGTATAATCACCTATATGCAGATGTCCCTCTCCTCTCGAATTCTTCTGTCAGTCGTGCGCGTGTGCCTCTAATCCAACAAAGCCCTGCATCCAAAATCCGTCAGCTCGACAGGTCGAAAATCGAATTTCGCGCCTACTCGTATTTGAATAACAATAAAAAGCCCCCCTGAGTCCAAAAGGAAATCGCTATTCCGAACATTCGACACTAGCCTACTAAAGGAAAATCCAAAGAATAGTATAAGCCCACGATCTTATCTCTCTCTCTTTCAGCTTCGCTCTCGTGCGCGTATACATATATATATACACACACAGATTCGCATCGGCGCAAGAGCAGCGGGTCTACGTACGTACGGAATGTCGTAGAGAAATCTCGACTCGGTTCTTCTCTATAGATCTCCTCGAAGTGGCCAGTCGTTTCGCGATTCCCCCGCGCGAGAGTAGCTGCTGCTCGTGAGAATCAATTTACCGCGCGGGACGTTTTACGATTCATAGCCGGCGTTATTTTGCATAACGGATATTTCGAGGCTACTGCTGCTGCGGTGCTGGTGGTATAGTTGCGGTGGCGAAGAGAGATTATGTGCGCGCTTCGTGAGATCGAATGGAATTACGGATATGCCGATTGAGAGACGAGCTTTTCATCGAGGGTTATATGTGCGAGCTGTGTTCCGTTGATATGATTGTTAATTGAATTATAGGAGAGGGTTTTGTGCTAGGATCTATAGTTAATTTTTATTTTTTAGGAAATTAATTTGACGATTGGTTTGTTTTTATTATTATTTTACGTGAAAACAGTATAAATCTATACGTTACTGTCGAATGAACTTGATTAATATATTTACGCATTGCCGACTTTCACTTTGTTGATGTAATAGTTGAAAGTGAAATCGGATGCTTTATCCTTTACCGAAATAGATGGGCATGGGTAATGAATATTTTGCTCATCAAGTAAAACTAGTTTTACACGCTTTTCAAGTATTTGCAAAGTTGGTTGTACGAAGCCTATTCGATTTTTTTTCGGAAATTTACTTTATTCAATATTACATTTCTCAATTGTTATATAAAAACTCACAAAGTTGCTCCTTACCCAGTATTATTATACTCTCTTGATAACCGGTTATCAGTTCAATTCTGACGCACTATTTACATCCATATAAAAAGATTTTCATCTGCGCAGAAACAACGAGTAAATTCTTCTCGTATAGCATAGTAACTTCGTCATCAAAACAGTCTTCCCATACCTCCAAAGAATAAAGAATTAGCTTTATCATCGTCCAGATATTAAAACCAAGTCAATCATAGGCATTGTTACGAGATGCTGCACCGAATCTACACAGAACCAAGAAAAACCTGTTCGCTGTTCATCGGCCATAAAGGCAAATAAAGAAAAATTCCATACTTTCCTTTAATAACCGCAAACATTCCACACTCCACGAAGAATTCCCCACACCTACATCCAAGTTCAACGGTGAACGTCACCGCTGTTCTTTATCCAGTTAATCCAGCTCGTTCTCCGCGCAAAAGGTGACTCGATACTGATTCTCACTATATATATATACACACACACACTCAACCAGCAGCAACGAGCTTGACCTCGCGTTGGAAAAAGGGCTTCCTGCTCGACTACTTTTCTTGCGCATCTATGACGAGAGCGTCGCGATTTCCACGAATCCCACGACACCGTTGAGCCATTTTTCCGTTACAAGCTATATAGCTATACGACGCGGATGCGCAGTTAGGATGATTATTGGGAACGACGATCGCGTTTTTCCGATGAGACGCGCGTAACAGTTTTTCTTTGAAAATTTTTACGAGATCATCCGCTGCGTTCGTTGAATTTCAGATTTTATTAAGGCGACGCTCGTTATATACTGGGAATCATTTACTGCGTGTACAACAACTTGTTGTACTGATTTTGAATTAAAAATTGCTTATTACAAATTTATATAACGTTTATCTCCACACTCGCATCAATTACTCTCGGCATAGAACCCAATAACTGCGTAAAAGGCTTCCTCCAACTCCCCATATAAGTATCTATCAAACAAGACCGCGTAAAATCCACGATAATAAACAACTCGTTCCATTGCACAAATACGCACTTCCTCGCCACGCTACCCCTTATCTCCTTCTTTCTCTCTCGCTCTCTCTTCTATCTCTCACTGCATAGGAAGCCGTGCTAACTCGCTAGATACGCGCTCGCGCAGTATATGTATAGCTATAGATCTCGTAACAGTGACTCCGATCCCACGCTCCCTTGCACAACTTCCATATAGAATATTGTACACGTTGCTGACCCGCCGCCGCGTCTGTAATTTGCTTTGTAGGGAAAGCGCGCGATTATGTATCGAGAATTTTTTGGGTCGTCGTACGAAAGCTGACACTTGCGAACATAGAGTGATAGTCGCGGTGGTTTGTATACGAGAGAGTAATGATAGAGATAGTGGATGCGGAGGAATAGGTTTCTAGGATAATTATTGTTGTTGTCGATTTTGTTTGCTGGATAGCTCGCACCTGTAGAACCTTTTTTTATGTTATTATTATTAGGGATCTAAGTTCGGATGGTGAGATGTCAATCACGAGTTTAATTTTAAATTGCTCACGATCGTAGAATATAATTAATATGTTGATGCATAATTAGGCTCAATTTAAAAGTAATAAAAACCGATCATCGATTAATCATTACACATGCTGCTTTAGCCTTTTCACATGAAAATTACTTCACACGTAAAGAAAAACACTGCCGTCACAGCTCTATATATTAAAGCTTCCCGAAAACGTACGACTGAGGTATCACATTCCACCTCCGTCATGACAGACGCCCATGTTCTCACGTGGCTCGAGTTGACCGAGCGTCGCCTCCCGCGCGCGACACCGGAAATCGCGTCTAAAATTAGGTCAAGGTGCGATTAGAACAACGACGAAAAACGCTTCGAATGCACGTATATACTCAAGCGTCTGTCGTTGCGCAACTGTCGTCGTCGCGGCTGCTTATTAAATTATGAAAGACTCGGGAGGGGGTCTACGTTATTTGTTCTCCTTCAACTTGTAATAAGCCAGGCAATTGTGAGGGTGGAATTTTAAAGAAGAGTTGCGTACATATATTTTTATTCTTTTTCATTATTTTTATATATTGTCGGTTGCGAGACGCTGCTGTGGGAGTAGATCATTAAAGGTGGTATATATAGTAACGAAATGATTGCGCGTCGCGTATCGAGTTTATTATTAAATTATAGTGTGTATATATATATAGAAAGCTACGGTTGTATAGGCACAACGGCGAGAATTTTGTAAGCTTGTGTCGGCTAATTCCGCGAACGACGTAATAAGTGGAAAGTACGAGATTAGACCGCGTCGGCTTTTATTAACTCTGCGAGTATAGGTGTCGGTTATTATTTTTGACTGAACGTTTACTTCTATAAAGACTACGTATATATTGTACATTAAGACATCTATTTTTATTCTCGATCCAATCGCGAAATTCCTTTTTAATAATACCGAAAATCGATAACAAAATCAGCCCGATCCTCCACAAAGCTACCACCCTCTAAAGTCATAACGGCTGACCAGGCACAAATACGCATAGGGTCCGGTCTATACTCAAAGGCTGTAGCATCAGACAACCTCACAAAGAGAGAGAGAGCCGAGGGCTCCAACATAAGGCTATCGCGTCGCGTCGGCAGCCAAGAGCTGTTATACTCGCGGCACGGCCACTTTGCATTGATGCGACGATCGTGCGGCCAGATTTCGAGCACTCCTTTTTCGAGAGGTTTGAAAAGTGCGGTTATGAAGGTCTGCGCGGGAGAATTTCTATGGGGATTTGTAGGTTGTGCTTTTTCTGGACTTACAATGGAGTTGTTGCTTTTATTCAATTTTAGATATAATGAAAAATTGTTACGATTTATTGAACGGAAATCCGATAACTAGGGCACGATCATTAGGCGCGAATAAGCAAAGCTTCAAAATCGAATTGCAGTAGCAGTAGGCACATTAATGCCCGGAAACATATGCTATAAGCTCGCGTGACATGTTGAGCAAATAAAGAAAACAGATCGCAATTAATGAGAGAAAGATTGAGCTACGTGAGAGCCTGTGTGAAGTGCATATCCGCGCAGAGCAAAGGAAAATGTGCTTCAGTGCCGACCCATTAAGCTCCAATCGCGGGAACGAATAAATTAGATTCTCTTTCTTTCTCTCTCTTGGTATTCTCCATTCAGCGTACACTCGCTATATATAATATACAACATATACATATACGCGGCCCGTTTAAGGTGCGACGGTATATATATAATTCGCGGGAGACAAAGGCGGCGCGACTCTTTCAAAGGGTTATACAGCTGCGGCGCCCTATTCTCTTAACGATCTCCTTTTTTTTCCTGTATATATACGTTGGCCCTTTTTGCGAATGTGCATATATGCACGAAAATTCGCAAGCCTTTTTCTTAAATGAAGCAGCACGCGGCGCAGTGCGCGGAGTTTAATTGAGCGTGTGCTGCGTTATTCTTTTGTCGAGGTATAACAAAAACAGTTTACTTTTTAAATTGGAGAATTCACCGAAAGAATTGCCGTGCCTTAATTATATCAGTGAAGTCAGGCTGCTGTCGCATGCAGTAAACCGAAAAAGCTGTTTTGGCATAATTGGCACACCGCTACATGTGATATATATTTAACGAAAATAAACGTTTTACTATTACAAAACTTTTTCTAGAAGCGAGTGATATGACGCAATCCTATGAAAATGTTTTACCTCCATATCTTCAAGAATATATATGCAAATTTTCAAAGTGATATTTAATAACTGAACTTTATGCATTATTATTTATGTGTGTTCTGGACAGTACAATAATGTTTGCAGTCGAACAATGAGCGTATAGATGAGCGTAAATACATATGGAGATGCAGAATTTTACAGAAGTGCATGTGATAAAAACGTTATTTCAACGCTTATACTAAAATATAATCATAATGTCAACAGATGCAGAGCCGACCGCAAATTCAATTCAAACATACGCGATAAGCAATTATTTATTCGGTAAGCACACATCGAAATGCCTGCAATTAGCACAACCGGTCAAACTAAAACCGACAAAAAGCCCGTCCACTCGGCAACTTGACCGAATCAATTAACGCGTACTGTCAATCGTCGTTTTGCCAAACAAACTGCGGAAACGCACACACACCTTTCTTTAAAAAAAGCCGCAGAAACCCATAACTTACCGACACCCCAGACGCATAAACATCGACATACCGCACACACCGAGAGAGACCGAAACGGAAAAGGGGGACTATCTGGGCTGCGGATCGACGCGCGAGCGTCGCCGCAATAATTAAGGGTAATTGGGACGGCACGCGACCGCTCGAGCAGATGCGATCGAAGGTGCGCACAAAGAGAGAGAAAGAGAGAAGGAGATCGGACTGTCCGATGAAAAATTCCAGGGCTCGGGTAATGCGCGCGCGGTTTATTTAGAGTCGAGAGATATCGAGACGATAGGTAAATGAAATTAAGGCTCTAAAAAATTGAATGAATGCAACGTACGTATATAAAAGAAAAAAAATCTTATATTAACCTTCGGGCTAAAAAGTAATAACCTCTCGTCACGGTAAAACTTGAAATACACACCATATCGGCTCGAGAAAGAGAGAGAGAGCGAGAAAAGGTATAAAGGTGCGAGAGAGAGTCCAAGGGCACGCAGGTGCGCGCAGCTGTGCCCACGAGAGCAACTTTTCCGATACGACTCCTTTGTGCGCGCAATCTTTTGCGTGTTTGTAGCACTTGAAAAACTGGGTGTGTGTGCGAGCGTTGAGAGAACCGTGAAGGTGGTTCACGATATATACATTAACGACGCGCGACAAGAATTGCGAACTTGTCGAGGTGTTGAACGCCAGGGAAAAGCTAATTGGTAGTTTTCCATTTGACTCGGGGGAAATCCACTTTGAGATTGTTCTGAACTATACAAGAAGAATGTCGACTAAAAAGAGGGGATCGTTTGAAAAATTTATTAATTGTTTATACGCGCACGGAGTGGAGCTCGTTTCGAAATTAAAATTAACGAGACGAGAGCTGCGTGCGTATGCAAGAAACTTGTTACCTCTATTACGGCGCAACCGAAATTTTTACGATACATACATTTAAATTTTATTTTACACCTCCTGGTCTCTAACCGAAAAATTCCCTTTCAGTTAACTACGTCATTATTTTTATATACCCGCGCGGAAACAGTATACCAACCATCGATTTTGCCAATTAAATTCAACCTTCAATTTCCAAAATCAACTCGGCCATTCATCATCGCCCTCTCTCGCATTTTTTTTTTGTTCAAAAGCAAAGCGAACAACGAATCCGTGCGGCAATTAAAGCCGTCGTGATTTTTCCGCGCAGACGATCGCGCAAGCTCTCCCCTAATCAATTATTCGCGCGGCCTTTTATCAATCACGCGGATTAACGCTCCTGGCGTCATTTGTGCAACGGCGCCGCCGGTGCGGATTATAGCGAGTCGCTATATTTATAAATACATCATAGGGCGGAATGATAAATCATTATTGTCTCTATCTCTCTCTCTCTCGTGGATAATTAAACGCGCGTGTATGAGTGCGCGCTTTCCTTTGGTAACGTTATTTTTTCGCTTGATCGAGTATTATTGCACGCGATGTATGAGATCACGGACGTGATCGTTCGATGATAATCATTGTTATGAAGGATATATGCGATGTTTATTTATAATCAGTGAAAAAAGCGTGATTTATTTGCTGCTTCTTTGTCGCGAGTAATAAACTCACGGTATGATAAATCTGAGTCTTACGAAACCGCAACTACGCACACCTAAAATTATCCTATACGCGTAACTTTCACGATAAACCCAGTCGCTCGCGCGCCTTGCGAACTCGCACGCGTAAATGACTTTCTAAAATAATTAGACACTGTACAAAAAAAGAACGCGTATCAAAGCCCGACAATTTTTCGACCCCGTTAATTTATCCTCGCGAGCAGCAACAGTGCGCGCTAATAATGCCGAAGAAATAATCGATCGCGCGCTTGTGTTACGAGCTATATAATACGTTCATGTACGCGTGAGATCATCGACAGACTCTCTCTGGGGTATATACCGTTAATGCGCTATTTATGCGAGCGCGCGAATTTCGTGTGTGCGTGTGTGTATATGCCGCGCGTATAGTATCTGTCAATGCTGAATGGATGGCCGAGGTAGTTTATGGAGTGAGAGAATGTTCGGCGGTCGTATGGGTTTCGATCGAACGTGTTCGGAGTTTACATTCGCGTTACTATATATATACAAATTGCATTTTGATATACTAAATATTATTATTATTTTCAAGCTTAATTTTAAGATAAAACATTAAATAATACAAGTAATAACACCGAGTAGATAAACTTCAATTAGAATAATCAAGCTCGGTATTATATATTATAAATCATATAAGTTTGAATACTCCATCACACACAAGTTTAGCTCTAGACCGCGTCCTGTTACTCGATTACACAGCCGGCAATAATCAGCCCATTGAAAAAACTAGCCTCGCTTATTTTAATTAGAAACGAAAACCATTACCCTTTACATATCGGGGGGTGTACGGGCTGTTCGAGAAAACCGGATAGTCGCCAAACACTGCGCGAAGTTTATACTTATAGAACCCGTTTGACTCGTCCTTTAGCGTCTATGCGAAAAAAAGAAAGATCGGTGTATCAGTGTATTTCATCTGAATTTTAAATGCTCTGCTGATTCTACGTGTCAGTGTTAATGTGGGTTTCTGGATGTGAGGGTGAGAGCACCTGTGTATTATCATTTTATTTATATATACATTATATATTATGTGGTTATATCGTTGTAAGCAATTTAGCAGAGCAGTTTCGGAAGGCGTTTAATTTTTTGAAAGCTTTTAAGGCTCTCTTACCAAGCGAAAATAGCTCTTCATTATATTACAAAAGTGCTATAAAAAGCCTTGTTCCTCGGTGAGACCGCCTACACTCTATTTTAAACGTAGTCGCACAGAGGGTTAATATAATGCGTCCGAAAATAGAGGCGTTTTAAAGTTTCAAAAAATTGTATTTTATCGCTGATTCTTTAATTATCATTTAAGTTCAAACGTTAATTTATAACGTGTACTTTACAATAAAAATCGTTTTCCACTTCAAACTATATAATCAAGCTCAACAAAACTCTGTTATATATTATAAACCTACCCGAACAATGCATTTGTTCAACGCCTCAACTTTAAAAAGAAGCTCCTCCTCCTTCTCGTCGCGCCACCTTCTATGGACTTCGAAAAAAGCAGGAATCTCGCCTAGACCCTCGCACGTACACTCCATTCTCTGCTGTATATACGTATACACAGGCCAGACTAAACAGGCATCGATGCACTCGGAAACGAGCGAAGCAAAAGCTATATACGAAAATACCCTCCGTAGCGCGTTATAAAGCCGGCGCGAGCGTATGTACCCGGCCGGAAGTGCCATTTGTGAGCTCGAGCTTTTTCGAAAGCCGGAACTTGCCCTTTTTAGCTCGGGAACGAGTATGTGTAGGCTTAATGCGCTCGAGCTTATAATATGCACGTGTATTTAAAGTGTAGAGCCCGCTTTCACGGCTAGACGATTTGCCGAAACGTTTATTGTTTTGCTGCAGTTTATAGTGCAGATATAGACAATCCCGAGCTCGATGCCTGGAAATATTGTGATTTACTTTCCTGAATGGCGTGGTAATAGTTCAGGCTACTTTCTCCGGTTGTTTTTTTTTCGATAAAACTCACCTGCAACAGAAAGGAGTAACACGAACGTTAATTACATAGTTGTAAAAGTAACAAAAACAAAAGTACATCAATGTTTGTCTTAAAATCCCAAAGGCGTATTCACCACCGAGAATACCTCCGCCAAAAGAAAAAAAAATCCCATCCTCTCGAGTGACTAATATCCATTTTACACGCTCTCGCAAAAGTCGACACGAAACCCCCTTTTCGCTGCGCAAAAAAAGAGCACGTGTCTGTATGTGCACCCACCGGATAATTAACGGTGAATCTCACTGCGCTCATCTCCGACCGACTCTTCTTTTTCGATATATACAGACATGTATCCTCTTCAGCGTGTACACGCGTGTGCAGTCGCGCTAATTAACCGATTGAGGATCTCACTGATGCGAGCAGTCGTCATCGTCGTTTTACACATCGCGCCGGCCCGGTTTCCTTTCGTCGAAGCCGACGTAGTTCGACTTTTGCACGGAGAGCGTGAGTCAGAACTTTAATCGCATTTTGCGCGTCTATTGCTCCGCGCTATGCGTTTGAGAGAGGCTCTGACCTCCCGTTGTGGAAGTTCCGATGACGCTGGGGACTTGATAGAGTTTCGAGGTGATTTTTTACTTTGGATAGTTCGATGGTTTCTTTGAATATAAAGCTTAAAAGTCAAAGGAATACAAATGCAAGTCGAATTTTTGAGTTTTAACGAGTGCCTAATCGACATTATATTTTCCAAAATCCTCCGAAGCAACCTGTTTCCACGATAAACGGTACTATATATACACGAATATACAAACGTATATGAATGGCGAAATCGGTAAGAAATTTGCCTAATCTCAAAAATACGGTTGCAACAACCAACTAGCAAAATTGTATGCGACAGAATTAAGATACTCGCATTACTTGAAAATCAAGTTTCTCAACGTGCATTTATTTTTGAAGCTGTTCCAAAATTCTCTTATGAATTTTCATTGAGAAAGTACCGAATGCGCAAAGTATGCATTCAGTATACACGCATCAGCATAGCGTGAGTCAGAGACGAAGAATCATAGCACTTTCGTCGCGTGACGCCAGACGCTTAACATCGACTCATAATATATCACACAAGGCTTAGGAAAGTCGTCCCTTCGGCCAATCAAACGGAACCTCGTGTGTGTTAGTGGTATACGAATAAATCTTGAGGTATGACCGCTTAGTATCTATACTACTTTTGTCACTTTCTCGCTCTCTGCAAAACAAGTTTATGCCCTCTCTGCCTTAAAGTACAACCTTTTTCATCAACGTTAATTCGCTCGAAGATTTATTACGGAATATATTTCACACACTCGACTCAAAATATCCTCAAGAATTCTCAGAAAAATCACGTATACATACATTCACACACGTGATACAAGGAGAAAATAAGCTTGTTCCATACCGTTCCGATCCATTCAAGCCCGAAAATCCCAATAAAGCATCTTCCATGCGTATACACACCGTACGTGCACTGCAGCTAAGCTAAAAATAACCGTTGGAATATATCGCGACAATTGCCTCCTTCAATTATTTCCTGCAGATGCTCGCACACTTTGTCCGCGGCATATAAAGAAGACGAAAATTTGAATTCTCCACGTCCGTCTTCCCGTTATGAGTCAGCTCGCATAAATCAAGCGCGGTTGAGTTTGCCTCAAGAAAGAAAGAGAGAGAGAGAGACGACGGCGAAAGTGAAAGGGATGCAAAAAGAGATGTGTATAATTGTCGCATAGGCACTTTTTGTTTTGGGCTCGAGATTGCGCGGCGACGCAATTTTCTGTACATACTTTCACGGGAGTTTCGCAAAAAAAGTTCTTTTCTTACCACGCGTTGGATTCATTTTCACGGCGTGCCAGTTGCATCCAGAAAACCGAAAAACTGCACGCGCTGCTCTAAACGCTTTCTAAAGAGTGTCAAAGCCATGGTAATTAGTCCTAGAAAATGTACAAAAGTCTGCTAATGGGCCTCAATTAAATTCAATTAAAAATGATAAAAAGCTATATTTACATGATATTTATTGCGATCTAACCAGAATGAATAATCGTGTTATAAATACATTCTGTAAATGATAAATCGTTTTTCTTAGAAAGTGCACTTTCACGAGCAGCGGTAGTATATAGCTACCGGCGCGCGGTATTAAAATGACCGGCGCACGCGATTTATGGTGACGTTGACTCACGCAGGAACCACCACTACTAATGCATCTATTTACGCTTTTACTCTACGCGCTACACACCGTACGTACACACATATGCTCTATTTCTTATCGCTGCTGTTTCAGTTTTATGAGCTATACTGTGGCGAAAGGGTTTGGGAGTAAGAGAAGAAATCAGAGTTAAGAGGTGTTTTGATTAATTGGTGTCGCGATTATGTCAACCGTTTGACGTGTACATAGTGGAGTTTTCTTAGAACACAGTATTGGAATACGATAGCGTTGGATAAGATGCTTCGAATACAATTATTTTTATCATGAGTTATAGAGACGTGTACGTTATCTAGCTCTAATTAAGACTAGAAACTACTCGATTGCACTGCACCATATACACACGTCGTCCTCATTAATTCTCCCATGATAGTACACGGGATCAAGTTCATCCCACCACATCTGACCTGAACTCCTCAACAACGACGAGACCAGCACTATTTTTCAAACCAGTCCCTAAACATCACGACTCCAATTAATCACTTTCAGTTCCGTCCACTTTCCCAAGCACTGCACAACGGCTTTTCCGTCTGTATGCATACGAGACCTCTTTATTCAACTCTCTCTGTCCTTCCGAATAGAGTCTCCAAATCGAGTTTCCGACGCGCATCTACATACGCTCGTGTAACCAACGGGCTAACGAACGGACGAGACGATCCTCCTTTTGCCTCGGTATTTATAGAGTTAATCGCGCCCGCGCGTCTAATGGCACTTTTGCCTGTCGCATAGGGCGCGTGTGGCTTTACAAGTAGGACGTGTCACGTATACTGCGGTGATGATGGGCTGTTGCTATTGCTGGTGTACAGACGAGGAAAAATTGTGTCTGCTGATGCACAATTTGGATGCGTTTGCGGATGGATATGTTGGCAGGAAACGAGTGTTAGCGTATAAGATGAAGTGCGAGTAAATTATTATTTCTGGTCGATGCATTTTTGTTTTGATTAAAATGAATTTTAGGCCAGCAATTTGTACCCGACGTTCAAAGCGAGAATCAATATTGGAGTATAGACCGTGGAACTCGCGTCGAATCGACTATGTACACCTGCCGCTAACGGATTAATTATTAAATGTTTGTAGTACACGACTGTACACATATAACGGTGACGATTCAAATGTTACACGTATCGACTAAGGCCGTCTATGCACGTTTGTATACGTATATCGAACGCGTCGACTCTACTTCTGATGGCAACCCGCGCAGTAGCGTTTTATTTTTACGTTCATGTGGGATGGCTTTTTTTATGGGCTCTATACGTGACTTTTATAACTCGCGGACAGGCTTTTTATTATAAATCTCTGATGAAAAGCTATGCCGTTGCTGCTAGTGCCGGTGCATCCGTATATAATAAGAGAATCGCTGTGTGTTCTTAGAATTTCGTATGATGAATAGTAAACAGCTGATGGTGTTACTTGCGTGAATTATGATCAGAAGTATAATGTACAAGAGAGTTAAATTGTTCGATTTTTGATACTACGATTGCATTTGAAGATCGTGTGAATGGCTGCGGGGCATACCGGGTCATAAGTCACGCTACGATCTCGCGTGCGACCCTAATGACTTAACATTAATATCGTATTATCATCTACAGATGTTGATGAATCCAGAAAAATGCTCCCACTATATATTTTTAGTTCTGCGTGTTAAATCATCCACGCATTGTAATTATATTTTATTACAGCAATCAAGTTCCGTTAGCCCACAAAACTTCCACACTTGCACACAATTTACGTATGTACAATTTCTTATTTTTATAAATTATCCTCGTTGTATACTGCAAGCATTTTCACTCCACGCGCGAACAAATTGATAGATCGAAATTCTGTTATACTCGCTAGCACATAACAAAAAAAAACAATGTGGGTCGACGTGAGGTTAACCAAGGCGAAAAAAATATCAGCTTATGGGGGGGGGGCCGTGTGTGCCAGGTCGGGATACGCCGAGGGTTGTTGCTGCTGCTGTATTTCGGGGAGGGGGAGACGAGCTTTAAATAACTCGGGAGTCGTTGAACTGGCTTCGAAAAGGAAAAATGAAGAGGGAGAGAGAGAGAGAGAGAGAGAGAGAGAGAGAGAGAGAGAGAGAGAGAGACAGAGAGACAGAGAGCAAGAGAGTGCCAATAAGTGAGATGCGAGCGTGCAGGAATTTTATTCGAATGTAGCACGAATGCTATGTAGTTTTTTTCGACGGCGTTATTTATTCGATTCTTGTCCGCTTGTAAATAGTTAAAATATTCATGGTGCTTGGGAATTTTTAGCTGTCTGGCAGGGACGCATATAGCGCTCTTTTTTATTTGCATCCTGTTTTTGAAGCTCGTGTACTTTTAAATTATTCTTATAGGTTACAGTTGAGATTGATTGTTTTTTAGTAGCAGTGCAATAAATTTTAATGATTTTCGTGCACTAATGACAATTGAAGCCCCTGTCACTCACGGAGTAATTGTGAGTAGTAAATGCTTTTGTTAGTACTTGCGTCAGGGCACAACTTGAAATTTCCGGTAATTGAATCGAAGCGATTTGATTTATCCTGTGATTGCGCGTAACAGGGCGAGACAACAAATTGCCTAACAGTGCTCTCAGCTTTTCCAACTGCATCGAATTAAGTTATGAAGCAATAAAATCCAATACCGAAACTCGATATCATTCACATTATATTCCATAATGAAAAGTAGCTGCACATAAATTCATTAACTATGATGATTGCTTTCAAAACCCCATATACAGGAAAATTCATCTCCCATAACCAACGAAAGCCGCGGCGTAAAAACTCATTCGCCACGACGGACTCTCTAAAGAACACGAATATTTCATCGTCGGCGAGTCAATTCACCAAGCCGTGAATCTCACTGCAGCGAGTATAAGTCCCTTTCGAACTCTCGGCGTACACACCTCAGAGGAGCCATCCGAGAAAGGCACATCAAGATGACAGGGCACACGAAAGAGGAGGAGGAGGACGAGGAAAAGTTATCTCGGAGTGGACCTCCTGACTGGCGACCACGTGAGTCACACATCTCTTCCTCGCCCGTACGGAGGTTGCTGCTGCAAAGACGAAGAAGAAGAAGAAGAAGAACAAGAAACGGAGAAGAGTCTTCTCAAGCCGGTTCGCGGTCGAAGGAATGCAATGCCTTCGGCCTTGTTTACAGAGCGAAGCAGCCGGGAGAGAGAGGGGAACATTTTCAGAGGAACTCGGTCGAGCTTTTCACTTTATATCGAAAGAGAGGCTGGGCAAAGGATGATCTTTTCTTTCTGAACCCTAGTCTCCTGGGTGCGAGGCTGTGCGAAAAAGCGACGCGTCTGAAGTAGATTGAAAATTTTCATTTGCGATGGCTGTTTTCAAAGAGATGAATAAATATTGCGTCTATACGAGGATTTGATACTTTTACTTGAGATTAAAATTGTTGTTGTTTGCTTTAGCAGATATTTTCACCCTCTATATACACAAGATGTAGACTTAGCATACGGTATATCTGCAAGCCAGAGAGGATTCGATTCGCATTCGAGGACCGGGTTAATTATGCAAATGCCATGACAAAACGGAATGTCAACGTGGTCGTCATGACAATGGGCCCGCTTGTGCGTATGTAAACAGGACGCAAAAAAAAGGTAACTTTCGTCGTCCCACCCCAGAAAGCCAGACAGGATTTGCCTTCGCTTAAGTATGACTCGTATTCAACTTTCTCCCTTTTATTTTCTTCGTTGTCCTGATTTTCTTAATACTCTGCAGTGATTCAGTCTACGTTATCCGATTAAAAATCGAGGGCTTATGCGATTGGAAAATGATTTTAGTAATAAGTTAAGAGAGATGAAAGTCAGCAACTGGATATGTCTCTCGTATTTCATTAAAATCATTTCCATAAAGATACGGCATCACCTACTTCAAGTTCGATTTCACGTCCATGCTCTGCAGTTTTAATAAACGGATCTTGTCGATTCTAGAAAGCTTTTCCATTTCCAGTCATAAAAACATACGATACACCTTCCCATTTCGAACTGCGCACCACACGTCCACGTGCGTCAATGCACAAATGATAAAAACATGACTCCCTCGAAAAAGGAAACGCTCCTGCACCAAACTGATTCTCCGGTCGTTAATAGTCCAGGTATCTAAAAATACCCTTAGCAATCGTCGAAAGAAATCGAAGACGCGACGGGCAAAAACCTGGCATGTGCTCCAGCTTCTATAAAAATTCCTGCGCTTGGCTTTTTCATCGCGTGTGCCCCCCGCCGTCCGGACGAGCAGCAACATAAACTAGCTTTTAAGGGATCAGACGAGAGAGAAAGATCGAAAAAGGGTAGCAACAACGGCACGCGTATAGCTTGGATATAAAAGGGGGCGCGAGTACAGCGCACATTTTTGCGGATTAAGGCGGATCGCGCTTTGTAAGCGCCGCGTTTTTTTTCTTCTGGCTCTGCTCCGGCAAGCTATTATTTTGGACGGCTAATAGAGGCCGAGGGGGTTAATTGTGATCTTTATCTGATTTTTCAGAGAGAGAGAGAGAGAGAGAGAGAGAGAGAGAGAGAGACAGAACGCTCTGGTACAGTGCAGTCAGGGAAATCGACAGCTGCAGTCGTGGAAAACGTATAGAGGTTTCTCCGCGGATTTTAATCCCCCTTGACGTTTTGAAGGGGTCAAAAAACTCGCTCTTGATTCGATCGGTTTTCTGCCTGATAATTCGTTTTGATACTTTCGACGAAGTGTTTTTTCAACGCTTTAATCCTTGACGAGCGATCGAGAGGAATTTTTTTCCTTTAGAGTTTCGATCTGGGGTACGACTTACTCGAGCGAAAGAATTTGTGTAAAAGATTTTATCGATGATTTGTTTTCGCTAAGAATAGAAGTTTGTAATCATCGTTTTGGAAGTGTAAACTACTGCGTCTACTTTGAATTTCATGCGCGTTGTGGGTTAGGACTGATTTTTTAACAGATGGGTTCAAACCAACGTATGATGGATAATACATTACACGTGTGAAAATTTATGATAGCGAAGCAGATTGGAAGAAATTGGATTAATTAAGGATAGACGTAACGCACTTTCCGAGAATATTATTACGTAATACTAATCTTCGTGGTTCGTCTGTTCATTCATCGAGAGACTCGTGCTCTAATTTCATTTCTACTACCAGAGCTTAGCTTCTAAGAACGATTTTCCAATAAACTTCGCTCTGCGCATACACTCACAGTTTTATCAACGCAGCTGAATCCTTCTTACAGCTCTTATACAAAAATTTTTAAATAACACTTGCAGCCACAAACGCGCGTTACAAATTTTAATCAGCTTCTCGCGATCCCTCGCTAATTACAATTAATATTCTCTCATATTTATATATATATATATATATATATATATATATATATATATTCTCAGCGCGTTATTCAAAAATTCCAACTCAACACAGCTATTAAAATTAATAGGAAAAAATTTAACAAGCGCGCAGGACGCCGACGTCTGCGTTATTTATACATCAGTCGACATGCGGGCCACGTGCGCGGGTCTTGCGTTTGCGTAATGTCAGTGAACTTTGCGTCATACACGCGTCGAGGATACTCGTCATGTGTCTAATCCTTATCGCTCGTAGTATAATATTCTCTAATAATTTTGCGCGGGTAATAGTAGTGCTATATAGTATCGAAAAATCATCGCGTTGCGTCAGCGCGCGGAAAAGGCTTGCGTTATTAGATCTACTAATTGTTTTCCGTATTGGGATTGATTGCTCTTGCGTTATTATACAGGCAGTACGTACCCTGCAATTTTAAATTGGATAACCGAAGGTGAGAACGTTATTGGATTTATCCCTTCGATTTATCATCAACGATTTTCGTTGCGAAAATTCTAAAAGCGAGTGCGCCTATATAGCCATTACACAACCATTTCATCAATATGCTTCACTTCTTCCCAAACCTATCTACAAAAACATTCGTCCGGGTGTTACACTCCGCCTACAGAAAATATATTCAATAATGAACCTTTCCCAATATCCATGCCCGCACATTTGCATTTCCCGCTCCACTAAGCCAGTCTCGGAATAATATACCTTTCCAGTGCGTTCGTGCGCTTACTCTTCTACGATAGGGCGCAAGAACAGAGACTAGCCAATTCCGCTTGAGAAAAGTGATGGAAATGCGCTCGCTAAAAGGTGCATTCGATTTCGCTCGGTTTGCGCTGCCAAATTGGCCGTGTAATCTCGGGCGTGGAGAAAACACGCAATTTGCGATTATTTATCTCCTGTCAAGCAGTCTCTAACATGTAAGTATACGCAATAATATACAATAATATCAGAGTAGCAGCTATACTCCGAGAAGATGAAAGTTTGAGGAAAAAAAAATTGAGTTATATAAAATGTATGAGATTCAGTAGACGTCTACATAATCCATAGCTACGACTGCGCGGTCCGTATACACGCGGATGTGGCATTTGTATATTATCCTCGTCTCGCGAAACGTCACCTTGTCGCCGACGGCGGCGCACAGGATTGAGTTTAATGGGGTCCGGAAGCTATTTCGAGGCGAGCTTCCGTGTGTGGCGCGCGCGTACGTGGAATTTTTATGCCTTTTCGAAGAAATAATATATAACGGAGACTTTTTGCGCGATGAGTGTAAAAACTCGCTTTTTTCGTAAAATATTTGGCCGCCGTGTAATATACGAAAGGGTTTCTGTACATAAATCAAACAAACAGATCGTAGAAACTACATAGGAGAGAGCATTGAAGCAGTAAAATACAGTATATATTTGAATACGACTCGATCGTAAAATTCAAAACACACACGCCAGTTTTTCAATCGAACCACTCCAGAACTATCAAAACACCATCTGCCCTGCATTGATTCCTCCACAGAGTTGTCCCTCTACCCAGAGAGATCTACATAATACCAGCCCGTGCACACGACCTTTTTTTCTACTCTCTCCGCATCGGACAGCGCGCACGCGCCCTTCCTCAAATTTACGAGACCGGAAATATTTACGACCTACTAAGGCGAACCCTTCCGTCCTGTCTGTTTACACGCCCGAGATCATTCGCTACGCACATAAATTTTCATCGACAGAAAATTTGCCTACCGAGTCACGCTATATATGCCATCTCTTTTTTTTACAGTCTATTTTTTACAGATAGACACACACGGGAGTATCCTAAATACACAAGCAGACGGCGACTCGCGTGCGGTCCATTGTGAAACGGGAGATAAAAGAACGATAAATAGAAACGAGGGAATAGGAGGCGGTAGAGATAGGGAAATGCAGCGAGACGGAGATAAAAATAGGGCGATGGTATTGGAAGAGAGAATATAGCTGCTGTGCAGTGTTAGCCTACTGCTGGGCTTGCTTTTGGAACGGAGTGATGTATGCTTTTTAAACGTATCGATTTTCAACTGTAATGGTGCGTATTATATTTTTTTAGGTTTTTTAGTGTAGTATATAGGATTGACGTCGTGATAGTGATAAATGTGTTGATATATATGTTGCGTAAATATAGCGATGCTTTTTTTTGCGCGAAGTTGATGTTTGCTTTGCCCTTTATCCGATGTGATTGTACGAAGTTATTTCATTGATTGTATTTTATTTGTTGCGTTTCTTTTTATTCTGAAATAGAAAGGTAAAACTGAATTTGAAAAATCAACATTTACTACAAATCCATTAGTTTTTAAAAATATAATTGATGTTTTTATACTCAATTCACACGAATAAATAAATGACCGCTATATTCCGTAAACAAATAAAAGTAAAAAAAACTCGAATAAGAAACAAAAAAGTCTGACGCACGCGTCTGCACAAAGCTCCGACATTAAATCGAGCGTATACATCACCAAACACACCTTAATGATTTTTCCGAAATCCAGCGCACTCTGCAGCTGATGCGACCTTTTTTTCTCTCATCGGAAGTTTCACCATACACTCCGAAAATAAAAAAAATCCATACGCAAACATACATATTTTCCTCGTTCATACCTATATATCCACATCCAACAATGTTTACGCGCGACCGAACATACGCTCTCATTTTTTTTCTCGATATTCCATTTTCCGCTCACTTTTCCTAGACGCATCCATTCGTGAAACATTAGAAGCGCATTTGCCTGTCGGTAGGGGGAGGTACATCGGGAGATGAATCAGGCAAATTAGGGCGAGGGTCCATTGGCTGATGCACTTTTTTTTGCCAGCCGGTGTTCGAGAACTGTGTACGTTCCTATGCATAACAGAAGTCAGTCGGAAAGCTGACAGATGTGCTCGCGCGGATATAAACGGGTCGAGCGGATTACGCCAGGAAATGACCATTAAATGACGCAGCGAGAAAAGTCGAGAGATTTGAATACGGTTTTGTATTCGCGAGCACGTAAGAGCTGTATTCAATGCGTTTATTATACATAGTTCGTTTCGGATTTTACGCTGATTTTTAGGAGGATGATCTCGATGTTTGCTGCAGTTTTATAGCATTCGAAGCATAAATCAAGATTTTACGTGTTTGCTCAGTGAGTAAAGATTTGCTGCTTATTCGGCATTTTCAAAGCACGGGGACGTACAGTTCGGTGAAGGTTTCATAATCATTTTATCAATAATAGTTTCCACAAAAATATATAGTATATTCCAAAGCACTATTAATATTGCTCCAACCGCTCGCTCTATAGAGTTATATCTTTAGCCGAAAAACCATAAAGCTTCTAAACATTTCCCTCGCAGCGTTTACGGCGAATTACGCGTCCTTCCGTGCACGACGAGGAGAGCTTCTCGCGCACTTATCCGCGTAAACGTAGCCGATTACTCATATCCAGCGATTTAGCAATATATGAACGATCTCCTCTCAGTGTATATATATACGTACTTCCTCGCGGGCACCCGTGAGCACACGTGTATATAATGCGATGCCCTCGAAAGTTCCGCTCCGTCGTATATACCCGGATTACGCGCGATATATATAACCTACTCGTTTTTCTCGTAATACCCTGGTTTCAATTACGGAAGGAGTTAGCTTTGCGGATGTCAATTAGTATAGACTATACGATGCGGCTTTTCTGATTACAGGGGATGTGCTTTTGTTTGATTTTTATACGGTTATATTAATACATTTTTTTTCTATTACTTATAGATACCCAGTTATCGAGTTACTTCATTACTTTTGAAAAATAACTCTCCCACTACTGATTCACTAGACTATATATACAACGTCCACGAAAGTCTACAAAGGTAACGCATGAGAATTTCAAGAGCCCTACGCGATAGCGATCAAAGATTAACAAACGAAAAAAAAGAAACACTCGCAGAGAGGATCGAGTTGCGGAAAGACGAGGACAGTATATATATACGTACACAGAGAGATATAACAAGCGAAACCCTACAGCAGCAGCAGCAGAGTAGTTTTTCTTTTTCATCAGATCTGAAAGACGACGAAGGGAACGCGAAGGTCGCGGGGTCAGCCCCGAGAACGTCGTAGCCTTCGGGAGCAATTTGCCCGATCCAACTGCAATTTATCCCCACCCCCAACTTGTTCTATATGTATGTATGCTTCTTGCTCACGGTCTTTATTTCTCTTGCGAAGAAGTAGATATATACGTATGCGGGCTGTTTATCCCTTGTTCTGGTTCTTTTGTTCTCTGCTGAAGATCGTGAGGGTTTCTTTTTTGGACGCCGGGTTTAAGGCTACCTGCGATTATGGAAGTTATTTCGTTTGGTTATTTCAAGATGCGCGTGATTCGAGTTGTAAATTATTGCAGTGCGATTTAAGTTCCTCGTATCCTCTACACATTTTCCTCAATTCGAAGCGCACGTTTCGAGAAAACGATTCACACACAATTCCCCGTCCAAATGATCCAGATGACAGAGGTCGGATCAATCACACCTCGCGGTAGCTTGAAATATCCCCCGAGAGCTAATACTATATACGCCATTTTTCGTCACCGCCGCAGGCAGACCGAGGTAAGTCGCATAAACGAGATAAATGATCATCACGGCTCCTCGCGCATGAATGCCAGGGATTTTCCTCTGTATCGCGAGTCGTCCGCCCTCCTTTTGCGTCGGTGGACACGTTCGTGTGTGCGTATATATATATAGGTGTTAGGAAAATGCACACAGGGGTGCATGTGTGTTTTGAGTTGGGGATTGATGGGACGAGATTTTTCAGAGTGACACTCGAGGGGTGGCGCGAGAGTAGCTTCGAATGCGTTTTCAATGGGACATCCTGCTTTATTGCGGGTAATTTATATAATATCCAGGAAAGTACAATGGAGCGCAAGGATAGTTGCAATTGCGGTCGTGATGAATTTGTGCGATTGAGCTGAGTTTATGGATATATTCGTATATTCAAATGACTCATACAAATATACACGGAGAGAAATTTCGAAGGCTCAGCGCTCGATACTTTCGAAGCTACGGGAACACGGCTTCGAATTCAAAGTATAGATACTCTACGATTTTCGTGCATGTACGGAGCGAGACATGGTATTATTAGCAGTCGAATTGCGAGAGTGGGGACTCCAAGATTCTCCGTACCGCAGGGACTCGACGCTTCGCAGTCTCAGACCTCGAAACTTTGATACTATAGCGTGTCGGCTGGAGCTCGAAAGTCGAAGCGGTAGACGCTCATGTTCGTACCGCCAGAGTTCGGAAAATTTCGGGATTCGGGAACGACGAGAATAGACGGCAAAACACTCGATCGATAGAGATCTGTACGGCCGGAATAACATGGAGCGCTGAGCCTTCGAAATTTCTCTCCGTGTAGGTAATTACCATCGCGTACACGTACTATCAAATAATTCAATATCCCCAAACTAACCGCGAAATATTCAAATTTCAATAAAATTTTCCCCGTCATGTCCCACGTGAGCCAACTTCCAAGAGCACTTCTTAAACTTTCCGCGGCGGCGAAATCCATTAGAGCGCGAAACTTCTCGGGAACAAAATCAAGCAGTCGCGGCTGCATCAAGAAATTCAACTCGATCAGAAAGTCCGAGGTCGCGGTGAAGATGCGGTATATATACGCACGCACACACGCGAGAGATGTAATAAATCGAGTGCATATATGTGAAGTCGACGAACGGCAGAGTCGGGTACAGTCGCTCGGGAAAATTAATGTGGGTCAAATAAACAAACTCGAGTGCGTGTCGTTGCGTAAATGCTAGATTTTTTCTTATGGTACTTTGAGCACTGTAGCTTGGAGGAAAGATGAGTCGTAGCTTGATGCGGTTTGTTGTTTGTTGTAATAACGGGGTATGCGAGGATTCGGTTTTGTTGTGCTGGGGTTACGATGCAATTTTCTTTGAGGCTTTTGATGGAGTTCGTGGGAGAACGGGATATTTTTCAGTGATTGAAAAGTGGACTGGATTCTATAGATGAATAACGCTACGATTATCATTCTTGAATTATTCTTCATAGACCTGCTAATGCATTTATTCAACTATCTTTTAAACAAAATTCTTTCTCATAAAATATACGATTTTCGAGTAAGCACATTTTATATAGCGAGTTCGTTGTCCCTAAGATATTTGCATAACATCTGTCGAACATAATATTTCCATGCGAACCAGGAAGACCATAGAGTCCTCTGCAAATACAAGCCAATATCCTCTTCGCCATACCGTTTCTACAGACAAGGAAACGATTGAAGCCACAGGCTGCAATAAGAAGAGAAATATCACTTCTGACCCTGCGCTTATCATAAACCCAACCAAATACGCCGCATAAACACCGCCTTATCTTATCCAGACAACTTGTTTACGAATCGACGCAACCACTTTCCACATGATTTTTCTTTACAACGTATCTGTATACATAACAGAAAAGCAATTACTCCTGGAATTCCAATTAACATCCCCAAAATTTCCAACCCAAACAGCCTCTCTCTCTCTCTCTCTCTCTCTCTCTCTCTTTCTCTACGTACCCTCGAATTCTCAATTCAACCCACGCTGCCCAGAAACAAAACCGAACCGAAGCAATATCTACCAACAGCAGTATATACACACACATACTTAAACTCGAGACGCGAAATAAAGACGCGAAGCTGCTGCAGCCCCTCGGGCCCTTTCTCGCGTGAGAAAGCAGCTCGGCGCGGCGCTACCGCGGCTCTTTCCATCTAAGGGATACCGAAGAAAGAGACGCTGCCACACATGCACCGTTCGTTCGTTCGTTCGTTCGTTCCGCGAAGGAAAGGCTATACTGCCGCCGCCGACGCGAGTATGGGAATCCATTTCCGGCATATTCTCACGTTCATTCGCACCGAGAGAGCGAATATTTCGCTTTGGAACTGTTAGTTCCTTCCGTTTGCCTGGTGATTTTCGGATGGAGGAGGAGGTGGTACGTAGGAAACTGCTCGTTGTCGAGAGTGATGGGCGTGGAGCAAAGGATGAGGATACGGTGTTGGGAGAGAATAATACCGTTGTCAGGATGGGATCGTTGAAGATCTTCGAGGAGAGGACTTATGCTGTGATGATATTTGGGTTATATAAAAATTTAATTAATGATAAGTATACTGTATTAGGTATGTACGAAGAAATCAATTGTCAAAGTAAGAAATACTGCCTCCGATCACGCAACACGCGTATACGTCAAAATCTGATTTACGCGCGAATAATAGAATCAAAACCCCATTCAAAAGCAGTAAAAGTCAAAAACCGGCCGAGCATTAGTCACGCAAAAAACTCATCCGTTACAGTCCAATCACACTCTATCCCCGCTAAAATTGAATAGTGGAGCTTCCGAATGCGGTCGGACACGCGCGATATCTCAATTCGCCTATTAAGCGCGACGTGTGGCTATAATAGAAACGTCCTTGCGACTCTCCGACTTCCGCGATTTTTGCGGCCGTTTCGTTCGATATCCGTGATAAATCTTGATTATTAAAAAAAAGGAACGCTCGTGCCGTATTTTTTTGTCGACGAAGCGTATACAGCAGAGATAAAACGGGGTGGACTCAACCCCTTGGGGGAGAAAAATGAATTTTATCGAAAGGGCGGATCATTTTTTTGGGGTAAAAAGTAAAAAAAGAGATGTAGGGGAAATCCATGACTGCGCACATTTCGTGTTTGCTTTCTGACGGCTTTATCGTGAATTACGACAGCAGCGTGCCGCAACATATCGTCAATTATTTCTTTTGTCAGGGTACGTGGAACAATGGGCGAGAATCTGTGGTTATGTCAAATCACCGAAATTTCGCCAAAAATAACTACTCAATCATATGATTTAAAACGGATACGATATAAATCATATACCTATTTTCTGCGTGTCAAAGTGTAATAAATTACTCCACTCTTTCGTCTATTTTTCATTTCCTTATACGTATACAAGATTTTTATTAAAAAAAAAACAAATTTTCACCCATAAAGAAGCTAAACGCGCAAATCCGTATATAGACAATCGCCTCGGCCGCGACGTCCACTCGATTAACCTTATAGCGTCGCTGCAACCTCCCCTCCCAAACAGCATCGACTCTCTCCCTCGATCTCGTATACGCATAGATTAATGACGCCGGGCGAAATTCATCACTGCCATCGCGTTCTAACGGTGCCGGTCTCGCGTGTGCTATATAGGTTGTGTATCGACGCCCCGAGTGACGGATGGCGTCGGCGTAGGCGTACGGAAAATAGATTCCGATGCAGCAACGACTACGTCAATGTCGTATGTGTGTGTGTGTGTGGGTGTGTGTGTGTGTCTGATACATATATACTATAGAGAGGATTTACATGAGCGACGACTGTAGGGGACGATGATTCTTTGAGCTGGTTAGGATGATTCCCGCAGTGGTGGTGATTGATTAGAAAGTTTCGCATTGTTATATGCGGTTGCGACCGGTATATGTTCGCGGAGCGTTATTTTAAAAGAAATCGCTTCTGACGAACTTTAGACGAGTGAAAGTTCGCTGCAGTTTTTGCAAGAGAAATAATAATACTCTCGGGGTAATTCATATTCATATACTGCACTTTGGGTACAAGACTCACGATGTAGAGTATGCAGGAAACTATACCGGCAAAAACGGCTTTTAGAAACCCACCTGCAACAGAAAAGAAAGGTAAAAATTAGCTTCGCTTTAAAATACATGTACTTATCGAAAATACTACAGTAATTTGTGTTAGTAGGCTCTATACTGCGTATATAATGCCACCTCCGAGATTTTCTCACAGCTCTATTTTTCCCCTCTAAAATCAATCTGCGCGTGCAGAGATAACGCAATCAAAACAAACACACACTTACACTGTATTACGCAACAGTCGATCACCCCGCGGGCAATATCCCATTATTTAAACAAATCCCATACGATTCCCTTCAGCAATGTGTGTAACGCAGCAACAAACCCCCTCGAGAAAGAGAGAGAGCCGCGAGAGACAAAGAAAATGAACCTCATCGAGAGATATAACGCGGCAGACGGAGAGGCGGAGATTCCAGGCCGCTGCTGTACAGCAGTCAGCTCTCGATGTAGGTCTCTCTCTTTCTCTCTCTCTCTCTCTCTCTCTCTCTCTCTCTCTCTCTCTCTCTCTCTCTCTCTCTCTCTCTCTCTCTCTCTCTCTCGGCTTCTCGTTATGAAACGCTTTCACAACTCGAACCGCGGCCAAAGCGCAGTACGGCTCGCGCTTATAATACTCGTGTCGGTGTGTATGTATATAGCATATATAGCGTGTACGTACGTATGCTTGCTTAATTGCCGTTGATTTCATGCCTGGCTCTCCGTATGTGTGTATATCGAATTTGTCGGGTTAATACTCTCGGCTATATAGGTTTAGGCGTTTTCTCGTTTTCCGCCTGCTTTGAGGAAAAAAACTACTTCAGCCGGTTTGTAATTTCTTTCGACTGCGCTGCTCTCGAGACTCGGGCGTAATTGTAGTTTCTGTGTTTTAATTTTGTTTTCACGCTGGACGTAGAGTTGTTTTGTTAAATTGGAGCGCGTAATTTTGCGAAAGGAGCTCGTTACTGTCTGATCTGTGGACGTCAGGTCGTCGCTATATAGAAGCGTTGTTGCACAAGACGCGTGATATTTTTAACAACGAAGAACGCAAGCCTGATTATTTTAATATCGATTGATCGATGCAAGCTATGCGTAGTAAAGAGGGCTAAAAACAGCTAGGGCCATGTTTCGAGTAAGATATATGAGCAAAATTTATGTAATAAAAATTACTAAAATGAATTATCTATAACAGATAAAGGTATATGTGACAACAAAGGTATGGCCGCAAATATTGACTATATACCGAGAACAGACGTAAATGTACAATACACACACAGCTTGCATAAGAAATCCGAGCTTTATACACTCTCTCGAAGAATTCATCGGAAAACTAGACCAAGAACCACATGAATTATTATCGTTAATGCAGCGAAGCGAGAAACGCGTATCCATTTCACTCGACGTGGAATATCGGCTCGAGGCGAGCACATGCACACGTATAGCAATTAGAAAATGCGCACGTTTGACTTTAACCTTTCACTGACGTGTGTGGACACGCCTTCCTGAGGTTGTAGAAGAAAAACATATATATATGTCGCTCCCGGCCGTCTGTCGTTTGAAGGGCAATTTCTAATACAAGGATGTGTTGTGTGTAGGTTCGAAACTGGCTACTAAAAATTCCGAAAATTGCATCACGGGACGCCGATGAATTTACATGCGTATGATTGTAGGTGTGCGGTAGACGAGGTTATTGAAAAATCGAGGGATTTAGTATATCGGATTCTCTCTACTGGTATACTATAAAAAAATCTTTTGCCTTTTTATTTTGTTATAGCTTATGTCGAGTTTTCGTGTCATGGAAAAAAATCTATTCGTGTCAACTTTCATTCAATGCAAATTCGAAAGAAATGCTTCTGCGAGCGCATAATTTATGCAAAGTTTTTATACGCATAGGTGTAAATAATATTAGCCTCGCGCAATTTCATAATAGCCTTTCAGCAATTTATAGATTCCAATAAAATCCTTCAACTGCAGCGGTAGTATGCAAAATAAGGTTTTTAGCACGTTTCGCATCCTGTATAACCGCACACAAACAATTTATGCACTATATGTTTCTGTAAAAGCCAGACATACCTAATTCACACATCGTCCATAAACTTTATACGCTATTTATGCTAAAGCAAAACATGCTTTGTATTTCAAGTCACCCACAAAACATTTATGCTAATCCGTTCTATCTCCCAGTATATACACACGCGAAACCTTTTATACAAGCCCCTTTTTCAATCGCGTAAAATCCTGTCGCAACGTATTTGACTCACATTTTCGTGTTGTCTGAAGAAATTAAAGCCATTTTCTTCGTTTTAAACACACTAATTAATCGATCTCCTCCCTGAATTTTCTGCCAACAACGACAACCTCCCACCTACACACACACACACACACACACACACAAAGTGCAAAACCCTTTCCTCTCTTAGCGATCTCTCAGATAGATCAAGTCCCGATCTGCGCAAACCCACTCCTCCCCCGACTACTGCTGCTTCTTCGCGATCGAACAAAGGCATCATTAAACGTGGCTTGTTATTCAGCGTGGTTCACGCTCATATATACCTCATACACACATGCATCCCGAGGTATTCTGGCCGAGTCGAGCATAGCTGAAAAAACTCGCGAGAGCACGTTTCAGCTTCTTCTGCTTCCCCGTCTTCCCCTTCTCTCTTGCGTCCGATGGGTGTATATATATATGAGAGAGGATTGGAATGGGGCAGGTGCGCGCAAGTGGGTCCCCGAAAGATGCCGCGTGTCTTTTCGATGGGCAATGGTGACTCATGTATATATACGGGAGGCGGGTTTCGTGAAGTAAGAGAGAGAGAGGGTGAGATTTAATCGGCTTAGATAGTTTCGAGGCGATTTGTTTGCTACTAATTATGATGAAACGCTAGCGATATTATTATTATACGGGCGAATTGTATTGGTCATCGAACGCGGATCCTGAGTTATGGAGGTTTAAAGGCTCTTGTGGTGGGGTGTTTGGAGAGAGCATGTGGTCTTGGGTTTTTAATGAAATTTTGGTTAATGGACGCATGTGTGCATCTTTGAATCTTATGTTTCATTCGGTTTTAGCGGAATTATAACTCCGTCAACTGGGGGGAAACTTCCGATGTGCATTATCGTCGAAATAATCACGGAGATGCTCGAGAAGAGATAAACTACAAACGAATTAAAGCAGCTTCTTCGGGACAGAAAGGAAAAGCCTAAGTGGCTACGGAGAAACAATTGAAAGAAGAAACTAAAGCATAATTCCAGGGTAGTAAACTGATTGCCGTTATCGTATAATGACGGCTTTCCCCATCGGTCACAGGAAATGCGTCATCACACGAGCGCGTATACGAGCGTTCCAAAAAGACCCAAAGGGAGCTGCTTATCTTCGCGATCGTCACCATGGGATTTGAAAGTGCCAGTTGTCGTCCACCAAGTGAATTTGGCAGGCGTTAATTAAGACGTGACTGCCCTTTTTCCGACGACTCTGGTATATACTCATACTGTCCATTAATTAATGACGCATTCATTAAATCGCTTCCGTCCTGTAAATATTCATGCGCGTCATGTGATCAATTCAATTGCACATTCATTTTGATAATTGCATTAATCCAAATAAACGAATAATAATACACTACGAACCACGTCGATTTTATTAGCTCAATGAAATTCGAGCAAAGTTTAGATAACTCCTCTGGCTAAACGTTTACACAGACTTTAGCCGTGACGAGATCGCAAGATAATAATCGTTTCGCAAGTTTGTTCAGCTTATTAGCTGTATGGTATACCAGCGCGTTTGAGAGTAGCGCAGCATCGCGCTAATTAAATTCGACCGATTCATCACACGGGCATCTTTCTCCTGAGTATCAGCTGAATTATTAATGGTTCTCGATAATTCCGTGCTCGGGCTTCACTTTTTTCATTCTCTCTCTCTCTCTCTCGCTCCGCGTTCTCCAGAGCTAAAAATTTCTCAGGCACGCGCGTTTCTTTTTACGGTCCAGGGAGCCTCGGCTATTTTTTCTTCCCCTTCACGAGCGCGCGATAATTTGCTAGACTTTCCACGTGCATTCGCGTCGGGAAATTATCTTTTTAAGAACTGTAATAATAGAATAATACCGTTTTAGACCAGTTGCATCAGACGCACGTGTAATGGCATACACATACGTATGGGATAATTTCGCGTTGCTTTATTACAGTCCGTTAGTGTAACGTGTTTTGTCAAAAGTCGAGTAGTTGTGAAAACTTTGTGCAATTTTGGATGAATTACCTCTCGAGTTGTGAGGAGGAGGAAAGTCTTTTAGTTGGCAATAATAAAACGTGATTTATTGAGGAGAGAAAAAATTGCAAGGAACGTCAAGGTGACTTTTGCAAAAAATTACAAAGCAGACGCGCGTAGCTCCTTCTGCGTTTGCGCAATTTTCCCTCTTAATCTCGAGTTTTTTATTTACGATCCAGCGAGATTTCACGCGTTTAGAAGAAATAGATAAATTTACGGCCGCAGCGTTAAATTTCACGCAAACTACAGCTGTTCATCCTCTCAACAGCAACGACAACAATTTCATAACACACAGATTGTCCACGGATGCATAATTAATCTTCGAGGCGCGCGATTTATTTGCGTTTTCAACGTCGTCGTCCCGCGATAATCCTCGCTCTAAAACGGTACTTTTATCCATGACCTTTTAGGTGCATAAAAGAGAGGAATCCCCATGGCTATATATAAATCGAGCCTTCGAATGTCGCTCGCGACGACACAGCGATATCTTATAGAGCTCGATAAGATCGCTTCGAAGAATTTACAACGATTCGAGAAAATTTGTGATTTGGAATCGCTGACCTACATATGTACCGACGCCGAGAGATACGTCGCATAATGAGGATGTTCGCTCTGTTGTTGCGTGAATTTTAATCGAACGCGACTGGTGACTAATTTTACTACACGCTATAATGAGCCAGTGTATCTTTAATTTCGTAATATCGTTTCGCGCGCGGGCCTCTAAATTATGTCACAGAAAGAAACTAAACGTGTTTGTTATTCTTATACAGACACACAAGGCACGTTTTTTCTCATCATTATACATATACCGAAAATTCGCAGCGCAATATCGAGCTGATAAAAAAAGTATAACCGCAGCCGAGCTTCGCAATCGGCTGAAACTGCAGCAATAAGAAAGGTTCGATAAACGCGAGATATCTCGCTAATTCTCACGGTCGATACAATTCCCCGCGGTTAATTGGCATCAACGGCGCAGCGGTCAGTCGTCCGAAATTCTCGGTGCAGCGACAATAGACATCGTTTCGACATATTTTACGCGGAGCATTCCACGCACGTGCGTAATGCAGTCGTTGTTTACTTAGCGCTTGATCAATGCTGAATTGATGGGCTATAGTACTTCGTTAACGAGGATTCACACACACACACACACACAAGCTCATCGAATTTATCGGAGCTAATGAGAAAGTAAATTAGAGTTATTTTTTTCGTAAACTGCCGACAGTGAACGTTGCGCAATAATCAAGACGTTATCGCACTTGGCGTAAAAGAATAAAAATGAAATTTTATCGCCCAGCCTTTCTCGGAATAAAATCGTCATCATCCTCGCGTATATATACACCGTAATAAAAAAAGAGCAAAACGAGCATTCACCTGAATGAACGCCAGCATCCGTGTCGGTCTCTTCGAACCGGGTCTCATTCCTGACGAGCGTCTCATCGAGCATCGGCTCGTCGTTCTCCTGTCCTGAGTCAGCGTCGTCGTTCTTCACCTTCGCGCTCGTCAGTGTGGTACTGCAGTTGTCGATCGACGCGTGTCTTCCACTTCTCACGAGAGCACTGGTACTTCTGGCCAACTTCGTACTGTGGGTCCTTCTGATCAGCAGGTTGGCGAGACTCGCGTTTCCGGACTGCGTTGGTTTAGCGGTACTCCGTTGTTCCAGCGCGGATTTCGCCTGGTCCCTGGTGCGAGCTTTACCGGGAGCGATTTTCGGCTGAGTGACGCTGTTGCGTTTTTCGACGACGTTGGATTCCTCGTGTTTGCTTTTGCGCCGGTTCTCCATCTCCTCCTTGTCGAGGTTGTTCTTGTCGAGCTCGAAGCCAGCGATGGTCTTGTTGAGCCTCGCATCCTTACGACTGTTGCTTCCGCTGCTGCTGCTGCTCTCCTTCTTGCCGACGAATCGATTCTGGAAGCGCTCGATCGTTTTGAACGATCGTGTCCGCTCCACCTTCTTCCTCTGCTCGGTCTCCGCGACGAGATTGTTGTTATTGTTATTGCTGTTGCTCTTGTTGTTGTTGTTGTTGTTGTTGTTGTTATTGTTGTTTTTCGGCGTCTCGAAGATCCGCGTGAGGGACTGGACTTTACCCCTGGGCTCCAGCATGCTGGACTCGAGCCTTTTTCCGGACGTATATCCGCGTGACTCGTTGTTGGTCGACTGAGCGCGCGAGAGGAGCGACGGTACGTTCGGAGCCGTCTTCGACTGGCTGATGGGGAAAGTGCTGCAGGCGTATTTTTCTGAATCACACGACGAGGATTTCTGGAATTTCGATGAGTTACGAGGATCGCCGCTACTCTCCAGGGACACGTAGAACGTCGATCTACGCTTCGGAGAGTCTTCGGACAGTGGCTCGGTTGTTGCGCTCATCATCTTTAATCGAGCATTAATTCAATCGCGATGCGAGGCTGTTGCGATGACGATATAATATTGGCTTTTAGCGACGCCGCTTATATATATATATATATATATATATATATATATATATATATATATATATGCGTCGTCGCGTGGATCACACTGGTTTATATGTATATAGATAGCGAAGAGAGACAGCGGGACTAGAATCGTTTGTTGTTATTCTTTCTTTTTTTTCCGTCGGGCTGAAAATGACAGAGCGCAAAAACGGAACTGGTTTTTTAATTCGCCGGGGAGCGTGAGAAGCGAGCGATAAAAGGGACTGCTGCACTATCGGCCTGTTCTCTCGTCCTCTTCTTACACCGACACCTTCTTCGATCGATACGAGAGCGTACGTACGTATTATACGCGACACGAAGAAATGGTAATTCTCACATATACACATATACACAATTCTCACACAACACAGGCGCACGTGTGCGACACTTTTATCGACAATGTGTATACGTGCGATACACGCGATGGTCGTTCGTCTCACTATCACTTCGACGATCGCGAGTGCGTCACGGTATCAATATCTTATCAATTCTCACTGTTCACACCTCACACATTATTATAAATATTATTCCACGGAAAACAAGCCCGTCCTCCCCCGAATAATCCCTCTGAGCTTCATCTCCTCAACTCGATCATCCTCGTCATCGTCGTCGTTATCAATGGCAATCGGCGCACACACGCGCGCGAAATCGAGTTAAGTACCACTATATGGAAAGAAGAGAGATAGAACGACTCTGTGTCGACGTCCGCTCGCTACACGGAGCGACGACTATCTGGGGAACCGGCTGGCAGCGCGACTTTTTCCGCCGGCCACGATCGCAGCGCACTCTGCCGGCTAACGATGCAGTGTAAGAGAGAGAGAGAGAGAGAGAGATGTGTATATATAGAGTGAGTGAGAGAGAAGGTTAGCTATACGTTATGGGCTGCAGTGTATACGATGCGCTCGACCAGACTTCCTATCGCATCAGGCTCTTGACTCGATATATGACGTACGTATAGGAATTAACGCCCTTTTCGAGTGCTCGTCTTTGATGGACGCGAGCGCGGTGAAAGTAGGTTGAAACGATATCTTTTTTGTCCTTCGAGGAGATAGCAGATTTGCAGTCAATAGACAATGCGCGGGAGAATTAAAAGTGATAAAGTTTGAGAGATTTTCTTGTTTCGTTTGAGTTTCATATTATTTGTGTGATATAGGCTCGTCGACAATGAGGGAAGTATGAGAATTGGGTAACACAGAATGTTAACTAGCTTATAATACACACTTATGGAGTGAATTATTCGATTTATTATTATTAGGAAGTTCAAGCACTGCATCGGTCGTAATTTTCCGTGATTATGCGAGTACAGCCCAAAAGCGCAGAGGTACTATTAATCACCGTTTGCTGATATTAGAGAAGTTTACCAAAGTGCACGAAACTAAACTTCGTTCGTTAAAGTCCTAATAAAGTACATCGGTTATTCAAAAACAGAGGCAAACGAGCCAACTTTGCTCTGTATTTCTCTCCAGCGATGCATTTTCAAGAGCTAAATTAACCGCGGGCTCTCTTCCAATTCACCCGCGAGGACGACTTCATTCGTGAGTCTCTTTTTCCGATCATTAGCGGGGAGAGTGTTCGCTTCCGAGCGAGAAATGAAGAAGCGGGGAAAAAAACCAACTGAAAATTTCAGAGACATTATACCCTATCTTTTGAACATTAAGGCGTATCGCTGCTGAGAGACGTATATATATAACACATTAGACTCTCGTCGCACACTTTTCCGGCTCGTTAGGCACGCTTAGCGCGACTTTTCTCTCTCTTTCCGGACGTGGATTACGCGAAAAAGAGACGCTAGTACGAAGCTTAGTATAACGAAGCGCTGTAGCGCGTGAGAGAGAGAAAAGCTTTTCTAGTGCGAGATAGATGATGGAAATCGGTGAAAGCAACGGGTTCTGTCAAACTATTTTAATATGCAAACGTCTGACAGATTAACAATACAACCAAATCATAAATTATACTCAACACTCGTTCGTTATCAGCATAATAAAACAATGCCTCGCTAATTAACCGTTTAAGCCAAATGGCGCCATTAAACTTTAAAATGTGAAATAAGCTCTTTACGATCCTCTCTTCTCTCCTTCTCTCACACAATGGGAATTCATTAAAAAGAAAACACGTAATAAGCGAGCGCTTTACGACGTGCCAGAGCAGCGCTCGGCCAGGAGGATATCTTGCTTTTCTCTTTCCGCACTGAATTCTGCGCGAAAACGCGCGCGGTGACAGGAAAGTTATGCGCGCGCGAGCGAAATTGCCTCGGAAAAGTGAAAGAAAGTGTAGTCGTCGAGAAAATTATTTTTCTTTTTTTAGTGAGACGTTTGATCGAGTGAAATTTCTTTAAATATATTATAAAGTCTTGAGAATGTTCGCGCATCTATATACACAGACCTAATTAATACTTTTCAGCGAGCTATTTTCAGCCGAAGCATAAATTACTCCAAATAAACCACTCTCCGATAAGCTTCATCAAAGTCGGAGCCCGAAGAAAGCCACTGCAGCGAGATGAAACGCCGAAAAGTCCTCTCTCAACGAAAATAAAAGGAAAAGCCGAGAGGAATAAAAAGAGCCTCTCTCGGGCGTTTGCGATGAATCCTACTGTGCAGCTTCTTTGTCGCGCCGGCGTCTTCTCTTTTCTCGCCCTCGACCCTCCTCGAGTCTCTCCGCTCGCTCTCTAAAATTTGCTTCTTCTTCTACTTACGCTCGCGCTCTCCAAAGTAAAGCGCACGACTCGTACAGTCGGTATATATATATATATATATATATATATATATATATATATATCGCTCGGTTCGTCGCATTGCTTTGAAGCTTATATGAGAAACAGAAGAAAGAGAGACACACGTGTGCGCTATACTGTCAGCTACTGCTGCGCTATATATATACACCGTGAAGAGGGTACCTATAGATACTTATTGGAACGTGGCTCTGTTTTGCTTGGGATGAAGAGCTTTGGGGTTGATTATTTGGATATCTCTGAAGCTCTTTAAGCTGTATTCACTTAAATTGAAGAAAATGATTCTTCCTCAACGAATCCATTCCCACAGGATTCCGGCGTGATTCTCAGCTTCCACGCATCCGGAAAATTAGTCTCACCTCGACTCTATACACTAAACTCGCTTATAAGCACTATACACGCTTGCGTTCATTACACGGCCCGACGACGACGTCGACAGACTCTCGACTATATAGCTTGTGGTTGCCTATATAGCGGACCGAGAGATGGAAAAAAGGGTTGACGGCAAAAACTCTTAGACATCGTGCGGCTGCCCTTAACGCAGCTTAATTTATGGCCGCGACACGGGAACTCGGCTGTTTCTTATACTGAAGCTTTTTTTCCCCGGTGTTGGGTCGCCGCTCGGGCTTCGTATATATAGAAAGAACATTATCGCGATTAGTGGAGAGAATTTAATCGTGCAGCGGAATAGAATACGAATCCTCTACATATTATATAATCCGAATAGCTTCCAATATGAAATCCGCAACTTTGCGCATTACATACATCCTCGCGCGTGTTCTATCGTCAATTTTCAAGCAGACTCCCCTTGCAGCACACGACGATGATATTAACGCAGGTCAGGCTAATTCTCGAGCCTCGACGCTCGTCCATCACACACGAGAGGCTCTACGCTCGTCTCTCCCTCTTTTGTAATTAGCATCAGAGCCGCGCGGCCGGCGCATATTTCGCGCTGGTAATCACCTGCAGTGCGCGCTGCTGCAGTCGCTCTCGGATCCCGTATACATTATAATATACGGAGACGCTGATGGGTATCTATAGTCGGGGCTTTGCAGGCAAGTGTGTCACTGCGCAGCTTTTGAAATGGGTTATCGATAAATAACAAGATTAGATTTTCCGGGAGCCAGCTACGTAATAATAACCATTTTTCTATGTACTTATATATTTAGTGTTGTGTATAGGAAGCGCCGCAGCTTTTGTATATATACATACGCGCGTGAACTTGTCATCACACAGGGGTCAACCCACCACAGCCACGCTCCATTTCACGGGAAATATTTCGAACGGATACCGGTCGGCGGAAGAGCTTCTCTCGTGTATATATATATATATATATATATATATATATATATATATATATATATATATATATATATATATACGTATACGCGTTCCTCCTTCTAAACTGCGACGATGATGATGCACACGTGCTGCCGCGATGTACACCCGGAAATGTCGAACGCGTGATGAGTAATTTAGCGATCGATCAGCGCGTGGTTACGTGCATTAAGAGCTTTCTTGCCGCTGTTTATAATACGTCGCGCGTGTGATAAAGACCTCACGCGAGAGAGGTTCGTTGGACTTTGTTGTTGTTGTTGTTGTTGTTGTTGGAGGTAAAAAGACGTAGGTTGTTCCGTTCTTTTTTTCTGCGCGCGTCGTGTACGCGAGATTATTAATTGGGTCGTTACGGACAATTTATTATTCGGATAGGCTAATGGGGTGCAGAGTCGCGGCTTTCATGCGGTAGTCTTACCGTATGACTCACCTGGGCCGCTGCTGATAAGTCGGAAGGATTAATGAACTCACCTGGAACAGAGAAAAGGGAGAAATGCATTAGAATTCAACTTGTTTTCCCACACACGTGTAAAAATAAAGTTCCCAAAATACAGAAAACTCTTATCAGCTCAACTGTTTCTCATCTCTCGCTCTCGAATAACTTCGAGAAACATATACGCGCACAGCTGAGACCGTAATACGGAGAGAGTCGAGAACAGCTGAACGTGTGGGAAGAAACGCGTGGGTGTACGATCTTGCCGCACGGGCATCAGACACTTATCTCTCTCCCCGCTGCGATCAGTCAACGTTTAGCCGAGACGCTTTTGAAGGGATATATGGAGAGTAGCGCAGCATCACAAAGCGAGCTGCACGCGCTCTTTATTTGCGCGCGCGCCGCTTTTGCTGTTACATTGTGCGTGGATTCTAGGGAACGTGTAAACGTCGCATTGTGGAGATTGTACTGTTTTAAAATAGTCCGGGTGTGTGTAAATATTTGCTTTTCTGGAACATCTACGAAAGAGCGAGTCTTTCGAGAGCAGATTTAAAGGAAGACGAAGAAATCCCTCTACGGTTTGCAATAATATCCGTGCTAAAAATAGACGAGCGTATATAGTCAGCAATCTGCGGGACACCTTACGGGCAAATGAAAAATTACCGGTGGGAAGCCATAGAAAGTCGTCGCCAGCACTTCGTCTTCATCCAGCTGCTGCGAGGCATCATAATTACAGCCCGCTCGTACATGTCGTGCAAAGCAATTATACAAAGAAAGCGCAGTCTCAGGTGTCCGCGAGAATGAGAGCCTGACCCTTCCTTATGCCAGGATATGTATGTAAAACATATTGCTTTATGCTTGTTTCGTTGTATGCTTCTCGGGTTAAGACGGAAGGAAACCGTATATAGCTGTGCTGACTTGCAACTCGCTGATTAAGACACATATATAGACACTCGCTCGTAACTTACTGATGGGATTTTTATTTTCAATTTTTCTGTACTCTGGCAACAAAAAAAATGATTTCAACGCAGCCACTTGACCCGCGCACAGCGATTTTGAAAAAATGTCCCGTAAACGCGAAATAAGAAGAGTCAAAAGCTACCTTGCTACATATATCGATGCTATACATAAATTTCATAACGTCGGAGAGTTGTGGCTACACAGCAGCCGATCGCGCACAATTACCCAGGCGAGTGATTACCGGTCATTATCGTCACACACACACACACACACACACACACACACAAGTCAAAATGTTCATGCGCTAACAGCAATTTGATACAAAAAAAGACAGAGAATGTGTACGGAAAATAAGCCGCCGTACGAAATAAAAAAAAGAACGTCGACGCAACCCCGATGTACATTAGAAGGACAGTCAATGCGCGCACGCAATATATAGATACATATATAGAAGAGAGAGAAAGAGTCAGTCGCAGTAGTCCCGGATGCGAGATTTAAGGGCCACGAGAGTCTAATTTACGAGTGCCGAGGATGCAGCGAGTGCGCCGACCCCCTCGCGATTTATTTCCCGCTCGTGCAAGCGCCTCGTCTCTCTCTCTCTCTCTCTCTCTCTCTCTCTCTCTCTCTCTCTCGCTTCCTTTTTTTATTCCAGCGCGGCGAGTGCGCTCGTAAATAATTCCGCTGCTGCTGCTGCTGCTGCTATGCCGCCGTAGCGGCTCGTCGAAGGCGATATCGGCGCCGGAGAGAGTATTACATGCGCAGGGGTGTACGTGTATGTGTGTGTGTATATATACAAAAATACGGTGAATTCGTGGAGGAGGCGCGAGTCGTGTCTGGAATCGACTAGATGAGACTGGGAAGGTTTGCTTTTGGAGGATATTTTTGCGAGACGAGGTTCAAGGAAGATTTGCTGGATGTTTTGAGAGATGGGTGCGTATTATATATGGGGAGTGTGGGAAAAATTTGGTTGACGGTTAATTGGACGTTGCGTATATACTGTAAATGTATTTACGAGGAATTTGATTTCGAGAATATTATATTTATATAGTTTTGTTTGTATACGTTATATATAATTTCTAAATTAGATAATAAAATAAATAATAAGCTGGTAAACTTTTAGTAATTATAGATCTTCCTAGCACATACTCCTTTTCTTTCAAAGTAAAATTGATCGGCCAACTTTAAAATTTTCGAATACCGTCATACAGCCGTCGAACGTAATATATACACGTACACTTGAATAGGGATAACAGCAAACCAGCGTAACAGCCAGCGGCAATCGTACCGAGCTGCTGCTCTGTTATACGATGCGCAACGAATCGGAAAATGTTCGATTCGTTTCGCACTATTCCGCGCGCGCGATAGTAAGCCGAGAAGAAAAAATAGACGATCACCTCGTTATTACCATTCAGACCGAGCCGCGACGTGCGCGTCAAAATTATTAGTTCACCTTTCGGAAAAGCGCAATAAAAATTTAGCTGTAACGCAACGTCGAAATTTTTAGTGTGGGATTCGTCAACGGTTGAGAAGTTTAATTTTTTTTTCTGGAGACAGAAAGCCGTGAAAAAGTAAGTGTGAAAAAAGCTAAGGGAACATAACCTATTATATGAGCAGCTGGTCAGAGATAAATATACGAAACGAGAACAATTCAATCCGAAGCAAGACAACGAGCAATAAGCACGAACCTTCACTTACAACACCTCTCCTATTTACACGCAAAACAGTTTGTAATTCGAACGAGGCTCTACATACTCGCGCACTAAACCCTCATAGCGCTGATTTGCATAGAGCTCTCTACGCGCGCGTTGACCTGCATGCTCATTTCGGATTTGAACTGGCCGCTCGACCCCGTCTCTGCCGCTGACCCTATATAGATTCAACGTTTGTCCGACCTGTACGCGTTTGCTGAGGGGAAGAAGAGAACGTCATTCAACGTCGCACGTCTCGAGAGCCTTGTCTTCGCGCAACGTTGTTTTTTTTTGCTGCTTTCTGAAGGCGATGGGCCTCGAGAGCCGATGGGAACAACTAGAGACCTTCCTTCCGAATTAATGAGAACGTGCTTCAAGGGGGTCTGAGAATTTTTATTTTCCGTGCTGCTGATGAATGAGCTGTGAAAATGGCAGTGTCATATTTTTTTTGAGAGAAAATTCGAGACGCGTGCGCCTGGGTAATTGCGAGAGGTATTTATTGGAAAGGTGTATTTTTTTTGACAGGTTTGAGCTATTTTGGGCAGGTGTATTCTTGAGTTTCATTGAATCGTTACTATTATTTTTGTTTCAGAACTAAACTTGTCGTCAACTTGAAAAAGGAAAGTAAGATAAATAAAAAACGAAAAAGCCACCATCAAATATTAAAAATAAGAATGACCAACAACGGAGCTCCAGTCACCGTCAAAAAAGAGGTAAATCTATATAACGATATAACGATTAACGAATCGCCTCTATCCCAATTAATTTACGACTCATCGCGAAAACTTTTCTCAATCTCTCCCCCCTCCATCGAATCTCCGACAGAAACTCCAAAGTCGATATCTCAAGCCTACTCTTCCCTTAATTTCCATAACGAGCGTATTACAAGCATCACAGTCCTCTCTTCTCGAGGGTCGATTCGAGCCTGTCTATATATATATACGTGTTTGCTTATGCGCAGTGCAAGCGGTTTCCACTAACGAACGCTAACCGAACGTTAAATAATTATTATCCGAGCTACATGGAGTGCTAATTGGACTGGCTTGGAAATAGGACCGGGTGCGGGCATGATTCGTTCATCGATGATATTTTCACACAGGCTACCTGTATATCGGGGCTGGAAATAGAACAGGTTTATTGAAAATTGAAAATTCGGATGATGATATTGCTGGGAATGAATACTTTGTATTGGATTGGAACAGTGCAAATGAACGTTATTTATGCGTTTTTGTATCCGCAGGTTCGATTTGTATTTTTAAAGGAAATTCGAATGTTCGTTTACAATGTTTGAAATGGAGGACGCCGCCCTAAAAATTCTTATCCTGTTAAACTTTATTTAATCCCGTAAAAGCTTGCATTATCGCATTCCACAAGTAAAGCTTAAAACAACATTTTCGCAAACCTTAAGGACTAAAATAGCTGCTAAACACAAAAAATAAGGACGAAACCAAAGAGATAACCCGAACATTTTTCTCGTAAACAGTAGGAACACAGGGATTTACCGATAAAAGACACTTCTCGAGACGCTTTTCTCTCGCCGATCGCAGCGCAACTTATCTCGGTAAACAAACACGATATCTTCCCCCGATTGGAAGGCATCAGCAGCGTGTGTAACTCGAAACCCTCGTGTGGCCAAGTGACCGAGGAAGAACAATAACGGCTGCAGAGTCGGCCACCTGTTGTGTGAGTGTGTGTGTGTCCTGGGAGCGAAGATGGTCACCAAGATGTATATCCTCGTCGAGGCCGATCAGCCGGTACAGGCCGATCCTCTTTCAAGGTACCTGTCTACTTTCTAAATTATCTGTGATTTTTTTCTCAGATAATGCTTCGTCGAGATGGAGAAAGTGAATCGATACCTCTATTAATAAGCAAAGAGAAACGGTTAGCCATTCACTCTTCGGCTCGATATCAATGAAGAATTACTCGAGAATTACTACTAATGAGCAGTCATGGACCCTTTGACGTGCGCATATACTTACCTCGTTCTTCTTTCGTTTCAGATTGATGACTCAACTGGCGGATCAACTAAAGAATCGCCCGTACGAGATACAAGACGCTCACATTCTCTCCACCCACAACAACGGCTACGTATCGAGAACACCAAACATCATCACCGACAATGACAGGTCGACGACCAACGGGCTTCAAGTGGCACGTCTTCACTCGTCACTCGATAATCGTCAGGATATTAACGAAGCCGAGCGTCGACCCGAACACATCTTTGGTCCAGATGTCAGCAACACCAGAGTCGTAGCCGAGGCTTGTGTTGACTCCTGCGGTCGAGCCAGAGCCAAAGTATCCGTTTCCAGCAACGAGCAGTCAAAGGATGAATCCATCGTCAGAGAAGAAACTAACGACGTTTACTCTTGCGGAAGGAGAAACGGTCTAGATCCTACACCCGGTGAACTGAGAGGTCTGAAAAAATTCGAGTACTTGCCAAGAAAATCGAAAATACCGGAGTACAAGGGTGGATGCGCCAACGTTAAATCCATCGCAATTTCCGATCACTTGTCTACCGCGTCAACGGCTTCGAAATATTCCGGATACAGATCGAGCAGAAATTCCGCACTAAGGGAAGACTGCGCGAAGAACATTCCCGAGGCGAGATTGAACAGGTACAGCGCATGTACCAACAGGAGGAACGGATTGCAGGACAAGTGCGACGCTGTCTCGCGAAATGCTCTGAGAAGCTGCACGAAGTCGCCGAAAAAATGAAATCTCGTAGCAATTATTTATAACCACTATACAGAAACGTAATAAAAAAGTAAAATGCATATCTTCATCGTTCTTATTCATTTCTCCTAAAAGAAAGATAAAATTCTATTAATAAGGAAAAAATATCAAGAAAAATCGTCTTTTTTCTTCAGCGCACGGAGGAACCAGCCGATAAAGGGGCCCGCAAGTTACACAGCTCGTCTTTGCGAGTCAAAGCCATAAGAGCTCGGCCCAAGAGGCTGTGCGTGAACAAGCCCTTGGACGAGGCGGACGCCAACAGCCCGAAGAAGGTCAACTCGCGGGAGCTGCGCGCTGGCGTCGTCTACACCGACTGCGATTGCTATCGGCGCAACGGCCTGCAGCACGACTGTCCGCGCGATCGATGTGGAGGTTGAGTTATTTTTTCGATAAAAAAAACCGGCGTGTCGTTAACGCGAATTTTATACCGTAGTTAAAAAGAAAACGATTGCTCATAAAAATAGAGCAACGGATGTAGACATTAAAGATTTTTCGAGCAACGGTATACACCTTGACAACACACCAGGCCAGCAGTGTAATAATAACCACGATCTCGAGCCACACAATTTATTCCTTACAATTGCATCACAGGCAACAAGGATAAATGCTTGAAAGAGCCGTGGCCGGAGTGCGATCTTGGCAAGTACTACCGCGAGAAATGGTCGCGGTACGACGCTCTGAGGAGTCGCGAGCGTGAACCGGCCTACTGCGTGCCATTCGAGTATGACTTGACTCGCCGGTATGTAGAAAAGTAAATACCGCAGGATCTCCCCCAGAAAAAACTCGCCGGGGAAGAAGAAGTGCTGTGGAACGCGATGATAGCTTTGTTTTGAGTCAATAGCTCGAAATAGCATAGGTGCATTAACACTCGACTGTATACTGCTTTCTCTCTCTCTCTCTCTCTCTCTCTCTCTCTCTCTCTCTCTCTCTCTCTCTCTCTCTCTCTCTCTCTCTCTCTCTCTCTCTCTCGAATGCAGCTCTTTTGAACTGACACTTCTTCTTTTGGGAGAGAGTTAAAACGTAAAAATGTTTGGAGGGAATATCCTCGATGCCGTACTCTACGATGTCAATAAATTTAAATAAGGATTTTTTTGTTGAGATTATTTACAGTGAAGGCCTCATAGGACGTTGTTTTTAAAAACTCTTTCTCTGGAGAAGAACCTGCGAGGCTTTACTTTCTACTCGAAATGATAGACAAGAAAAAACAATCGCTGCTATTTTCCTGACCCGACTCGAGCAGGAAGTCACCTATACGAGTTGGATTTCTTCCAGAGACCTCGCTGTCGCGAGGAAAAGTTCGATAGATATTTCGCTCCATTGATTCTCACACAGCGACTGGAAATTCCTTTGTATGTGGTGCCTATAAAATCTCTTCATTCTGCTTCGCTGAATTTTGTTTACTCGAGCAACCGATTTCTTCAGAGAGTCATATACCGAAGGAACTATTCAACTTTTTAAAAAACCAGCTGATTTCTACGTGCTGGCGCGACCAAAAAAAGGCCTAAAAACCACTTTATCGAAGGGACGCTCAGCCGACGCACTTAGCTCGGTGAGCGCTGTTAACAAAGGAGAAAAGTGCCACCGAGTATAGACGGCTCGAGTGCATTAGGCGCCGCGACTGCGATGCTCATCGCGAACTTTTCTGCTGGTGTAGCTGATAAAATCACGGTGTGCGGGAAGAAGATTTGCCGTCTAGTACAAGGGGTGAAAAGTGCGGTGTTGAAAAACGCTCAAATTTGAGAAACACCGATCTACCTTCCGCTTTATGTATAAAGTTTACATACTTATTGTAAGCTATCGTAAGGGATTGTAATTTTCAAACTGTCTTAAATTACGGGATTACCGCATTAAAACTTTATCCTAAGTAGAGGAAAATAGAGCGCACACACGGGACCACACGGTTTGACCTTAATTCTCACTTTACTGCGCTATACACTGGCCCTAATAGGTGTGTGTATTTAATTATTCAAAGCATAACGGAGTAGAGATTAATTAGCACACGGCATAATTACTCAGTTGAAGCGTTGGACAAAACAAAAGATCCTTCGAATGTATTATTCAAATTATCCGATAATCCGCGAACAGTTCTAAAAAGAAAATCAAACACACAATAGATCCTAAACATCGTCAAGGTCTAAAAACCTTCCCGATCGTGTCTATAATACATATAACCGCATTGTCCCTGTGCATCGGAATCAAAAGTATGCATATTTACCGTACGAATCGTACGTATACACACATATACACACTAGGTACAAACGGACAGGAAGTAACGGGACGGCTCGTGGCTAGCGATCATCGTGCGACTTCCGGCGAAGAAGAAGATGCATTTGCATGGCGGCCACGCCGTCCGGCTATAGCTTCCTGTGCGCCGGATTTTTATTGCTTTATCTTCTTCGCGAGCGGGTCGTCCGTTCCGAGACGAGAAATACGAATGTAGAGATCTCGGAATCTCTCGGTTTGGAGTAAGTAAAGTGTGGTGATAAATATTCCGTCGGCTGATTTATCAATTTTCATTCTTTGGGTACGATATAAGGAAAGAGAACATTTTCGCGTTTGGTCGTATAATCTGATTTTCCGTCGCGCTGGTGATGGCGAAGATGGAATTTATCAATTACTCGTGTGGGGAGATAACCGGTACAGTATAAATCGAGCAAATAAAACGTTGTACCAGTTTGGTGTAATACGCAGTGACACTAGTTTGCGGTCAATTAAAGATTAAATTGAAGATTCACTTTCAGGCCGATGTAGCTACACGCGAATCTGCAGATAAACATTCTTGTAAGCGCTTAAAATGCATGATACGCGCTCAAAGCCACGCGCCGCTTAAGATCATGACGTTGCGAAGGATTTAATGTGCGCATAAGTAAAGAGATTAGTCCACGTGAAAGTATATTCAAGATGAAAGAGAAGCAAATAACAACAAGGGAAGAATTTTATCGACACGTCGAAGCTTCGCAATGTATATATGTATATCGGTTTTGAAAAATCAATTTGCAGTTGAATCGATTTTGAATAATCGCTTGCGAACAATGGGTTATGCAGCATTCAAGGCAAACAAAATGAAAAACACGTATCCCACTACGCAGTATCTTCGACAAACGAAGATTTGCTCAGTTTAATCTGGCTCAGATCTACAGTCGACTGATGAATCATACGAAACGTGAAAGATTCTCGCATATGACTTAGATGAGCTATAAATGACTCTCTGACCCGAGCTATAGAAGAACAAAGAAAAATGCTCTTTCGAGAAAAACTAGCATATTAGCAGGGCATCTGCGATAACAAGCTCATAAGACGGAAAATCGTTCTCTGCAATTACATCGGCAAGGAATTAAACTCTCTCACCACATGCCTCGCATCTTCAACGACTTTTCTCATCCCACGACTTAAAGCCCTTTGAGTAACACTCAGCTCGAGAAGAGCAACAAAACGTCAAAAAAATAACTCGAACATTATCCCGTCAATCCTCATTACGCTGAACTTCTCGAGGAATATCTCAACGATACCAATCCGAGAGAGAAGACGCCCGCACGCGACATGCGGTTATTTACATAAGCCTCCTATTGTTACCGGTAACGCGATAGACGCGACGATTCGCTTTTGAATAATCGGACTATCGCGTATACGACTGTTGTGACTCGACCGCCCACGATTTTTTCTTCGTCGAGAGGGAAACGATACGCCGGCTATACGAATAAACAAGAATGAGGAGAGAGAAGCGCACTGCACGAGAGGGTCAGGGACTTGCGCGGGTTGGTCAAGAGCAGAGCGCTGCAGGTAGTTCCGACGCTTCGTTTTCTTCTTTTATGGGTATCGAGGATAATCTCGCTTTAATAAGCCTGAGGATCGGGGAAAGGCTTGAGACGTTACTTCTTCTTCTTTTTGGGAGGTCGAGTGGAAGAGGCGATCACGGCTGTCATTTATCACGTGGAAAACAGTGATGTTTTTCTCAGGATGTTGTGTGTGTGTGTGTGTGTGTGTGTGTGTATACCAGAGATAAAAGACCGATTGATGCGTCCGAGTGATTTAGGGCGCGGTTTATCGGTCGTTACTGTTACTTATCTGATCGATTAGATAGTTAAATGCTATATTGAGCTGTTCTCTTATACTGGAAAACAAATATACTCTAGCTTCTATTTATACGTATATATACTGTGTGCAATAAAAAACACCGTTTCACACGGAAGACGAGTCCCCCCTTCCATATACAAGTATAAAAGAAACAAAATTCTATCACGCAAATTACCTATATACCAGAAGATAGCTTCACGCGTGAAATCGAAGTTTCTTGCTGCTATGCCTCGGTAATAAACTAAGCGCAGCGAGATAAAACTCCCGCAGCAGCAGCAGCAGCAGCAGCAAGAAAGCCCATGTGCGAAGAAGAAGAAGTGTGCAGATCCTTGGGAAAATAAGGCGCCGTGTACACATGCACACACAGGCTCATGAAGAAGCGGCGAATAACCAGTCCGGCGCGCAGGCAAAGGAAAAGGAAGAAGAGCTGGATGGAAAAGAGAGAAGAGAGAAAGAGAGAGAAAGAGACTCGGTATACCCGCACAAAAAAGGTGGAACAAGAATATAAGGAGGAGAGGGTGGATGGAGAGAAAAATGAGCTGCGCGGGAGGAGAGAGAAATTCATGTAAAGCGGCTCGATGCAGCGAAAAAGAGAGAAGTGCACTGGCTTTCTGGCAAAGGAAATTGCAGTATAGATGAAAGGGAATTAATGTACACGCTGCGGCTGCTGCCTACTGCGAAATATATATACATTAGGCTCTTTCTCTCTGTGCGCGAGAGTCAGTCTCTGGGGCGACTTGCGGCCTATTTTCGGGATTATACGAGTATTTTACGCTCTCTCTCTCTCTCTCTCTCTCTCTCTCTCTCTCTCTCTCTCTCTCTCTCTCTCTCTCTCTCTCTCTCTCTCTCTCTCTCTCTCTCTCTCTCTCTCTCTCTCTCTCTCTCTCTCTCTCTCTCGCTCTCTCTCTCGCTCTCTCTCTCTCTCGCTCTCTCTCTCCTCTCTCTCTCTCTCTCTCTCTCTCTCTCTCTCTCTCTCTCTCTCTCTCTCTCTCTCTCTCTCTATCTCTATCTCTAGTGTACATACATATATACGCATTAAAAATACTCTGTAATTTCGAAAGCGCATAATACGTTGTAATGCATAAATACAGGAATGAAATCCGAGACTCGTTCCGTTACTCGCGGCGTCGTAACTTATCGTGTGTAATTTTTATCGCTCTCGCAATTTTGAGTTACTGTAAATGTAATTGTGATAGACATTGCCACAAATACCCGTTTTATTGTTCGAGTAATTACACTCGCGATCATTACTCGAACGAATTCAAATTGAATCGCCTCGCCGCGCGTAACCCGATATTATAATCGACGAATTAACCTTTTTTGCAGGTATTGAAAGACGCGTGCGCACGTTCTATAAACGTTGCGTAATTAGTCAGGAAGATAATTTACAGAATCGTAATTGAATCAACGTCGTATATAAATATGAAAAACGTTACGCGAACTTCGTATCGCAAAAACCCTCGCAATCAGTCGGCGCCGAAGAAGCAACCCTTCTGCTATATATACCAGAAATCGAGCAAACATCCGCGACAAAAAAGCTTTAACTCCCTACGAAAGAGAGAGTGAAGATGACACACGCGCGGAGGGGTGTGTTTATACGTCTTGCAGTAGAGAGAAAGACTATAGATTGCGAGGAGGAGAAGGAGGAGCTGCAAAAGAGAAGACGCGAATGAGGCGGAAAGATAGAGAGAAAGAAGAGGAGAGTACGTGACTCTGCAACCGCAGACACGCTCGACTCGCGATGAGTTCCGACTGAGTAACTAAGTAAGTATGAGTTTGTGAGCTGGATGCCCGAGAAAAATGTATCCCAGGATTACACGGGAGATCGACCGGGAGATGACGAGCCGAACGGTGCACAGCTCGACGTTATCGGCTACTGCGTTTCCGGGATGATGTACTTGAAACGCCGACTAGCTTTTGCAGAAACTATCGTATAAATTATTATATATACATATATATTATAAGATAAATTTGAAAGCAAGAAGATTGTTTCATCAACTAGCGACAAAAAAGCCTACTTCTGAACACCTCTCTAAAGTATAATACGTGCCACACAGCAGCAGCTCAATCGAGCGATTACGCACTTTTTCTGCAAGCCGTGTAAAACACCGGCCACTTGTAACTAGTCTCCCGTCATTGCACGAGACGCGCACATACACCGAGACTATAACACATTATGCGCTGTTACACACCTATATAGCGGAAGCTTGAGCACTTCATCGAGGATCGATATAGCGCGTTATATTATACCCACGTGCAGTAACATGCACGCGGCAACGTTATAAGTACACGTATACAAGGAGGGCTATGACCTTTCGAGTTTATGACTCAGTTGATTTAAGGGGAAAAAGGAGAAAGACCTCGCGAGCGGGACGGAAAGTATGGCTGAAAACGACGACGCGGAAAGAGCGAGTTCTTATTCGTCTTCAGCTCTGGAGGGCATGTATAATATGGCTTGCGTAACCGAGGATGCGATGCGCACTTTACAGACGGCTGCTAGTCTGTATTATATTTTTATTTGGGCTTTGGACGTTTCATGGATGCTATTTATTTCGGAAATCGAGAGATTTGTTTGATAGTTGCGCATCAAGTATATACGTTTCTCAATGATGCAATACATGCCGAGTATTATACGACATGTGAAAAATTATTGAGTTAATTTAAATATAATACAAACCTACTACCGGGAGAAAATTACATTACGCATACCTGATGGGAATTCAGTACTCCCACTTAACGCTTTTATAACACCGAAAGCGACGGGCTCGCGGTCAACGATCCTGCCACTTACACACTCGCTTTTGCCTCGAAGGGGTTGCGCCGTTAATGGCTAAGCAAGACTCCCGTGGCATCAGCACGCGCCTCTTGTAGCCAAGACCGCGCAGACCTATTATATTCTGGACGTCCTCAAAGATTACCATCGCGAGAATGAGACACAGGAGGACGAATGAATAGTGTCGAGTTTTATAATAAGTATAAGGTTCGATTAGAATTTTCTTTTGGACGTAGGAAGAGTAGTTGATCATTCCGTATAGATGCTATCTTTGAAGTATTTGATTTTATTGCTGTTACGAGTAGTGAACGTAATTTTGGCGAACAGCCAAAATTATAATAAATCATCTTTGTCTTAATTTAAAGTTTTTAATTTATCGTGTGAAATTGTGCGGTGTATATATAGGAAAGCATTGCTAAAAAAGAAAATAATAATTATTTTCGAGAGGCAAATAGAGAAAGGTTTACGAAAGTTTCAGCATTTCGACACTAGAGGCGCCAGTCTACAGCTTGTATAGCATTTACCCGATGTCGGTATACAAGAACGCTACACCACGTTGGTAAAGAAAATATCTTCACTTGCAACGCAAGAACTTTGCCGGTAACCATTAATAAATACTTCAGCTATTTTTAATACACACATAAGTAATTTATATTTTTAGAAATATGAAAGGCTTATTTATCAAAGTTTTATCACTGACAACTTAATCTAGCGATGTTTAAATACGATCGCGAATAATGCAAATACGCTGTAAGCCAAACATGTTGCGGAATAACGAAAATGTAGCCCGAGAGAAAAAGAGGCAGAGTATGACGATGAACGAGAGAAGCGAAGAAATGTAATTAAGCTCCAGCTCGTAAATTTCATTTTTGCGTCGTGCGACATACAGGAACGAAATGGATAGTGAGCAAAACACCATCATGAACCACATGTGTGAATAAGAAGTGTTACATATGTTGCAGAATATTACTTATAGGCATTTTTAAACTAAAATATTAATAATTTTTACTAATTTACATATGATTTTTGTTTGTTTCCATTTTCTCATGTTTATTAAGTACATTTTAATTTGTTTCATTATACAGAAATATACGTTTTTCATCAGCTCCGAATCATATAATATAAATAAATTATGAGAATAAATTGTTCATAATATATCAAACGCTTTGAATATTGAATTTACACTTTCTGTATTATTAAATAAAATATGTTATAAATTATACGTCACTTAATTAATCAGAACCATAAAAAATGGTTGTAATATTTTTTTCATAAAATCATGTTCATATTGACAGTCTATTTGAATATTGATTTTTTGTAAAAATAAATATCTTAAATCTTACAACAGTTTACAAATATAAAAAAATTTGAGCGATTCAGCAACGCGTTATAAAATAAAAATATTAATAATCATTTTTTCTAATAAGCGTCTTCCAACATTTTGAGCGAGCAACGGCGCAAAAATTTACAATCAAGTTCACGTCCGAAAAAAGAGCTCATCTAGAACAATGCTCTCATCGTCACCATCAAGAGTCCGACCCTTCAAGCAGTCTGAGTCGCAACAAGTAATTTTAGCCCTGGAATCTGTGTCTCGTCTGCCATCACGTCCGATCATCTCAGCACGTCGTAATCGAAGAAAAAAAAGCACGCCTCTCGCGATAATGAATCCGAAAGACGCGGAACTGCACATATATGAACGCGCGCGCGTCTGCGAGTTTAACGATCCCGTCGAAATCGGTCTGCTCTGTTTACACGCGGCGGCAGCGGATCAACTCTATTTCGAGGCTTGGCCATTTTTCTCCCGCCGCGTCGAGTGGGCCTGGCTGCGATGGAATGAGATCCCAGCTGCAGAGCGTCTTTTAAGAGTTGCGGTATGATGTTTGTAAGCACGCGTTCAATATAGCATTGTATTATTGAAGGGAGTGATGTATCGGAGTTACGCTATTCTAAATTTTCCATTCTTTAGTGCAACAGTTTTTTAACGATTTTTATATTCGGCTTGCAAAAAAAATGAGTCTATCTATTTTCAATGATAGTTTTTGTGAATATACGACTTTTATTCTACTGCGGCTCGGATGTTTCCCTCATTTCTCCGACATCGTTATATACGCTCAAGTCTTAAAGTGAATAAAAGAAATGAAGCGTTTCACGCTTCTTCTCCCGCGCGTTTTCAATGTGCCGCATTGTTCGCTCCGTTCGCTTTATTCGAGCGGGAGTTATTAAAAATTAACTTTGACCTCGATAAAGACTTCGAAATTGATTCTTAATCTCTTTTATTATGAGTAATATAGATAATGCGAATCTAATGATGTTTACTGTGCTACATGTATGTAGTTTGAGCTGACGAATGTTATGTATGAAGATTCAATTTAAATTCGAAAAAACTTATACAAGCTACATTATTTACATATATGTATTCTTTTTATTGAGAAATGGATAGTAAACTTTAACGAGTTAACTACTTTCTCAATAGCGCAACGCCATTTTCCTGTAAATCTTATGCGTGTTGAACTATTTTCTTTTGCAATCTTATTAATTATTGAAACCTTTTACGAAATCAATTTTACCAATCATGCCGAGTCGGATAAGTACATGTTTTCTATGGTAATGTAACAATATTTAAAAACCATTTCCTGTCTTTTTACGAACCATAAAAAAAAACAATAATCACCGGTAGACCCACTTTTTATCAATTTCCTTCCATCACAAAACATTAAACCAGCCTAAATACCCACCAATCTAGAAAAATAATCACCCGTCTACATTTCAAGAACGAATTGTCTCATTACATAATGAAGGAAACCAATCATCCAAGACACTCGATTCAAGAGACTTCCTACATCGTAAAATTCTCGCAAAAACTCATTCGATCGACTTTTTTCTCCTCAACGCGTGAGTCAACTCCGCACGTCGTAAACCTCCACGCCTTGCTAAATCTTGTTCACTACTATTGTGTCCCTACGACACTACTCGCGGAGGACGACTATATAACGCAGAGTGACGCAGTGCGAGTGTCGAAATCCTCGTGGCAGTCAGTCCATTGTACAGGCGTTGGTGCAGCACCGACGAGCTTTACGAGCTGTGCAGGAGGTGCCGCCCTGAGCAACGGGATGCTCCGCATTGCAGCTGCGGGTCCCTGATGAACGGGTTTATAACGCGGAGTATCAGCGAGAGCTGACTTTGTGGGTTTATGCTTTGGACTTGTTGTGTTTTTTTTTGTATGGAAAGTAGTTTATGGGCTGGAGCTTATCTCTTACCTCGGGGAGATAGTCGTTGCTTTTCGTGACGGGAAGTTTTGGATATGGGCTTCGATTTGGACTCACCTGGAACAGAAAAGGAAATAATTCGTTAGGAATTATTTATTATCAAGTTAATGCGATACGTGTTATATTTATGTGTGATTTCGTCGACTTTGTACATTTTATTTTTGGAGCTTGATGCCACGATGATACTGCTATCGTGTGTACATGCGTGTATAAATAAAATAAATTATTGAAGCACTGTTACGTCCGTCGAAAGGTACGCATGAAATAACTGATTGATGATATCACCGCGTTTATGTATAAGTATACAGTTACGTCCATTGTACCCGTCGTATACAATCGAACGGCGCACTCAAAGAATCCAAATGGCACGTGATAATCGCCGCCACTATAGCGGCGTGTATCCCATTCCGATTCGCCAAACACCAAAATAATCGTTATACGCCAACGCCGTTATTTTCCCAGCAAAAAAACAGTAGGATTAGACTCCCCAAAATATTCAGCGTAGCCTCGATAAATAAACCACTTATCGATTCCGGGCTCGCAAAAAAAATACGACTGACCGCGTCGAAACTGCGGCTGAATCATTCGACTGTCGCTTTTCCCGCATCAAAATAGACATTCCTCGCGGCGTCGTCCTATACTTACTCGGGTTCGTTTGCGCAAATAAACCCGCTGGACGTGTCTGAAATCTCTAAACAGCGCACGGCAGGGACGTCATCGTTTAACCGACGACGACGGTTTCTTCTCTGTCGCGACGCGACGATGAGCATTTTCCGCTATAGTTGGTGAATTTTTTGCGCGTAGTATATGTGCCTGTCTTTACATAGCGTGGGAATCGAGTGCGATTGGTTGGCTGACGGCGCTAGTTCCTTTTTCAAAAGGATTGATTAAATTGGAGGTCGATAGCGACCGATGTCGGTACGTAAATAATTTTGTTAAATTAATTAATCAAGAAACTCAAAACTTAAATAAAATCAGTTATCGCGCAGTATTCACATCGATTCTCCAGACGCACGAGGATAGCATCGGCAATGCGCAGAGGAGAGAAACGGCTCTTCTCTAATAAACCCATCGGGATCCCAGACGCCGTGCGAGCTGTCGATCAGGGCATATTTATAACGGCACGTGTAGGAGAAAATGCAATCCCTGGTGCGTGATGTGCAGTACACCTTACGGGAGACGCTCGTGATGCGTCTTCCCGCGCACTCCAGATGTTGCACCGGCCTCGCTTGTATAGCCCAGACGTCTGGGGTATAGGTATATGTATATGCGTGCGTATACCTATATGGAAACCCGGCGTCTGGCAGACTGCCGATCGGTCAGTCGTGAATATTTTCTTCCTTTCTTTTTGGAATACGAGAGAGTGGCGTATGGTGGATTGCGGAGATGGGGGGGTTTCGAGGAATATTTTTGTGGTAAAGTTGAAATTGATTTTATTATGTGCGAACGTGTGCGATTCTTCATGATTGAAATTCTGTGTTTACGAATTCTTTTCTTCTCATAGCCAAATGTGATAGTGAAAAATAGAGGCTTTAAATTGTGAAGTTATTTTTGTGTCGCGAGGCGGAAAAATTGGCGGTATAGGTGTATATCGAGTGATCGAATAAAAGGAAAAGGAATGCTGGGAATAGCGATCCAGGAATAGAATCGACTAGATCAGCGAAGGAATGAGGAAACATTGATCAATCGCGAGATTCGACGTTATTTCGAAAATCCAAAGAATACACAATGTATTCAAATATCAAGGTGATTTACGACCATTTCTTTTTCAGCTCGCGCAAAAAAAACCAAACAATCACCTCGTATCCGACCGCAGTTCGCAATCAAAGCATATCGATACGTTCAATAATTCATCCCATCTGCGCGAAATTTTCATTCAAGCTCACAAGAGTAGTCCTCCCCCACCTCGTAAGCCACATCCTCATCACAACATCAATTATTCCTCTCATAAATTCCACTCTCGATTTTCCTCCCCCCGTTGCAGGCTCTCTTTTAAATACATCCTTTAAAATCTCATCGCTTTAACAGCCCAATTACCCTTTCCTTCAAAGTTCGCGACGCGAAATTCATACGCGCAAAAAGTCCACAAAGTCGTCCCCGAGCTGTCGATACAAGCGGAGGAGAAAATAAGAATAAGAAGAAAAGGGAAAAGAAGAAGCTCGCGCCGGGGGTCTTTGCGCGCCGCGGCGAATAATTGACAGTGAATGAAAACGGGCGGCAAGGTTATACCCCACGAGGTTCAGGGCCATCGCTGTAATTATAATGTGCGCGCGCGAGTCTTTGCCCAGGAGAGAGAGAGAGAGAAAGAGAGAAATATGGGCGACGTGCGCCGCGGCAGGCGTATCACCTTCTTTTCTTCATCGTCGTCGGCTTTGAGCTTCTTCTTCTTCTTCTTGCTTCTGCGCCGACGGCGTGTTTGTTTCTTTTTTTTTTATCTCCGAGGTGCCTCGGGACAGACGTGGAGTGAAATGAGAAAGAAGGATTTTTGTTGCTGCTAGCTGATGAACAAATACGATGTTGCTTGATAGAAGAGAGAGGAGAGTATGGATTTAATATGCAGCTCGGGGGGTATGAAGTTGTGACGAGCTTTTGCTGATATGCGCGAAGAGATTCCTAGAGAGAGCAGCTTAATTATTGTGCATCTCAATTAGAATCTAATTATTTTCTAATGGTGTAGTTATTTTTCGCGAAATAAATATGTGTGGAAGATTATTGAAGTTCGATATTGTATTTAAGGTAATTATACTCTTCGTAGTACGATAGAGCCGATTCGATACAGAGATTCCAAGTTAAAACGAGAAGAGGAGTAAGGATGATGATAACTGTATTTACGATAATGAGTCCTCGGAACAACAAAAATAAGAATGATAATGAGCAGAATGAGATTACGTAATGGAACGAGGCTGCAATGATGATCATTATTGATGAGAAAACGACCCGGTATATGCTCTTGAGGAAGTTAAGTGTGAAAGCATGAGATTGTGATATAGGTATGATGATGGACGTAACAAGATCGGGACAGTTAGACGTAATTGAAATGTTCTTGTAATTTTTATAGAACTTGGTATTTGGTAAAAAATTGTGTAATAATAAATTTGATCGCGTACAACAGATTTGTTAATTAGAGTATTATAATTCTTGACAGACAAAGAGTTGAACAATTGCACCTATTGTGCTGTCATCATAATACAACTACAAAGCATATCAACTAATTGTGTAATTTAATCACTGCTAACATCTGACAATATCAGCACCGCTAATAGAAGAACTGAATAATTCAAATCAAAATCACTTCACCGTAAACCTATGAAAATCCATCAATCACAGCAAATCACTGGCAAACAACAACATCAAATAAAATCAAACTATTTCCAAAAACGCATCCCATAAAATCCATCCACAAAATCACCGCCACCAGCGCGACCCCCCCACTGACTTAACACACTCCGACCGGGCTCTAATGACGCGGAATGCACTCTCCGATGCGATCGAGTGCGCCAATTGAAGGCTCTCTTCTCCCCTCCTTAACAGACAGCAGAGGCGCCGTCGTCATATTCCAGAGCATCGTTGCGTCCCAGGAACGATAAGAATGAGATTCGTTAATTCGCAGCGACGCGAGAGGACCTCGCGCGAGTTTTTACCGTCTCGCGCAAAGGAATGCGAGCGGCGTTTGTTACAAAGTTGAAGCTTTTTGCACAGGTTGCACGCGCGAGAGCTATTTAGAGATGGTACACTGACCGGTCGGTTTTTTGTACAAAGCTATCTTAAGCGTTTTCTATTTTTGGATCTGTATATCATAGCGATCGCCATGACAGATCCAAGGCGTATAAAAGCCCATATTCTCAAAACACCCGGCAATCGCGGCACAGGTGTCAACTAAAAAGCGCGTCCGAGCGCGTCATTCCCGTAATCTCCTTCTTCGAAAGCACGCAACGAGCATCGCAAAAACTACAGGGCCACAACTCTTCATTGCCTCCGTCAGTTTTTACCGCGCATTCTCCTAGAAACTACTCTGCATATATACATCGCTCCATCCTTTTCTCTACCGGGGTAATTTCCCTCCCTCTCGAAAGAAAGAAAGAAGAAGACGACTCGAGCCAACGTCTCCGCACAACATCAGGTGAGGAAGCCTCGGCTCACGTGAAGCAACCGATCCGTAGAGCCAATTTAATTACCGACCGGCTGCACGAGGAGGCTTCTTCTCTCGCGTATAATGAAGAGATGCAGGCTGTCGCTCTAGCGCGGTGTCGCCGCTATAATTCATTACGGGAGAGAGAAAGACAGAGGGAGAGAGGGAGAGAGAGAGAGCGTGCGCAAAACGCGTGCATTCCGAACTTAACGACCACAAGTCGATGCGGGATATATGCGCAGCGGTTTTGTTTTCCCGACGCGGTAAAGCCGTGGATAATGGACGGCTTTGGCTTCGAGGAAGTCAGTGTATGTACTTGGTGTTTAGGTCTGCAGCAACGCTTTGGTAAAAAAAAATCGAGAACTTGCCCATGCAAATGAGGTTCGTCGCGGTTCGAGTTTGAAGTATCGGAATTTTCAGAGCCGCGCTTGCGTTTTGTTATTATATGTATATACGTAGCGCGTGGAATGTGCTGAAGTACGAGATTTGGTCCGAGAGGTTGTTGACTTTGGCTTATTGGATTTCTGATCGATTCCGCACGCTGGATATTGTTCTCAGCTAAATAATATCGATCCAACTGTAAAAATCGGAATTTTACAAACGGGCCTTGTGCGAATCGCTGCGTTCGATCTCGCGTGTAGACGAGTGTAATGACGAAATTCAATTAAATTAATTTGAAATTATCGCGAGGCAACGTCGTCGGGAAGAAGCTGCGCTACCTCCGGAGATACCGGTTTAACCAACGGCTTTATTTGCGCTGGCGTTTCTTGATAAGTGTATATATATTAAAAAAGACTACTAATCGTACATGGAAACGACGAGCCGCTCTCTATAACGGATTTGCCGAAAGGAAAAGAAAAACATCGCGCTCGTGTATGAGCTTCACGCTTCTGATTACTCACGCGTTCAAGTTTTACGGTTAAGAGATATACAGCGCAAATTAATGCTTCTAATTATCCGAAATATTCATTTAACAGCATCTAACTATATTCCATCGTTACTCTAAAATCGAGGCCATTAGTCGTGGCACTTTCTTATCGGATTATTGCGATGATTAAAATTCAAATACATTAAAATCAATTTCAACCTACGTTTACAGCAATGGCTAACCTCCGACCGTACGCATCTCAGCTTCATATCGACGACGACCTATTTGCAACTCTTTGTAATATCCTCATCGACAGCAGCGTCGGAACCGCAACGAGTCACAACAGATCACAAAGGCAATTCCCGATACACGCGTCTACAAAGAAAAATCCCTCGTTTTTCAACTGTACATATATCGGAAAACAATCGGCTTTTCTAAGGGCTGCGCTGGACAACAATTCCGCGGCAGCGACGACGCGCGACCGATGAAGCAAGTCGGCCAACTGATCATCGAGGGCCTCGCGAGGGCACAGCCTGTGTTGTGAGTCGAAGAAAGGAAGGAGGAAGGAGAGGAAAATCACGTGTGCGCCGATAAAGAGTTCTGCTTGTACGAGGATACTGTATCGGGGGATTTAGGATTGGGAGTGTGGTGTAGTGCACGGTGGCTATAATAAGATGTCGTGAGCAATATTATCGGAGTGGTAGAGGATAATGATATCTAAATTTGAGAGATGGGAATTGAATGATCCCTGGGGATTTATTAATTCAGTTACTGAGTTGTATTATACAAATATAATTATTATGGCACGACTATTCATTTAAACTTGAGTTCGAGTTTCATACGTTTTACGACTGTGACTATACTCAACGTTCGATAACTATATTCGTTATAGGTTCCTCGTAAAATAACTTGAGCATCATGGGATATGTATGAAATGTAGCGAGAAAAATCCAATGTAACATTCTGCATAAATTTAAAACTCAAAGCTCATATACTTGAGGGAAAGCATCGTCGCCGGATGAAAAAGTTCCCCTTGGGAGGAATGCTATAAAAATAGAACCCCTACCTTTCATTAGGCTTTTAATGACCTTTTTCAGTTACGTTTCCGCGACTCATTTGCAAGTATGGACTCCGCGAACACCCGCGTTTTATGACCTATATTTATTATTGGAATGCTTTAATTGCCCATGAATATTCAAGGAAAAGTAATAACAGAGAGCGTCTCTTTGAACTGCATACTCTGCTTTCGTACATATACAGTTTTCTTTTATTTTTCAAGCTCTATGAGCGATAACAGGACATTTGCATTTAATACGTCGTTCCAAAAAGAACTAATATCCATCTTAATCGTTTCGATGGCTGTATCCAAGTGCATATTCATTGCTAATAATCGTGAATTCCAAAATACCTGATTCAGTGTCATCGTGATCAGCTCCACGCAGACAAGAGTGGAAGCTCCTGGACAGTCTTCTGCCACCCGGCGAAGCTGCTTCCGCGGAGGCGGACTGATGCATCTTCTCGTCGTAGTCTTCGGTTTCCTCGAAATGTTTTAGTCTCTCAATTCAGTTTTAACCGCACATTGAATCGACGCGATGACGCGTCATTTTTTATTTCACAGATTGTTCACTCGCGATTGTAGACACTATTGTATCTCACTCGAAAAGAAATTTTCACTGCAACAAGCACACTTTCTTCGGATTTCACTTCTGGTGCTTGATCTGCAATATAAACAGGCTTTCTAAAATATAAATATTTCGTTACTTTATTATTCTATGCGACGGCTGGTGATCCACTTTTTGCCTAGACACGAGCTGTTGGGTGAATTTCGCAAATTTGAATCATAATTCATCGCCGATCAATTGATACATCCGAGCAATTGTCGAGAACGAAAGAAAATAAATAACGATAATATTTTCGCCCCGACGAAATGCATGTTCGTATCCCACGTATATAAAATATCAATAGATAAAACCAGTTATACACCGATACGTAACAGAATCAATCCACGTCTCGATTTATGACGAAAACCGTCACGATTGGATTCGCGCTGTAACAAGTGACATAATCGCCGAGAAATTAGCTTAGCTTGTCGCTCAAATAGCACACAATAGCTTCTCGAGGATTGTCACCATCAGCTGTATATCGATATTACAAGTAGCCATTTAAAACACAACAACGCCTGTCGCAGCAACTCTCGCATAAATCAAGACACTTGTCGCGTAGGCACATCGTCGCCGGTTGTGAAAGTACGAACGCCTCGCTTATCGAAATTGAATGAGCGAATCGATTATCGACAATCAGCGAGAGAGAGAGAGAGAGAGAGAGAGAGAGAGAGAGAGAGAGAGAGAGAGAGAGAGAGAGAGAGAGAGAGAGAGAGAGAGAGAGAGAGAGAGAGAGAGAGAGAGAGATGAAGTCGTTGAATTGACATTCATTGTGGTAATGCAGCTATTCGTGTGAGGTTAGATATCGGTGATTGCTAACAGCGCGTTGAAAATTTCACTGTCAATCTTTGCTTACAATGTGCGATCGATTATTGACACACTGAATATACATTAGTGCGGTTGCTAAAGAAACCTGATCTAATTGCGTCCGTTTCCTAATGCTGATCAGCATTTCGACACTGAATGCAAACGGCCTCGTACAATTTTTTTGCGTTTTCGCTATTATGTTATGGCGCTAATTACCGCTGATCCATTTATACGAGCAGTGAAAGAAAATAATTACTTCCAGGATTAAGAGACTTATTATCAATGCAAATTCCATTTATGCTGATGAACGTTGGAGTACACAAACAAGGTGGTTGGCTGGTCAGTGACTTATGCTGGCGTTACACTGATCTAAAAAGGATTGCCATTGCGATCAACGCAGAAATATAATTATAATTAGATCTGGAGTTGTTGTTGCGTAGTATGTCTAGCGAGAAAATCCATATTTTTTGCGGAAATATCTTCGTTTGACCCGCTTTCCAATTATGGTCCCGAGACAGCTGGAGCAGCAAGACCAGTTTATGAAATGAAAACACGATTGCGATATTGAATTCGTGATGAAATATATTACCACGCTCGAACAATTTTGTCCCACATATATCATTTCCTGAAACACATCCTCCTCTCAATATAATTGACAATTAATTTCTATAGTAAAACAACTCATTCCCACCAAAAAATTGTAAAACCAATTGACTCGCTCACCGCGTAACACGGCAGGCGGCTATCTAAATTAGTCGCGATTATATGCGCGCGTGGCTGTAAACAGCCTGTGCATATAATTTGCAAGCGAGCGAGTGTGGGTAACCCCGCAAGCGTGGGTGTCGTGTGGGCACTCATCCCGAGCGATCCTAAGTGGCACTGATTTGCAATTAAAAGGGGGAAAGGCTCGACAATTAGCCCGGCGACACGTGAGGCAACGGGGACTTATGAGAGATGAGAGTTCGACCGTTGCTCTTTTGCACACTGAATGACGGATGTGGTGCTGAGCGGAAATGGTTGGATTTTTAGTGTTTATTTTTATGCGGATGATAAGGGTTGATGCTTGAAGAGGAAAAACGTTTTAGCATAAATCGTTATTTAAAAATATTTTAAATGCTGGTTATCTATTCTCAAAGCGCAATCTATTGATAATTTTGCAAAAGCATTAAGTTTTGCAATTTAAAACAGGCTGCAGCCTTGCAAAGAACTGACACAGGGCTGTTTATGCGGTGAAAAACAAGTTAATGCATTATTTTTAACGGTTAAACGGTATAGAACTATTTTTAACGACTATATAAACACAAGAGTAGAGTCCTTCGTTAAACCTGTTGACTCCTTTACAACTAATTCCATCGCTTAATCCTGGTAATCTTAAGTACGAGTTACCGATTAGGTGTGAAAATCCGCGGAAAACTAAAGAGGAGTGCGTGACTAGAGGTGTATAATCATCGTTTTTATGAAATTTCCTCGATTAATTATTGAAATATATAGAAGATGAACGGCACTTGGGTGGCGGAACGAACATACGCTAATTGGCGGCTAAAGAGATGCAAACGCCTTCAATGTGTATATATGCATAATTATCAGTGACTGGAAGACACTTTGTCTGCCGGCATTGGAAAGTGCATTTAATTGAAAGTTTTCGAAAGTTGCGAAAGACATCGAGCAACAAGTATTTGGTATACAAAAATTGTGCATGTAACGTCGTATAATTATTGTTTCTGAATAAGTCCATGATTCTTAAGGGTATAAGACCTGGAGGTAAGAAATAGATAAGGCGTAGGTTTTATGTGAAAGCTATGTTCGTGCCAAACTAAGTATACATTGTAGGATACGACCTTATCTTCGCCTAAAGCTTTTCAGTGGCTCTATAAGTATACGGTAGAACTAATCTCTTACTCATTTTATTGTTACCAGGCTTAATTGCGGTACACTGGCAGGCAGATATGTAGGTAAAAAACAGAGCTGATAAATTATTTATAGTTCGAGTTTCTTCTGTCAACCGTAAATACGTCAAAAACTGGAAATATGTTGATCGGATTTTAACATTTCTCAAAGAAATCGAAGTTTTATGTCGTCTATCCGCCAATTAAGCAACCTGAAATTGGAATTTATGTCTATACAGCCCGCAGCTAACGGAAAAGCGCTCGAACGTATAAACTTTCTAGCATAGATTCATTTAAATCGCTTCGAACTGAACATGCCAAGAGAGTGACATTCCAAAAGAACGCTTTAAACTCTCGAATAAAGTGGAACGAAATTTTGCCAAGTACATTCGCCCCCCAAGTAGGCCATCGCAGGAGTGCAAAAACAAAGCAGCGAAAAAGCAGCAGAAACATCAAACTCCATCATCGCTCAACGACTGCTCGAAAGTCTTTTTCTCCCTGATGACGAGCGTTTTCCAGTGACACTTTATATTATGCCTTTTTCCTCTCGCATGTACGACCCAATTTTCAAGGCGCTTCCGCCAATATTTACAGTTACCGCTTCGAAGCGTCGATGCGCGTAATATCTTTGAGACGTGCTTTGATGCAGTGTATGAAAACAAGGCTGTGTATAAGCAAAAAGACTTTTCACAGTGGAGGGAGTATGACAGGTTGGAAACTCCGTGAAATTAATTGCCACGCGCTTTTGGCTGTGCGGCACACGGTAACGGATCGAGTTAATTGTGTTAATCGAGGTACTTAATACACCGAGCTACATTACAACTGCACTTTATACACTTTCGCCGCGGTGATCTGTGATGTATGTTTATTACCGTCGCAAATATGGGTGACTGATGGCTCGAAAGCGGGTTACCGGTGTGAGATTGTTATAGGCTTTTACTTTTTCTTTCCTTTCGTCTGATGTACTATTATTTTAAAAAGCAATGAGAATATTTCATCTATATTGTCCGCTCAGAGATACGGATATATATATAGTGTAAGATGTGGGGAAAGGGCCAATCCAAAACAGTGTGTCGCGGTCTATTATGTACGCGCAAACCAAAATTTACTTTAATTTAGGCTCACAGTTTGTAACGAAAATGTTTAATGCAAATCGTCGCAAATGAGAATCTGTGGATGAATCTATACTACGGTCTAGTAAAAGTTTCGAGATTGAAGTGTGTGTACTTTTAGAAAAGTATGCATAGTATAAAAGTCGTTCGAAAGTAGTTCTGTTACTCGATTTCAGTTTAATGTATATATAAGCAAAGATACGTTATCAATCGGCGACATTCAAATGCAACTGTCCATAATATGATTTATTCCAGCGGCCCCGATATACCATCTATCTCAGCGAATAATATTTTCATACATTTTCCAAGTATTATAAATCACAAAAAGCACTTGAAACAAACTTTAGAACACACGCTCGCGCGCACGCACACACACACACACACACACACATCTCGACTATCGTCAGCCAAAAGATTCCCTCGCGGCATATACGACGACTATTTTCGCGGCGGTGTATTTACCAGCTCGACGACGAGAGTATAAGAGAGAGAAATCGCTTGGTCTTAAAATAGCTGCGGCCCGTAGACGGTCCGTAGCATCGAGGAGGTAGACGCATCAGACGAACGAAAGGGCGAGCGCGATCGAGCATGATGCCAAGACGACGATGCCTGCTTTCGGCTAACGCGTGAATCGCGTAATACATTTGGCAGAGCCTGATGGTTTGTTTGTTTTTGCTGAATGTTGTAAGCGTATGGAAAAACGAATGTATTTTTCGAGGAGAATAATTGCGCAAGCATGAGGATGGAAATACGACCGGTATAACATTATAACGATATAGAATCATGTTTACAGAATAAATTTCATTCGCGTAATCGATACTTTCCTTCGAAGCAATAACAAATTTCCAGCGAGTAGCACGAAAACGTTAATCCGTCCGATTATTCAATCCTTCTTTTTCTCCATGCGCACACACATCGCTATACATTCTCCTCTCCCTTTCTGCGTGTAAAACAGCGTGCAGAGGAGAAAGCGATGCGCGTTCCTCGCGCGAAATGAAGCGCGGCGCGGCGATGAAAAAAAATCGCAATTTCTCGCGCGCGGAGATAAGCGGCCGCGGCGTAACTCAGCCGAGAAACTCATTCGAGCCGCGCGGCGAGAATTTATTTTGCAGGGCGAGAATATTTACGAAGTGAAATAAAAGTACGCGAATACTTTTCTTTCTCAAAAAAAAAATCGTCGAAATTATTCTCGGAGCATTACCGAAAACTATAATAAAAGCCCTAAACGACACAATATCGAAGACTAATCCAGACTCGACGATTTACGATCTCCGCGCGTGAAAGCTGCGCTGCTACCTACTGTCCGCAATGCGCCTGTTCGGTTGCAGTTATACAGAGTCAGGATGAATTTACGAGACGGCAACAGGCTCAAAAGCCGGCGCGCGCGCGCCTCCTGTATATGTGTGTGTATATATATACTAAACGGAGATATATAAGTGAATCATGGCCTGCGCTGTAACCGAGCTTGGAATACCCGATTTCCCGCGAAACATTCAACCGCTACTGGGATTTAGCCCGCGCGCAGAAATGAGAATTTAATAATTGAGGCACCAAAGCGAATTGGGCATCAGCGTAGGATTGATTTGTTGCGCGGTTATTGCTTGCCGACACGGATTATTTTCAATAAATTAGTGAACGTGATGAAATTCTGGAGTGCAATGCAGGATTGACATTCGCGTGAACCGTATTCAAAAAAACTTCTCGGAACCAACAGACTGCGATTCACCGAACGGCACAATTGGATCAGCATATGGCTTTGAATGATGAACGAGAGTGGACTGGACGATTAGCCAGACGGTAGAGAGATGACGCGGTACACAGGCCGACTTGATTAATCGCGTGCACGGTAGGAATGGATGAATCTCTACGTTTCCGTCGACTTAATGGTCTATATACACCGCGGAAGCTTCGCGTGGGTGTCTATAGGAAGCGGAATGCAATTTCGTTATTGTTTGGAGTTCGGTGATGATTATTGTGCTCGGCAGAAAAATATTTAGGTGGAGGCGCTGTGTGTGTGTGTGTGTGTGTGTGTATAGAGGGAAGTTATCGCTTGGACCGAAAGTTCAGTGACCGAGGAGGAGTGATATTGCGCGCTGACGCAGGCTAGTAAAACCGAAAGGAAATCCTGTACTCTGGAAACTTTTCTATTAAAAAAGAACGAGCTTCTACTATTATCTGGGATATAGTTACATCAGCTTTACGAGTCTATCGAACGATAAGGAGGATATTTTTTTTCATTTTCATATGTAGGAAGTGTGTCAGATGTAGTAATAGCTTTTTATTGTTGCGGAGAGTCTGTCACACACGCACACACACAATGGAGAGATTAATCGATTTCTCTCGCATTGTTCCTTTCGTTGTTCGAAAAGATATGTGAAAACTTTGGAAACTTCCCAAAGTTGGAAGTTCCCAAAGTAAACTAGAGTCATTGCAAGGAGAATCGTCGTCTTTTATTCCTCTCATTAATGGTTCAATTGACGCTTGTACTTTAACTTCGTATATAATAAAAACGCTGCGAGCAACTGTAATACCACCAGCATCGAGGATTTCCATGAAATGGTGCGCAATTGAGAGAAAGATTCCGCCGGCATTCTTACGGTTTTTATCCACCGCCGACGACCTTATTCCAGACTTATTGTAACGGTAACAATGCCGTCAATCTGTGTGCCGACAAGGATGATGAATCGACGACATCTTTCATTCGGTCTATATAGGCCGCGCATCGTTGGGATGACAATCGGCTTTTTTCCGTAAAACCAAGTCATTCAGCCGCGTTAACTCGAATATCATCGATATTGATTCACTACATCAATTTTTCACACTCCACCATTACATCCGAAGAAATACATCCTCCGCAAAATTTCAATGCACGCATCGTTTCTCACTTGCGAATAGACGGCTTATTAACTGCACTATTAGCGTAGGCTAGGAAATGCAACGATGAATATATGCATCGTTGTATAATTAAGTATACCGCGTCACCTCTCGCCCACACGTACGAGAATTTTTATAGTCGCCGAGCGACGTCACCCACATGTTCCGTATACCTTATGGAGGACTATCGGTTGGGATCGATGGGATGACGGGGTTTGTTCACGTGAAACGGGAGATCCTTGCAAGATGACGCTTCCGCGAGAGAAGCAGCGTCTTTGTGTGAAGTTCGTCGAGAAAGTGCATAAATTTAACGAAGTATAATTAAGTTGGAAATATAAGCTTGTCTAGTTCGAAAGTCACAAGAGCGCAAGAATATTACTATTTTCAAACTATATATAGGTGTCACCCGCGTAGCGCAAAAACTTCTCGACCATATCTCAAGAAGTACATGAGCCATCATTAATCACGAACCGATGCGCGAGGGGGCGTCGTACTCGTCCCGTCAAAATTGAAATATTTTATCGCGAAAAGCAGCGAATTTTATCACACCGCGCGCCGCTGAGAAATTATACTCGGTCAGCCGAGGACAGACAACAATGAGACTCTCTGCACCGCTTGAACTTTGCTCATTTGAACCGTCTGAGTCGGTGAGAAATCGAAGGGCGTAAGTTTCATAACGAGACGTCGCGTTGTAACTTCTGATCGATCGTATTATACAAGTCGAAGTAGAGCTTCTTGAAATTACAAGTTCGTCTACCTTGTCCTGACGCAGTTTTCGATCCTCGTTAAGTCGGCTATTGTGATCGAGGACTATTATATTCTGAATAATTTATTGGGCATCGGGACTTTTATCGTCTTAGCGCATATATAATTTAGAGCGTATAGTATACGCCAGTAGCAAAAGGAGAGACATCACGTCGTCGCCCGAAGGTCTTTCATCTCTCATTGGAGGGATTCAACGCTCGGCAGGCAAGTTGCCAAGTATAAAACTGCAAACGGGCGAAATAAAAGGGTGCGACGCGTGTGTCCGTGTCGAAGATATATAAAAGAGAAAGAAATGGGTCACTGGGCTATTAAATTTTTCGGATTCTTTTGGCTCGTCGATTTATCGATGGAATTATCAAGTGAAAATATTCCGCAGAAACTGATATGGAAAACAACGAGTCTCTTCATATAGGTCTCTCGCCGCCGCGGTGTTTATTTCATCGCGGGAGGAAGGATATCCCCTTTTGTCGCGTTATCCACACCGGAAGTCGCGCGCGTTACCTGCTCGCTCAGCGCTTCCTGTCCCCCTTTCACTTCTGTCTCTCTCTCTCTCTCTCGTCTCTGTAAGAGGCTCTCTTTTTATACTGGAGAGATATACATACACGTATTCGAGGTGGAGTCGCGTCTGTTCTTTCACCCTGCCTGAAGTGGCGCAATCTCGAGTTCGGGATCTTCTACGGGTATACATAAGAGCGAACGATTTTGAAGGCGGTGGGAAAAATTTTCTTTGCTATGCGTTGTAAACACGGTCCTCCGATCGACGGAACTATTGCGTAATTCTGTATACGGAAGTAAAAAAAGAGCTGAGAGACTGTAAGTGGTTATTCTTTTTGAAAATAGTTGTGCTAAAGATTCGTAAACGCTGCAGAGGGTGATATATCGTGCGAGATAGAGAATCGTCGCTTTGGACGTTATGCAGTAGAAAAGCCTATAAAGATAACGAATAATCGTGTTTGGAATGGAAGCTTTTGAAAAGCATTGAAATGCTTTCGATGTAAAATAAAACTTGGAAAGAAAACCCGATTTTTACACTGGCAAACGTTCAACAAACACCATCTCTCGGCTATCAAAAAAGCCCTTCCTCTTTCCTTTCGTTATACGATCCGAGTGAGCGACACATTTACTACCAGTTTCGCGTCTCTCTTTCCCTTTTCTCCTCTGTCTTTATTATCCTCAAAGGAACGACCTTCCCTATCAACAAGCTGAATCTCGCTCGTTTTCTCGACTACGGCGCGCGCGAAATCGGGTTAGCCGGCACTTGTGCGCAGATAAGCCGAGGCTTGCATTAGAAAATCTCGTACCGAGTCAGCACGCGAACTTGAGGCATATAATCAATGCTGTGGGTCAACGCCGCCGGAATAACATAGGTAAAGTTATATGTATGTGATTATTGATTTTCCTTGCGTGGCCTACTTTTTCATAATGCACGAGGTACGTACTCGGTTCTCTTTTTTTCGCCAATGATAAGCTGTCGTCCGAACAATGAATGATGTAATGTATGATATCTAGTGATTTTTGTATTTTACTGGATAATGGTATACAGAGTTTGACGTTGATGTGTCAGAGATTTTTAATTTCAAGAAACACGCGATGAACCAATTAACTCTTTGCGTTTGCCTCGGGTATAAATATTAGCCCCCGAAGTTGAGACTAGTTATCGCAACAATTTTCAAACGGAGCTCATACTGTACTGCTCGCTTCCGTAACTTTTGTAATAATTGTTTCGAAGTGCAGCGTATATGTGTATGCGTTACACGTACGTAGTCACGGAAGGCGCAATTGAAAATTGAGGATTGCTTACAGAACCAAACTTTCGCCAGTCGTCCACTACACCTCGATTACTATTATACAAATTACTAATATGGATATATTTTATTTGAAGTTAGCAATAATGGTACCTGTAAAGGACCTTCGTGTTGTGGTAATGAGGGAAATAGAAAAATGCCTATGCACTACCTATGTTTACTAGTCAGAAACTATTATAGAAAGCCGCAAAGTTTAAACGGTGGGGCAGAGGTCAGTCTCAAACTGTTTAGGTTTACGGCTATACTAATGGCGCAAAAGTGACTGAGTCCGCACGATCGCACACCGCTAGATTGGCAGATATTCTCTCTGTCTATAAAGAGTCCCAATTCAAAACCAGAACCCGCAGGTCATCACCTGTCCCTGATGATGGCAATGGTAAATTAAAAAATTAGTATCGATTGATCCTTACACTCGCGCCACTACATATTCCTCCCACGCATCGACAATCACGCATTGTGGCTAATTCCGGAAATGAAATGCTATAACATCTCTTCTCTTCTTTCTCAACTTACATTCAGATGCTCCGAGCGGTCCTCGAATCCATACCAGCCAGTATATCTATATACAGGACGAGATAGTCGCGGCCGTATAAAGTCCGCTCGCGAGAGAAGCGGAAATCTAAAGAAGCCCGTAAAACAATGCGCGCACGCAGCGGCCGTTAAAGGAAGGCCGGTGTGAGTCGTCGCGCGCCGTAAAACCGGCCGTGAAAAAAGTTACGTCGGTTGCGGGTTGCTCTTTTTTCCCTTTCGTTCCGATGGGGCTGGGGCCAAAAGTTAAATTGGCAGAGGGTAATGTGTTTGTTGTTTGGAGGGGATTTTTACTCGACGCGTGTTTTTACGCTAGAATACCTGTGCACGCGATGAATTATTCATCGCGCTATCGCTTTGAAATTTAAAGAATTTTATAATAACCGCATATACACATGAATTTTGACGCCTGTGTAAATTTACTGTATAATTCACCTATACAGAGTTATGCGGCTTATGTAGAGTCTGCTTCCCGAATCATAACAGAACTTATCGAAATCTCTCAATCACGTAGTTGCATAAAATATACAACTAAAATCCTAGAAAGCTCGATTTTGAACATGCGAAAAAAATTTACAGCCACGAAAAACAAGCACTAATCATCCTATCAGCAATCATCTCTAGCACCTTGTCGTTGAATAATAATCTGATGTAACTTGAAAACGCCGCCTTTGGAAATCAGCGCGAATTACCGGAGGAAAATCTTTACGTCACACGCGACGTGTATACGTTATAGTCTCCTTGTAAGCAGTGCCGCTCCAGACTCGCGCGCGCAAGCGCCTTTAAAAGGCCTATTCGAGGTGCATTCACCGCGACGACGCCGACATATCCAACTGCGCGAGCAGCGGTGATTCGCGGGATTATACACCGCTAAAAGTACTTTGTAACTGTCCGTCCCGGTATAGAGCCGTGCGGGCTCGAAAATCGCTGGGTTTGAAAGGAAGAGATTGATTTCTGCCTTGTCAGAGGTGATAAAGCTATAATATTTTTTTACGTGGGAATATTCCGAATTTTGGCGAATTCAGTTTGATATAAGCATCGTTAAAAATATTTAATAACTTTCCTTTGTAGAGTATAAAAAAAACGTCGAGAGTCTGGACGAAGCCAGATGCGTGTAATCCCAGTGACTAACGTATCTCGCACAGCTTTTTGCATGGGGTCGCGCTATCTGTTAATGCTATTTGTCGTTAAGACTCCGCGTTGTGTTTTGCCAATAGGCTGGCACTGATGCTCGTTAATGACTACGTGTTATTATAAGTGAAAAACGGAAGAACTTTTGTAGTTTGTTGTAATACGTTTTTAATTACGCTCCACGTTGAATAATTCTTACGAAATGAAATATCTTGTATAACGGTATCGTTATATATAAAGTAGCTTATGCTATATTGATAAGATCTTTCTCGACTGTTTAAATCATCTACCGATAAAAATTACGAATCTACTTGATGCCGCTTGATGCACTAGATTTCCCCGATATGCATGTACTAATGAATGTTTCATTGTACACACAACTCTCGCGTATGATACCGTTACGTTACAGCAATAACAAAAGAACGCGTTCCTCCAAAATCAGCGAAATCATAACCGATATCTCGACATATATCCGCGCGTGCGGAGCAATTCAACCGGATCCGGAAATCGCGGAGTCATCCCTGCAGCGCTTATTACAAAATGTAAAAAAAGAAGCATATCCGAAGCAGCACTAAGCGGCTTACTACGAAGCTTTCCGCGGAAACAGACGCGCACGCGAGGATGAGTCGCTATGTAAATCCCGTGTGGCAACAATGCCGCAGTGGCATCGACGAGTATGCGCTTCCGACGATTTTTTTTCAGAGCGACGGGAGAGATCGGAAGTTGTTACGTAAGGATGCGACGAGGGTATGTATTTTTTTTTTATTTTGTTGGATATAAGAGTGAAAGAGGCAGATTTTTTGCCTTCGGTGTACGGGATAATTAAGGTAATAACGCACGTACAACAATGAGTTTTGGTTGAGCAATTGGCGGATTCTATATAACAATGGATCTTCGTGGAAAAATTCGGTCTCGCTCGGCTTGCTCGGTTATATTTTATGAGCTATTCGTAATTTTCAGCTCTGTATAATTTTGATAAAGCACTAAGTCACCCCGCATTTCATACAACATTTCGATATTTCAATATTTCTTATCTTCAAAAGTGAAGCAAATATTATGCTATTTGCATGACGATATATTTACTGGGCTTACGATACTTAAGGTACAGATATACGCACACATCGTAATCAAATTATTTTGGTCAGAGTTTTAATTTTTACTAAAAATGTTTAGTAATGGCATTAGCATTAATTTCATAAAAGATACCGCGATTCCGTTGCATACTCATTTCGTTAGATTCTCTCGAGACAATACCGCAGAATACACCCATCAGAATCGATATATTCTATACAATATCCCGCACTTTCACCCACACAACGAAGCCGAATTAATTAACTCAGCGCGAGCGCCCAATGAAAAGCTCGCGCTACATAGCCGATCGAGTATATAAATCAACGATGCCGGATTAATTATTTCCAGAAAAGTGCCGATCGCGCGCAGAGCAGCGAAATTTTCGGTACACTGGGCGTTTCGCGGCTAACCGTCCGGAATGGCCGTCGGGTAATTATACGCAGCGTGCGGGCGTCGACTCTAATGCGCGAGTCTATAGCGAGTGTAGGCAATTTAACAGCGGAACGTAAGTGGATCACCAGTCGTGATAACGACGCGCTACTGTGTGCGCGCTTATAGTGGGTTTGAAGAGGGAGAGAGGATTGTCTTAGGCGACCAGCGGATTTATTTATTTATTATTTATTTATTTTTTTTTTTGTATAATACAACAGTAGTTTAAGGCTTAATTCGTAATTATCGACTTGTACAGTTAAAAATACACGAGAAAATCAGGAATACTGGCCGATCAAGCCACTGCGTTAAATTTAGCATCGACGACTATAAACTTCGATCAAATTAGACCTGCGTCGTATCAAGCCTCTAAAAATACTCCTAATCAGCGTCTCGACTCGCGTCCAATTCAACCTCATTAAGCGAGAAAAAAATTTTAATTCCCAACAGAACCATCAGAAAAACTACATTCGCCAACCGCAGTCAACGTAATCCTCTCCCCCTCCCGCAATTAAACTACGAAAGAAAACAACAAACCAGAATAATACACCTCTCCGGTCCTCCTCCGCTACATTCTCTCGAGTCTCTTGAATCCGCAGTCGTCGCCGTCGCCACTTCTGCCAGGAGTGAGAGAGAGAGAGAGAGAGAGACGCACTGCACTGCAACACGAGAGATGCACGTGGGCTATACGTCTCTCGCTACTCTCAAACGTGAATGAAGAGCAGCGCCGGCGTCGTCGCTGAGAGTCTCGTGTGTCCGGCGAGCTGTGCGTTTAATTTTAGTGCGGAGACGGGGAGAGCTTTAGTGCTGACTCTCTCGTGACTTGGCCGAGACCTGCGACGTGGAAGAGCGTTGCTATGCTTAGTTTTATTCATCTGATTCGGGTTTTGGATACATTGAATACTGAATCGACCGTCGTGTGCGCTGTAACAATCAGCGTTATGTGTGGAATGAAAGCTGATTGAATTATTTATCATTCCCTGCGGTGTAATAACGATTGCGATGATACTTCTGTAACTCGTTGTATAAGATAAGAAAAAATTCGTATACGTTTTGTAACAGAACATACGAGCGATAATAATAAATTAAACCGTCTCTTTTCGAAACAATTTCTTATAATTCCATACGCACATGTTGCAGACAACTACAGCGCGACCGGCTTTCCTTCATTTCCCTTGAATGCATTTATTGTTTACCAGCGTGGCGTTATTCCCATGCTCGCAATTGAATCTCTCACCATTTCTCTTCTGTATATTTGCTCTCTTTCGTAAGAAGGCGCGAGAGACGCGTGCGCGCGCTTTCCTAATCGCACTTCTCGACCGTCTGCGTTAAAAACTGGGTCGATCCCGAAGCTTCTGAGAGACGTACACAAGAGAGAGAGAGAGAGAGAGAGAGAGAGAGAGAGAGAGAGAGAGAGAGAGAGAGAGAGAGAGAGAGAGAGAGAGAACCTATATTATATTTTCCACAAAATATTCCTCACAACTTTCCGAAAATTCTCCCCGAGCGATTCGCACCTGCTGCCGCGCATGCCACGTGTTGAGCAAACAAACGCCGAAAGAAAAATAGAGACCGAGCGAGAAATCGTGATGGATCGCGTGTCGCACTCGCCCCTCCGTGAACAGGTGTGTATATGCCGGACAGCAGAAGCGGGCGATATCCTTTTATCTAGGCCTGCGCGCCGATAAGTCTCCGCCTGCGGACACGTCCTCGATGTGTATGCTGCTGCACACACGTTATATATAGTCGACCGAGATAATTTATTCGGTGTGCGGTTTCAGTAGATTTTTGAGAATGGACATCGATCGTTCGTTTTGGAGGATTTATGCCTTTTGGTCGTTGAGTTATTCTTGTTGGAAGGATGGGGTTTTTTTTATTTCGAGTTTGAGGAAATTGGATGGTTAATGGGATGTGTGAAGGAGAAAAAAAATTGTTTTTTTGTCAAAGAGAATGGGGGCGCGTTTGGCCTGGGAGAAAAAACTCATTGTTCTGGCGTAGTCGTGTTGAAGTTTAACATTTTAGATGGGATGAACATTGAAAAGACTTTCGTAGAAAGTTATTATAATATAGTTTTCTCGCGTAGATACGATTACGATTGTTTGAAGTAAGTGAACATTCTCACGAATTAAAGAAGTTTAGTCAGCATAACGTTCGCGATTACATCTAATGTATACAGGATCGAAACTTCTTCATGATGATCATCACAATTTGTATAATCTTTCTTTGAAGACTTTGACAACGTGACGGCATTTAATCAACGAAAGACGTACTTTGAACAAAGTTATGCATGACGTAATATGACCGAACACGAAGGATTTTCTAATTAAAAAATATACATTTTTATGCTCAAAGCTATTCTCTTTTTTCCAGTAATCAGCGAATTCGCGCATCTCATGTAATATAAACAAAAATATTCCAGACATATAGCCCGGAGCAGATATACATCCCGCATCGAATTCCTCGACCCACACAATACACGATACTCCGTATGCGCGAGACGCCTCGGGAAATAAATTCAGCGCGCGCGAAATATACAGAAAGAACCGCATATATATAGAGCGCAAATAAAAGTGCAAGAAGTAGAGTGCAAAAAAGCCGCATAGGAAAACAAAGGCACGCGGTTCGAACTCGGTGAATTATGAGTGAGGCTGCGAGCGATCGTCGATTTATTGCTTACGCACCGTCCGATGATTGCGCGTGTTATATGCGTTTGCGGGTTGTAGACCACTTTTTTGCCTCTGATGAAACACTCGCTTTCACCGAATTATTCTGTTGGATAAGCTTCACGCGTGGAAAATTCGTGATTATGGTGTACATGGATTTTGGTCTATCGGTTTGTAAATATTAATTGGTGTGACGACGATTGGGTAACCTATTCGAGGTGTAATGAGAATCTTTATAGTCGGACGTAAGATTTTGCTGATTGAACGCTAAACTGAATTAAAACCGTTAAAGCGAAACTTATGGGAAACTACAGTAAAAACTTGGTGAATCGAGAACCCGAAAGAGTAATATTTTTAGCAACAAAAAAAACTACTATTTCAGCAAACTGAACTCGAGTTTCTCGTTACCACTTATCGCGTTCGGCAAAACGCGGCTGCGGTGTTCTCTACCAAGAGATAAAGCGTCAGAAAAGAGATTCGAAAAAAATAATATTTCAGATAGAGGCTCGCACACGCCTCGTTTTTTGCTTCCAAGAACTAACGGCAGTTGTTCAGAAACACATTGATCCTCTATAGCAACATAGCGTGCCTGCGCGGAAAAAAGTTATCAGCTAGAGCTGTGTGACGTTCAGTCAATGGCTAATTTGTAAGGAATTCTAAACAAGTGACTTGTATGAATTTCATTTAAAAAAGGATGCGTTATCAAAAAGTAACTGAAGATATAAAGAGTTCTGCATAAAAATTTGAGGCCGATTTTGCTCCTGAAGTAACACTTGAGAAAATTTTTCTTTGTCAAATCCGACGTGCCTGATGTACAAAACTATCGATACCGCGAAGGTTGCTGCTGATCAAAGAATAATTCATACCAACTACACACTAGACCTAGACTCGTAACGTGTCACTTTTATCACTCGATGACCCAGTTTCCTTCATACGGCACGTTTAATTTCACCTCCGCCTTTCAAAACTCCTAATAATTCAAATCCTTCAAATTTACATCAATTTCCATTCCTCTCCCGAATCCCCATCCGCTGGAGCGCAAATCAAAACAGACTCCCGAAACTCCTACGTCTTTCTTATATATCTCTCAAGACAATCGCGAAAACTTTTCGTCATATACACTCACGCCTCGGCTACCAAGGTACACAAAATCTTTCGTAGTCCGCCTCCGACACGACGAAATCTAATCTGGTTAATCCCACCGCAGCTACTGTAGCTTTCGCTGCACATCCTATAGCTGGCAGTGCTATACACGTGTCTGCAGCGTCGAAACTCAAACGACGGATTCCGGAGTTACTTGCGAAAAAGTTTTCAGTGCAGTCCGCATAATTGCTTTTCTGTATGTGTGTGTTATGCGATTGTCGGTTAGTCTGTTCGGGAAAAAAAAGAGAGCTTTTTTTCATTTTACACTGTCGCTTTGTTCCCGCTGCTCGTGTTTAAATTGACGTGTTATTCCGTGCGGTATAATACGGTCGCTTTTGCGACCTCTGTGTTTTTATTCTTCGGAGTACGTTTAATTCGTTCTACACGCTATTTTGTGCAACAATATTCCGTCAACCGTTCAGTATTCAATGTATCATAGTGTATAATTGATCTCGCAACTGTGCAAAGTCTTTCCTGTAGGAAAAAAAATCTTCACGAAAGGCGTTCCACAGAAGGAGAAAATGATTCCAGCGAATGTGCAGCATATATAAGTACCGTTCAAAACCACCGGCCGCATCCAGCAGAACAGCAGCGATCACGATCGTCACCATCGACCGGCTGCCACTCTCACAACTTCACCAGAAGCACTTTCATGCGGTTTGCACACAAACGAAAATCAACAGCACAATTTCCACTCGATCACCTTATAACGATACAACAACACAGCGAGCTTTATCCGTATCCAAAATTCGTGTGTCACCTGTCGCACTGCACACAATGCCCGGCTATTATTATATATATCTATATATATATATATATATATATATAGAAAGAGAAAATAATCGCACGCGTTGAATAGACGAAGAGCAGAGAGTGTAACGGGCAGCCGCAGCGCGGGAACGTCGGCGCCGTACTGTCCCGCGAGTCTACTCGGGCTATACAGCTTCAGCTGCAGAGGCGCTGTTGTCGAGCCGGCTCTCGAGTGTGTGTATACATATATATATATATATATGTTATATATAATGTACGGTAGTAGGGCTGCGAGCGTGAATATGTGTGTCGTGGGCGGTATCGCGGAAGAGGTTCTTCGTTTTGTTTTCGATTCGAGGGTATACGTATATCTATACACACCTATATTCACGGTGGGCTCACCGAAATTTTCGAAAGATTTGTGGGTAATCTGCTTACAGGAGATTAGGGAGTTTTGTATCTTGAGAACGCAATCGTTGTGTGTTTCTCAATTTTTCTTTTTCAAAATTTCTCGAACAAAAAATTTTTTTGGAATTATCCCTATAATAATGGTTTGAATAGGAATATGCAAACAATGCGTTATCCAAACGCGCTATGGACAATTATTTCGATCTCTCGTCGTTTACAATTATCTACGGCTGCCATTCGTTGGAAATGCAAAAAAAGCGGCGCTGAACAATGGCCATACTTTAAAGAGAGTCGTAAAAAACGTTGATTTTGAAACGTTGGGCACAGAGCCTTTTGTTTTGCCGATTTTTTATGAGGTGCGACGACGACGCCCGCTATTAAGATTTTTCATTGAGAAAGTCTGTAAGTGCGTCGCGTGCGCTTATGCAGTTTATTTTGCGCAATGATTTTAGCTGGATTCACTGGAAGTAACTTGAGAGATACTTCATGCTTGGTTAAATGTCTAATTATTCTGCGGAAGCTGCAATCCTTATCTCATTTAAATTATATTATTTTGAAACATTAGCAGGTCAGCTATGCGAATAAATATTTATAAACGCGACTTTTTCATCAACCCAATACACGTGTAAATGTCGATACGACTTATTTTATACGATCAAAGTCGAAGCGTTGAAGCTCTATTTATAAATTGATGTGTAAAAATTCCGGCATTAAAACACTTGCTCTCTACAAAGCTTCGGTAGGCCGCTTAGGAAAACAAAAATTACCAAAGCCAACACCGTTATTTCCCAAAGAAAATATTCACGCATAAGCTCGTACTATAGTAGCTATAGCGACGGTCTGAAAAACCCAATGGCTTATTCTACATATATACTTGTATATATATATAAACGTGGGGGAGTAAGTAGATCCGATCGCCGCCCCTCTAATATCTCGGTCGGGGGTATATATATATATATATATATATATATATACACACACACATATATATACACACGACGTGCACCATCGAAAAACTCGAAATGCGCGGGCTTTTCCCTCAATCGGGGGTAGTTTCGATCGGTGGCTTGACTCACTCACCCGGCGCATAATGTGGGAAGCGCGTTATAAGGCGCGATTTTCCCGGGTACACAAGCGCGGTACATGCTTTCGACGCGATTACTCGGGACATAAATCAAGCGACAAATAACGCGAGAGATGAGATCGTTGCAGTGCGCTGTGTTTTGTTTGTCGATGCGGGGGCGGTGGTGTTTTCGATTGTGGAGGAGAGTAATGAAAGTTTTAATTGATGCTTGCTTTGGCAGAGTGTTATTGTGTCGAAATCGTCAAAGCTTTTGGCCGAAATAGGTGAATGGAATGCATTTTTATTATTTATCTTTCGGTCATCGTTGCGAGCTTCAAGTAGAGAACGTACGAAATTTCATTTAAATAGTCTGCCAAGATATAACTTATCGAGGCTCCTGGTTGGTATGTACGCCAAAAAAGGGAAAAATAAAGCGAACGTTCAACTCTCATTCCTGAGTAATTGCGACATTCCATGAAAGCCTAAATCTCTCTGTTAAGCCATCAGAGTATAGTGCGCCAGCTTTGCCGGAAGGAATTAAACTGGCGTCTCGGGCAATTACTGATTTTTCTTTCCCCTACACGCGTTGTGCGGCTATCATTGCTATACTCTTCTTTTCGCCTCCTCGAGGCGCGTTAAAATTGCCACAAGTACGTAGACGCGCGAGTTCGCAATCTCGCTAATTCGACCACGTTTCATCAGATCTTGTTAGAGTAGAATTTCTTCGTTTATTATAGTAATATTCGAAAGTAGATATATTTTATGCATTTTTTTTGGTTTATTGCATTATTACGGATACAGAGAATTATTATTATAAGCAGTTTGAAAATTATAATACGACAGCAAAATACATAGTACTATTGATTATAACATGCATTGATTATAACATACTATTGATTATAACATGCATTATAATATGCACGTGTTTACAGCAGTTGTTTTCAAGGTGAAAAAATCATCAATCAATAACTTAATGTTTTAGAAATACAATATCTACTTTAAGAAGTGTGGAAAGAAGTCGACCTTTAGTCATGCGAAGTAGTCATGCGAAACCTGAAGTTCTTCTGACGAAGTGTAAAAAAGTATATTTTATATAAAACTAAATTCAGTCATGTATCAAATATTGCCGAAATTCAAATACGATCATGATTGGGCAAATATTCTTAACAGTGAATTATTAAAGTATTCGAAATATTATCAAGTCTACATGATTATCAATGATACGATGAATATCAATGGGCTGTGCAATTTTATCATTATGGACTTGATGCAAAAAATACCTGTATTCAATAAGAATTTGAAGGCGCTTATGTCTGAAGATACTAAGTATTTAGTTAATTTTGCGCAGTTTAATAATGTACTGTCAGTAAAGTTATTAATTTTATTCCACTTTGCTCTTGATAACAGTATAACAACGCTTAATAACATAATAAATATTTTAGCAGATTTTTTTCATAACACAAGGCCAAGGTGTTTGCTAATTATTTTTGTTTATGATTGCGTAAACGCTAATGCGTTTCTTGAAACACTAAAATATGCCTGGAATAAAAAATTTCTGGACATTTCAATTCTAAAAATAATGCTAAAAAATGTTCCAGTTGTATTCTATAACTATAACCCCTTCAATCAATTTTTTAGTGAAGAAATTTATTCGAGTAAAAGTGAGATTTTTCCAGATAAATTGAAAAATGTTTACAACTATCCATTTACATTTTTTGGATCCCAGCATAGACCATTTATCAACTTAACTAAAGAAAACGAAATTATCGGTCTGGATATTAAAAAAATTTATTTTCCTCTTCTAATCGAGGCTACAAAAATCATGAACTTTTCTCTAAGATATGTCCATGGCAAAACAGGAATATCAACACTGACAGATTTTGTCAATTCTGCAAGGCAACAATTTCATGCCGAAAATATAAATGCCATGATAATACCAGCCCCAATAAATCTTGAAATCGTAGATTCATCTTCGGTACCAATCGAATATTTTATTACAAAATATTTTGCAATTGTACCCGTGTTGCCAATAAAAACAAACATTTATGGAAACGTTTTAAAATTAATGTTCTTTTTTATGTCAATCGTCATAGGTACAAAGTGTTTAATGAGACTGTTACATATAAAGGGAAAAACGTTTAATATTATCAACATTATTAAGGTTCTTATTGGTGGAACATGCTTTATTCCTAAAAATTGGATGGCTAGATTAATTCTGTTGGGTCCTATTTTTATTTCACTATTTAACTCTGTTTACTACTATTCGGAATTCATGGATAGTATAGTATTACACAATGAGATCGAGTTTAATACCTTCAAAGAGATTGATGAATCTGGTCTTCAACCATTTGTTAACGATATAGCTGCAGATATCGTTTTTGATGACATTGTTGATGAACACATTAACAATCTAAAGTTGAAATCAAAAATTACACAAGACCAGGGAGAGATTTGTTTGAATCAACTGATAAGAAAAAGAAATGCAGTTTGCATACTATACAGTCTAAGGATTAAGTACGTAATGGGCAAATATCAAGATTCTGATAAAAATCCTACAATGAAGATAGCAAAGCCCTATTTGAAGAATATCATGATGTCATATAAACTGGATAAAGCATCACCTTACTGTACTAAATTTTTAGAAATCTTTCGAAAACTAAATGAAGTTGGTATTGGTCAAAAGTGGTTGCGTAAGATAAAATTTCACATGCAATCACATAATTCGCCTACGCTAATCAATCACGACAAAAATAGTATAAATAAAGAATTACTTTTAAACACTTTCTTTGTGATTCTAAGTTGCGGATATCTTTCAGCATGTATAGCATTCATTATTGAGTGGATATCATATCTAATTAAAAAACACGTTGTTGCAAGAAAAGTGTTAATAAAATAATAATTGTACCATCGCTATCATGTAACCACTTACATTAATCATTGTTGTAATGTCGCTAATTGTAAGCAGCCCCTAACCTCTCAATAAAATCTAATGTATTTTCAAAGTTAATTGTTTCACCACTTTTCTCAAAATAATTTCTCCATCCTCCATCGCCTCGAAAAAAAAAACGTCTCCACCTTTCAGCTCAGCCTGGGTGAAATTTCCCAACGCATAACTGGGCCAACGGACTTTTCAGCGCTCGGCCCGGTAAAATAAATCTCAATCATTTTTCTATCACCCGCTCGCTATCTCAGCTCTCGCCTATACAAGGAGCAGACGCACCGCATGAGCCCGCTCGGAGGAGAGTATATTTTTAGGAGCTGCACGAAAGAGAGAGATGATATGCGAGCTGCTGCTCTGCTAAGAGCGATACGGCGATCGCGAGCGCGGAATTAGACTGCACCGCGTGCCGGCACTCTATTTCATCTCTCGCGTGGGGTCTCCGAGCTTTTCTTTTCTTTGTTGCGAGTTTCAATGTTTAGTCAAGTGGAATGAGAGCGCGCTTTTGGAGTCACTTGGGTGAATCAACTTTACACGACGACGAATCAGCAGCGAATGATAAAAGTTGTAAAAATAAATCGTTGCGTTTTTTTGCGATATCTCGCGATCGCTTACAGTCCAGAGTTATGTCTTAATGTGTTAAAAGGGATTGATTCTGAGTAATTACGTGTCAGTCTCTCTAGACGAGTGATTTACACATGTAAAAATAAAAGTAAACAAATGCTTCGTTGCAGAATCGTTCTTAATTTATAGTCGTAGACCAGCTTGTAGTGGTAACTCCCACAGGAACTTGTCACTTCAATGCGTTCTAGGTGTGGCGGTTAATGGGTCGATTGAAATTCACATAGAACTAACAGCCTTTTATCCAGATCTATACATTTATAAAAACTTATCGTCGCTTTTATTTACTCTATATAATATCCCTGACTAATTTCACGTCGTCGTCACTACGTAAACAAACTTTCTTTTTATTCCTCTATACGAATAAAACTTTTTGTTCTCCAAACTGCCTCAACAGTTAATCACTTTCAACTTTGCCCAAAAAAAAGCTCTATACAACTCTCGCATCGACTATATATATACACACACACATATAGCCAGAGCATCTAAACTCCAAACAGACATCGCCAGCTAAAAAGCTTCTCTCATCTCTCTAGACTCACGTAGTAGCATCAGCAATAAAAACGAAGCACCACATACGATGCAACTTGCACGCAGCAGCCGTTCTTTTGATCGATAGCGTTTAAACAAGCTGCGTACCATAGCAGAGAGTGCATAAAGCTCGATTACGCCAGGCGACGTTTACGACGGAGCTTTCTTCTGCTTCTTCTTTCTCTCGCATGCCTGTGTATGTATGTAGAGCTTTATGACTTTGTGATGTCTTTTGTAGCTGTTCTGGTTCCGAGAAGCAGATTTATTTATGGGGTATTCTCGCGTGGGAGCTTCGATATTTGCTTTCCACGGAGGAGCTATTGCGCAAAGGAAGTTTTTCGTTTAATTTTCGGTAGCATCCGCTACCTAAATGAAAGTATTTCCCGTAAAGTCGGTCAATCGCGAGATAGGAAAACTCTCGGTGGAATTAACCAGTCGTTTACCCCTTGAAAACAAGCTCATCCCTTGCTTGCGAAAAAAGTTCGGCTCTCGATAATTCCGAGAAAAATTCAAGCAAGCGGCTTATGAGAAGGTCCGCAGCTGAAGTATAGAGAAAAAAAATCGAACGCGGAGCTCTCCTAAACGGGAAATCGAGTCATCCGCTGCCGAGTGCAGCCTGCAAATGTTGACGGATGAACAAGTCGTGCGCTTGCACTTAATGCAATCGCGCAAATGGAAATGCATTTACTCGCTCGAGGAAAGCAGCTCTATTTATTTCCTCCTTCCTTCTCGGCAGCTCCACGCGCGGTTTATCGGGAGGAGAAACTCCGCGGGGTGTTCTTTCGAATCCGCGAGGGAAAACGCGATGAAGTTTCCCTTTTTTTCTGCGTCGCTAACCCAGCACGTAATCAAATATTGACGCGAGGATAGCTGCGGATATATGGTCGAGTGGAGGTTCGCGAAAATGGGTCAGCGATATACCGCGAGATTAATTGAAAAATACTTTGCGTTGTTGCGGGTGGTGATCTGGAAAATTAGCGAGTATAGGAGGAATGCTATTGTATATCTGTAGAGTTTAATTAAGTACATCGATATTTCACGCTGTATTCTGACCCAATATCGATTGAGGGCACTGAAACTTTTCCATTACGTAAATTTTTCGCTGAAAATTTTATTGTACACGATAATGCTGTATAGGCAAGGTAAAGGGCTATAAATAGAAAAATGTGTTAGGAATATGTCCATAGAGGTAACGAAGTCTCCATCAGCAGCACACGTCGTCCCATGCTTTTATGCCACCCAACGTCTTTACTCTCGACGTGTCTTTGATCTTCGGGTATGTTGAGAGCGTCGAGCTTTGCCAGCTTGTCGGCGTTTGCATTCGCGGCCCCGAAATTTTCACTTATTTGAAGTCGGTGCGCTGTGCTTTGGGTTACTTTCGTCGGCTGATTTGAAGTAGCTCTCTTTTTATGTATAGACGAAAAAATAGTTGCTTACCTTGAGTTCACGGTCTTGTCCGGAGTTTGCGAAAATGTACAAAGTCGACGTTTTCTACGTAATATTATCAAACAGTAAGAGTACCAAATTTTTATTTTACCTTACTGTCTATATAGATACGTGATTTCTGTCGGTGTGCGATACGATTAAATAGAGGCTTTAACTCACCTGAAACAAAAATACAAAATTTGCTTATAATCTAAGCTGCTTCAGTTCATGCAAAGAGACGTGAATCATATTTTTTCTCATAATTTCTTTTAAAAATAGAACGTTCACTGCGCGTTATCATCCGCAAAGAGGTCAGCCCACCTAAAAGGAAAAACTACATTCCTTTTAATCCCCAGGCATGCACACGCATGACAACAAACTACTCCGCCCCATTGCTCATTAGAATAACGAGTCCTCCTCCTTCTCAATCGACCGTCTCACGCAGCCCCATTTCCATAGATAGCGTCTACACACATACTCGGTCCGTCAATACAAAAGACCACAGCCAACCCTTTGCCGCAAAACAAGCATAGAGTCGAACATCAAAGAAGAACAAAATAAAGCGTAAGTATCGTTGCATTCGCGATCGTAAATATCCTGAACTTTTATGGACCGTCTTTCTTCGAGGACGCAGCGAAATCCTTCCACAGCTGCGCTTCCGCGCCGCAGCGACGACCTTCGACGTCTCTATATACCGCCCACGCAACGAAGTTGATGCAATGGATTTGAGATTGTGTGCTGAAAGATTTTTAAATTTCGTGTATCGTAAACGACCTACACACACGCGCGCATATATACACATAAATATATGTACACACAGAAAGAACGCGAATATTGCTGTGAATGATGGTATTACGATTTCGTTTCGGGGTATATGTTTATATGCGAGACACGATGTTTCTCGATGCATCAGCTGATATTTCTTGCAGTGGATATCCGCTATATCTCTTATTCCGTTCGCGACGAGTTTCCCTCGAGAGACGTGTGGAAAATTTGACTGCAAATTTCAAGCGAACGTATTGTATGCAGTCCAGATTGCTTTCGAAGAGAAGGAATATACTGACTCATCCTTAAATAAATTTGAATTTGCCTATCAGAACACTCGCTCGAGTGGGTTAATTTCATTGAAACAGCTGACATTTCAATTTCAACTTTGATAAACGAATTCGTAGAGTTGGAAATTAGTTGTAGTCTCTCCCAGACGCCATACCTCTCGAATAATGCCTCACGACAGCTCTTAAACTTTGTTTTTAACACAAAATTCCTTATCGCTTCGTATATAACCATCGTTACATTCTCAAACTCTACTCCCAATCAAAGTCCACACACACATTACACGAGAAGCTCGATCGAGATCCCACGTGTCGCAGCGGCGGCGCTGTATACATATAAGCTCGATCAGAAATTCAATTCCACGCGTGTGTGCGAACATCCTACGCCCGATACTTTGGCGCATTAGCCTGGCTTACGGCCACTGCTGCATCCGAGGCTGCATCATAAATAAAGCGTAACAATGCGCGATTGTCGTGTGTGTATGCGTGTCCTACGCCGCTCGCGAGAATCGCGCCTTACCTCTGTATAGGGCGCGTCGTTCGTTCGTTCGCGGGATCGTTGCCAAACGGCTAATTTCCATGCTACGCTGGATAGGGCAGAGAGAAAGAGAGGGAGAGAGAGAGAGAGAGAAGCTCGCGGGTGTGTGAGGGTATTGTGATCGCGGTGCCCACGTGGAGAGAACTAATGGCGGTAGAGCTTTTTCTTGAAGTTTCGTGGTTACATTGTAATTGGATTTTATTTTGAACGGAAAAAAGATATCTTAGTATTAATTCTATTATAGAATTGTAAATCGTATGTCGATGAAAAAGATAATTATGTAAAAAAGAAAATAATTTTCCGATTCCAAGCTAAAAGCTTTCCCGTTAAAAATTTCAGTCGCAATATAATCTCCAAGTTTCCAGCCCAAAAGTTTCGTCATCTCCGTAAAGAAAGTAAAGAATTCCCCGAAGAGCCGCAGAAACCCAATGATATCGATCCCATCCATCTTCGGCGGAGACGATAATTACACAAAGAAGTGAGAAGCATCGGCCGTGGAAAAAGTCGAAAAAGGGCCAGTTAAAAGGATGAATTTTCATGCGGAGCAGCCCACCGAGGCACTCACCGCTGCGCGGCTGAAAGAGGAGGCGTGAACTTTCGCAAATGAACGGAACAGACGTTGAGGACGAGAAGAAAGGAGCAGTTCGCAAGAGAGAAAGAGCAGGTATGCTGCACCACTACGAGTAGTGCTATAACTATGCACTCGAAAAGAGAGACCAGACGAGAGCGCGACCAGAAATTGGAAATCTGGGCCGCCGAGTCTAACGAAAGCTGCTAGGTCCTTTCTCTGCAAAAGGCGTTAGCTTACTGTTCGGATTGTAAAACTTGTGGAACAGTGTCCAGCCCAGGCAATACTTCTTTTGTAAAATCCAGTGTAAAAAGGGTTAAAAATCTCGAACTACAACGATAGCCGATGATCAAGTCCATTAACTCTCACTCTCGAGCTTTCAAACTTTGCGAAACCTCCTTCCAGCTATAGACAAGAGGCTCTCCCAAGTGCAGAGAAGTAGTTATTCGGCGCGAAGAGCCAAGGCACTTAGAAACCGCCGGTATGACTGTATATGCATATATATGATGCTGTCGTGAAATCGACGTGACTTCCTTGGCCACACGAAAAGCCGGCTAACGAGGAAGCGTCACCAGAGATAATCCTTGTGTGCGACTACGCCCCTGCGGCGCGTTTTCCGAAGTGCCTTTTTCCCCGCGCTTTACGCTTGTTTGTTTGTGCTCGACAGCTTGGAAAATCCCTTTTTTCGATATAGTGGTGGACATCTGTCGTTTAAAAGATTTTTCAACGTTGAATTGCGTAATATTCAACTTTTAGAATAAATTTTCTAACAATGAGGAAGAGGTATAACGAGATCGGGAAATTTATGAAGGTATTTTTCCTTTACGCGCGAAAGAAAAATAATCACATCACGTTTATGGACGCCGGTGTAACGCGCGTTTCGCATTCTTTCTCTATTCTGATGTCAATGCGGATTTTAAGCGCGGAAAAGACTGCTGAAAATAACGACGCTTTCGTTATAAAAATGTGCAAATACTTTCACAGAAAGCCATTGTGTGGCAACGCGAAATGCGTTTATATTATATGATACTCTGTAACTTAATATTTTAGTTATCAATTAAAATTCCCTTGGTTCTTGTCTGTTTTAAAAGGTATAAATCATGAGAGAGCAAAGAGTACGTATGAGTTATTATTTTAATAAATAACATGTCTAAAAATTGTGTTATATGTAGCATAACTATGTAGTATGTACTTCGTACATTTCCGCGTACAAGATTTTTTTAGACAAATTTGCGAATTAACTGTCTAGACAAATTTTTTTCATTACTGTTATAGTCCGTTATCTTCTAACTTATCTTCTATACGTATAACTCTTGAGTCACTTAGAGGTGAACAATATAAATTTTGGTATCATAAAATTTCATCACTACATAATGTGATAAAAAAACTGATAGTTTTTTTTCAACGCATATTGCACCAAAAAGATAGATTATAGATGGATTCAGCCGTAAATACAACAAATACAACATTTTCAAACAACATTTACACAACTTAATAATGCCACAGTATGCCCATCTTGTAAAATTCTTTGTAATAGACATTGCCTATATGACAAACTTTTGTATAATAATGATGTTAGGCGAAAAGCTAATTTATACGAGGCAGATGTCTCTTTGAGAAATTATCAATTCCCCCACTGGTAACGGCGTGTGCGCAACAGAGTTAAGTATTGAAGCCAAGAGAAGCATCAAACCTGCATAAACAATTTTAGAAAACACCTGCTCATACATACCTTAAATTTTTAATTAAAAACACCATTAGAAAGTACTTCATTGAATAAAAAAATTCAATTAAATCGTCGAGCTTTTCAGCAAACAGCGGCTAAAACCAACAACACCGCAGCGTCTCCACCAAGCACAAGAAGCGAAAAAAAATACAGAAGGAGGTGACAATCGCCTCTGCAGTATAGTGTACGGAGTAAGTACCTCCACACTATATAGGGGCGCGCGCCGGGGCATACGGCCGGAAGGACCACGCGAAGCACATGCCGCAGCTGCAAGTGTGTTGTCGAGGGCAGCGTAGCGTGCGACCACGACCATTTGAATAATTAGCTGTTTCGTACGCCTCTTTCGAAGTGACTTGGGCTTCCGTAGTTGCTGAGGGATAATGCGATGTGGGGGAGAAGAGAAGGTTGTAATAATCGGTATAGTTATATAGTCGATAGGGTTGCTGCAAATGTTTAGGGATTATGAGCGTAATGAAATTTTAATTCATTTAAATAAGTGCAAGAGAATTTTAAATACACGGCAATTATAAAATTCACTCTCTTTTTCGTTTCAATGTTAAAGGATATAAAACACAAATTTAATCCTTAATAGAGGAATAGAAGTTATAAACTTGGCGAAAGCTATTGCCCATAAATTTCACAGTGTGTACTAAAAAGCTGACCGTATAATAGTACACATCAAAAGCTGACCGTAATAGTACACATATGGTGCCTGAATAATAATAAAACTCCAACAAATGCACAAAGTTTGAGGAAAAAAACGCAGCCGAATATTCAGGAAACAAGCACCTAACACAAATTTCACCCGACACTTTCCACTTGAATCTAACGCGCAATTGGGAGCGACTGCAGTGGCGGCGCGTAACTTCGCCCATAAAAAGTTAGTTGCTTCGCTCAATTTTAAAAAATTCCCAGAAAAAAAGGGGGACGCGCACACGCGAAGAAAGTATCGAGAGCACGTATATACGGAGTAGTTTTCGCGAGTTCGGCGTCGGCTTGACCTCCATATTGGAAACGTTTCTAAACGCTGCCGTGAAATCGCGCTCGTGAAAAGTAGTCGAGGATGGGGAGTTTTTTTTTCGTAATTATATAGTTGCCGAGCTTTTTCTATGGAAGACGAACGCGATTATGCTGTTTCCTTTGTGTATAATATACGAAGAACAAGGGGAGAAGGAGACGGCGAGGAAAAATGCCAGAGTTGCGTAATTGGCAAATTTTTCGAATAATTTAACCTCTCTTCCGCATTTCCTTTCTTTTTATCTGTTAAGGAAAATCGCTTTCTTTGAAAATCGGTCATGCGAGAACTTCGAAATTGCGTAATTGAAATTCTTCAATGCCTGTTGCGTAAAGCTGCGCTTGTTCTTTTTTTCGAGGTTAGGTTTATTATGTTTTTGTTTTAATTTAGGCAAATCGCTCTTCTAATTTATCACAACAGTTATTTTACTATTTTAATGATGTGATACTTCAGCACGAAGAATTGTAAACTTCAGTCTCGCGATGGAACTTTGTGCTTTGAATTTGAACCTGGCCGAAAAGATAAGTTTTCTCTAATTGTTAGACTTATAATTCCTCGCAATCATAGTCTAAATTAGATTTCGTATGTAGATGCATACCAAAGCTTTGCGCGTTTGCATGTGAAGAATCTACTGCACACGTATTATACGATTCGAATGAAAACGATTCTTCTTGCAAACAATAATACTACTTTGAGAGCTCACGGTCAAGGACAAACTCATTACTGGTTAATGTTTTTAACTACTCGTGTGCATGTCGCAGAATGAATCACACTATGTCACGTTTAAGTGAATCATGACCGGTTTTATATCTCCCGAGGAATAGTTTTATCTAAATTTTCGATTTTTGATTTCGGCAGAAATACTTAAGATAGTCTAATAACATTATTCTGAAATTATGTTGAACCATTTTTTCGAATAGAATACGAAGATTATACTAATTTTAGCAGCACCATTATGAAACTTGTTTACTTATATAAGATTGATATAAATGCGTAATTGCACTCGGGTAAATGATATAATACTGATATTTTATAACATAAATAAATTGGAAAAACATATTTCATGTATACCTGTTTCACATTGCTCCGTGAGCTCGGGCAGAAAACCTCGTGGTAAAGAAAGCGACTTTAACTCACCTGGAACAGAAAAATAAACAGTTTCTTCAGTAAACCATAAGCCTCAAAGACTAATATTTCAATTTCAAAACATATACAATCAGTACTATAAAAATATGAATTATACATATTTCTCCAGCAATTTTCATAATTCAATTTTTCTCTCTCGTGCATTCACAAAATAAAACTTTCATGAGAGAGCGGCCAAATAAGCAGGAATCTTCGGTGAAGTATTGCCGAGACTACGAAAAGCGACTTTTACATCCGCGCGAAGTATAAATTATTCATCGTCGCGGGGCGTGTAAGTAAGCAGGACGTAAAATATTTTTTCATAAACGTCGCGCGCGATATGCGACCTTCATAAATCGGCATTGGCCAGTTCCAGCAGACGCAAAATTGCAGATCGTAAATATAGTCGGGAAGACCTTGTCCAAAATGCGATACGAGCACTTCGATAATTCGGATCTTGATGCTTGTTCGGGGTCAAGTACAACGTGTGTGTATGTAGGGAGGATCATGTGAATGGGGTTTACTTTAGCCAATTAAGCCAATTCCGGAGAGATTGTAATGACATTTGACTTTTACTGCTCGTAATCTATCAACTTTACGTGCGTAGGCTTTAGATTGTGTATATTAAGTATTCTTCAGTACACTTTAGTTCAGAAGCAAATTATAAAATGTAATGATTAGTTTTGTAATATTCAGTTTCAAACGATAAGTATAAAGTTCCATTCTTAAACATTAATAAATTCTATTGACATTAAGAGATAGCAGTTCATTATTTTTTAACGAACTAAATCTTAGCAAAACTTCTCTAGTACAACTTTGATTTGTAATGAGTTAACCCCACCGCGCGCACATGGCGTCTAAAAAGATACAGCAAAAATTATGACGTAGCTGCGCAACATATCATAAGACGAACTCTCTCTTTTTGACATGTACGATATATAAAGGTATCGTGGAGACGGCGCTTTATAATTGGGATTCAGAGCACGTGCGTCTCGCTTGGACACGTATGCTTTTTGCCGCGTAGACGAGAGTCTTCTCTGTGATGTAGGACTCGAGCGGAATCGTAAGATGTATAGCTGCCTACCTTTTGTCAGAGCGTTAATTTGGGAAAAGATCGCTCGATGCTTCCGGCGTGTAGGGAACATCGAGATAACTTATTTACCAAATCAGCAGTTTTCAATTTGCCCTCTTATCGTATTATTACAGACACATCTTTAATCTAGTATAAATCACCTAATGAACTCTGATATAATATATATATATATATATATATAAAAGAAGAGCGTGTACGAGCTATTTTTTAATAAAAAACTGCTGAAATATTCTTTTGTATGTAACATAATTATTGTATTTTCATACGTTCTCGCATGCAACTTTTGTTTTGGAAAAAATTTTCACAAATGCCTTTTTAATGTTTTTTAATTTAAAATAGGTAGTCCACGAGGCGGGAGATTTTTATTTTTAAATTAAATAATGTGAGCCGTCCCTTGCGGTAGTGCAAAGTCGGAGCGAGCTCCGGACACTTCGCCATTGTCCAAAAATCTGAGATTTTAGTAATTAAAAACAAAGTTTAAAAAAAATTTATTTAACTTAAAGAATATTATACAGCCGTATGCACTCATAGTAAAAAAGCGCGATCGTTACGCTACATACAATGAACCGTATTTCTTTGTAATAGTTTTAGTATGAAACTATAGATACGACAAAAGCGTGAGAGCAGCTTGATTTAATAAATCATAATTCGAAAATTCGTACAACGCAATTCATCCCTCAACGTAACCCTAATAATAGCTATATGAATTTTAACCGGTGCAATAAACAAAAGCCATAAAGGCGAAATATCCTTGGCCTTCCGCCACCTTGCTCTGTCTTTCAAACGGGGTGTTGACCGTTCCGACGTCGCATTAAACCCGACTTCTATCTCTCACCCTCTCTTCACGTGTACATATATACATATATATACACATTCAGACCCTCCGAAAATTAAACCGCCGCGTGCGCGTCGTCAGCAGGTGTGCAGCAGCAAGTCTACCTACACCAGCAACGCACACATCGATCGCCGACTCGTTTGTTCAGTCGTGTAATAACGCGTATGCCATCATATTATACGGGGAAAACCTGCCGCATTCCTGCGCAGCCTCGTTGTTTATATCGTCGCTTGGCAATAACGCGCTGCGCATAGCAGCTTTTGTTGGTTGCGTCGGTGAGTTTTATTCGCCTTTTGCGCTCGCGGGGATGTTTATGGCGCTGACGCTGTATATGAGCTTTTTTATAAGTGTCTTCTTTCCCCGAGCTTTGAGTTTCTTGCTCAGTGGGTAGGAAGCCTCGCGATAAGGGCGATTTGTAAAGTCTTCGTTGCGGATAGCGATTTTGAGTTTTGATTAGCGAAGGTATTTGATGTGAGAGTCGGGCTCGGAGTTGGGCGTCTTTTTAGGTAAGAACTTTCGCGAAAAGAGAAATTCTTATAATACAACATGTTTTATTAGAAGTTAGACTTGATTAAATAACATTGGAAGTATGTCTATGTGATTACTTTCTACATTACGGTATCATACATTACTTATACTTTTTCCAATTAAATATATTTTACGACTGTTGTAAACAATATTTTTCTAAACCGATTGTGGAAACTCGAGGCAACAGCAATTTCTTTTTATTCTCATATTACATAAAAGAAATGCATTACGCATCAAAGTAATTTTAAAAAATGCATTCAAACTCATATCAGAGATATTCAAATCTGATAACTCTACATCCCATAAACTCCATTATTGAAACATCAAGCCCACGTACAACGCAGCTGCGCTTCCCCCTCTCATGTGTATACCAGCGCACAGAAAATTACATAAGGCAAGATCTCAATAACCCTACGACCGAAATAATACACATACGGCCAAGACAATGCCCAATTATCACCAACTCACATCCATCTCTCAAAACTATCGTACTTCACCTCTCAGAGAACAACAATATTTTTCTGCGAGCGCGAAAACGCCGCCAAACCAGGAATAGAAACTCAACGCTGCACGCACAAAGCGAGAAAAATCTCACGCGACGCTCGTAAGAATGCCGCGGATCTTCACCATTGTTCCTCCTCGTGATCCTCATTTTTTTTTTGCGCAATACCGCAGAGAAAGCCGACCGATTTCGCACCTGGTGCCTTCGGTGCAGCAGTAAGCGGAGACTGATAAGATCGGAGGTGAAAAAATTGCGCACAAGCGCGCGCGTTTTTGCATTTCGTTGCGTCAGGGTGTATGGAAGTCTGCTAATTAAAACCGAGGATTCAGGCACGTGCCGTATGTGAAAGGTGGGGATTTTTGCGCGTGCGTTATGTACAGTTACTAGTCTGGGAGTTGGATAATTGATTATGATGGTTTTGATGGAATGCTGACGTTGGAAAATTGTATCTGGATATAGTTTTGACAATTTTTTATATTTTAATTAATTTATATTTATTATTACTTGAAATGTGTAGTACGTGACCGGAATAATTATATCTGCGCATGCGCTTTACTCGAAGCTTCATTAATTTTATCAGTAGAGCGAAAATATTTATCGATCTCTGCAATCACTGGCAAACTTTCAATGTCGCATTCATTCTCTCTTTCGACTAATGGAAGTCGCATCAAATTAAGCTAATTGCCGGATGCATCAACGTGCGACGATCATTTTGAAATTTACGGATGGTATCGCTCAATCGACAATGTATCACAAACGGATAGCGTTATCGTTGTTTAACAATTCTGCATCGTTAACCGAAATAAATTGCTTTACAAATTCCATATCAATTCAGAACGCACGGCAATCGTTTTGTTAAACAAGAACATTTCCGCAGCGGTTTATTAAAAATGTCGGAGCTTTGCCTTTCGATTCATTTACTACTTCTTATACGAACAGAAACCGTATAATAGGTATTCTATTACATTATAGCTCCAGTACAGTATACCATCCGATCAAAGTATCAAAATGTTCGAGAGGCCAGACCAGCCAAGCCACGATACTCTCCTCCGCCAGACATAATCAAAGCAACAAAAATTCTGAACCCATCGGCTCCAGGTATACATTATACCATCCGCCAAAATCTAGCGACTCGCTTCGCGGAACTCTCGACGGACCTTATAGCCGTAATATCGCGGTTTTGCGATGCAGACCGGACCTTCGATTCTGGTCTGGCGGACTTCCAGCTCGAAACTGTGTGTGTGTGTTTTTATTCTGCTGCTTCGTTTTCCAGCTTCTTCTGCATTCCGAACAAAGTTGCGCGCGTACGCAAATAGACAGCGATGCATCGCCGAGCAGGAAGTTTCGTCACTTTGAGCTGGCGTAATGTGATTGACGTTTTTAGATTCTATAACAGTAGCGGGTGGGGTGGATGAATGGAGTTTTCTTATGAGGGAGACGCGTGTTGTTTTGATGGGAATCCCGGGTTTTCGTGTTGCAATAAAGCTTGGCTGTCTCGGAGATATACGTTCACCTGATTTTTCTGACACCACGCGTGATGTTTTGTTTTGCGATGAAAGTTGAATGTGTTGATCTTATTTTTAAACTTTGTAACATACTCGTAAGATGATACGAGTAAGGTCTATTTTCCAATATCCCGATATCATCAGTAATATACAGTTCATCAAGTGCGAATAAACTCCATTTATCTCACTCGCGTATAATACATTCGAGTACATAATATATAGACCAAGAGAAAAAGAGGTTATATACAAAGCAATAATTTCAAGCCGCCATCTCGAAAAAGATTCTAGCTTCCCGAGAGTCAAGTGGCAACGTGCATGCGTGCAACACTCCACTTGTGCGTCTGCCCAATAGTTGATGCTTCAAGTGACACGAAATTGTATATAGAGAGCCCCCGGGGGGTCAATCGATTTTTCAGACTTCGTTTTCCCCCAGCGCGTGACGCATTTAATAAGTGCTCTTGAATTTATTGGAGCTTAACTGGTTTATTTTGTTTCGAGCTTGCTCGGTTACTTACTATTCGACTTAATTTATAGAAATTCTACGTGATTTGAAGCAGGAACGATAACCGGTTTTCTATCAATAGTTATCTGAGCACTTGAACTACTTGTGTGTGTCTGATTTTTCCTCAATATTATAAATTAAATATAAAAGTGAGTGAGATTATTATTTTTAAAATGTTTCTATTTTACATCTTGATTAACGGGTTGCAAGATTTTTCTCTCTGGTATATCTTTCAAGGTAATTTTATGCATTTAAACAAGCTCGTAGAGTATTGATCTTCGTTATCGATAAAACTTATTATCAAGAGAAATATAAAGTTAAGTGTGCTCGAAGAGCTTTCAAGTGCAACTTAAAGATCCAACATAGCGTTAGAAGAAAAAAAGTTAAAAGAATTAAGAACTTACTTCGTTGAATCGCAAGCTGATTAGGATCGATTCTTTCCAAAGAGGATAGTTCGATATCAAATGTGTGCCTCTGTTTCGATCCCGATCCCTGTCTTGGTGCGGTACGGGAAGCCCTCCTTAGTAACGGAGCTAAATGGAAGCCAAAACAACTTCTTCATTCACATGTTAGCGCGATTCGTGTTAAAAGCTCTTTTGCAAAAGGCTAAGGCAATAAGCGGCGAGGAAATATCGAATAAAAGCTCTTAGTGCGAAAATCGAAAATGCTGGGTTAAGGGATTTTTTTTTGTATTTTACGTGAAATGGCATGAAATGAAAAATTCGTGATTTGTATTTTTAAACCGAGTATTTATTCGGTCGCACGTGTATTCGAATGAATTCGAAGCCACATCATGGAAATAAATGAAAACAATTGCTCTTTATACAATTGTATACGAACATGGTTCGCTAAGATTTTCTTTTTTATTTTTATAAATTTTCATTTCCCGTACTCATGGTAAATATGTTGGAACTCGTTTTTCGCCAGCTCACCGAATGGGGGAATCTCTGTATATTTATCAGACACGCCGATAAAGCTCGAAAAATACGGAAATGCGCGTACAAGATAAATTGCCATACATGAATAAAATGAATATTTTCGCGTTGAATTTTTCGTTGTGCTTTTATCTCTCCAAAGTGCGAGCAAACGGAATATATTATTAGCGAAAATCATGAGGTTTAAACTAATGCAGTAATAAATTATGTCGCCATTACAGAATAAAGAATAAATATAGAACGAGAATTTTAGCTTCCTTCCAGAAATATTCTACTTTATAATTCATTTCAACACCGACAAATAAAGTTAAGTGTGAGAAGCAAACTTAGATAAATAGTTTATTCCAACTGAAATTCATTCTACGAAATTATAACCTAAACATTCGCGAATCTCAAAGGGCAGGAAAGCGGCAATCAAGCTAGCGAACTCCCCAGCGCGTATAAACTCACACGGCAATTTCTAGCTCGAAGCGAAGCCGTAAATATTGAAAGACGTCAGCGAAAAAATTTCATCCGGACTAGGACGGAAGTGCGGCCCGCAAAGGCTCAGCGACGACGTTTAAGATCAAAGTATAGGAACGAGAGACGCGTGCGCGGCATCCCTTGCCGTTAAAGGAGCGTGACTCACGCCACGTGGGTGCGAGAAAGGGGAACGCTCTCGGCCGATAAAGCTCTCTCTCTCTCTCTCGGCATATAGATACTATACAGCATCGTTCGAAATATCAATGAAGTGCCCGCGCTATCTTTTATCTTCGGTCTAGTGTGTGTGGAGTTTTTTTTTTCATGATGATGCGCAGAGACATAGCGATACCATATTTTGTAATCATATTTTGTAATTGTTGGAAGAAATTTTTTGGCGATACGATAGCTTTCAACAATTGTGTATGTCGGGATATCAGTGGTAAGATAGAAATGTATGATAGTTATGATAAGCTATGAGTGAATTATTGCTTGTTATTTTTGTTGGAGTACTGAGCTTTGCTGTTTATTTACATTGCTTTCGTTATCAGTGTAGGATTATGAGTTTATTTAGAAGATGTTTTCAATGACTTTGATAAAAATAAATTTGAATCCATTAACGAAGACAATGGTATATGAGTTTACAAGCATAAGAACAATCGAATAATTAATTTACATATAATTTTATAATTGTAAACCTAGTTCTTATCATAAAGACCAATTTGCTAATCTGCAAAACAAGCATCAATGGATTCAGTAATTCACAAGACATAAAAGCCAAATTAAAGCCACACAAAAATACAAAAGCCAAAGAATCATTACCTCCCAGATACGCGATCATCAAATCAATTCCATTCACACTTTCTAAGTAAATTCCTAATCTTTCAATAATTCAAGAGAGGGTCAATGGTGTCGCAGCAATTAGACGGCGGGCAGCACGCACAAACTTAAATAATAGTATAGGACCCGTAACCGAAGTACAGAAGCGTGGAATCGTGTTACCCAAGGTGTATATACCCTCTTGCGCGGCCATTGTCTTCTTGGGTTACCAGAGCTGCTCTTCTCTTTCGCTTTCGCTTGCATAGCCATCATGGCATACGATATTCGCGTCTGCACGTTTTGACAATTATAAGCACACCAAGTCGCAAACGGTTTGATGTGAGATTGGCTCGAAAGAAAGTTAAAGGCAACTAAGACAGGTTAAGAGTACGCTATACGATCAGTTGATGGAGCTTTTCGGTTATATATTAGTGAAAACGTTGCCAATCGAAATGCTGAAACTCATGCATTTGATGAAGGGGCAGTCATTTATTTTGTAAATATCATAATGTCCATGAAAGTAACTTATAGGATAATTTTGCATGAATCTATAAATTTTGGAAGTAAATAATTGGATTTGAATATTAATGCATAACAAACTTTTTAATAAATGAGTATATATGTATGTGTTCTTGCTACACTTTCTAAACAGTAGAGGCAATTTGAAAAATTATTTCATAGGTTCTAGAATGCAGAATTACAGTACGTACATTTCAATGCTTATCTACAAAATAACGTAATTTTCAAGAGACTATACTGGCTAACAAGCGACACAATCGACATTTTTACTTTCAGGAAACAGCGTTTTATACAACAGTGCTAAACCAACAAGTTCGTGTTGATTACGAGAAAATATATTAACTGCCTTGTGTGTATCTTATTCATTAAAATTAAAAGATGCAAACGACTGAAAGATATTTCCGTATAACAAAGAAAATACAAAATCATAGAATGGTAAATTATTGGCCTGAAGTTCTGAAAAATATACTACTAGACCATATTCAACCTTATCAAATAACTGTCTACAATAACGAGATTAGAGGTACCGACAGTAGTGATTTTTTTAAGAAAACGATTCAGGAGATACCTTTGGTTAATATTAATGCTGAAAATGTTAGTCTCAGCGAGATCTACAACAATTCTTTATCGACATTCAATAATCAAAAACATACACCATTATCCATAATACTATGTAGTGCCTTCGATGATTATGTCAAATATTTAATGTACATTATTAATCTTCTAGTTAATCTGCATGATAATACTAGACCAAATTGTTTAGTTATTTTTGATGGAGAGGGCACAGTAAATGAAAAACTTCTTCGTAAAATACTTAAATTTTCTTGGTCGAAAAATTTTTTAAATTTTTCTATAATAGTATTGCATATAACAGTTAATCCTTTTTTACTTTACTATAACCCCTTTAATCAATACTTCACGAGAGAACTGTTAAGTTCAAGGTCCCAAATTTTTCCAAACAAATTGAATAACGTTTATAAATATCCTTTAAAGATGTTAGGTTATCGTTGGTTACCGCACTTCAATCTTTCAAAAGAAAATGAAGTTACTGGAATAGATAATAAACAGATTTATTTTTATGTGGTTTTGGAGGCAGCGAAAGTTATGAACTTTTCTTTGAAATATGTGCACTTGCCAATACCTAATTTAATTAGTACGTCAAATCTTACAAGCTTATTTGAATCTGTAGAAGAACGTTTTAAGGAGGATGACATAGATGTATTATTATCACCTACACCGATATTTTACAATACACAATATACTGCATGCGTTTCATTAGATTATGTTTTTAATCAGTGTATTGCAGTTGCACCTATAGTAACTTACCATAACGATAACTATAACGTATGTTTACTATTTTTAGTCATTCTTCTTTTATATGCTGTATTTTCTAAGTATATGATGCAAATATTAAAAATTAAAAGTAAAAAATTCACTACTTTCTATATTATTCAAATGCTCCTTGGTATGAGTGTAAATAAACTTCCTACAAAGGACGCACTAAGAATTATAATGATGGGTTTTATGCTTATTGCATTAATGAATAGCGTATACAATTATTCAGAATTTGCAACAATTTTAACTGTAGAAGAAGAGATGCATTTTAATTCCCTGCAAGATATCGATGAATCTGGTTTTCAACCGATTATCGAATACTTTATGGTAGATGCAGTCTTTAACAAAAACGATTCAGATGAAAACGAGTACGTTCGCAATATAAGATTAAAATTGGAAATGGTCGATGATGCTGATGAATGTTTAAACCAATTAAAACAAAATAGAAACGTTATTTGTTTGTTGTATGACAGTAGAGCATATTATGAAGTTCGAAAAGATCAGGGTACTATGAAAAAACCTTCAATGAAAATCGCAAAACCTGTATTTGCATACTACGCAATGGGGTACTCAATGGACAAAGCATCACCGTATAAAGATAAATTTATAACAATTTTCCGAAAGTTTTACGAATCCGGGCTCCCCATAGTATGGAAGATATATAAAGAATTTGACAGGATAATTGTAGAAGACAATAAGACTACTACTGTATCTGGAGACATGCTAATATGGGCTCTTACAATGACTTTAAGTGTAGGTTATACATTATCTATTCTGACATTTCTTATCGAATGCATTATCTATCATTTCAATAAATAAATTAAAAATATCATCTTGGGTGTTGTGTAGTGAAGTTGTAAGTTAATAACATTAATAAATAAATACAAATGCACCTTGTAGAAAACTAAATATTAAATTTGAATTATTTGAAATTCCGTTTACAATGACCTTATAATCTCGTTCATAATCCTATTAAAATTTTAAAAGTTTGTCTAGCAAAGGCGTCGCATTTCAATTTCAAGACTGAATTTGAATACCTTAGTGCTATTCCATAAAGTTGTGTAGAAAACTCAACGCGAAAATTAATCCAAACGAGAGGAAACAGCGTAATTTCAACGCTCGCTCGTTCTCGCGGTAAATCTCGCACAGCCTCTCGCGTTTTTCAATAAAAATTCAAATTTACGCGCGCATCTGCGGCGGCAGTAGCATCAGCATCCGCATAGGAGAGTTGAGGCGAGCGCATCCAGCCGGGACTAATCAAATGATATTGAATCAGAATGAAAGCTCACGCTTCCGCCTACCTCTCATTTCCTACTCGCGCGGGAAATAACCGCGCGAAAAGTTAACCTTGAATTACTCACAGCCGCAGAAAATTGATGAAAACGTATATATAAGCGCACGCACACGAGCGGTAGTCGCTCTTACGGATGATTACAGGGCGCGAGCGAGCACGTGATGGCTCGTCATTCAAATTGAATGGATAAAATTAAATTCCGAGGCTGTGCCGCGGTCTCGTCGTTGCTATACGACTTTTCTTCTTTTTTCATGGCGTCTGCATCGCCCGTAAATTTTGCTGCGGTGAGGAGAAATTTACGATTGAAGAGTCGCAAGAGGGTAAGTGCGCGGTAGAGACCAAAGCGTTATGCAGATTTTATAGATTATTCGGGCACGTTATGCGAGACCAATTGGCAGGCTATAATCTATGGGACAAATTCTTATATATTTCAGGTTTCTTAGACAGTATAGTTACACGTGTTTTTCTTAGTTCACGAGTACATTTACAAAATATTTAAAATAAAATAGTTTAAATATTTTTTAATGTAGAAAGAGTTATTATTATTACATGTAGTGAGGTGGTACATGATATCCAACTATATGGGCATAGATTTTCCAGTTGCAATTCTGTAACGAATTTTCTATGGATCAGCTCGCGCGCGTAATCTTTATGTAATCAATTAGAAGCAGTTTAGACAGTATCTTTCGAAGATTAGATATCATACTGCTTAAAATTTTGGAATTTCTTGATTGCATATCATATTTCGGCTGTGAATCTAGGAATGTTGTCGATATATAACAAAACATAATTTAGAATTATTTTTTCCAAATTAAATAATTGTTTGTTTTATTTGTTGAAATATACGATCGTAAAACTATCGCGTGTTAGCAAGTGAAAAATTATCCATTATTCATATTTTAAATTATTTCAAGGTATCGCTACAAATACCTCGGTTTTATTTAAGTATAACCCTAAGGAAAGTTTTGAAAAATAATCAATACCAAACATTCATAAAACATACGATAAGAGCCGGCTTTTGTATCCTCGAAAACTATAGAGATGCACGTTACCAACAATCGTTATTTTAAATTCAACGAAAGGAAGTTTACGTGCTTTACGTCTCTTTTCTTTGCGATTAGTCATACAACTCGATAGCCGAAAGAACCCACAGTTCCGATGAATCAGCCGTTATGCGGAGTACCGGCAGCGGCAGAAAGAAATGTCTCGATACGAGAAGAGCCGATTAACAATGGAAAAACTGCACAAATAAACTGAATAAAACATTAGACAAATGCCAAGCCTCCAGTGTCATTAGGCGGAGGATGATAAAAAATGTCTTGACAAATTGCGCTTTAGTATAAACATCAGTTGCTTAGATTTTAGATTCTATTGTCTTTATTTTAATAAAAGTTGCCTACAGTAATGTTCTCAAAGGCATACATTTTCGATAAGAACCCACTAATTTGTGTCCAATACTACACATACATTCCAAATTCATTGATAAATTCGTCTGAATGACCTAGCAACCCGAAGCTCGAATCTGTCAAAATGTAAACAACAACAGATAAAGATTTCTACGAGCATCTATGCGGCAATGATATCAACACCCGAATTATGATAAACGAAAGCATATAATAGGCAGAAGCTTGTAGCAAATGGCATATATAAAACAGTTTCCAATATTATCAATCAAACTCACAGACACTCCCGGAACTGTCTCCGCTCTCGGTCTCGAGGTCCAGGCGGTTCTTCTTCCTGCGCCTCATGATCGAGTTCCACACCTTCTTGTGGCTCATCTTGTACCCCTCGCGAGTTATTAATCAACGAAGCGTGTGATCCAACGCTAATTGCCTACGAAGGCGGGGGCGTCACTACTTCACGCTACCGATGGCGCCTGGTGGGCAAACTCCTGCGACATAACCTCAATTACGGGCTATTATTGAACCTTCCGCGCACGCACTTTAATCTTGTTTATCCTTCACCTCCCTGGTTAGCATGTTTGTCTTCGCAGTTCTGAAATCTTTTGATCGAGAATCTTTTCATTAGGACAATGGACCTAATGAACTGGTATATCGCCAATGAAACTTAGATCTTCATTTGGTGTTGATTGCGTACGAGGTGTGATTGATATTATACGAAATCTCTTTTTTCAATTAGAAGAGTTAATCTTTAATTTTAACAGGACATTGAGTTGCCGATTTGCTTGGTTATCATTGTTTAGCGAGACACTACTAATGACCCACATTGTATTGTTATATTCTGCTACCGGTATTGAACAATAGCTTTCAAAAGGTCTGTTTTAAAATATAGACAGTTTGCTTTGACTCCGATGACAAACAATTAAAATGCAATTAAGTTTTTTTCGACATTGCGCCGAAATCCTCACACAATTAAGTTTTGCAAAACCAGTTTCACTTTGGTTTAAGAACACTGCTGACACCGCTCACCAATCATCTTCTCCGGTATCAAAGACAATAATTTGCGTAATACGATCTTGCAACACGATCAACAGACGCTGCTAACTAAATGTTTAGAAACTTGGATGCTGCACTGCAATAATTCTGCTTTCCAACCGAACAGGGTTCAGCACAATTTCAGATACACAATATCAAAAAGTTCTACAAATCACACCAGGACCGTTCGTACAACCGATCTTCAAAAAACCACCACCACAACTTTATATAAAAATATATATATAATAATAACAACCGCGTCGCGAATCGGACAGAGAGTGAACCAAGCACTGCTTGGAAATAAAAGTCAACTCCTCCAAATTCTCCAGTCGGCCGTTCGCAGTAGAGTCAGGCCGGACGCGATTAAAGAGAGCTGCGAGCGCGACGTCTCTGGGCGTGACGCCGTCGACTACTACTCTGCGTACATACGTATACGAGCATCAAAACCCATGCGTCTATCTCCGCGTCCGTCCGGCACTCACTCCTCGACTCACTGTGATGTGTATACGAGTGCGCTTATACTTACACAGCCGAGAGTCGATGAGGCGAGGACTGTGCTCTCTCTCTCTCTCTCGCTCCGTTTCCTCTTGGCTTCTATATACTCGATGATGATTTCGAGTGTCGGAGAGGGGCATAGGCGCGAGGAGTAAGTACAAACGTGTGTATGTACGTGAGGAAATTACGCGCACACCTCGCCGAGGATGATGATAGAGGAAGGGAACGATTCTCTCTCTGGACTACGTCGTCACACGCTTATGGACAATGTACACGAAGTATAGGGTGGGAGCTGCTGCTGTCATCTATGAGACATTTCAACTGTAATGGAAGGGAAGAAGAGATGGTGGTCAGTTCGCGAGTTCGCGGACGAGAGGATGTGGTTGGTGTCTTGAGGTCAAGACGTACGAGATAGTGCGTACTTTCAGAAGTTTGTTGAGAGCAGCTTAATTTTTCTCGCATGTATATTATCGTTGAGAATGAGATGTTGTTGCGAATTCAGCAGATCTATTTCTAAACAAACCTAGGGTTTTTACGACTCTTCGACTGACGTGCGATGATTAAGTAAATGCAGTATCACGAGATAACGTCGGTATTATAACGGGAAATTTTTATCGCACTATGTGCTATTTTCCTCTACTGCAGCACAGAAATAGAGAATGAACGCATGCAAAGGTGTAGGCATTGCGAGACCAGCATACTTGCGTGACTTGTTATACAATCAATAATGGAAAACAACAAATTAACCAATCAATCGCGATTATGCGACCTTTGTACGGATTGATGGTTTAATTAAGCGACTCGACTTGAGAATTCCTACAGAATAGCAACAATAACATGAACTATACAAATTCATACGAGACATGAAAAAAACAACATTCAGATCCACGCCCTAACAAACGTATCGCAAAACGCTAACGTAATTAAGATCGTGACGCATCAACAATTTCACCCTCATCATGATCATCATCGCAAAACAGCAAAAAAAAAAAAAAAACTTGCAGCGATCTGAATTAGCCTTGGAATCCATGAGTAATACACTTCAGAGGAGTAAACGTTGCACACCTCCGGTCTTTTTCCTCTACATATCGTACAGTCGTGATTTTCATCTAAATCTTGTCGAGGTGCATATCGCGTGTCACCCTCATCATACGTATATACGCATACTCGAGACACGGCGGCACTTAATAACGAAACGCACCCCCTTATTCTTTCTAGTGCATCTGTTCTCTAACCGACGCATACGCTACGTGCATCAGTGAGTATAATCACGAAGAAAAATCTTTGGTTAACTATGCCTATGAAGTGAACTTTTCTTAAATATCGTGAGTTTGCTTGATCATCGTTAGTTCGCATCATGCGTCGGTGGCAAAGTCACATCAGTGACTGATGAAGGAATGACTTTTTATTCTTTCTCTCTGCTTTAAAAGTACAATACGACGGCTTACGTTAAATTGAGCGTGAAATAATACATAATTATACTATATACTCTTGAAATTGCGCTCAATTAACTGCCGTTATTACTCGTACAGTCCGATCGACTCGTTAGATAAGAACTTTAAGTATATAAAGATTAAGTAAACAAAAATTCCTTTCTTCCAATCTTTCGCATCTATTTTCGCTACTCCTCCATTAAATTCGTCGCGCATGCAAATGACGCCAATGCGATACACCACCACTCTTCGGTCTATCAAGAAAAAGCCTACTTATATACCGCATTGACACACCCAAGTTCAACGTCGAGGAAACACGCAGTCGAGAGAGAACGAGCTCATATCGACGCTCTCTCCGGCGATGATCGCTCTTCCGGCGAGGACACATCCGGTGAGCGCGAGCATGAAACAATGGCCCGGCCGCCGCTGCAGCATTACATAGACGCAGAGGAGGCCTTTATGATAGAGTGCTGCTCAATGACACCCACGCGCGGGCGCGGAAGTGCATCAGTGCGAGTTTTTTCGGTCGAATTTAAAATTGGTGATTCCTGCTTTTCCTTTGCCGGGCATTTGATCTTCGCTTTTTGAGTAAGTGTGATGGTGTGTGAAATTTAATCGATTTTCGGAGATGAAAGGTGACTTTCTTTTACTTGGGTGAAGGTAATGAATTCGGTCGGTATTGCAAGAGCGATAAGTGTATCTTGTTGCATAAGCGTATGGTTTCTGTATTATTAAGCTAAGAATGGAATATTACGAATTATGATAAAACTAACCACCAACATAAGCAATAAAACTCGCGTTCTTCGAACTCGCTGACTCCAGGATGCGTACATCGCATCTACTTAGCTTCTAATATCCCGATGCTGTAGGCAACTCATCAAATAAACGCAGCGTCTCGAATGATGAAAAATTATTCGCACATAAGTATACAAGAATAAAGATGACGAGAGGCGCTAACGCGGTAGTCAGCGTATATAATGTATATATCATATCGCGAGGCGGAGTTCCCTCTTTGTATATATATATACATATACGCGACGGATATCGACTTACGTGGCGACGTCAGCGGCGCAAAAGAGTCACCGGCCTGTTACCGGCAACTGCATATCAGCTCTCCCGGTGCTCGTTTCTGGTGGGTATGTGTATACATTTAAAGAAACAAAATACTATACTGCATGCGCGCCATTTCTTTGGCTGTTTATCCTCACTAGCGCGTTATCACTTTCTGCGGCGGTTGCGCGTCTTACGTTTCGTATTTTACTCCATGCGTACCTATGTAATATGATTTATCGTGGCGTTTGCAAAGCCGTTTACACTTATGACTTATCCGTTATATTGCACCAGGGTATACTGTCTTTAAAAATGCACCCAAAGGACAATTGAAATCAAGTTGACTTTACCTTGAAAAACAACAAGAAATACTCAACCACAAAATCAACTAACACCCTTGAAAAAAAGCCAGCGTCAAACTACCGATCCAATACTGACAAAACAACACGAAATCGTGTGCTTCAGGCGTCGTGTGCGCTCACAATACTCTAGGCTCGTTTTTTATCGGCGTAGACAGGACGCGTTCCCTATGGAGCCCGTACGCCGCAGTGCGTTCGCGTATATACGCTCGAATGGGTGCAATGCAGATGGGCTCAGCAAAGCGCAACTGCATTATGCATGTGCGTTACATGCGTATGTGAGAAGTCGTCGCAGTATTTGGTTATCTTTGTTGTACGAGGAATCGCGATGCGCGTTTGCAAAGGGATGAAATTTGATAAAGTTTTTGGAAGGAAGAAATGAAGGCTCAATTATATATTTATTTTGTTAACTTTGAATTGTTATATTACAGCAATTTTCAATTTTCAATTGATGAATTCAGTTTGGTTAGGATTATAATAATACAAGTGTATGACAATTAAACATAAATTATTATGTTTAGTTGTCATACACTTTACATTATATTAATAATCGCACCTATTATATTAATAATATTGAATAAATGATAGTCATCATTGTTCAACTGTAATATTCACATTGATGCGTTATAATTTTCGCCGCAACCTATATTTATTTCAAAATGCTAAAAAGGGTATAATTATTTCTTTTTGAAAAACTTGTATAACGAAGATTGAAAATTGAAGACAAATATCTGTAATGAAGGCGAATGACATGTGCATCGGAAATCGCGAAAAATAGGCCATGAAATTTATTCATGGAAAATTGTGCCGTTGACGATATGCAATTGAAGAAGCAAGGGTTTCATCTTTCAAAGGAAGCGAAAATGGGTTAGGGCGATATCGCAACATTTCATTCCGGTCATGATGCTGAAAAGAAAAATATTCTTGTACACGAACTCAAATGTCTGGCTGTTCTAATTTCGACGACATATTTTAATTTTTTTATTCGAAACGAAAAAATTTCAGGTAAACATTAAAATTACTTTTATATAGCAAATAAAAAACATTAGTAGTTGGTGTTTTTATAAGAGCAGTATCCAATCATACTATCCATACACAAGACTAACAAGAACTAATGAATATTTTCCCTGTAAGTAGATCAGTACAGCATATTTACTTAATATATAAAATATGTATATTTGAAAATATAAAAGCATAATAAAAGAACATATTCAATTGTTTACTCGCTAAATGAATAGCGCGAAATCAGTAAGGCCATCTCTTGAACAGCTTGAAAATAACCAACTGTTGTATAAATGTACCATTTATGATCAGTCGGTAAAGTAGGTAATCATGGCATGCTTTGCCTTATCGCGTTAACTTTCTACTGTCGGTAAAGTAGAAAATCATATGATGGTATTCAAAATTAAAATATTTCATTTTGTTATTTTAAAGAAAAGTTGAATGCAAGTTTTTTACTTTTAAAAATCTATTTGTAATGAAGTATTTTTATTAATTTAACGAAATTTTCAATAACATAACAAAACGACCCATTAAACAATTTGGCATAAAAAAATATTACATTTCTCTAATAACTCGTCATAATGTTTATCTCTTTTAACCCCACATTGTCGTCCCCTGTAGTTTAGCGCTCATTAACGTCACGTACAGCTGACATTCAAATAACAAGTCGGATGCTTTTGCACCGGTGTATTGTAACTAGCATCAGTGCGTCAACGAGCTACGTGTTTTTCTGGCTTTTCGTATTTTGCCGCGTTTCACGCAATCGAGTCAATGGAAATAATGAGTGCTCATTAACGCGACGCCGCGTATTGTCGTCGACGTCTACCTCGCGCTGGTACTACGACAGGCAGTGGCCTCAGTTACAATGAAAACAAAGCACAATTATGCCACACACAACCTTCGTGTTATATTGTTACTGCTGCTGTGCTGAATTGACCGGAAAACTCTGAAGCCATGAAGTACAAGCTGTCGACGATGGCTTATGGTATTGCGTATATTTCTTGCAGGTGGATACGCCTTATATTTTATTCAGCATGTGTAATTTTGTTTTAGTCAACAGGGCTGTGCTTTTTTTAATGTTGATTGTATGAAAGGGCATATTTTTAGTGAAAACCACACACGTGAGTGACATACATTTACATACACATATAGAAGAAAGGCTTTGAAATGTTAGGTTGTTACATTGCACGCAATCATTACGGTACAGAAGTTTTCATAGCTGTAATTGTTGAGTATTGCTTTGAATGTCCCTGGTAGAAATTTATCTGCTGTAATGGAATATTGACTTTTGTTCCACATTTTGGTTATTACATACTAATATAATGCTAGAAAATGCTTTAGAAGGTATACTTCGTAAATGAGTTAAGTTACTTTTAATGTAAGTTATTTCAAAAACAAAATATGAGCATACTTATTAATTAATGGATCGTACCAACACGATTTGTGAATGTTCATCAAGCTAATTTGAGTTATCGAATTGATGGCGGTTACCGTAGAATCATACAGATGGAAACAACGATCATTAATTTGGAACATAATATCTACTAACGCTTTGTCTTTCGATGCATCAATTATGATATACTTCATTTACTTGATAACGATGATGCATCTCGGATGCTTCGGCCGTTATTAACATGTTCATTATCGACATCAAATAAGGTGTTATATCGATGCTATAACCTGTGGCTGTTTACACAATTTGATTCTACTGCTGCATCAATGCTTAATCTGATTGAATGCGATGCGAGTATGATTTGTAGCACTGTTAATATAATTTATTACTTGTAAGGAAATTCAATCCTTTACAATGACGTTGGAAATATCATCTAGTTTTGATTCAAAACATAGCCAAGAAATCTAATAAATAAATAGAATAACATTGTATTGGACATTTTTATTTTTCATTCAACAAATAAGCTATTTCGATGAATTTCTACCATAGGTCTGTTTCTTTTATACACTATAATATATTATCAGTGTGCAATAAAACTCAAAACTCACCATACAATATTCAAAAAAGATAAAAACACTCACCTATTGGAGAAGCGGTGTTGGCTTCACGCAGGCTGACGGTCTCAGGTTCGATGCCGCCCTCGTCTTCTTCAATGAGTGGGGGTGGAGGCGCCAGGGGACGCGAGCTTTCGTAACCCCAGTGTTGACGAAAAGCTCTAGCACCACCGTCCAGTCGTACGCGTGGCAGTTCCACGAACATCGCGTCACCCAGCTGAAAGCACACGAAATTGGAGATTGTTTAGATTATGTGTTTTGATGGAACGTAGGATGGAGTACATATTTCATTTGGAATGTGTCTGGGTCAGTAGATTCCTACCGGCTGAAATCATGCATATTTCGCGGCATGCATTGAAGGGAAAATACTGTCGAGTGGCAATTTTTTATGAGGATAATGAGCAGACATTATTTATTACTTTCTAGGAAAAGTGTCGCACTGTTCTGTTGCAACATGTGGCAAGAAATCTTTACCAAACTTTTGTACTGAAACGTTATTTATACAGCGCAAGTATACGAGATTGTTTGTCGTAAATTCCGGCAAGCCTTTGTATTTATTGTGGTTTGCGCAGTACACAAGTTGGACTTAAAGAATTTTCTCAAACTAACAGCTCAAAGGTCCTTTGTATTATGTGAACCGTGGCGTTTCACAATCAACAGAGACTTCTGCACTACTATGATCTTAATGTATGTATCTTATATTATAAAAGTTTATTTCTTTACGTAAATACATATAAATATAAAATATATTACATTTTTAACGCTGAATAAATAATTTAGAAAGTAATCACAACAGATGATGCAGATTTATAGGCATTACTAAAATATCATGTCGAAAAATCAATATAATTTTCAACTCATTTACGTAAATTATCTTATGTGGGTGTGGTGTACAATTTTCAAAGTTCATGTCAAAGTGCAATTAAGAGTTTGAATAAGACACATTACATTAAATTACATTAGCAAAGTGTGGATTCTTTCCAGTGGCCTTCAACGCGATACAAAACTAAAATGTCTCGTGTAGATCTAGTTTTTTTAGGATTTATAAATTTCATATATTAAAAAAAGTATTATTATTTGCTCATTAGCATATTTTATTAATCAAATACGTCTCATCGGCAATCACTAAATCAACATATAAAACGAAACAGGGACAAATATAACACGCGTGCACTCACATAGCCTCGTACCACGTCCATAATCAAGGTACGATATATCAGTATCAAACTTCAGTATAGAGCCGCCAAAGACAAAAAAATCTGCTGAAACACCAAGAGCCACACAAACGACACATGAGCCACTTCAACGACACCGCATTTCAACAACTCGCGCACACACAACAACATCAACACACATCGAGTGCCAGAATATGCTGTTCGGGAAAGCTGATTTCCCGCGGCGTCGAAGGCAAACGAGAGAGAAAAATTCCATTCTCCACCGACAGTATCGTCGGCCCGCGCCCGCTCGAGTACAGCAACGCTGCAAGACTGATGGCATATCCCGAGTCCGAAGTTTATCTGAAAATATCCGTAGATTGACCTGTCGCCGAGCTGACGTCACTAATTAGAGCTCGTTTGTCGGCGAATAAAAGGCAGAGTAACGCTGGCGCTCGAGTATATTCGAGTATGCTTTCTACACTCTGCGTGTCCTGTGTGTATGTCCCCTACTTCTCTATCCCGTATATATGAGGAAGCTTCTGTCCCCTCTACTTTTTTCGGCCTCTTTTTTGTACGAGGGAATGCCTTTTTCCGGGAGACGAGAGACTGTTAACGAATTTAATAGGTCTATCGAATTTTCGAGCGATGGGGTGAAGTGGATAATTTGTCATTAGTTGGGCTTTTCGTAAAGAAATGGCACTGAATTAAATGTGTGAAAAAGTTGTTTAAATTGAAGTAGTAATCTAAATTTAATGGCTTCATTGTGTTTCCTCAAGATCTTGGTTAATGCTAGAAAGTATAATGAAAGTTTAAATTGAATTCGAGACGCGAGAATAAGGATGTTGCTTTATATCACGGCAAAGTAAATTTAAGCAACTTTTGAGTACACTAATTTCGACGCAACTTACGACCAAATATCCACAACCAAAAAATGTATCAACCATACAAAGCGAAAATTACATTTTACAATTAAAGGAAAGAAATTATCAAACAGATCGTTTGAACAATTTTAATTTAAAGTCTATGGAAATAAGCTTTTCATTACAAATAATAACAGAACATATTCTAACCTACCAAAAACGTCAGAAAACCATCCATCCTAATCAACGCCCACTCCGAAGTACAGTCCGAAAACTCTAATTATCGCTATACACGACAGGCCGTGTTTTCTCAGCTTCTCGCGCGACACCCACGTCGCGATGTATAATCCACGGCCAAGAATAACAAAATCCTCTATATCCTCCATATTCATTCATCCCGTCGCGCATGAGACTTTCGCAAATAGTAGCCCTGTCAAGTTTGATAGTAGCCGTCGCGTATATGCGCGTGCGTCGACCTTGACTCTCTAGGAAAAGCTGCGATAACCATACGCACGCGCGCGCGCGAGAGAGAGAGAGAGAGAGAGAGAGAGAGAGAGCAACGCCACCACGTCTCTACCTGCCAATTAGCGGCTGCGAATTCGCAATTCATCGTGCGGTCGACGTGGCGGCGGCGCCGCGTTAATTCGAGATCGACTGGACGGCCAGTCGGTGCATCCCCCTGTTCACGAGTTACACCCGATATTTCCTATATATGTACGTATAGAGGGAGAGGCTCCTGTGATCGGAACGTTGTAACTTTGTTAAAATGGTGTGAGGTTGGTGAGGTGCGAGTGATATTGAATTTTGATGAGATTGGCTGTTCACGCAGCTTTGTTTAAAGTTCTGATAAAGTCGTTTGTATATCCACTATGAATATTTTATTTGTTTTACCGATTAAAAGAGGTAAGCGATAGGTAATGTTTTTATTTTTGCTGAATTTTAAATATTTCGAAAATGGATTTCAATGAACAAACTGGACACCCCACACCCAAATGATAAAGCTCTTTCACGTGTCATAAAAAAATAACGAAAACTCGAACACAATACACATCCACCATTAAAAAAAAAATAGAACTCCGTTGTAAACTAAAAAGTTACAAGCGTCAAACTGTAAAAAAATTTCGCAGCTCTCTCCCGATCTCCATAATAGACGAGCCCCAATTCCCTTACACATCGCATCGACGTCAGTGCACGTGCGCAGTAACGCGTTAACGCAATATCGCGCGAGAGCACAGCCGGCGCCCAATTACTCTCGAGAGAGCCCCCCTTCCTCAACGTGGAGCATCGTCGGCGCCAATTAGCATTCGCTCCCGAAATCGACACCCGCAGCACGTGACCCCCTTTTTTTAATTCGCGCGCGAAAGTCTTGGCGCCGATTAATTAATGTATATAGCTGCGAGCTGTAAACTTGCCGATGCACGAATAGGTATTATATATTGGCAAGCCGAGTTGTTTCCTTCTCGAGCGAGACAATGAGTTATAAGGAGAACGTGTTTGCACACGCGGGTGTGTGTATATATATCGAGGACGTTATATCGGGTTTGCGTAATGAGTTTGTATTTTTAGCGGAGCGTGAAGCGTGGGCGTCCGTAAATTAGATTTGCTTCGGTGGTAAGTGGATTATTAATGCCTTCGCTTTGCACTCGCAAGAGAGATAGAGAGGGAGAGACTCTTCTTGCGGTAAATGTATTGCGCAACGCGTGGGGGTGTAGCTATTATATATTCCGACGATATGATACTTGCATTTTATTGAGCATTTTTACAATTGAGCGAAACTTGAATTTCAATATATCTGTCTAAAAGTTCATTTCGAAAGTTATGCTTATAATATACTCGTCAACCATATCGTATATGTATATATACAAAACACGATGAGTAAATGCACACCATCACGATGCAGATTCTCCCGCCAGATCTATGGGTGCAATCCTCGAGATTAAACGTCGACCAATAAAAACCGCGAGTATCCCGGAAAAAGCAGCATCACTTCGCAACGTCAGGCGTGACAAAGGACGCGGGTATAATCTCGCGGTGCGAAAACATCGCGACGGCGATAAAGTAACGCGACGTGACTGTAAAAAGTAACGCAGATATTCGCGGTGAAGCATTTCCCATAAAAAAAATATTCTATTCGTTACAAAAATGTCTACTCCTCGCAGTTCACAGATCTCGGCGAGAAAGAATCTCGGAAAACTTAATCGAAGTCACCCGCGGAAGATCGCGCGGTGCTTGTTCTGCTCGCGCGACAATCGGCCTGGGCAAGCCGGAAAATTGCATTACTGCAGGCTATATAGAACTGAAACGCAAGAACTTGCGCAGCTGTACGACGCTATGAAAGCGGAAAGAGGGAGAGAAAGAGTAGGGGAATCGAGACGGAAAAGAGACCGCCGGGTCTGATGGAAGTGTACTGTTATAAGGGAGGAAAAGTTTTTGGTGGATGATTACGGTTAATTTGATGCGAATTTCGTGTTTCAAGCTTGAAGGTTTTTTCTTCCGCATATGTAGATGCGCGAATTATTGTGGCTTCCGAGTTTTGATTGTGTAATAAAAATATAATCAAACTTGATTGTAAATAAAAATATTTATTTAAATATTCGACAATATCTGCTGAATCTTAACAGCCTTCACAGCAGCCAAGCAGACAGCCGCGGAAAACACGGAAACGAATAATCGCTCGGCGTCTGCTCTCACCACCTCCAACCACTCGAGAAAGACGCTTTGTTGCAACGACGACGACGACGACGGCGACGTCGAGTTTGCACACTGTAAGTATCGAGTTTCACACTCGACGAACGAAGCGTCTTTCGCGAGGGAGAAATTTCCTGCGATGGGACGTGCAAAATCAGACGCAGATATATACATGTATACATATAGATACACGTAGACAATACTATGCGGTGGTGATTCGAAGGTAGGAAAATTCAGGCGTATGTGTACACACAGAAACATCGAGATAAACACAGTAACGCACATTTAACACACAATATACAGGCTGATGTATAAGACGGCGATATATGCACAGGAAGAGAAATGTGAAGGAACAAACCTTGCTGTGAGACTTGAACATACAGGCTGTCCCCGCGAATAGCTGCGTCCGGATGGAAGAAAAAAGAGACATAGAGATTATTCATTGATGTATGATGATGTACGTTTGTTTATATTATATATAATAGGTATTGCTGCATTAGAGTTATTTTAAGCTGTATAGTTATGCTGCTTGAAGTCCCTTTTCAATCCTGTTAAATTTTGCTAATGGCCGGATATGTCATTATTCAAATTAGATTACTTTTGAGACTTATATGTATGAGTGTGAATTTCTAATCCAATCTTAAGACCAAGTAACAAACTTAAAGGATCGAGAATTCAATTCGCATGAGAAAATAGAGATGCGTTAATATATTCAGAGGCTTATAACTTTAGATAACGATTTTCTCGGCGGTTCGAAATAAATCTATGGAACTAGTTTATCGCGCAGTATTTGCAGAAAGTTATACACATACCATGAACTCGTACATGTGTAACAACTTCTTTTAAATATAGTAAAAAATGTTTATTTTCAGTGTAAACTGCTCATTTATGTAAATCTGAAAATCTTTCTCTCTTGTTTTACTTTGATCTTACGTTTTAATAATAAGGAGCGATCGTCAACGAGCGATTTTCTTTGCTAGTATATAATTAAAGATTATAACCAAAATAAAAAAAAAATACTACGAAAATGCAATCATGCACCATAAAATAAATTTACCGTATAGGATAGCTATACTATGTAATTGCTTCTACTGACAGTAGTGATATACACTTTAATTAATATTTCAATCTATCAGATTAATAAACTTCTCTAGCGCAGGACATGACGATGTCATTATACGATATGGGCGTTACTCTGTAACTGCTTGTTACACTTACACGTAACATCCTAGTTTTAATGAAACTTCATTACAAAATGTCTCCTCCCACTTAGAGTACATATTATATACCTAAATATTAAAAAATAAAAATGCTCATAAAAATCAACTCAATTCAAATTCTCCAACTTTCGCGGGCCTCCAACTTTCGCAACTCGCCAAAACTTCGCGCGTTCAACTAGCTTCTCCTCGCATTGGTCCATCAGGGCCCAATAAAAACGTGCGCGGGAAGCACGTGGGGAGAGGGGACAGCGGAGCGCGCGCTCTCGCGCACACTTCTCGGCCCTTTCGCGCGACGACCGTTACGGAGGACGGTTGACCTTGCGAGAGATACAGGCGCCCGCCCAATCGTAAGTCGCTTTCTTTATTGATTTTGTTATTTTTTACGTGCGTGCGACGTGTTGGTTTTAGCTATACTTTTGCTTCTGTCTTGAGAATCTTGATGAACGATAGGAGAGAGGAAGTTTGACAATTGCGTGGGATTTGACGTTGATCCACGTTTAGCCATTGCTTCTATAGTTTATGTTTAAAAACTGTGAGATTTGGATATGAATGTTTTATTTGATAAACCTTTGCTTTTACAGATTTAAGCTTGTTTAGGCCTTACAGGTGAAAATAAATATTTATATAAGAAGACCTGCTTACGATTTCAAAATAAAACTAATCATTGTATTTTCAAATTTCGAAACTCGATTGTATACAAGATAACAGGTTCAAATTGAGATGTTCTAAACAGCCTGAGAGATATTTGTTATAATGAGAGAATTACAGCGCGATAATACGAGTGGCAGCCGTCGCATTTCGCGGAACCCTTACAAAGCCGCAGTATATATACCAAAACAATCGACCAACCAGCCAAGTCTATCATTTACCAACATTTCTTTCGCTGTATTACAAAATATCCTTCAATTCTGCTCCTGACATTTCCACACACAAAATCGGCTTCTCACGGCGTTATTTTCAAAATGCGATTTCAAAACTCGCGAGACGTTTGTGTGAGAAAATCGTTGAATAAAATAGCGACTCATTGTCATCGGTGCTTCCGGCTATACAACGCACTAATGGTATCGCAGCAGAACAGTTGCCGCACACTCCATACGCACTGACTACACGATCCGAAAAGACCTCAAGGTTACCGAAAGCGAGCTCGCATTATATATACTTATGTGCGTGACACGCTCGGTCAGCTGGTGCGCTGTCGATTCGAAAGTCGTACCTATTTGCAAAAAAAACATCGCCGCTATAAATAGCCAGGCTCGTTCGCGGGGTAAAAGTGTATTTCTTTCTTAGAGCAACCTATGAGTCAGTGGTATAGTAATAAACGATATAGGACGATGTATATTCGTTATTAAATACAGATGTTTTTATTGCGTTTGTTTATGTTGGAGAATAAATTACGACTGCGAGCAATGTACACTAAAAACAATAGCAGCATGTGTGAAATTAAAATACAGTGTTTATACAGGTGTATGAAAAACTGTTCACATATACGAGGAAAGATATTATACGCCAACAATGATGCGTATCGGATAGAGCTAATTTGCATTTTTCTTTTTCTTCGAAGCTCTGGTACATAGTAATTCAATCAGCTCGCCACGAAACCGTTGAAAAAAGTTCAAACAAGCCTAGCAATTAACAACAAAATGAATCATTCAAGATATTCACTTATAACGGCACATCCCGTGGAAAGCTATGCACATATACAGTAGCAGAGAAGAATTAGACTATTAGCGCATTCATTGGTGCGTTCACCCCGTCATTTCGCGTCCGGCAACTCACAGACGCTCCGGTACCTATCGTTCGATCCTCCTCTCCACGAACCGTATAATCGAACTAGCGGTAGAACGAGCCAACGAACCTAACCTCCAAAGACCACCTCCTCCGCGTCCTTTGTCCAATCTGCCCTCGAGAGAAGATAATAGAGTACCACCGTTTGACTCCTCTCTCTTGCACATCCCCGTGCATCGGCTAGCCGTCGCCTCTGGCGCGCGTTTTCTTAACAGTTCGCCGGACTAATTGAAAAACTTTGCCGCTAGGGGGCGCAATCGAAGATGCGCTCGCGCGTCCTTGTTTGTCACCCGCGTCGTCGTAGTCTTAAACGTTGCGAATTCTTCGTTCGTTTATATATATAACGAGGAACGATGGGAGACTTACTTCGTGGAAAGTTCGGTAATTACTTGAATGGCGAGAGAAGTTGCCGGATAGTTGTCTCGGGGGTGAGAACTTGCCTGAGGGATGGATGATGGGAGGGAAAAGAGTGTGCGCGAGGGATTACCAAGCGTGTACGACGATTGTTGTCTGGGAGTTAGCTTGTTTTTTACGGCGAAGTTCGTACTTCGACGCGAGGTGCCATTTTTGTAGAAAACTGGAGAAGTGTCAATAACGTATAATTTGAATGAAAACGTATGTCGTCGTTACAAAAAACTCGTCAGTGTATCTAATCCTTGAAGGCGACCTTTGATAAATCTTTGATCCATCCAGAAGCACCTCAATCTCCCAAAACCATCAGGATATGAAAGAAATCCCGAGCTGCTTAGCAAAGCACACGAGACCCGTTTGATTACACGCCGAAACTGCTGGCTCTCCATACCAAGCAGTAGACGCTCACAGAAAGCGAGTGAGCAAGAGGCGTCGAAGCGTTAACAGCGAAAGCAAAAGCGAGCTGTGCCTACGGCTTTTCCTATACTATGTATACGTATATACCAAGGTCGCTTTTCGGAGGAGCACTTGAATTCGCGACAGAAGCCCGTAAATTTATAACGAAGGGCCACTTCCAGACTCGCGCGTACCTACTTTTCCGGCACGAGACACACGCTTCACCCCTTCATAAATAAACGAGAAACAACGAGAGTTTTGTCGCGCGGCTAATAAAGGCAATAAGTTGCGCTTTGAGCGGAAAACTTTTTAACGTCGTTTTTCATTATTAAGCCGCTCATTCGCGTGTAATTAGCACTCGGCTTTGCTTCGCTCGTCGCTCTTCTTCTTCGTTCCCTTGTGTTCGAAAGGCTTGTTTTTTTACGAGAGTGAAATTAGACGAACTTTTGTTTTGTCGCAGCCCCTCGTTAATACAGGCGTTGAGTTTTTGTTAATTCGGATAATGGTCGAGGCTGATGACGATGAATCTTCGTTATCTATCTCGAAGTTTGTATCTGATTTACATCGGACATCCGTAAAATGACTGTATTTCCACCATAAGCAGAAGCGGCTTTTTATCTCTCGATAAAAAATACTTCGAGTCACAAAATCCGTAAAGTCTCTGATCTTAAAAAAAGAGAAGAAAGTGATCTCGCGCATCTCCGAAAGTGTTCAGGCGAGAGAAAAACACGCCCGGTATCGACAATAACGCTGAGGCGCTTCCTCGTCTGTGTTTATCTTGAGTCGCGCCACCCCAGAGTGTCTCGCTGATATAAATGCACCCTCCGTCCTCCTATCTCTTTACGCGCCTCGTCGGCGTCTTTCGGCGGAAAGAGGAGTAGCGCGAAATACGACGCCCGGTATTGTCTCCATCGTTTCGGCCGATATTAAGTCGTGTCTGCTGCATGTCGTGGATTCTCCACTTCCTTTTTTTAGGGGTGGGGGCCCAGCAATTGTTACGATTTCATTGTGAGAGAGGCGACGAAATCCATTGCGAATTCTCGGTTATTGAAGTATCCCGCAGGTGCGCCGTTGAATTTATAATGTCAATCTGATTGCGCTTGTGTGAATATTTTTCAGATAAGGATTTGGCGTACTTGTCTTGTATTTCATTCGATACAACACTTTTATTTACGAAGCCCTTTCAAAGTGATGCAGAAAATTTTAATTTGAGCTTATTTTTCTGTCGCGTTATGTCTGATAAAAGATAGGTTTTTGCCTCTTATTTTTAAGCTCATCGATCCAACACAAAAGCTTTTATGTTACGGAAGCTTTTTTTACACGGCCATTACACCTTGTCGAGAAATTGGAACGCGCGAAGGGCTTTTATCCTACCAGGATGAATGCGGAATTAAAAAATGCCGCAAATTCCAGGGCTGATTTTTTTACTCCCTTTGTCTCCGGCGTATCTTGTTTCCTCTTATACCTTCCCAAAAAAACCTCGATTCAGGTGCTTGACGCGTTCGCGAGTTCAAATTTTCAGCACATTAAAAAGAGCATTTTAAGAAAATGCACTATAAATCTACCCTCTGATGTACACAATATACATTTCAATTTCAAAACACAAGAACCTTGCAGTTGTCGACATTTACATCGCGCAGAATCTCCTGCGCTCTATAAAATCAACCAAAGTATTACATATCCGACTAAAGCGGCTCACTGGCTGCGCTCAAGTACAATAGGAAATGCTTTATCGCCCAGAAAGTCTCTTTCCTCTCTCTCGACTGCACGACGACAACGACAGTAGCCACTACTGACGCGTCCACAAATTCCCTTCGACGCTTTTCTTTTCAACGAAAATCCTACCGTTCGGACCCTTGCTCGCATTCCTTCTTCGCCCCCCTCCGCCTACTCTTTTACTTCCACGGACGTCTTGTATCCGCGCGGAACATTTTTCTCCTGCATCCCGTGTACGCAGGCATGAGATGCTGGAAAGGGGGAGGATCTTACTTTACTCCTTGAAGCTTTCTTCCGGGGCGAGTCCGAGAAAGTACGTGTCGCAAGCTTGAAAGCTCGGCGAGTGGATCAGCTTGCAGACACCGAGACCAATTGCCAGCCTGATGCAATGCTTGTACGCGCTGAGTTTTATTCTATTTTCGTACACTTGTTGATGGATGAGTCGATGTTTCGCTAACTAGATTGTCGTGTAAAGCTCGAGCTTGGAGAAGTTGAGCTAGGAGCTCCTACTGCATATTTAGGAGGACTGTAAAGCTTTGATAAAAAATCAACGCAGTGCTCTGAAGTAGATTAACGTCGTTATGTACTTAAAGCTTCAAGATTCCTTGTTCACGAGTAAAGCTAATAATGTCTATATTCTTCCGAATTAAAGAAACGTCACTTAACCGTTAATAAATCCAGCTCATCATCGTATCTATTTTGAGATACTTTTTTCCGAATCTCTCGAGAGTAGAACTCGTTCGTCGCTGTATATAAAACAAAGTCTTTTCGGTGCAGAATGAGCCTCCTCGCGGGAAAATGGAAAGGTACAGAAAAGCAAGCCAAAAAATAAATCGCGAACGGGCCCAAGATAAATCCCGATTGGTCGTAAGTACCGGAGCGCGGATAAGGGAGGAGGCGAGGCGAGAAGCAGCTCGGAAAGGGTATTTTTGAATCCCTCGGGAAAGCCATTAACGAAAGTAAGGCGCTGCTGCTGTAGCCGAGAGCATTTCTTATACTCACCGAACACATTTTACGCATATTTTATCATCCATTCTCTCTCTTTCTTCGCGTGGACTCGAATTGCGTTTACGCTTATTCACACGTGGTAAAACTCGCCTCGAGAGTGCTTCACACGGAATTTTTATGAATTCCATATAGTTTCGAGATTTACGCGCTTTTGTGTTGCGTATGTGCTCTTAAAAATACATTTGAGTAATAAAACATTATCGAAGGTACTTTTCTATATATTTTTAAAGATGAATTTATTATGCGATGGAATTTATAAGAAGGAAATAAAGTAGCATTGGAGATCTAGCCAATAGACAGAAGAAAGCTTTTCTAATGGCACGCTGTGTGCATCATGAATTATAGAATAGTGTAGCGGTAATATAAAGTAAAAATAGCTGCTGAAAATGGAATCCTTCATCATTGTCCATACGAGATTCATATATATGTGATGAATCATTTATGTTATTAAAATCCATACGGTTGATTCTGGAAAGTGTAATCAATATTTCATGAGAGGAGTTTTATCCTATATTTTGCATCGACGTGTCAATCAAATTTAATATCAAATCTGAAAATCATTTTCGAGATACGAGGTATAAACGAAAACCAAAATATTCCATTTTCTCTCACAAAATCGCATAATATTTTGACCCGCAACGTCAAAATAAATCCCGAAGAAAATCCAATACTCTTCATCCCCCAGAAAAATATATTTAGATCTCGAGCTCTCTTCTCTCCTTCTATAGAGCACTAAACTCCTTACGCCACGAGTAAGCAAATAAAATTCGCGAAAATTCACGCAAGAAAAGAGTCTCTCTCTCTCTCCATATGTTGCGCGCATCGAGAAGCCATCGAAGAAAACTCGCTCGCATAAAATATACACGTATAACTGTATATGCATACACACATCCCCTCTCTGTTCAACACCATACCATTATACTCCCGCGAAAGAAGCAAACACGCACATATGCTCTATACATCCACTTCACGTCGATATACGTCTAATATATATGAAACTTGCAGACGAAGTGCTTCCTAAGAAATTTCGCTAGATCTAATGGATCCTCGCGCTGCCTGTAAAGCTACGTTTACGAGTCGTAACGCGAAATTATGACCGGAAAGCAAATAAAAGTCGCATCGTATAACCTCCGGCAAGTGATGCATTCCTTTTTTTCGCGCGCGTTCGGTTACGTTTCACCGGTAGGTATAGTTATATTTCCGCGTTTTGCGCGACGTCATCGGCTGTGAAGAGACAGAAGCGGGTGTGTAAAGACGAGTGTATACGATGTTGGGGGCAGGTTGTTGAAGAGGAGATTAAATTATTGAGAGTTTACGGCTGGTTTTATAGGCGCTGCTTAAAAACTTCGCGGCGGTTTTAACTTGACGAGATACGTGGGCGATGTGTCAGTTGTTTTTCTACAACTGCTTATGTTCGTTAGAATGGTTCATCGAGGCATACACTGAATCACCTTGAAACTGTTATTATAATAATTTAAGATCGGATGGTTATTAATCGGAAATAAAACAATTCAGCGTATAACGAAGTCAAGGAAGCACAGGCTCATAAGAGTCGATATACTCTACTGAAATATTCATCAGCCTCGTATCAATTATCCCAGCGTATAATTATTCATCAACACGTATATAGGCTATCGCGGTCAAAGGGTCCTGATCCAACGGTATATTCAAAACAATTCCACTACATAAATTTCTCCCACCAAACTACACCTTTATACATACCTCCGAGAAGTTCACTCCTGAAGCCACTACCCACAATCAGCATAGGAATTAACGAAGGTCCATCAGAACGCGTCCGCAACACCAGCGCGACCTTTGACCAGCGCGTTGTAACTTTCCCATATCTCGGTATAGGCACGCGTCGACTTCCGAATATATATAGATGTATATATAACCGGGGAACTTTAGGGTCGACGCCGGGAAACGAGCTCTCGTACCTGGACGAAATTGCATTCGGCAAGCGAATGTAAGGGGGTCGCGCGAAGAAGACGTAACCTTTCCATCAATTTCACAGAGTAGTAGATGGGAAGCGTCGATCTTGATTCGGTTGTATGTATACGCAGATAGTGACGAAGATAGCGTGAATGGAATAAGAAGTAATACGATTCGTACTCGTGACATAACGCGATTCTAATGAGAGACGTTGATTGAGTCGGCTTTTCATTGAGGAGCGTGAATTTTAGATAGGATTTTTAACTCTATTGATTCTTGACGAGCGTGAAGGATTTTATTTGTTTTTCAACGTATTCTTTGTTTATCGTCTCTTCTTTGCAATATCGTACGTAAAAGATTCATCGCCGTGCGCCTATTATAATTAGTCTAACAGATAATCTATCAGTGTCCGCAGAATTTATGCGGCTTAAGAGAGAAAAACGACTCTCTCTCTCTCGTTTCGTATATATATACCTGTTAGACGAGTTGCGAACGCAGTGCTAAGTGCGATAGGAGCAATTTGAAAACGCTTTAAAAATGATTGGTGAAAGTTTATAGTATATAACGAGTATAAATGCAAAATATTGCACGGAAAAGTTAATGGACAACGATCGCAACGCTTATACAATTAACTTAATTAGCCCCCCCCCCCCCTCGTATCTAACGTATATTGAAACTAAAACTTTTTTTCTACTGTGTAGCGAGGCGCGAGAGATCTATATTTTAAGATTCGTTATGGAGTATTATTTCGTTATGCAAATACATCGAAAGTGTGAGGTATATTATAAAACTACTGGTAGATATCTGTTTTAAATGACAAGTTCCAGATAACGTTTTTGAAAAGCGTTATATATACGATAGGCTATTTATCATTATCCATATTTATAATAACACATTAAAAAAGTCCAAAAAATAAAACCCGGACAGCTCCATCCGAGCCAAAGTAACGACCCACTCGTTCGAAAACGACCAATCGCGTTCTCAAGTTTCTTGAATTCGCAAATAATTCTGATCCTCCGTCAAACGCGTTCTGCACATCACGTGTATATAGCCGCCGCGGCTCTATAATACCCCAACCGCCAACTGCATTCCCTGGATACACACGCCTCCGTTGGCCGTCATAACACAGACGCTGATGTGCGTGTATATATATAACAGACGCGCCTTGGGGTCGTTCACGCATGACCGACGCAAAGCAACCACCGGCGCCGCACGCGACTCGGCATTTAGCTCAGAAATATATATATATGTATAGAGAGAGAGAAAGAGAGAGAGACTGACCAACCGAAAAGCCGTAGGAGCAGTTGCGCACCGTTTTGCGGATGTGTATATACCGTTTGACGTGGTCTCAGGATCAAAAGATATGTCGTTGGTTGGCAGAGAGTGTATTGGAGATAGTATATACTTTTGCGCGATATGCGTTGCAGAGAGAGGATGTTTTGAGGTTTGGCAGGTTGTTTTGAGAGAGAGAGAGAGAGAGAGAGAGAGAGCTTTGAGGTGGCGAATAGGGTGATGAGTTATAGAGTGATAGTGTTTCAGCTGGTTTCTATAGCCTTTCGAGAAAGTTTCTTGATCTATCTGCAACTGGCTATGTGTGTGTGTACATAGACGTTGCGGGTATAATTTCACCGGTATGCGGGTGTTAAAAAACTCATAACTTCAGCGCACTTTCATAATCCATTTAAAGCGAAAAAATTTCTCTTCTACAAACGTGTAATTGATGAAACACACGTGATGCATTAATCAAGGTGTAATACTATAACTTCTTTCTTCAATGCGATATAGGTGAAATCTGAGAAAGTCATATCGAGCGTTGAGTAATTATAGAACGGCGCTATTTCGCCTACAAAATATTTGCGAACTTAAAAAGCATCCCAAGCAATCAATCCCAAACTCCTACCAACTCATAAAAACCAGAGTCACACTCGCCTGAACTTCGCTCTTAAAAAAGAGTAAAAACTCCTCAAGAAACTCCCCGAAAAAAAAGAAAGAAACTTGAGAAATCAATTTAATTCCCCCAGATCCAATGCACAGCGCGTTTGCGGCCGGAGTAAACTACAAAGCCGAGGAAAGGAATCCCGCGGCCAAAACGAAGTAACTCCTACGGAACCCTTTTGCTCGCGTCGCACATTCCGGTATATACAGCGGTAGTAGCCAGAGGCCCTCGTTTTCGTCGAGCACCGGACGCCTCATTTCCGCGCAACGACGAATTTCCCCGCTGCGCGATGTTTTCCGCCCGTGTACTCGAGCCGTGTATGTGTGTATATGGGAGGAGTACAGAGCTGGACTCCAGACACGGCAATTACGTCCGGCGCAGGCTTTTACCGAGCGCTATGTGTGTATGTCTGCGTAGGCTCATCGTCGTCGTCGTCGTCGTCGTCGTCGCCGCGACTTGTTAGTGTCCAGTTTGCCCGGAGTTGAGAGATTTTATACTTAGAAACTGATTTATTTGAGAGGGTTTTTCGCGTCGGAGTGTATCTTGGATCTTTATTTTACTTTGCATATATTTCAAATCGTAACGAGCGAATATTTCGAAGTACTTTTCAATTTCTAGCGATAAAATAGACTGCTATATTTTTAAGCTCGATTCGATTGTATCAGCGCATTTGCAAAGGAATGAAAAGGAAAATATTTCTTCTTTCACTGCGCTCAGAATCCGAATGTACCTTTTAAAGCCGTAATGAGAAGGCCACTTGGCAATTCTATTGAACCGGCAAGTCGACGCAGCGTCCTGTGCAAATTCGCCGCGTCGCGACTATTGAACCAAACTCGTTGGATAAGCAAGTAGTTCTTCTACAGTATTAGGGTCGTACATCGTCTTGGTCTTGACCCACGAATACCGACGAGGGTCGTCGAGCTCTTGCGAGAAAGAAAAAAAATTGGAAATTCACGACGACCCCTTATGTATACACAAATCCTTCTACACACCGGAAAGGGTCTCTTCTTTTATACATACGCGCAGCCGTGGAACTTTTTTAACCATTTAAAAATTCAAAGCTGCGAAAAACGAGAGATTTGCTGTTAAATAATTCTTTACAACGCCAAATCCATTATCGAAAGTCCAAAGCGATTAGCTCTGCCGCTTTCTATTTTTTCAGGCCGCTCGCGAAGCCAATACGAGCTTAAAAGATTCGGGAGAGATACGCGGGCTGAATCCGCTATAAGACTGTTAGTTCGCGTACGTGCGCTCGCGACTGTGATATATATATATATATAGTGTACGTCTGTGCGCTACCGAACTTTTTCTCTCCCTCTCCTCGGATTTTTTTTAAGGACCTCCTCCTCCCCATCGTCGGGTTTTCGTAACGACTTACTTTATGTTCTTCCTGCTCGGACCAGCCTTTTTATTCGGTAAAAATATATATCTTCCCGTTTTTCAAAGGATAATTACTTTTGCTTCATTCGAGGAATGCCCCCAGTTTTATTTGCCGCACAGACAGCAGCGGAGAATAAGAAGGGAGTAAGAGAACGGCGCAAAGTTTAAGAAAGGATTTCATTTTAAAAACGATGGACCTTAGAAGTTCTATTGTTTAAGAGACTCTCGGAGATTATTACATTTCTTTGTCTCGCCGCGATGAAGTCCCTTTAAAAATAACAATACTTGCACCGAATAGCGCAAAAACTATTTTTCCGCCACAGTTTTCCACGAGCGTTAATGCTTGCAATAAAATCCACGCACCAGTTTTCATTAAATTCTCCGATTATAAAAATGTCACTAAACGAATCCGAAATTAATCTCGACTCAAAAAAAAAAAACAAGTCTCAAAGACTCCATCGCTTTAACCGCTAAACTATAAGAAAGTTAAAACGATCGCCGCTAGATATACACGGAAGAAAAGCGAGGAAGAAAAAGAAACGCCACCGCCGTTATACCGCGGAGGCGTCGGTCTCCGCGCGCGGCGGTAAATCATCACAATGGACGGCGGTGGTACCTACCTATTCCGCGCTTGGAATATATAAGGTATATATAGTAGATCTCGCGCGCAAGAAAAGCAAGTTCGCGAGCCAAACTTTTTTTCGCGTCGGTCGATGTAACCTGTACCTTGGCATTATGTATATAATAGATGCACATCTGAGGCCCCGATATATGCTGTATACGCGGATCTTCTTGCAGCAGCGATTGTGCGTTGTGTTTTCGAGGGGGGAGAATGAAGGATGCAGCGCAAGTTTCGGTTGATGAGGGATTTGGCTTTGGTTTGGAGCTCGTCGAGTTGTGCTTGTGAATTTGCCGGCTGGCTGCGCGCGCTCGCGTTTACGCGCTTGATTAAATATTGATTCTGGAAGATTAGATTCTCGGGACGTACATACTTTAATTGTTCCCAGATTATTATTATATACGAGAGATGCTCGGGTTGTTGTGCTCGTCGAAATTTATAACGACGCTAGAATATTTTTATATTAATGTGTCCGTCTACGATTACAAAGTTTCGCGCAGCACTTGCCATTTTTACACTATATAATATATCGCAGTATAGGGTCCACAGCACTTACCCTCGAAAAGATCGTTATACATAAACTTACACTCGTCCGAGTAAAATAGGGGACACAGTATAGGCAGTAGCAGCAGACACGGGTTATGCAGCGCACGCGGCCCGTCGAACTTGCCAGATCGACTTTCCGATTGTATTAAAGAGGCCCCCGAAGCAGCGGCGACGAGCTTAACAAGGCGCCAGGCACTCGCTTGCATAGTTCATGAGGCCTCTTTCGACTAGCCGAAATTACGCGAGCTTATCGAGTTAGGAAAGATGAAAAGAGAGAGAGAGAGCTTTCGGGGCCAATTTAATTTCGAGATAGCTGATACGAAAAAGTTTCCGTGTAAGGGATGTGGGGAGCGCGGCGTCTCGAGTGAGCTTGCGAGGAAGTTATGTATATACTTTCGAGAGGGTGCGACAAAGTTCGCCAAGCCTGCAGCCTACTGTAAGTGATACTCGCTTTGTGCGGAGGATGTTTTAATACTCGAGGAGAATTTATGAACGTTTAAAAAAGTTTCGTACGTTATTTCAGTGCGTTCTGTGTTTTTATGATGATAAACCAGTATGAAACTGTTGTTTTATAATTGTGTAATCTGTAGGAAAAAACGTTGTTTTCGAATTTAATTTGAAGTATAGAGTAGCTCCGTCATCAATGCAGCGGAATTTAATTACTGGTTATATAAGTCGTATTCGCGACAATCGAAATATCCGATGATTGCCTCGATTTAATGATTTACAACTATAGTTCGAGATATAATTACAATCGATTTCCATCCCAATGACCGAGTCAAACAATGTTCGAATCACTACTACTGTATTCAACCAGCTTGAAATTTTTAATAAAAAAAATTTTGCTAACTCATTTTAAACTCTGGAATATCGAAAAATCGATCCGACTGCAAAAATTCAACAGCACAGCACCCCGGGCAATAAATCGAACACCGGCGAAGAACCGTGCCAAAAATATTCCGCAAAAGAAGAAAATAAAAGACAAAAAAAAAAATATCGAACAGACATGGAAAATGACTTACCGCCATGTCCTCGCTCCTGTAGGCCGTGAGGGTCTGCTCGTCCTGTAGGAGGACGCAATAGCAGGGCTCCCAGCATGCCTCGTCCGACGGGTCGCCGACGCAGCAGTCCGCCTCTGCAAAAACGAGAGAAGAGAGACGAATTATTATGGCGCAGTTCTCTCTCTAATGCAACTCGTAAAACGCAGGTGTGACTCTCTCGTGAGATCGTAAAAAATCACGGTATATTCTTGGCGGCTGCCTCAGAGGCAATAAGTTTTTATTATTGTATGAATGATCGCTCATTAAGGATCAACTATACGATTTGTGTGTCAAGGTTTGCGTTGCTGGTTAGCAGGTTGGACGTTTCCCTGTTTATATATGTATAACAATTTCGACTATCAAACGTACTATTTTCGATATGTTTGAAAATTCGGACCAAAGTACGTTCTCTAAGCTCATCCATTCAAACCCCAATAATCAGCTCATACGGCTCAGCAGGATACATAAAAGCCAGACCAGCAGCAGCTCGCACAATTATCACAAGTAACTTTAACGGCCGACTTACGACCTCCCAACAATTTACAGCCTTATATACTATTTTCAACGCGGAGCATCGGAGCCCTCTCTTCCACTCATTACCATCCTCTTTCACTCCCAGCGTTATTCTCTGTCCAGCAGCTGGCTGCATTAACCCCGTTTCGCAGCCCGACGCACTTAACGCGATTATCCAAGACGGCTGACGCAACTCTTGTTGTCGTGCAGCTCTATATGCACAACGTTTTTCCGCGAAAAACGTCCGCGGAAGCGTCGCGCGACACTCGTAAAACGAGCGCCGCACATACGAGTACACGTGAGCGGGCTATTGCAATTAGCTGATTGCGACGGAATCTTGTGTGTGTGTGCGTCTGTTTCTACGCGCTTGACCAGATGAAGTTAGGCGAGTGAAGGGATGGAATAAACCGAACTGGGCGCGACTCGACGGATTCGTTTCAAAATTGGTAGTGGTTTTAATGAAGTAGCTTGTGTAATGGCTATATGATTCATTCATCGACGGGCGGCTCCTTTTTTGACAAGATGTATGCTAATAGGGATTTTTTTCTTATTAAATGACCATTATATTATTTTATTTATTACTGGAAATCCTTTCAATTTAAATCTCGTTCTAAATCTCTCATGCATCCAAAGTCCTACTGTCGTCGATGTGTACCGCGGCCGTCTCTTCGAATCTCTAGTGATCGCCGATCATCCGCACGACTCTCTTTTGTGCAGCAAAGATGCATACATGCGGATGCACGTAACCGACGAAATCTGTTTCTATAGCGTTGCCTCTTCTGCCTCTTCTCTCTCTATTTGTTCGCGCTGAATAGATCTGTGAATTATTCATGAGCTGCCGTTGCTTGTAGGTGTTCTCTCTCCCTACCTTTCGTTGACGTTTTAATTTCTGATGTGGCAGGCAGGATCGCGAGGATGCTGATGTTGATGGGCTGCGCTTTGTTGTGATGTTTGATTAATTACTCGGGCGTGATTTATTACTGATTTGCAATCGCCTTAGTTGCAGATTGAATTAGCGGTGTGTGAAAAAATTGTTATGGTGACAAAAAGAGCTTTCGTATAATCACTTATAGCAATTTTCAATGTAGAATTGTAAACTTTGCTTTTGACAATTTCTATTTTCATGATTAGAGATAAATGATTTGGATATAATAACTTTGTTAACATGGAGTATCTACTCCGAATATCGACTCTTTCTCTCAGATTTTTCTCAAAAACCCCCAGCAACGGCATAACAATAGACAATACAATCTTCTTCCACAAAACACACACCAAGTCAATTGAGGAAAGATCAAGCAAGGCGCCAGTCTAGCCATATCCACATCACACAGGAACGATCATTTAATCATCGCACTGCCCACGCGAAGCGTTACGTCTATAACAGCAGGTCGTTTCCTCGACTGGTTTCTTTTTCCACTTCGAGCTTGATTGTTTTGATTTTCTCTGCAGCGAACGAACATTAGACTCAGGAACAATGACGGATCGTGTTATTATTGTTATGGGTAGGATTAGGTTTGATTGTGCAGAATGGAGAGGAGGGCAAGTGGATTGTAATTTTGTAGTTGATAGTGTAATTTATGGAGACGAGGAATATGTAAGCTTTAGTACAAGGTGGGCGTCTGTTTTATGGAGCGTTTGAATTATTCGTTGGTTTATAGAGATTGATGTAGGGCTTGACTGTGTTGTGTTTTCTATGGCGCATCGTAATCGAAATTTTGCGTTTAAATTGTATACAAGCAGAAAAATACTGATGAAAGGGACTACTTCTGGGTAAGTTTTCTAAAATACATTTGTATCTATGTAGACAGTAAATCACTTGCCATGGATGAAATGTACCTCTTCTCTCTATCATCTTCAGAATGAGAAAATCTACAATCTCCCGTCTACGGTGTCTCGTGACTCGCAACATACGTACACGGGGAAAGTCAGCGCAGCATCCGAGGTTAAGGTTAATAGGCCGTTTGTAGCCGGATATACCCACGCGAGATCGGAAAATAGCCTGAAAGAGTATATATACGAGCTAGAGCGGAAAGTACCCGAGAAGCTGTAACGCAAGCTCGATGAAAAGGACAGCGACAACGAAAAAGCGTGAGAGAAGTTTGTGCGAAAGAACAGCGAGTGGTGTTGCAGCGGCAGCAGCAGCGGCGAGGGAGTATAAAGGGAAAAAAGATTTATAAGGGGTGGACATAGGACAGGCTTTCGAGTTTTCCTCGAGAGGGGAGTCCGAATCGCTTAAAGTGTTTCGATCAATCATTAGAGCAATGTTTGCTTGGTTCGGCGTGTTTTTTTTTCTTTCGTTGTTTATATAGTTATTGTTAACGAGTTGCACTCTGTACAAGCGCTGTAATTGAATTCAAGGGTCATTTGAACTTTTGATTGGACAAATTTATTTTTATTATATCGTTGTCTGTATTTTCGAGCTAAATGATGGTAAACAAAAGTATATATTTTTTTGGATTAAATGTATAACTGAAATAAAATAAATACGAATGAAAAATAACTGAAAATTTTCGTTCCCCACAGAATAAATCAAAGATAATCCCATTGTCGGGTAATTCGCATTAGCGTATACTAGAAAATCCGTCGGCAATTACTCAAGCGAATTGCGAAGCAACTGACCGCCGCCTATGAGATTTCTTCTTCTCGCTTATCTTCTCTGTCTTTCTACTCTCGCTTCTCTGCTGAAAGTACGTAAATGCGATTTGAATTCGTTGACTAGCGAATTACGTGCGCCACACTGAGTCCGTCGAAGTAAAAACGGAAAATAAGAATGAGAGTAGAAACAAATGACAGATTAGAGAAAATTTAGGGTAAAAATGAAGAGCTTGTGCTTCGACGTTAAATATTAGGGCCTGCAATTATATCTAGCAAAATCACCTTAAATGTATTTCTATATAACATATTTTGTTTAATAAGGCATGAAAAAAGATGTTCCGCAACTTCCATTCATACCAATCACCGTGTAATAAAAAAGAATCCACCTCTCCAATAACACAGCGTCCATTGGCATTCCGCTCTCGTTCGGAGTCTAAAAATTAAAAGAAACCAAGAAAACCCGAGAGGCACGCGCACGCGCCAGTAAATTACGTAAGAACGAAGAGCGCGAATAAAGGGCCGCCATATATATAGAAATTAACCGGAGGGTAGAAACGCTATTGCGCCCGGTCAAGTGCAGACCTCGCGGGCTTTTGTTTATAACGGAACGCGAAAGTGGTATTGTAAATGGCGCGCCGGAGTGGAGAGAATATCGGTATTAGTCTCACGAAGCTCGCGCTTGGGATAAAATGGAATTTGCAGCTATACACTCTCTTTCCCTCTATCTTCTTCTTCTCCTTCTTCTCTCGTTCCATATAGCGCTGGCTGTGCGTTTGATTTCGATACGAGAGAGCCCGAGGAAAATGAGAGAAAGAGAGAGAGAGGATTGCTTCCACATTTCATCTTCCTGGGTTTTTCACCGCGTGTATACGCAGGAGAATATTGGAAATTGCAGAGAAGAAAAAAAGAAGAGTATATATACCGGGGCAATAAAGTTCGATTTGCTGTTTTTCCTGATCGTAGCTATATCTCTGTGTTTTCTCTTTTGCGTACGTATCTGTATGTAGTTGGATATGGGCTTTTTTTCAACAAGACTTATCACTTTTACATTTAATAACTCTTTTCGCGGCAGCGCAAAATTATATTTATCGAGTCCTCTCAAAGAAATTTCCACACACCTTAGAATTCAATTTTGGAAAATGCAAAGAGCTAATATAACATTTTTCAATAAAATTCAAACGCTAGTTCTTGCAAAATTAAAGTTCAATCTCAGCCAGAAGCACGTATCTTATACAAATACATTTCCAGCACACACGTAGTGTTACAGCACGATGCGCATCAAAGTAATGCTTTTAACCCAGTTATCCCGACGTATTACTTCATATCTCTCTCTCTCGTACATGTGCAAAACCATCCTCCCTCCGAAAAAAGGCTACTACTGCCATCCAACTTTCTATATAGCACGAGAGTAAATCTCGTCCGTTATCCGGAGCAGGAAAAAGGTTTCCTCGAGCTCGTATGTCCTTCTGTCGTCGTAGTATATGTATATAGAGACTTCGTGTGTACTACACAGATACACACAGGGAAAGAGAGGGCCTAAATATAATATACAGAGTCGCGCGCATTTTATGTGTCCCGAGAGAGGGATGAGAGAAAAAAGAGAAATATTATACCACTGGCTTATGCACACATACATACATGTATATGGCTATGGTTCGAAGCCACGATAAATCCTAATTCCTGGAGTGCACGCGTATTTTTTGTGTGTTATGCGAGAAAGTCGCAAGATTTTCGCGTCACGTGTTGCCAGTCTTATCGCGTAACCTTAATCGCGTGGCAGAGGAAAATACGAGTATTGAAGAAGCCAAAGGTCAAGACACGTGTTAGCTCTGGGGAAATTGCTTGTGTCAAGGGACACGATGATGTTTTTACTTTGTGACGAATGCTCATGGGGTTGACAAGGATATAGCCGTGCTAATTGATGGAATATTGAGTTATGCGAGTAATTTATACCCTGTGAAAATATTATTTCACAGGATTCGAAGAGTAATATGGATATCTTATTTCGAGATGCGAATATACTTTGCGATATAAAATCCATAGATATAACATTGCAATTTCCATAATTCTAAAACGCAAGTAATAAATCTCAGTCGGCAATGATCCCTCTCAAAGAATCCCAAAAACACTAAAATCACCTCCAAACAGCCTTCAAACGTACTAATACCCAATAAACAAATCCTTACGCCTCAACAATTTCAAATCAAAGCCTTGTCGGTAAAGCCTTTTAGCGCCTTTAAAAGCGCAAGAAGTAGCCGCGTCCATACTAAGCTATATGAGAAATGATGATTTTCATTACGAGCAAGTGCGAAAAGCAACAGGAAGATAACAAAGCGAACGTCGGCGACCTCCACTTCTTCTTGTTCTGGGCCTCTTGTTCCGCTTCTAGAGACGTGGTATAGCAACAAGAGGAAGCGCAGCTCACTCTTTCTCCGTGATCTCGCGCTGTCCTCCCGATGGCCCTTCGCGTATACTCTTCCAGAGACGCTTCTCGTGATGTGCTGAGGAGAAAGAGGAAGAAGGCTGGTGCGTCAAGGGCTCGAGAACATGTGAGAATAGAAAATTCAGTTTGTAAATAGCGAGCTGTTGTTTGAAAATTTTATAGCTTTTTTAAGTGAAGCGTAATACAGTCTTGGGCTCGTTCTTTAGAAAGTTATACCTCGATTTATAACAATACACTTATTATAACGGGATCCTCGATACACATCCATAATTGCTATATAGCGAAATTACGATCGGAAGCATAACAGGTGTTCAGGAAACTCGCCGAGAGCGGAAACGCATTGAATTCACGCATCACTTATCCAGCCCGTCAATCGGTTCTAACGATATATTTCCACTTCTGAAAGACGAAGCAACCGTAACCATTCTGTATGCCTCTCTTCCTGGAGATACATCACAACACACATACGCTTCTCGCAATTACGTCTCGCAAAAACTACCAGAATTTGAATATAGATCATTCCACATGATAATCTGAGCAAACAATATGTGAGGAGATAACGCGTAAGTGTGGTTCGTAAAGATCCTACGGTTGGCGGTACGGTTTGTGTATCTATATCTGGAGACGTATAGAGCCTCATTAGACGCGAGTGAAACCGTAAATACTGCAATCGCGGGACTGCTAGTTCATTACTTGCCGATCCTATCGAGTGCCTATACTGATTCTTTTCGCCGACTTTTGGTCGCCGCCGAGGATCTATTTTCCTTTTATTTCAATCGGGTATCTTGGAGTAGTTTACGGATTTTATATGCGATGCATTTTATTTTGACTTGTTTGGAAGAGGAGATTGGTGGGATTTGTGGGGTTGATTTACAAAGCTTGTTTCATTAGTCATTACCTCAGTGAGTGTATTGGTGACGAAATTCTTTTTAAATACTTTAATTGCGATCGGTATCTATCTATAGTCGTCAGCCTCTCGTGATGTTATTACATAGATAGGTGACCCTCTCGGTCGTTTTTATTGTAATCGACGGATGAGGGTAGGTAACTCGAGTACACTCCAGTAAAAATAATGCAATTTAAAATGAGAGCAATATCTATACGAGCCCATTTATCCTTGACGTATGACACGTTATCTCGACAATCTATATTAACAGTGATTCCAGAGATAGCCTTTTATTCATGTCAATTGATCTAAATATCGTGAAACTTTGATCGTATGAATTTGTTTCAAAAACTATAACAATCGATAAATAACCATTTGATCTGAACTCGATTATTCAGGTTCAGCTCGTAAAAACGCAATTAACGACCGAACACCACTTTTCCATTTTCCACCATTTATCCGAGGACAAATGAGTTCCTTCTATAGACGCCAAGTCTCACGGAAAGAAGCGATTTTGGCAAGGGTCAACGAACTTTCGGGCTACCGCGAAAATGCGACAATCCTGGCCAACGTCCCTCGTTAAAAAAGCACAAGAGCAGAAGCTCGCATAATGTCATACGTCGAGAGACGCACGTAACAACTGGTGGCGTATGTCAAAGCTTTACTGCGCCGTAATTTTCTATAAATCTTGATAAGCGTGAAAAAATATGAGACTTTATGATGTTTTATGGTTCAGCTAAATAATGCGTTATAGTACTTGAATTTCAACATAATTTTTTTATAGCTTAACGAATTTCTAGTCAGCGAGAGAAACAGTACATCTGAAAATAAGAGAAAACCCACAACAACGCACAAAACACCACTGTACTTCCAATTGCAAAAGAACGCAACCGTCTAGCGTATATAGCTCCGTCCGTATACAACGAGCAATCACAAAAGAGCGTAGTTCGATTTTTTCCTCTACTCACTATACCTCGTCGCGTTCAAAATCGTTCGTAGGGTATCGAGCGAACCTGCAGTTCTCTTTCCCTCTCTTGACTTTTTTACCCACCACACACTACACTGCGCCTTTCTCGTCTCTCTCACTCTCCGAACGTAAATTACGCGCCGGTTCAGGCATTGGCTATAGTCACCCGCTTCTTTTCTCTCTTTCTTTTTTGCTTCGCACATATATGTATGTATACAGGGAGGCAATCGCCTTTTTCAAACTGCTGCAACCGCTTCGCAACGAGATCCTTGAATAATAAACGGCGGCAGCAGCGGAGAGAGTGTGACTGGGAAAAGGTGATTGATTTGTTTGCTTGACTGGCCGCTTTACGGATTTAACGGAAGGGTTAGCCTGAAAACGGGTTAGCTATGTAGCTGCGAACGCGGGAAAGTATAGTTAATGTACGATGTAGTTTCGAGCGCATCTTCGGATTTTATTTGCTAGTAAAAGTTCACTACTAATTAACAACAACGCGACTGCGGTATACATGAAATAATCTCGTTTGCAGAAGCTTATACTATGTCCCGCTATGCATCAAGAGATGTTTTCTCTCAAATGAACAAAAAGGCATAGAAATAATTTTCTAATTTGAATACGTAAAATTTATATCGCACGGCGCCTTTCCAATCCTAGCCTTTTCAGCATTCATTACTCCGAGTGAAAATTCACTTCCAGCTCGGTATCACCGCACGCGAAAACCAGAATCGGAGAACGAGTAAAAGGAATAGAAAACGGCAGCGTCAGAGGAGCGACACGTATAGAAGCAAAAAAGAACTCGCTCACCGGGATAGAAAAGTTTAATCGGCCAGTCGACTCGCAACTGGTTAATTATCGCGTCGCGAGAAAATCTAGGTCGTCTATAGGCTGGAAAATGACGGGAGGGCTATAATTCAACAATCGAAGGCAGGTACAAAGGAGGAGCGATTGTTTTAGCTTTGCAGATTGACGGTCCTTAATGGAAAAGTGCTCCTCTCCCGTGGCACAATGCGGTATTCGGTTTCTTCTTCTTGCGGGTATATATATATATATGTAGTCGTCGGGGTCGATTCGAATCGAGAATGAGAAGAAGGACGGTGTATACTGTAATTGCCGTTCGCAAGCGTACGGGTTAATTGGATTTTTCGGTACTGCGCCGAGCGTGCGTGAGATGATGGACAGGAAGAAAGAAAAGTTTAATATGATGTTTGGTTGATCGAGATGAGGAAGACGTCGTTGTTGTTGTTTGTTGGCTTGATGAGAAAAGAGGTGACTGAGTAGTGGTTAAAGCTTAATTGTTACATGATACTTAATTTTCAATGTGGAATATTGAGGCGTAGTAGTTTGAATAAATTATACTCGCTTACGCTTGTACAAAGTATGTAATATTCAGTAAAATAGCGATCAGGATATTGTAAATGAGAAATGGCACGTCGACGTGGAAAATAATCGACTGCGGTATTGCGTAAATCCAGGTGTAAAGAGGATTACAAAATAATCTGCCTTCCTCGAGGCTTTCTAGAACAAAGATTGTTATCGCAACTCAGCTTAGCTGGATGATTTCAATCCTATTTTGATTTCACTTGTTACGATCATACTGTAATGATAGTAGGATTAAAGTTTACATAAGTGTCAGTTCTCCATTAGAACTGAATTACGAAGCCGAAATTAAATCAACTTTGATTCAGAGCTGCCCCATTTGTAGTTATGAAATGTCATTGTTGTGAATAGTTCGAGTACTGCATTTTGTAATTCCATGCAACGCTTATTAAAGATAATGTATATAGCTTTCGAAGAAAATTTCATCGTCCGCATTAGCTATAACCACAACTTTCACCTTCTATGCGTATTTTCAATACTTTTGCTGTATCCTACTTATTATTGAATGATTTGAGAAAAACACAATGTTCCTTAAGAGTTTGAAAGTTTACTACTACCAGTAAAAGTATCAGGAGATGGTAAAATACCTCGGGTGGTACAGGATTAACGTGTACCAGAAAATCACGTTGCCTTTTCTATCCGAACGTTTTAATCACGTGAAACATACATTGTTGACGAAATCGTGGCAACAATAACAAAGAACGCCTAATTCAGATAAAAATAACGGCGCAGCCCCTCAGTAGGTGAGCAACTCCATAGCATAATTAGTCGAACGTGGCGTTCAATTACGTACCGCGCGCAAGAAAGTCGCTGTATAGGCTAGACTCATTCAACCACTGACACATTTACCTCGATCTACAAAAAAAAGAAGAAAACAGCTTCTCTCGCGCATACCGATCGCGTTGCACAAAAACTCAAAGAACGATTCATCGCGCAACAGCTCTTCATCCCGCCCAGTCATCCTTCTTCGAGAGTGAAAAAATTGCGGCAAAGCGCAGTAAATCCTCCCGAGAAATTATTAAATACGTCTATAATCTAATGGACGTAGAAAAAAAGGCAGCTTCTCTCTTTGGACGAGGATCAAAAGTCTTCTTGAAGAGCTGCTGCGCTAATAGCTGCAAGCGTGACTTCCATCTCCCTTTCTCTCTCGCTCTATCCTCGCAGGGTAGAGATGCTGCACGGGACGTTAAGCCTCGGTAATTTCCGGGAGCTAATGGACCCGCCATCGCAGTCTCCGCCGGCGTGCGATGTTCATTTCGAATAATTAATTCCCCGAGCTGCTCCGCAATGCTGTGCTTATACCTTCGTTATACTGCTGCTGCTGTGATCCTCTCCGTCATCGAGAGTGAAGAGTCTTGGTGTGCGTTGAAATTTTCTTTGGGCTTTCGAAGCGAGAGAGTTAATTTTCATGAAGTGATATTGGGTATCGGGGGTGTAAAGAGATTTTAGAATGCAATGCGAATATGTGTGTGGTTGTTAGAATTATAGTGCGGTAAAGATGAAGTGTGAAATTGCTTCGCGAGCTTTGCCTGAAATACGCGTGATTTAAATGGATTTTAAAGCAATTACCAGCTTAGGCTTTTATTAATTGTTTTCTTCGGTCGTATAACTTGTTTATGACAAAGTCTTGTAATTTTGCTCAAACAGAGAGTGGTCTTTACGAGGTTATCCTGTACGAGTTTGAAAACTTAAAATCAAACAGTTTAGCTTTTATTATGAAAGTTTTTTTACTTTCCTCTATAAATGGACTTATCATTATGCAATTTATGCCTGAATCCCACAGCGGATAAAAGTTTCGCGAGACTCGTGACTAAGTATCAAACTTTTAAGTACTCATTAGCCAACTTATATCATATATCCGAACACTTGAATTCCCTTTTAGCAAAAAAAAAAAAATTATTATTACGGGCGGGTATTATTAATTTTTTCACTGCAATGTATTATAATCGCACCAATCATTCCCAGCAGCTAAGAATTTCTTCAATAACAAAAAAAACTTACAGCGTTAGGAATTCACTTTCACTCGTGTTTATCGGAGCGTTAAAAATCGGAGCTACTTTACACAAAAAAGTCGAATCCACGCGTAATAATGAACAATGATTGCCCGTTATTTTTACGTCCCATAAATAATACCTCTATAATTGCGCATTTTTCCCACGCCTCGACACCGTGAAGTCGCGCTGAAAATAAAAAATCCCGCTGCAATTATATATTCAGTGCAAAAAAGATCGATTTCTCTCTCGAGAATATGCAAAGCTTGCGCCAAGGCTCTTCCTATGGAACAGAGTGCAGTGGTCTTGCGTTTGACGTGCGGGACTATTAAGAGCCGCACAGCGTCAGGTGCATATTCGCCGTGGATGATATAATGCAGACTATATAGTGACCCGCACGTGAGAGAGAAAGAGAGAGAGAGAGAGAGAGAGAGAGAGAGAGAACGGTCGGTGTACTACTGTTAAATGAAAGAGTTGCGCAATATGATAATAAGATAACGGAATACGTAATGCACTGCTAGTGTTGAGATTGATTAAAATATATATTTTTTTCGACGGAATTGTTAAGTGTGTGAATGTATTTTTTGATCCAATGAGATTTCATCAGTTGCAACTAGAAATTCGGCAGTTCATTTTATAAAGTGGAGCATTGACGCAAAAGCTTTATACAGGGAGATCGAAAAATAGATTCGACCCGTGTCTATTTCCAGCTATGAAATCGGTCTACATTTATACGGTGGATCGACAGCAAATGATAATATTTAGATTCGACCGGATAAACGTTGTCCATTCTCCGCTGTGTTACACAGTCTGAAAGTTCCGCTATGAGAGATTTATTTTTAAAACTCGCACACAATACGGAAATCGTGAAGCTTGAATGAGGATATTCCATTTTCTTGAGTAAATGCCTTCGGTTCTAATTTTACTTGTGTAACACAATCGTTACTTACTATACCCTTTCTTATATACAACTAGAAAGAAAACGACACATTGATTTCTGAACGGCATTACGAAATCCTGAAAATTCGAAATCTTCATGTGTGTACATTAGAATGTAATCCACAGAGCACTTTTCTCGCAATCTTCAAAGTCACCCAATTATACGAGCGTACGCGCGTCTCTATTTCATTCTTCGCAAAATCGTAAATTGGCCCATGGGTATACCTACATGTATAGAAAAACTCGAGCGACTCATTTATCGCGAACCGAGGAAGATTGCATATAAGCATGAAAAGCCGCTCTAAATTGCCTTCTAATTGGACGATCCGTCTCCCCTCAATAGAATCGTTGGCAAATCTGATGCTCGCGGGAATAACTTCCTGGCCGTTCAGTATAGCGCCGACGCCGAAGAGTAAACAAACGCACGCGCGCCGATCTAACCTATACCCACGTTGATAAGAGAGAAAGAGAGAGGGAGAGACAGAGAGAGAGAGATACAGAGAGATACAGAGAGAGAGAGAGAGACAGAGAGAGAGAGAGAGAGAGAGAGAGAGAGAGAGAGAGAGAGAGAGAGAGAGAGAGAGAGAGAGAGAGAGAGAGAGAGAGAGAGAGAGAGAGAGAGAGAGAGAGAGAGAGAGAGAGAGAGAGAGAGAGAGAGAGCTTGATCCAGGTCTTTGTTGGGAAGCCCGTATAGCCGATGAGCAAAAAGTGTCGCGCGGAAGGTAATTGCGAGAGGAGCATACATAGCGATTAAATCTATCAACGCTATCGGTAAGGAGATAGCCATCTCGTATCGAGAGCTACACATCGCACGGGATTATATTGAGGACCGTTGCTGCTCGTATATATAACTCTCCGAGAGGAGGATAAAAAGGAGGACGACGCTGGACTATACCTTAATTGCTCGGTGAGTTTTTGCAACGAGCTTGCGGCTTGTTTTTGTGCGGAGAGGTGTGCGTCAGAGAGTTGTGTAATTTCGTGATTTGAGTTTGGTGAACGTGATTGTTGTGCTGATTTTGTAAACATCATTCAGTCTGGCCAAAAGTATATAAACGAAAATTTATATTCCGAAGCTGCATTCAATGCATTCGCGCGATGGCGCCTTCGCACCCAAACACGACGAACGACCCCATAACTCAGAAAGTACACAAAGCACGTAGCCAACGACCTCGTATACCAACACCTTTGGTGCTCTCTTACAGAACTTCCCAATACGAATCCATAAACCGCCATACCCTCTCCTCAAACCCCCGCGTAAATCTCGCTCTCTTTCTCTGGGGCGGCGACGACGCGACTACCTCTCTCGCGAATAATTGTGCCTCTCGCTAAATCAAGCCCTCTCGCCGGCATTGTATGTTAATGCGAGAGAGCGATTCGATTCACCGGCTGAATAATACGTGCTCGCGTTTTTCTTTTTGCGAGATGCGCACACGACTATATACAGAAGGCTCCGAGAGACGTTATCGGATTCAGCTTGTCGCGAAGGTATATACCAGCTAGGCTATTTTTAGATTATACGGCATTGAATCGAGCACGTCGGCGGTGAATTATTAATTGCGCTACTTACTGACTGACCGTTTGACGGAGTGTTCGAGATGCGAGTTTACGGGAGGGCTCGTGAATTCAATGGGAGATTTTGTTGCTATTTTCGACATCGATTATTCTTCGAGGTTTGGTTATTCTCCTTTTCTGGTTTGGAGCGATGGAATTATAAGGGACAAGGGGTTTCTATTGTTCTTGTGAAAATGTGGAAGGAGAATAAAAAGCGAAGTTGAAATTGCAGACGAAAGTTGTAATTCGATTGAAAATGTACTATTACCGTATATTTCTATACGACTTCTGTGCGGGGATAAAGGTGCAAAGTTAATTTTAGTAATCGCAATTCAATAAGTGCTTTTCTGACTTAGCGATCGACTACCGAACAAATAGCAGCCTGTCTCTGCGCAAACATTTAGTTGCGAAATAATAACCGCTCGGCTGAAAGGAAAGGCGTTTCAGAAGTATAAAATCGCTGCCGGCGTGGTGCAAAAAATAGTATGTTTTAGTAGAAATTTTTTGCGTCACGCAAGTGACAGGATGTGGAGCACATCAATTGTAACGTTCGACCCGTGGCTCCCCCATGCTTCTTTCCTTACCTCGTTCCCTGTTTTAAAATAATTCAATCTCTCTATCATCCTCAAAGATAAGTAGCTTCAGTTAACACCTTCAAAATTCCTCCAACGCCAGCTCCACAAATCAACGAAACAAAGCCATTCTTCTTGCAGCTCAGTCCTGCAGACAGCTCGGCAAGAGCGTTCGTATAGGCAAATAAAGAAGCGAATGACAAAGTGCGCGCGTAGACACACGGCAGTTTTTCACGCGGCGAAACACATATACAACATGCAGCCGTGTAATCCGTCAGCCCGGCGCCACGTATCTTTTGCAAATAATCGATAAGGACAAAAGGGGTTGCTACTGCATGTCTCAGAGCTCTAAGGGGAACGACGACGACGATACAAGCCTGCGTATCTTTGAGAAATTTGAGGAGAAAGGGTTGTGCATACGACTCGTTTGGTGGTGAAAGGGGTGGAATAGGGCTTTTTCGAGGGTAAAGGGACGGAAGGATGAAAGGAAAGGTGTTGGCTTTCTGGGAGGCAAGAGATTTAAAATGCAAGGGATGGAAATTTTTATGGGTGGCTAGCTTTGGTGTAGTTTCATTTTTTTTTAAGTATTACATTTTAGTATTATTTCATTGTCTCTGGATATTGAAATGTAAAGCGTTGATTGGAAGTATTTATTACAGTAATGCCTACTTTGTTGGTCGAAAGCTTCCACAGTGCTTAAATAAAAAATTAAAGCTAAGCTGTTAGTGTGGAACGCTATAGGGAGGCTTTCGATCGATTTTCCACCATACGGGTTCCATCCATCAGGGTACCATTAGCATTTTTAATTTTGCTCTTCATTATAAATTCATCGTTACACATGCTCGATCAATACCGAGCCTATTCTGATTTTACTTCAAGTACAGTACAAGTAGATCATATATGTGCTCCTAAAATCTAAATTTTCTAAACAATATATTGCAAGTGTATTATAAAATCAGATGAATCCCGGAACTCTCATGTTATATATCAAAGTAAGGCATAATTAAAGCCCTTCGATTACACAGTTTAATCATAGGCTGCAATCTTACCGCAATAATGCACGAGCAGGTAGAGGAAGCCAGCATGTACTCGGCTGTCGCACCACGAATTCGCGTCGGCCTGAGGCTCGAACAGCGAGAGGTCGAGGCCCTCCATATCGCTCTCGCCGCAGGAGTCGCTCAGCGGCTCGAACTGGCTGACCTGATGGCAATCCGTTGACGCCGAATTCATGTCCTCTCTTTACAAACTTGCCCTTCACTGTTTTCACTTTTTTCCTTAATATAAACTATTCTTCTTTTTAGACAATATCGCGTGTCGCACTATATATTATTACACTTGTTATAGGTGACAAAGCACTGTTATCATGGCGTCTTCGGGTGGCTTTGGGGATACCTCGTAGTACGGCGGGTTGACGTTCTTGAGCATGTTGATCCTGTTTTCAAAGAGAGAAATCGATAACATGAGTATAAAGAACGAATGGTTTCGTCTTCCTTGCGGTACTCTTTTGATTGATCCAATAGTACACCCAATTGCGATGTTTCGATGGATAAAATAAAGAAGGAAAGATATTCTATATAGATGATCCATAATCTCGAATTGACTAGAGCGCAAGTATATATTGTAGATTTATAATTGATAATCTTATAATAGCAACTCGGTAAAAAGCAATCTTGTCATAATACGTCAAGGAAACAAGATACGCGCCCACGATAAAACCAAATCGGAGGTAATAAGGCGCTATTAATGGTTTTACTGGACGTCTTTACAAATGACGGCGATATCAGAGAAAGGGATAAAGCGACGGAGAGAGTGCGAGAGAGAAGTCGAAGGGGAAGGAAGGGTTTCGTGTTTCAAAATGCCTTTATTCCGGTCTCTTATTACTTAAGAATAGCGCGAGTCTCGCTCGAATTCCTGAATAAAGCTTTTCTTACGTTACTGAATTAGCTGATATATTGTTGCTTGTTATACCAAATTATATAAAACCCGAGGCATTAATAGAAGGAAAATAAATTTAATGCTTTAAAGACGTGTTGGATTATGCAAATAAATTAAGCAAAAGGGCGAATAGTGGCGGAAATGTTTGCGTTTAATTTATTGGAAATTCGATAGCATGTTGATGAGTTTATAGAGTCCAACGGATCAGATGAATTGGATTGTTGAAATCAATTTAACATTTAGAAAATTGCGTTACTCCAATGTTTATTGCTCAATTTAACTCGATGAATTTGCTCGCTGCATCACAATGATTTCTTACAATCGTTAATCATTAAATTCTGTATTAAAAAAAATAATTCCTAACTCATTCATGATTCCAATTCTAATTCTAGCAAGTTAATATATACAATATCATTCAAAAAATCTACTAGACTCATTCTCCAGATCCACTTCCTGCTATTTATGCCATCATCGAAAATACAATGACACGCCTGTCCTTCGATCAACTCTGGATCAGCTCGATAAACCAGCGCACGCCTCCAGTCGTGGATTCACCTAAACGATCATTAGCCACATGACCCATCAGCCTTAGTCAATATAGGCCAAGCCATCGTTCAGATCACAATTAATTTCACCGCACATGTCTCTCGGCGGTAAACGAAAAAGACAGACAGCCTTAGCGGCTAATGCAGTGTCTGCTGTGCCTCGCCCGTTGCAATGCCAAGATCAAGATCTTTCTCTCTTCCTCTTTTTTTTGGTATCACATACAGTACACACACCGGCCAAGGCAGAGAGAGCGAGAGCGAGAGAGAGAGAGAGAGAGAGAGAGAGAGCCGATATCTCGGGCAGCGGCAGCGCGTGAACTGGTTTCGAAAGGCGGGAGAGAGAAAAGAAAGGTCGTTCGCATCGAAAAGTTCGAAGTTGGTCGCGAGCCTCAAGCGGCGTACCCGAGAGATAATCGTTTCGTGACTGCAGCGTGCAATTTTTCGCGCGTGAGCCACGATATAGGCATATGTATTGTGTTCCGAGTAGGTCCAGTGTATGTTAAAGTTGTCGAGAGGCGGTAGCCCCTTGGGCTTCTAACCAAATCACGAGGATGTAATAGCGTCGCTTTTTATTATTTCTTGGGATAGTATAGGCTAGGAGGAATCCCTCGAGGATATGGAGAGCTCTTTTTTCGTGGATCTTGCGTAGGTTGTGGGATGAAGTTGTGCGAGTGATGGTTTCTACAGTGCGAGGATGGATGGAGCGTGGAAATAATTTGGGGATTTGGGAAGATTACAGGGTTTTGTCTTGATCGAGTGTGGCTAATTGAATAGACGGGGAGTATCGATAAACAATAATTTAAATATTTGCTGGGGATCTTGAGAGATTATCTGTGAGATTAGAGAGAAGAACAGTTTATTCCTTTTGGTGTAGTACATTATTTAGAGGTTAAAAATGAAACTGAAAAATCACTGAGATGTATAATATATACAATCCAACTTTTATGTATAATATATATATAAAAGTTGGACTGTCATTGGTGGGCCTTACGCGTCGCTCGTTATTATAAGTCATTGGTGGGCCAAAATACATCCAGGCTTCATGGGATGAACGTATAAATGATCTTATTATTTCGTACGCGTGAAATTAATTAAAAATTTACGTAACCATATTTGTTAAGCTCGTAAAATTACAGAAATTTGCATAATTTCTTTTCTTATTACAATATGTATCTTTTTACAGGAGTGTATAATGGACCGTAAAAAGAAAACACCTCCGCGAGTAAATACAGCTGACCGTATCGGAACATTAGCCAAACCTACAATTCAAATGAGTGGACAATCATACACAACTCCTGTCAATACCGGACAGCGAAGTCATCCAGTGCAAAAAATCATAACGGCTTCCGGAAACGCTAACCAACAAGTTGACTCTACCCCGGTAACAACTCGACAACAAATACCCAAAACTCCTAGCATTGTACCCCAATCCGGCTACCAAACACCTGGCAATGTTCGTCAGTCCGTCAATCAAACGCCTGGTAATGTTCCTCAACAAATAAATCAAACGCCAGCTAGTTCTAATTCACAACCGAATTACTCAACTCCTGGAAGTGCCATTCAAAACTACTCAACTCCAAGTCAACAGGACTACACACTTCCCAGTAACTCTCGTCATCAAGAAGAAACATTCGACGAACAAGATCTCGGACTGGTCGATACATCCAACTCTCACACGTCCAGCGAAGCCTTGCGTGGACTAGCTCACAACATCGAAAAACTACGTACTCTACAACATCAAGTTGAGGTACGCGTAACACAGGTCAAAGAAGACATCGACGAAATCCGTATCCAAGTCGAGGAAGCCCTACTACTACCTCAACAGCAAGAAGCCCGTATCGACTTGGTACAGCAATTGAGGGAGATCAAGAGACTTGAGGATGAGCTTTACGACCAGAAACTTATGATGAAACTGGTGGAGCGTCACCTGCACGAGCACATCGAAAATCAAAAAGAACTGGAACTTGCCGAATGCAACTTCCAGATGAGAAAACGCCAGTTCGAAGCAGAACTACAGGAGTTTCGCAATAATTTCCAGAAGCAACAGCGTTACCGAGGCGAGTCTTACCAGCAGCAGCAAGAAAAGATAGTGCAAAAGAATGACTCTGTTGCAGAAATAGCAAAGACCATGCCTGAGGTAAGCGAGATCGAGAGGATGGTGGAGACTACTATTGCCACGGAAGAAGCAGCGGCGGCAGCTGAGGCTGAGGCACCGGTTAGAGATACTAAGAACCAAAGGAAGGCCGAGGGGATCCCAAAGGTCAGGTTCAGAGGAGATGGCAATGAGATGAACAAGTAAACCGTTGGAACATCACAGATTATTTGCAATGTTATTTCAGTACTGATTATAAGTTAGGTCATGTTGTTTCTTTTATACTATTTGATTGTTAGTTTTTATCTTGCATTTAAATGATGATACGGACTTAAGTTTAATATTTTTCTATGTAGTTATAATTATATTTAGCTAACATTTTAATATCGATGACAGTTTAAGAATGAACAATACTATTTAGATTCCCATGATAAGCTCGGAGTTAATTTTTTAATGTAGCTATTCTATACAAACATGTTTTCTTGTGAACAATAAATTTGTTTCTCATCATCTCATATTATGCATCCTACTCAATACACCCATGCGTTTAGTAACGTGTGTGTATATATATATATTCTCGACTCCCATCTATACGACTAATAGCTCAAAGGCTGCCACAAATAGAAATCGCCGAAAAACAAAACACGTGTAAAAATGATTGATCGCCCCACAACCATTTAATATAATAGCCTAATCAAGAGAAACGCTTAATAATACAGAGGCGAACGCGCTTCCATATAAGCAATTGCGTGCATCAGACCAGCACACACATACACACGAGGAAGCTCTCGACTCGACGACTCTCTCAAGAGCCAAGCAAAGCAAGAGAGACAGAGAGGAGAAAAGTCGGCGCCCCTCGTTTCGAGACGGTCAAATTGCCCGGCGGCGCTTCGCGAACGCGGCTAGCTCGTGGGAGCCTCTCTCTTTCTCTCTCGCCGGATCAGAATTCTATTCCTGGATATTATTGCAAATTAAGAATTTCTCTCTGCGCCTCGCTGGCTCTTATCCGGGATATCTCGTTGTTGTTGTGTTTCGAGTGTAGCGGAGATTAAGAGAGAATATTCCGTTGTATGCATAACAACCGGCTGGAAAGCTCAAATGGTAATGGATATAATGCTTGGGATTTACTGTTGAACGACATGATGTAAGGTGGATTTTGTCGAGAAAATTTGCCTTTTCTGCTTACGTGAGGCTAGAACGATTTAGGCTATCGACAGTAGATCGCGGTGATCGTAGGGAAATTTCGATTTTTTTTCCTACAGTTGGTGAGCTTGAGAGTAAGTATATTTGAACGATCTTGATAGAGTACTTTATGGAAACGAGAAATTACGCCGTGTAAAGATTAAGATTTTCTTAAAAGCATAGCGGTTTTGTCGTAATTTTTGAGCGATAAATTAACTTTGCCTTGTAGTAATTTCTTCCAACGATAAACAGTTTAATAAACGTTTATTTTCAGAACGATCGCGCACATAGATGTTTCCATTTCGATTACATGGCATTTGATAAAAATGAAATATCTCGAAGAATGCTTAGAATGTAATAACAGAAATGAATACAAGAATGTTGAATTTAATAACAGATTCTAGTCCTGTTATGCTCGAACCTCTACTTACGTAGGCGGAGACTTTTTAGGTGCTCGGCAATTTTCATAGCCGCTCTCGCAGTCTAAACGCATTTTTTGAGAAAGTGCAAAAACAATAGCCTATAGCTGTAGAGACATAGCACGTGAATTAGACAAAGCGCACATTGTTCTTGATTTTATAAGTGGAAAATTGAAGGGCCCGGTTGTTATTTCCAATATAAAAGCATTGCAAAATACTTTTTGGCATCGAATTCCTGGTCGCACCTTATACGCATTCGAATTCCCCCACAGCTAGTCAAAACATTTTGAAAGAACTCGGAGAATCCAATCAAGCGACTCCCGCCCAATCCAATAACACTTCTCCGCTAATCCCGTAGCCTACAGAACCCTCCTCTTTCTCTCTCACACAGGCCTCTCATTCTTTCTCTCGGATAAAAAGAATCACTGCATAATAGAAGAAAAACCCGTTTAAATAGCCACGCGAGCCAACAATGGGACCACGAAATATCAAGGCGAGCCTCTGGTCGTGCCTCTGTCGCAGATGGAATCAGCTGTGTCAGCTCTAGAGAGAGAGAGAGAGAGAGAGAGAGAGAGAGAGAGAGAGGACATCAGCCCGTCGGCTCTTTAACTTCTCTTTCTCTCTCGGCTTTCCGCTGTGTATACGTTTGTGTGTCTGTACATATATGTGAGAGGAAAAGAGAAGAGGAAAAGAGAAGAGAGTACGAAGGCGAGGATGAGGCCGAGGATTTCTTAAAAGCCGACCCTGGCCTCACGACTCGAGAAAGAGACAGAGAGAGAGAGAGAGCCGCGGGAGATCTCACGATGCGATGATGCTTTGGGTCGCTTTGCTGCTGCTGCAAGAAGTAAGTTGGGATGCTGCAGTAATACGGATAGCGTTTGATGTCTCCTTCGCGAGTTTATGCAGCTTTAATCTAATTTGGCACATGTAAGGCTTTGCTTGCAAACAAATTTTTTGAAACACGAGACTTTTTTTAATGATATACTTTTTTCATGCGTATTTATGCGCTTGATAGTGTTGTGCTTTTTGTTTTCGCGGTTACATGCAGTGCGGGTGAAATACCAGCGTATAGAAATTGAATATAGTTGAAAAGTGTTTTCGCCGTTCTTCTGTAACAACGGTATCGCGGGAATTGTCAACAGATTTAAAAATATCGAATATTGAATAATACTTCCGACGTCATTGCAGTAAAAGTTGACAGTACGCCATAACGTAAATAAAAGTTCAAAATTATTCCGTTTTATGTATCATCGAATATTGCCTTTAAAAATATGCGCACGTCGTTACTCGATTCATCAGTACAAAATATATACTGCAAAAGTGAAATATATTTTGACGACACAAAAGCCTCCTTTATGCCAGATTTAACTTCGCGAATCATCGCATACAAAAGCATATTGTTAGTCAATCGACTGTTAACTCTTCGAACGTCGAATGTACCTGCATTTCACTGGGTAACGACGTTGTCGTAAACATTTTTCTACCGCTAAATGTACATTAATCAATGAACCGACATACGTATACTATGAAATTCATTCGAAAATATAAAGCCATATGTAACTTAAGCAAAAAAGAGTATAGTATTTCCTAGCTTTACGATCAAACTGTAATTTCGATAACCCTTTCAAAAAATCACACCCTTCTCTATCCCAAAGACAAAGAGTTAGAAGACGACAACGCAGATCTTTCCACGAAAATAAAACGTGGAAATCTCGGAATATCTCTCGACTCGTCCGCGGGCTCGCGAGTTCCCACGATTCAATGATAGAGTCTCTGCAAGGGGGAGAGAGAGAGAGAGAGAGAGAGAGAGAGCTGCCCGCTCCGCGGAAGAGATCTCAACAGCAGCAGTAGACTCTACCTTATACACTCGCACTACGCACGTGAGTCTGAAAACTGAGTAATGCTTCCGAGTCGCCTTCATCAATTATCCGAGCGAGATGCTCGCGTATGTATGAATGTAGGAAAAATTCTTACAGGGAAGGAAAGAGAGGGAGAGATAAGAGAGCGAATGTACGCCGGGATGCTGATGCTTATTATGGTTATTACTGGACGATGCCGAGAGAGAGATAGGTTGATATGTTAATTTTTGGTTAATTAGATGGTATATGAGGAATGCGATTAGAGGGTATAATTGATTTAATTGCGAGGATTCTTGCGTTTTTGCCTGACATTGCTGGTTTAATTAGACGTGCGATTTTCGAATTCTGTTTGCATTATAACTGATGTGTGCATTTAAAAGCATACGCATCGTGTACAGAAAGTTTTTGTGGTGAGTTCGAACGCGATAATGCAAGTCATCAGACTTATACAAATTAGTTTTTACTCGAGTATAGTAATTGTTAGAAACATGCGATGAATCGCTAAAAAGTATCGGAGAAAGCATATATCCAGGACAAAACAATTTGAAATTTCTACAGGCAGATATAAGCTAAATACAAAGCAGGTGTACATTGAAACTCTATTCCATCCAAAGTCGTATCCTTAAATCTCGACAGCAGTTTCCGGACTTCAAAGATTTTCGAGAACAACCCTTTCATACAATTTGCATATAAAATGTATGAAAACCGGTTACAGCGAAAGATCCCATAGAGGCTTAGATTCTAAATTGCAGATGATAGGCTATACGTGATGCGCTTCGTAATATGCCCGATCGCGAGCGAACAAGTATATATACGTATAGAAACGATCCTTTTCGAAGGAATTTGCGCGTAAAAAAACGAAATAGAATATTGATTTTGTCCTGTATCCGCATAATTTTGTTATCGTTATAATAACGGTAGTTCCGTTTTTGGCTAACATTCTTTTATAAAAGTTCATCCGATACGATAAAATGTATAGCTTTTTCTCAGACGCCTAATATGATTGGTTTTCTTATCAAGATGATTTTACAGAGATATATTGCGCCACTAAAATCTCGGCTCGAAGATCTCAATACGATGTCGATGAACGAGTGATAAAAAAGTAGTAATTATCATGGTATACAGATAGAGCAACAAACAGAAACCTCTCCTATAACTGTGTAAAAAGACTTTGAGTGGTTATTTTACAGTGACTACTGTGCGAAATGGGTCAACATGAAAATTTCCATCAATCAGCGCCGATTATGAGTGAAATCTACGTTAATTTCGCACTTACACGACAATAGTGAATCACGCTGCTATAGGTAAAAAAAAAGAATCTCCTATAATCCTTCATGCAAAAAGTTACATAAACTCCGTCAGTTTCTATGACTAAGCGGAAAATATGTGACATCCTTTCGCGCTCGGACAATTTTCTCGCGAGCCGCAACAAGTTGATACTCATCATATAGAAACCAATGCAACGATTTCATAGCTCGAAACTATAAAAGCCGAGAAGAAAAAAAAACTCGTCGAGAAAATGAGGTTTCGCTTCAATATCAAAGCGTAACTCTCTTCTCTAAACTCAGCATCGTCGGCACTTCACCGCCACAACAATAAACCCTCTCTCAAGATAAAAAACCATTCAAAGCGCGAAGCTAGTCGTCATATAACGGTGAGCGTAGCCTTTCGTTAATTTCTTCATCGGAAATCGTCACCATAAATCAGCCCCCCCCCCCCCTCTCTTTCGCACAAAGGCGATTCCCATCACACAATTAAGCGGTATTTTTGCCGCGAGAGATAATTACGCGCTCACGACTACTTCTGAAAATCCGCGGAGATGGTTGAGCGCCGATAATGCGCGCTATATAGAGAACCGGCCGATCGCGACGTCTCGATCTCGTTCATTAGCCTCGGCAGCTGACGCGATTTCCGAGGCTGGACGATCTCGCGGAGGGACTTGTATATCCTTATTTCGCTCTCTCTCTCGTGCGATGCCTCCGGCGCAAGCTTAGTCTTTTACTTCCTGGTGGAGAAGCGTGTATATAGGTATACTATGTATGTATGTATACACATATATATCGAGGAGATATAGTTGAAGCGAGGGGTTGAAGGAAAATGGCGCGAAAATATTCTCAGATAAAGTTTGTATTAACTTGTGCGGCACGTCGTGTAAGTATGAGTATTAGGAGAGAGGAGGAGGCGGTTCTGTGGTGATAAAACGCTCGACCAGTGCCTCGCCGCGGGAAATCTGCTAGCGATACGCTGATACTGCATATAACGGTAGTTTACTAAGTTATTTGTTGTTGAACATCTTATTTAAATTATATTTTTTGTATAGTATAAGGAACATTGTCCACATTTATTCGTGTTCAATTATTATGTTTCAATTATAGAGTAGATATACACTGCACAAACACTTGTTTACTTTCCATGAAATTTATTTTTATTTTTATCTTTAACTCGCGTGGCTATAGCACACCTGTTATGTCAACGCATTTCCAATGTGGAGACTTCGTAATAATCCAAGGCGTGTGTGTATGTGTGTGTGTATATGCGTGCGTCTATAACAGTGAATGTCCAGCTATGCGAGGAAGGTAAAACCAGTCTTTTATCTCGTTTTCTACAAGTTTCCGTATGAATCGAGAAGTAAAGCAAACCGGTGAACAAGTACAATCGACGTATTTTTTTTTCTTAAGTATCAAATTTATTGCACTAATCAATTCGAATCAATCATTTCACTCGCACGTGGTGATAAAAATAAAAATTCACTTGTTCGTTCCCCCCTAACGAATTTCAAAACCATCAATTGTTATTACATTGTACAGCTCGTATACATTTCCTCAGCGACCACTGAACAACAGCAATACGCGACCTCTAATCAAGCAGATTAAAGCATACCTGTGTTCGGATTTTCCTGGATTTTAGGGGGGATTACCCTCTGCATATACGTGCCGTTGTCATCGTCGAAAACGACGTACGCGTGAAACACCAAAAGCCCATAACGCGAGGAGGGTACCGAAATTTATTTGACACAGGGCCAATACTGTGTGCGGAGGCCCTTTCGAGGTTTCGCACTTTCACGTGTTCCAACAGACTGTGCATATGTGCAGTTGCGAAAAAAAAGAAACGACACGAAGATAGGGGGGCTTTGATGTCTTTTTTTTTGCAATTTCACGCCTGGCTTCCCGGAACATGGCGCGAATGGCAGGAAAGAGTGAGTTGAATATTATTTTGTCGAAATACAGATACGAGTTTAAAAAATTGAAATAGTTGCATATATTTGAATCCTAATTATTTTCGAGTATATATCTAATCTGCGAATATGAGAAAGCGCTCATTTAATATGCGGTAAACATGACGATTTTTCGTTTTGCATCCGATATGCTAGACTGATTCTCAGAAAATATTTATTAATGAGGCCGTTGAGAAGTAATAAAACCTAACACAGCCTAGCTCAAGCTAACGGCAGTCAAAATCAATGTCTCGCGCCAATTATTTTTTACCGCATATTCCGGAAAAAAAATCATCAAAAGTTGATAAATCCCCATGCTCATAATACGGACCCGTCATAAAATTAAACAACGTACATATTCCGCGCAACATTCCCGTTAAACTTATAAATCCATTAAACCGCTTCATCCTCGCCACGTAAATACGAATCGGGCAAGCGAATATAACGATCGAAATGGAAAACGACGCTTCGCTCGGCATTATAAACAGACGAATAATATGGCTTTTCTCTTTCTCTCTCTCTCTCTCACACTCGCGAGTCGGCAATATGAGCGCGACGTTTTGTTAAATTGGCGACGTTTAATTATGCGAGAGATGCGCAGGGTTATTTCCGCGATCGATTTTCTTTGTTTGCGCGCGACGACTGCATTTCTGTACGTCGCGCTCGGCTAAAAGCGTCTAATTGCGATTGAATAAAACTATATATTCGGTGAGAGTATTATCGTGGAAATTTTGAGCGAGTACAGGGGCACTGGATTTTTCAATTTAGTGACACTGTAGGCTTGGAAAAACAAATAGCGGTAATTATATCGAAGCTCATAACGGTCGCGCGCGTGCACGTTTGTATATAGATAATTTATTTTCTGCGGCTCTGATCGTATACACGTGTAATTACTCGAAATGGTTGTTTGTTTTGCCGATGAATAATATGGGCTGCCGACGTTATTGCTTTAAACATATACTTAATTGAATGGGTGGATGAATCCGGAGTATATATTCGATTGGAATTTTAGTGCGTCTGTGTAGTTTAAATTTGACAAAATAACGTCAAGTTTAATTGATTCGCAAGAAATATTATTCTTTACTGAATACGGTGTTTCATAAATTTGATTAAAATGAATTTCTCAATTCGATATACACAATCAAAATTTCGCAGTGAAGAGAATATGATTTCTTTGTGTGAGTGTAATGGTATATAATTAGCACTAGTGGTAAGAGTATCAAGCACTGTGACCTTACCAGTAGGCCCAACAAGCGACTGCAATGATTCACTTCTATGCATAGATACATTCTGCGTGTAAATTCTGATATGAGAAACAGAAAAGTGTCTATGCGCCACCTATCTTTAGAAGAAAGAACTTAGTGAACGTTTAAGCGGTTGAGAAAATGTTAGTCCAAAGCTGTTTAGTTTTACGGCTTGACGCTACCACGACTGATTCAACATGCTCGCTGTATAACGCCAGAGCTTATATGGCTGATATTTTTTCTCCCTGTATATATACCACTACATAAACAGTCAGCTCAATAACGTTAATCACGTTTATTGTAGCGAAACGCTATTTTTACCGAATTTATTATCCACTAATTATCGACCGTTAATTCCGGAACCATAAACGCGTAGTTAAAGCCAGCCGAGCCTGTACCGGCCAATAACCTTTCCCAACAACAAATCGCAACGAGGAGAGAGAAAGAGAGAAAAAAAACGACGCACTTGTTACGCGTCGCTCGTTATTATTACCCAACGAACATTACACTCTCGAAACTAGACTCTCCACATATTTCAGTGCCGGATTCCTCGTAGTCATATATATGAGTCAAAGGGAAAAATGAAATAAAAGGTATATATATGTAGACGCGAGAAGACGCGCAATAAAGGCCGTTTCGAAATTTTTACAGTCTCGCTCTGTTTGTCAGCTGCAGAGCTCGGCGAGTCGATATTCAAAGGCTACTTCGGGAAACGCTATACTTTAACGGGTTGTAGGTATCGTAAAAAGCCAGAGGTGCTGGTGCAGTGCGGGACCGTTGTATGCGCCACTGCGACTTCTGCTTATAAGATTACGTATCCGCGAAACGCAAGTGAAGAAGAGTCGACATTTTAGAGTGGAATCCAGTCTTGCAGCGTTTATCTGGCTTTATATCATTATTTGTGTGGTTGGATATGAGTTGATTTGTATTTCGGTGAGTTGTCATTGGTGTAGCGTTTTTGAAAATAAATATGAATCTTAAATTCCTACATAAAAAAGTGAAGCTGCTTAAAATGCGATCTGATTGGTCGTCATTGAAATGGCGCCAAATTCTAAAATCCTAACCCTAAAATGTAGAGCGCATATATTCATTTATATTACAGTTATGGAATAATTGTGAAATGCAAATAATGCCGATAACTTTAATCCTCGTTCAATATTCAATTGCATCAAGTAACTCCGCACATCACCGACTTGACCGATAAAGGCTTACTTCTTCATTCTTCCACTCCAGACGGCCGTTTTCAGAATAAACAACAAACCGGTGAGTCGGCGTGAGCGACCTCTAAATCTCGACGGTCGGCGAACTTCTTCTCTCACATTGCGTGAGACACTATATATATACACGCAAGATACCACGCGGAGACTCGATTCGCAAGGATATACGTCTCCGATTTGTGACCTTGGACTTTGTCGAAATTCAGCGAGAAGAAAAATCGCTCATTGAATGCGCGAGGATTTGAAAGTTCAGTGCGCGCAGGAGGATGTAGGCGTGACCTTTGACATTAAGAAGAGGGTATGTAATTGATGGGGTATTATGAGCTGTGGCGTGTGTTGTAATCCTTGTATATTCTTGTGCGAAGTTTTAAATTGAAAGAGTTGTGTGTATGTTCGCACAGTAGAACCAGTCGTGTGTGGTAAGACCGATGACTGCACTTTCGAAATGATTTAACTCCGATTAATGGCTATCGTTATACTGTATTAATAACTTTTCATCTTTTTATAAATCATCGACCTGGTACCAGTTTGTAAAGCTTTTTAAGTTCTTGAAATTCCCCGGCGGGATCAACGTGAAATTAATGCGCATTAAATAAAACAGTTTAATAACGCGTCGATCGTTTACTCCGCAGCTGTCCGAGACGATCCTATTGAGAAGAAAAAAACACACAATTCAAGGTACGTTACATAATTTTCAAACAGTGCCCGACGTATAACCCTTCATTTAATTTAATTTACAGGGCATCGCTTTCGGCGATTGATAAACCGAAGTGAAAGTCCGGATTTTTCGAGCAAACCACCGTTCAAGTACTCGACTCTTTTTTTACTCTCAGCTTTTGGCACGATCGCTTTTTCAGCTCGCTCTCTGCTGGAATGTCGTCAAGTTTGGAAGTAATTTCCGAAGAACAAGAACAAATGGCGAACGTCAGACATGACGGGACGAAAGTCCGCGAGATAGCATTAAAATAGAACGATTCCGGTGAAATTGTCTTTTCTCCTATATACTCGATATTTAATTTCCTTTCGGCTGCACGGAAAGCTAGACGCATACACGGACATCGATCTCATCTATATTAAAGTGAAAATTCGTCCCAGTACGACGCTCTCTCTCTCTCTCTCTCTCT